>CM029280.1:26299448-26899448 GCA_016920895.1 Vaccinium myrtillus | reverse complement strand
AGAGAGAAATGAAAATAATGATTGGAGAGAGGGGTATGAGTAGAGAGAGAAATGTGATTAATGATTGAAAAGATGAGAGATGAGGAAAGAATTTTTTTGAAATTGTTTTTAGAAATGTGAAGTGAACACAGTGATTGTATTTGCGAATCTATGCATATTTCCATATGACTACAAAAAAGCTCAGTACATGTAAGTAGGAGAAGGCATCGAATGGTGCGCAATTCAAACTGAAAATTAACCATAATGGCATAGCTTAATTTAGAGCCTTCAGAGATTTCAACGACAATTTATTTACCTTGCCTAAAGCCTCCATGGCATCTTCTTTGGCCTTCCACCGTCTCACTGACTTTTCAAATGCTTTCTTCTTTGAATTTTCAGCATGTGTGATAGCATGTTCTAGTTTATCACGCATCTCAGAAGTACCAAGTCCCTCGGGTCTTCCTTCCTTGAAAATTAATGAACGGTACAAATTACTCGGAAGATCTAAAATGGGAAATATTTTACAAGTTAATTCAGGGAGTCCAGCCACGTCTAGAGTTCCAGTGTCCATACACGATAATTTCATAGATCAAGATCAGTCTCCTTCAACTCGTTTGCCAAAAAAAGAAAGTTGTCAATAATTAATGTTTTCGATTTCACAGACTCCAACCTCAGCGAGTTGAAGTGTTCAGAGTTCAAATGAGACTGATATAAACGATTATATGCTACGAAGGGGTGTTGCGTACCAGCAAAACTACAGCTGATGAATGATCAAGATGGCCTTGGAGCTTGTTTGGTGAGGGTAAAGGTGATCCATCTCCTCTCATCTCATCCATCAACAAGGGGTTCGGTTCTAAAATACCAACCACTTTGTCAGTGGACTGCACCAAAATATGAGAAGTGAACACCTTGGTCATGCCCTCCTTTTCATCAGCTTCTTCATCTGCTTTTGCATGACCCAATATTAGCTCTGTGTCACTGCTAACTACAGCTGATGAATGATCAAGATGGCCTTGGAACTTGTTTGGTGAGGGTAAAGGTGATCCATCTCCTCTCATCTCATCCATCAACAAGGGGTTCGGTTCTAAAATACCAACCACTTTGTCAGTGGACTGCACCAAAACCTGAGAAGTGAACACCTTGGTCATGCCCTCCCTTTCATCAACTTCTTCATCTGCTTTTGCATGACCCCATATTAGCTCTGTGTCACTGCTACTTGTAGAAGAAGGCGATGTCACGATGCTTCGCACGTGGGAGATAAGTTCGTCATCACTAGATCTTCAAAAGGAAAAATAGTTAGATCTAATATGACTCAATTGAGATGTCCCCATCATAAACAGATTGGATAAGTGGTATTTCTCATTCTAGAAAAAATCTCTGATCAGTTGGATGTTTTCTATTCTCTCTAGACTTGTCAATTTGCTCCTCTATAAAAGCAGTGATGCAGAAATTAGTAGATAAAACGTGAAGGTAGCATATTGAAAGATCATGTCCACAAAACATTGAAAATTCTGTCCTGCAAAGCTTTCCCAGTCGAAGGGAAAGAAACCAATGAACTGGAAGATACCCTACAGAAGAAATTCGATGACCTGGAAGATTTTCTTCTAATCGTAGTAAGTATGTCTAGAATATGCATGTAACTAATCGAAGTGTCCCAAACTCAACGAAAGCCCAGTGTTATAATGCACCTAAAAGCATAGAAAGCCCGTTTTTATGTCTATGAGGTGTTCTTCAAGGTGTTTTTTAATTGTCGCTAATTTAAATACACACCACAAAAATTAGACAGTTTAGGCACAGTCTAACATAGCAGAGTTACTTTAGGCCGACCAGCTTACACAAGATATAAGCAATTGAAAACTAGCACGAACATCGAAAAATGGGCAAACAAATTGGACAGAGGGAGTATTGGTCAAACCACCTCGCTTTGCCTGAATATACTACCAATGGGCAATGGCCAACTGGCCATTAGTAAACAAAACATGGATTTACAATCACCGTAACCATCAAGATAATTTTTTTAGATGGACATCAATGCTGTGATTAACAATGAAGAGTAGGAGATGAAACTAAATACTCGATGTGCATAATGCCGTACCACATTGACCCAATAGCTAGTTGAAAAAACATTACATGCAGATAACTTGGTGAGCCATAAATCAATTGCAGGAAGCTAAGGATAAATCTGAAACAGATGGTCCTGTGTACCCCCAACTTCTCAATCAATTGACAATCAGAAAGTGATAATTCCCATATCCCAACTAATTGAGGTCAACCACAAGAATCCCTTTCTAACATGAACTGTCACATTGTAGGCCAAGCAAAAGAAAATAGGAATACTGCAGTTGCAACAGCTATATATGTGTGTGTGTCAGACTGTAAGTTGCATAAATACTTGGGATGTTGAAGTACCTAGTATAGATGAGGCATCCATTGCAAACAAACCAAATGTTACACGAAACTGGCGCATGTTCGCACACAAAGGTGGCTTTCTTGGACTTGAGCTCTGACAGTTTCCTGCAAATTACACATTTGATGAATCCGTGTAGTAGTATGGAACATGACAAGCTGAAGTCAAATTTGAAGTTCCTTTACTCATGCCACTCGATATGCTAGCAAGTAGCAACCTAGTGCGAGGAACACGCCTGCATAATTTACATCCCTGCACAACTTGCTTGATACATTTTAAGCACTCAATCTTACAATTTGAAGATGCCATATCCCTAATATCCCTCGGATTAGCTAAATGACTATGACCATTTTAAGTGACTAAGGTTGAAGTTTCATACTTGGAATAGTGCTTATCTGCTGCCGCTCCCATGACAAGCAATCTGATGTTGTGCTTAGCAACAAGTTGCACAATTCCTTTCTCTACATTGTCCATCTCCATCCACACTTTACCAGCCTGCACCTCATAGGGGTAGACCATAAACTATTATGAAAGAACAGCAATGAATTAATTTTAGGAGTTTCAAGATATGCTTCGGTAGACTCTGAACCGTTACATCAATAAGAGTTGGTAAAGTATAATGAATTCCAATCATTGTTCTTTTTACGAATTTCTACGTAATTCAAATACTCTGCCATCGTTAAAAGTAAATACGGTTCTCTGTCGCATATTTAACAATAATGCAATACAATGCAGCAGCAAAGCGCTTTCGACGAAGAGAAAAGGAAGAACAATACCCCAACTTGGGCTAGAATCAGACAGTATTGATTTAGAAGTTTGTCCATCTTTTGCCACTCAAGTTCCTGGAAGGCCTTCACAGAGGGTTGCTTTAGCTTATTGATTGAGAACTTCCCATTCACTGCAAACAAGCAAAAAGAAAAATTAACAATATTCGATCTTCTTGAAGAATAAATCATAACAATAAGATAAACGTAACAGAAAGTATAAGGGCAAAAACTGAGACAAAAAATTCCATCACTAACACAAGTAGAAAAGACATGACTCTTAGCCCATCCGGTTGTACCCCTTGGCTTCCAAACGGAGGTCTGGGTTCGAGAATCAAGTCTATGGAGAGACTACAAACTCCCTTTAATTGTTTACCCACTAATTCCCCTCTAACCCTCCACTAATGTATGCAATGATGGCACAAAAGCAAATACAAGTGGAAATTTCCATCTGGACAATAAATTCATACAAGTAAAAGACTTCAAATCCATAAATGTGTATAAGCATAAGCCAAAAGCATATCAAAAGAATGAACAAATTGACTTGAACTTGCTCCAAATTCGATATACCACCGCGTAAAGTGTGAGATAGAGAGACCAAGTCCACGAATTTTAACTCAGAGACTTACTGAGTGAGATTGAATAAGTCGGCTGATGAACATGAAGAAGGCATATTTTCTTCCCAGAAAATCTCTGCAATGCCCACAACAGCGTCGATTTGCTTTCCTTCACATTATTCCCCACCGCCACAAACACAGTATTCTCCACATCACACAATCCTTGAATAGTATTAATCTCCCCCTCATCACCTCCTCCCATCATCAACTCCTCCAATCCACCAAAAAAAAGTCCTCACAATCAAACCCTCATATCCACATAAAACTTAATTTTAATTCGATCCGATTGAAACCCTAGTTCATGTCAATGCAGGAATGATTAGTGTTGACGATTAATTGCATATTGAGATGATAATTGACAGGAGTAGTAACGACGAAAATTGAGAATACTCCAGCTTAATGGAGAAGTAATTTTAAGAAGAAACGACAGGGATTAGTGGGTGGCTAATACACTTTTTGCATATGAGTTTGTGATGAGAACTGGAAAAGTAGAGACAAAAGAATAATCAAGCAGGAAACTTTTCTGCTTATCTTTCTCATTCTTTTTCATCCACTTTCTCTCTCCACAATTCCTTTTTGGTGGGCCTTTTTCAGTTATTATCTAGTGCGATCGAATGGGTTTAATAAGTGAAATTTGTATCATGACACAGACCCTCCGTCCCAAATTTCTTGTTTACTTACATTATTTACAGTACCTCAAAAAAATGTCTATATTTTCAAATGCATAACACACTGTATTTCGGGATCGAGTCTTATTCCTCTCTCCCCATGTAATAGATTAGAAATGATGAATGACAAAAAAAAAAAAAAAATTCGTTTGATAATTCTCGATAAGTTCTATTAAACAAATTTTTAGAATTGTAAAAAAATTATAGATTGAAAGACATAAGGAATTGAAAATTAATACGCATGTTTGTAAATGGACAAAAAAATTCGGGACGGAGGGAGTTACATGTTTGACTTGGTAATTGATGATTGATTAATGTGATATTGCAGCAAGCTTTGTGTGGAGATGAGCGTGGGTGATTTGGCCTCATTAACGTTCTCGTTAAGTAAACGAACAACGAATCATACGGGGACGTGTCGGACAGAATCTAGTCGGTAGGTCATCTATTAGTTGAATTTGGAGAATTTTCTTCGCCGGTCTTGATGGTTTGTGTGTGTGGACGAGTTAACGCGTACTCTTCTCCCGATTCGGTCAAAAGCAAGTAAATTTATGCCAGGACTGAAAAATTGATGAGAGATTTCTCTCTTGCTACCTGACCTCAAAGAGATTGTGAAGTTATCTTTGAAATATCCAACAAAGACAGCTTAAGCTGGTTTTTTTATGTTTTATCTTGGATAATTCTCAAAATATTTAGATAGAAGTCGTTAATTTTTCTCAATTCCGATTCCTATAATCGATATGAACCTAAAATCACCAAAATTTAACGCAAAACTAACAAACGCCAAAAAAATTGAATAAAGACAAAATTAAAAAATAAATAAATAAGTCAATGGCACTGGAACTTCATGTAAATTATGATATTCTAATTATCCATTTGATTTTTAACTATTTGGTACCTTGATTAAAATAATAAAGACTGCTTTTCTTGGCGGTTGTTTTGCTCACATCTCTATCATCGTAAGTTTGTAACATAAATTCCAACGCCACATTTTGTGTCTTGTTTGCTGTCAAATCATTTGTATTTTTAATATCTGTATTAAATTAAATATTGGATAAAAAAAATTCGCCCAGAAGTCAAAATCTCCGGATGATCACAAACAATGATAGACTTTGGAGTACTAGCAATAAGCCAGTACCTAAAATTTGGTCCTACTTCCCTAGTTTGATTTCTCTCTTTTGGATAATAATTCTGAAAATTTCTCAACATAGCTTTGAACCCTTCCTTTCAAAATCCATCTTCTTTCCCTCCACCTTCTCTGTTTTCAAAATAAATTTCAAAATTTCTTGTTCGTTTTGATTAATTATCTTTTTTTTTTTGGAATAATAAAATGAAACAAATTTTTCCATACCCCTTCTAAAAAAATTATAGTCTTGGACAAAAATCATCCTTTCTTTCGCGTGTTTGTTTTTTAAAGATGCCATGGGTGGACTTCATGTCATGTTTGACTTGGTATTGGATTAACTCGAACTCGATGATGGGTTTGATTGTTGATTTATTGGGTTTCTTTTGCTTGCTTCATTTGTTTTTGTCTATTTTGATCTAGTTTTAGTGATTGTTGGTTTTTGTTGACCTTAATTGATATATCCTCTTGTTCTCTCGTTGATCCCGGGATGGTAATCCATGGCCGCCGTTGTGGGGCCGCCTATGCTCGATGACATACCTCGAATCCTCGCGTGTGGGACGTCCTCTCGCGATTACATTCTCTTGGACGGCGGGGAATGGTTGTACTTCTCAACCGTCGATTCTTGGTAGGTCATTTCGTGGTTTCATTATCCTTGGATAAGCTTATTTGTTTTGGATTACATCTGAGAAATTTTCTTCGAATCCGGATTCTTGATGGTTTGTGTGTGTGGACATCCTTTGCCGTTCTCATTCAATTGTTAGTGGTTTTAAATTTACATTCTTATCTTTTTATGAATCAAATTGATAAAATTAAAAATATATGATCCTTTTCAAAAAAAAAAAAAAAAGCGTAATAAGCCAGTGAAAATTTGTCTCAACTCTCAAGAGACTACTCCCTTGGAAAAAATTATAATTCTTAGAGCACCTTCACGTAGTGCTTTAGGCTATTTCCACCACACTAAGAGACTATTTCCTTGGGCAATAACCGCAAGATTATTACTCCTGACGCATACGAGTATTTCATTATCTATTGGTGTGGTTCTCCACGAGCACTGAATAATCATTCATTTCCTTGGTATATAACTCGCTGGACGAATAGACTTAATTTGTTGACTGTCCTACGCATTTTTGTTTTTAGTTTTAGCGAAAACAAATCTATGTGAGAGCCCATGGTTATAAGTTAACCAATAAAAAATGCAACTTTTATATCCACACTAGCAAAAAGGTCTGCGGGCAAGACCCCGCGAAAAATGACAACTTGCCCGCGGATAATAACAACTTGCCCATACATAATTAACAATACTCCTTTACTAAATTGGATAATTTCAAAATAATTAAGCTCGGATATATCAAAACAAAATTTCCATAATTCTATTTATTACATTTTTATTGTTCAAATAAAACACGAGAGGCATCCAAAAACTCAAAATCAAAGGTAAAGGGAAAAGAAGCAAGATAAAAAATAAAAGGCAGTAATACAAATTAACAACGAAACTTGCCAAATGAATGCAAGAAAAGGGAAATAAATTAACTTAAAATTCTATACGCTTTATTATACGAGAATTGACTACATTGTGGAGTCAAATCTAGAAATTAAGAGGAAAAAATACATTTATATTCAATTTGAGGTCTAAAACCAAAATTGAGATCATGTATAAGATACCATTTCATGCCATTGTGGTTGGTTTGATGTTAGGAAAGATAAATTAGCCACCATCTATTGTAATTGGTATCAATGTATCATCCATAAATCGGACCTTAAAATATAAAGCATACTCCATAGCATGCAAACACAATTCAGACAGCCTAAGTGAAAATAAAAAGTGAAGCATTTTATGCATTTTCATGGGAAAAACCCCTACAAGTATAACCATTTGAAATTTCTAAAGCATTGCTTAAATAACATTAACAAAAAAATTTGATTATTATTGGATTTCTAGAGCATCACTCAAATCATTCTTAGCAAGCAAAAGTAAATTAATTATGTTCTTAGTGGATCAAACCCTCTTTTTATGCTTTTCAAATTTTCACATCTTAGTATTATCATCCACAGTTTGAATGACAAATCACATGAAACCCAATAATTTTTCAAAATGTGTGTGTGTTTGAGGAATGATTTTCTTGTCAATATCCACACTCATTTTTTATTTTTAGTAAATTTTAATGTGTAATTTTTTTTTACTAAATGACAAAAAGGAGAGTGTGGATATTATTTTGGGATGTGAAAATTAATTACATTTTTCTTTTTCTTTTTACCCTTGAAATCAGGAGTAAGACTTTCCTCCTTTGAATAATCAAGACAACCCCGGATTGAAAGTCAAAAAACCTTCAAAATAAATTTCTCCAATTCTTCTAAATTGTTCCGTTCGTTTGATTATTTTTAGGTTATAAAAAAATGTGAAGTCAAGCCTCTATTTGTACATATTTGCTGATTAACTTGCCATATTACCTCAAATGCATGGAAGATATTATGACAGTTGGCCATAAAAGGTTTTACCACTTTAGCCAAAAAGGTTCAAACCAAGATGTGATTCTACCACTTGTACCATGGGAAATTATTGGAAGAGCAGGGGTGAATGGGTAATTTCACCTAGGACGAAATGGGCGGACGAAAACATTGGCCTCACTGCCTTTTATATAGATAGAGATAGATTACCATCTCTTTTATGACGGAATCTGTGACTAGCCACAATATCACAAAGGTTGGCACTACCTGTGCCAGTAGCGCGTGGCCCAGATTGTTTTGGATTTGGGGTTCAAATGGCTTATTATCTGGGTTTCGGATGGGAAAAATTCATCTTCGTTGGACAACGAATTCGGTTCTTTAGAAATGCAAAATTTTCCGAATAACGGATCTCATGATTCACAATTTTTTTGTTCTCTGTAAAAGAACCCTTTTATGGTGGGAATGAAATGCGTTGAAATGAAACTGAGTTTTGTTCTAGTTTATAGGAAGATCAATGTAGCGAACCAACGCTCAAAAAATGGTTGAGATTCGTTGAGAAATACTTGCCTCTGTTGCTTAAGCGGCATTCTGACGTTTAATTGGGAAAAAGAGTTGGCTTTAGATTAGTTTAGTATCCTAAGGATCGCTGAGGATGCCGGATTGGGCAGTCTCTGATAAAAATTTTAGAATATTTCATTGGGGAGGCATCCATCTTCCCCGTATTGAGAAAGTAGAACACGCAAGTTCTTTAGATGTATTTTGAGAAATTATCTCAAAAAGAGATTGATCTCAAAACTTAATTTTTGAAAATTATCATTTTGATCTCAAACAACTTTTTGAACATTGACTAAACAAAACACGTTTTTAGCCCAAAACACGTTTACAAAAAGCCCAGCCGAACGGGGCCAATTTACTCTTACAGCACCTTCACGTGGTGCTTTAGAGGCAATTTTCACCACACCAAGAGACTATTTCTTTGGGCAAGATTATTACTCCTGACGCATAAGAGTATTTCATTATTTATTGGTGCGGTTCTCCACGAGCACTGAATAATCATTCATTTCCTTGGTGTATAACTCGCTGACCATCCTACCCATTTTTATTTTTATTTTTGGCGAAAACAAATCTATGTGAGAGCCCATGGTTTTATAAGTTGACCAATAAAAGATGCAACTTTTATATCCACATTACCATCTCTTGACTCGGTATGATAGAATCTGTGATTAGCCACAATATCACAAAGATTGACACCAACAATGCCAGTAGCGTGTGGCCCAGATTGTTTTGGATTTGATGTGTGTGGTCATTGGGACAGACAAATCATTTTATTACGGATTCGAATGAAATGTCTTTGAGTGAAATCAATTCATCTCATCCAAATAACTGACAACTTCTTGATTTATGGATGATGATTCACAACATTTGCTGTGTACCCTTTTATGGTGGGAATGAAATGCGTTGAAATGAAACTAAGTTTTGTATTAGTTTATAGGAAGATCGATGTAGCGCACCAACGCTCAAAAAATGGTTGAGATTCGTTGAGAAATACTTGCCTCTATTGCTTAAGCGGCATTCTGACGACGACATTAATCTGGAGAAAAGAGCGAGATGGCTCAAAAAAGAATGTAGAGTTAGTTTAGTATCCTAAAGGATCGTTAGGATGCCGGATTGGGCAGTCGGATAAGAAATTTTAGACTTTTTAATACCGGGCCAATGCATATGGCTTGGTTTGGGAGTCCATTTGTAACCCGGACTATTTAATCTTCTTTTAATATGTGAGGGTAACTCCTCCCTAATCTGGGTCAATCCACTCCAATCCCTCTTATGTTGGAAATTTCCCAGAATTCAGTGTGAATGAAACAGGGCATTCGGAGGGTCTTCCGAAGGGACCCCACGAAGTTGAAAGTTACGCGTGATAAATTCGCTGGTTAATACACCAATTACACCCCTCCATGATGAGGTTTGAAGGCATTCAAATTTCCAACATTATTGAGGGAGTTACATCCACAATTCAAATGTAGCATTAGTGTGTGGGAGTTTTATTTGCAGAATTCAATTGCTGAAATTGAATTTCGTATTCATTGGGAGGCTCCCCATTGATTCCCGTATTGAGGATGTTAGCTCCTCCTTCAGCTATACAAAGGTAGCTTTGGCCTTTATTTCATCATCAGAAAATTCATGTCACTTACAAGCTCCATAAATTCATCTTTAAGAGAGAGAGGCAGACGCTAGTAAGTTCGCCAAGACTACCAATGGAGGTGTTCCGATGGGTAGTGGTTCTAGTTGTTTTATCCTGGGACGAAGACGCCGATGCATCCTACAACACCCACGATAGGCAACGAATCTTTGTTAAGGAGCCTGTGATATCACAGGATTCGGCTCGTGTTTCCTAAACACTATTTGTATCTTTTCCCGGTTTATGTTATTTAAATTACAGTTCTATTCATGTAAATCAATGAAATTGTATTTATGAAATTATGTGATTGCCATTTTAATTTTTCCCAAAACATTACTAAAAGACTATTTTAAAAAGAAAATGTGTCTCGTTGGCGTGGCTAAACTGCTGACGAGTGATAGAGTACAAGAAGAGTTGTTATGAAAATATTTAGGAAAGAGAAATAAATGGTTTAAATTATGTTTCCAAATAGCATCTGCAGCCCTTCCCCAAAACCAAATTCAAAATTTGAATAAATACCCACAAACCCCTCTCTAGCCTTTGAACCAAATCCCTTACAAAATCGAGTTTGACCCCCTTTTTTTTCGCAAATCAAGGGAGAACCAAACCCAAACCTAAATGTGCAATGACTATTTTTTGGTGGCCGACGGTGGTGATAGCTGGTGGTGGCGAGCGAAGGTGGTGGTGTTAACTGGTGGTGATGCAAAAAACTGGTCGACGGTGGTGTTAGCTAATGGTCGACGGTTGTGGTAACTTGTGGGTCGACAAAATCTGGTCGAGGTGGTGGCAACTAGTAATCGACTGTGGTGGCAATCGGTTATTGTCGCCAGTTGTGGTCGATTTGGGTCAACGGGGGCGGAAGAAGGCATGAATCAACTTCGACCGTGGTGGTTATTGTCGGCGGTGATGGAGAGGAAAAGCAAATCGTGATTTATTTTCTTGTTAACAAAATCCGAGTAAAATTGCTTTTGACATTGGAGGAGACAATATCAAAGTGAGCTTTTTTTCCATACTTTTACTCAACTTTGAGAAAAAATAAAATAAAAATAGGGCAGGAGATGCTGCACTCTGACATTTTTTAAACTGCAACTCTATTGGAGAAAAATATTTCCGCGCCAAAAAAACCAGGATGTTACTTAAAAGACTGCAAATTTATTCAACCTAACGGTCTTTCCCTTGTTCTACAAAGACTGGTAGGTCAACACTGCCGTGATCTCCTCACCCTTCCTTCTCTCTCCTTCTCAAATCCCGAGCATGAAAAATTCTGAACTCTTCCTAATTGGCTCCGTATCATGGACCCCACCGAAACCTCATCTTCTTCTTCCGACACTCCTATCGGCGACGACGATCTCCCAACCAACGGCGGCCACAAAACCGCCTCCGACGACCTCATCGAATCGCAACTCAAGAACGAATCCCTCATCGCCCTGCTCGAAGCCTTTCGCCACGACTATTATAGCCTCGAAGCGAAACATGCGTCGACGGAGGAGAGATTGGCCCTACTCGAGCAGCGACACGACGAGGCTTTGAAGCGCAGCGAGGAGCTCGTGAAGGCCGTTGAGGAGGTCTTGGAGGAGAGAGAAGCTATACGAGACGAGCTTCGTGAGGTCAGATTCGAGTTTAGAGAGCACGAGGAGGAGTTGGAGAGGAGGGTCGATGAGGAAAAAAAGGAGAAAGAAGCAATTCGGAGCGAACTGGAGAGTTCAAGTGAGAGAATTAGGGTTTTAATCGATGAGAAGAGTGAGAGAACTAGGGTTTTATCGGAGCATTTGGGTACGTTGAAATCGGCCAAGGAGTGCTTGTTTAGGGTAATTGAGAACCTAAATGAAGATAACGTGGAAAGCCCTAATGTGGAAAGCCTGGGTGATGAAGGTGAAGAAATGGGAGGAGAAACGGAGTTAGATGAAGAAATTAGGGTTTTTTTACAGGAAGTGAACAAGGTTTCGAGGCTTTCAAGTGACGTGGAGGTGAAGTTGAGCGCTTATAAAGAGACGAGGAAGAAGGAGAAGAGGGAGTTGGAGAGTAGTGTGGTGAGTTTGACTGAAGAGAATAGGGACATCAACAGCTTACTTAGGATTGCTTTGGTGGAGAAAGAGACGGTGGAGAAGAATTTGAATAAGCTTAAAGGGAATAGTAACAGTGATCAGAAACGGGTGCCGCTATTTCAGATTGCTAAGGTTGGGTTTGGGTTTATGATGGGGGCTGGAACTAATGAACCGGTTGTATCAGACACTTCAAGTGTGAATTCGGGTAATAAGTCGGATGGAAGTGAGTGCGAAGAGGAGGTTGTGAGTCTGGTATTTGCTCTTCTTCTCATTCTTTACATTCCGAAATTTGTAGTAGTCTGAGATTTGCAGTAGTTCGCTCTGTTTGTATATGTACTTGTGTGTGTGATCACATTCACATGCATACCTCTAGCTGATTTTAATGCTGGGACTTTTTGTCTTACTGTGGCGGTTAGCCATTGGTAAAGCATCCAACTCGAAATCAATTGGCCAATGAGTGGAGAGGCTACCAGGCTCGTGTACCAGTTTTGGAGGCTATAATTAACCAATGTGGAACAACCTCTAAGAGTCATTCTCCTAATCTCCTATTGCATAGACATCCTCCCTTGAAGAATCCAACTGAGGCTTGAATTGTAACGCCGAACAACTTAACAGGATGGTGTTACATCGTGATACCCAATCAACTTCTACTGGAGGCGAAACTTTTTTAGCACCCAGTGACACTGGAAGACTTCAAAGCATCTATATGTCATGGTCGTATAGTTTTTGGTGGACGTGATTGTTTGAACATTGATGAGGACAATTTCTACCGAGGCCCCCTAATCACAAGCAAAAAAACATGCACAAACTTTATTTTGGAAACTTACTCTATCGATGGGGTAATCTTACAAGTTCAAGCTGTTGGCACATAGACTTCTCAATGTGCTAGCCTAATTGCACCACTCCTTACCTTCATGCATTTTTCTCCACATTTCGGAGGCAGCCATACTTTGTGTTAGACCTAATGTTTGGACATTTGTGTTTTCGAAATAAAGATAAGACCAGAACATAACTCAGTAGTAACAGAAACATGAACTTTTTTTTCCAGTTTTGGGGCTTCATTTGAAATTATTCATACAGACTCATTCATCAGGACATATTGGTATTGGACGTTAGCATCTTCCTTTGGTAAAACATTGGCTTTATTTCTGTGATTGTTCTTGGCAGGCCTCGACTGTAGAGAGGATAATGAAAAACTTACGACTTGAAATTACCCAATTGAGGAGATCTTTGGAGGAGTCTAGGTATTTTTCATCAACCTAAACTACTTAATACTTCGCATTCTGAAGCGTGGTTTATGTTTTTCATGCATCAATGAAATATCATATTTTCATGTGTATGTCAATGAGATTGCTATGAACAAAATGGCAATGGCCAATGAACTATCCAGATTTGTGATTCTGCGACGCTCTCTTCGGTCAAACAGAATTAGTTAATATTTACCATGAAAAGGAGGACATACTAGCGGGCCTCTTTTAACTGTAGCTTTCTTCCCTAATCTGCGTACTTTCCCCAATTTTCTGTCTTACATTGTAAGAATATGAACCGATGAACTGTTTTCCTCCCTCACATGCCCCTATTTAGCTTACATGGCACAAGAACTTCTTGGAAGAGTTGGGAAAAGGATGTTTTTCAGCAATGGCAATGTCTCAAACTTTTGAGAGAACCGTTTAGATATAGAATAAAGCTTGCCGATATGTGAAGGTAGGTGTTGCAAAAGTAACTTGTAGGATAGAATGGAACCTAATTCACCCATTTAGATTGTGATATGCACCAGTGTAATGAACCCATCAGGCATAATCTTTTCATTTGGAATCATTTCAGTAGAAGCGTACTTATTCCTCTCCAGTAGATCGTGAATGCACCTCTTGATGCCTCTCCCGTAGCAACTCAGCAGCAAGAATTTTGTAAAACATAGCTTAGATGGTTGGCCATGCCCTGTTCTTTATGCCATCCAAGATGTCAGTCCGAAAGCCCATACACTTTGTGCCATTAGAGAACAACCACTATCACTTTGACATAGTTATGCCCTAGATGACCTCCTCTTCATGAAAATCTGAGCCTAAATCAATGTGTGTTTGGAATCCATCCTACATTACCCAACCGTTCACGAGAAATCTTATGAGTTTTGGGGAGGTTGTGGCCTCACTTCTGCCTCTCCCTTCTATCTGCTATTTGACGTTTTGTTGCCAGTAATAGTTTAAGACAGGATTTTTGTCATTACAATAGCTTCTTTGTACAAAAACCTGCTACTTACTTCAGGTCTCAATCTATCTTTAGATCTTCTCTCTTTCAAAGTTTGGTGGACAAATTTGAAATGAAACTGTTTGGAAAATAGTGAATTGACTCTCAATTGAGAGATAAGATCCGATTATCCTTACACCATCTATGTTGTGTTTGATACTTTTGTTGTCTTAAGTGGTCGTATGGCACTAGCTTGCTTTATGACAGCCACATTCCATCTCGTTGACTACACTGTGATCGATTCCTGTCAACTTGTTGGAAGACATGTTTCCAAAGCAGACAAGGGAATTAGGAATATTTGCTTCATTAACCCATTTCAATGTGCTAAATGACCTTTGATAGAGATTAGAAAGGACACTCATATTCTTTTAGGTAGTTGCTACCTGCCTGGTGTTCCATCTTCTTGGTTGTTTCTCAGTGAACTATTCTATCCCAGGTCAGATACTGAGCGCCTCCAGACTCTTATGGAGAAACAAGCTCAGAAAATTGCAGAGAATACGTTGTACATAAAAGAGCTGGAAGACAGAGAGACGATGTTAACTCAAAATGTAAGTTACTTGTGCTGTATGTATATCTCAAACTTTTCAGTGACTCATCCATATACGATTTCTTCTGTACTCTCTTCCTTAAGGTTGAGGAGCTCCTGACAGAAATAAAAGAAACTGAAGAAGACGTTTCAAGATGGAGGGAAGCTTGTGAGTTGGAAGTGGAAGCTGGAAAGAATGTTGTTGAAGAACGTGATAAAGTCGTAAGGATTAAGTTTAAATGCACGCCATTACTTTATTTGCATGACTTGTATAATTTGAGGCTCCTTTGGCAAGTAATGAATGCAGATTTTTCAAAAACGAAAGAAACTTTTGAGTAATCGCCTGTATTGTTATGTTATCCTATTACATACCATGGATGGCAAAACTCAAATGCTAAACATCGATACTCCACCAGGTTTCGATTTTGAAACAAGAGCTGGAGAAAACAAAAGCTGCTTTGGACATATCAAATGGCAAATTAAAGTTGAAAGAGGAACTAGCAGCTGCTGCAATGGCTGCTCAAGCAGCAGCAGAGAGGTCTCTCGAGTTGGCTGACAGTAGATCTGCAGGACTCAATGAGAGGATTGAGGAGCTAACGAAACAATTAGAAGAAGTAGAGAGCAGAGAGCGCAGCAGACACAAAGTGAGGCGCATTTGTTGGCCCTGGCGATCACTCAACGTGAACCCCCCTCCTAATAATACAAGCACTAGAGGTAAACGGATGCTACCAGAGATGCAAGCTTTGCTTCATTACATTGCCTAAAATCTCAAAATCTTTTCTCAGCCTCAGTAAAATAAACTTGTTCTTCAATAGCTTCATTTTCTTTTGTAATGCTCTTATCAAAAGCTGTCATTCTTCTTGTTTCCTTTAACAATCTTTTTTCACCCCCCTCCACATATTTTCATTATGTAAGATTTTTCGGGGGTGGTTGTTTTGTAAAGTATCTTCTTCCTTCTTTTCCAGTAGAGGTATGTAAAGTATCCAGCCGATGAATTCTTTTCACCATCCTTGCTTCAAAGTAGCGATGATCCCTAAATTGGTCTGGCAAATATAAAGTATGCGATTCACTTGATTTCTGTTTTTTCTATAGCATCGACAATTCGACAAAATTGGATGAACAAAATTGGAGGAGTAAGAGATTAAAGTCAAAATTGAAACTTATTCCCTCAACATATCACATGGCTGATGCTGGATATAACAAAAAAAAAAATTGATTAAAGTCAAAATTGAAACTTATTTTCTCAACATGGCTGATGCTGGATATAACAAATAAAATTGAAGTGTTCTTGTGAAACCACATTTTAATTAACTGCCAAACAACAGTCAGCATTGAAGGTAGCAAAGAGAATTTGAACTCTTCGGAGAGCATGAACCAAATGTTCAGCAATTCAAAGAATAAATAGTACAATTTCAACTCTAGTGAATTTGGATACATAGAAACTCTAATTACAAATCACAAAATGCCAAATAAAAAAATAACAAGGCAAAAAAAAGAGGTTCGTTATTCGCACGCATCAAAAGGTCAAATAACACGAAAAATTGATGTGCATTCAGAGATCCATGGCAACTTTATGTTGCCTATTTCAACACCATTCATCCTACCCAATTTACATCCCTGCTAGTTAAAAAGTTCTCCTGCAACATTTTTCATCATGCCTTTGATCTGTGAAACGTCAACAAAAGAAACCAGGTATTTGTCTCAGTGAAACCTCATCCCAAATTGGGTAATCAAATTCAATGTCAACTAACATCTTGGAAATTGGACTTCAACAATGAGAAAGGAGGGAAGCACTCGGCCGGACGCCTTTTTTTTTTCAAGCCCAAAGATCAAAATCTGTTGTCCTAGTCCAGCTTGTGGCGTATCGACCAAAGAAGAAAAAAATTCTACTTGTTGTTAAACAAATAACCAACGGAAAAAAATAAAAAAATTAAAAGCCGCGAACCAAAACAAAATGGGCTTTTTTATTCGTCTTTCTGGGTTGGTTTGGCCAAAAAGCAAAAAACTAGCTTTTAAATCTCTAACCAAACTGCGCCTTAGATTTTACGCGTAACTGATAGAGAACTTGAAAGACAACAGAATGTATATAAGCTAGGAGATGAACAAACCTGCTTTGCTGAAAGGCCAATGTCTTTCAAATCGTCGAGCTGCAATGCCAAATGAAGGCCACATCAGTTATCAGAGCATTCACTCTATGCTCCATCATATATCTTGTATTACATACTTACATTTTTGAAGGGTTCAGGAGACTCATCACGAAGTTCAAGGATGTAGGTAGCTCTTTTTTCTCCAATACCCTATACAAACACGAAGGAAATATTTGAATTATACACGGAACTAGAGAGCTATATTCATAGAAAGTTTTAAACAAATGGTGCTTACCCGTAGTCCTTTCAACTGTTCCCTGTTCATTAAAAAAGAAAAGAAAATTAGTTCTAGCTCATCAAGAAGGGACAAATGTGTACATAAACCGCCTTCTAATCAACTACATCTCCATAAACTTAAGCGCTAAAACTGCTACTTGCAAGTTGCAACATTCTTCCACGAATCAATATTCCGAGTAAGAATTTCCACACTTAACAAGGCAGTTGCGTACACATGAACAAAGCAATTTATATAAAGCAACACCTAGTCTGCATTGACTGCTTTGGATACTTATCCTTAAGATAAAAAAAAACCCACCCAACCACACACTCTCTGTTCCTTTTTAAAGTGCAGTTTCAATGGCTTGTTTCCCTGCTGAGTTGTTCACTGTTACGGGCAGGACTCACACTATCCTCACTATTTATTCAAAGTAGATTTTCCCTGGAATCGCTCAGAACCAAGTCTTTGAAAGAGACCCAATGTCATCATGTTGATGCATTTTTTTGTGCATTTCATATTTTGACAAGATACCAAAAATCAATAGAAAAGGGTACGCAAAAGGTTCCTGTTCTTGTAAGGTAGTAAAGGTACTATCACATTTAGGCATTACCCAGGATAAATAATATACCTAAATAGAAGAATTATGATATACGTATTGAAAAGATAAACAAAAATACTGAAGTATTTTCTTACTTGCTAGCCGAATTTAGAAACTGGAGATAATCATGAACGAGGGAATGCTGCAAAAGAGAAGACAGAACATTAATTTCATACTTAAGAAAGCCAAGGAACAAAAAGCACAAGAAGTTGCATAGGATACAAGGAATAAACCTTAACCTTCAATCCACAGCTTCGTGCGCTGAATGTCTCTGATGGGCAATCTGCAACCTCCCATTTGTCTTTGGTCATTAAAGCAGGTTGAGTAACTGGGGTTTTTGGTTCCACAATATCAGTGGAGACCACTAGGTCACGAGATGAAGTATCGGTCTCATTTGATATCTTCATCTGTATTGGAGTTGCAGAATATATCGACTTCAAGTTGTTTGTGATCTGTTGCAATCTTGCACTTAGTGGCGGAGATTCATCTTTGTTTACCAAAAAAAATTTGTTCTCCTTTTCCATGTTATCACCTTCAAATCATAACAAATGAAAATTTATCATAACCACTCCAACAGACTCAGAGTTGAACTTTATAGTTTACATTTACCTACCTTCTTCCAAATAAGTTAATGCCTTCATGTTCCTATCAACACTAGCAGTAACTTCTGAATGATTGTTCTCACTGTATGGCGGTACATCCTGAAAAACGAATCACCCAACTAGTGAAGAACATTGTAATGCATTGGAAGCAAATATACAGAAATTTCCTCAACTAGCAACAGCCTCAGTTGGGGTCTTTGCAAGTTAATATTTGTTTGTAAATGTCTTGATGTCATCAAGACTATTGGGATTGATGATCTATTACCTCTTCTTCTATAGCTTTGGTATCCTCAGGAGCATTTCGTAAAGAAGATTCCTGCATTCAGATATGAACTAAGCTCTTTGAAGCTCTTTCAAGAACACTTTAACTAGCGTGAGTAAAGCGAGACCACTAATACCTCATCTGTATGTAGCATAGCCAAAAGGAATCTGAAACGGAATCTTCCTGGAGAGACTCAGTCACATTATCACAGACTTAAAATTAGATAGGGATTCAAACAAAAAAAATTCAAATTGCTGAATGCGCATACCTGTTCTTGTTCAGATTCCTGTAAAGAAGGTTCAATGGCTGAACCAATGTCTGACAGGAACCTTGATTGCATAGCTGAAGCAATGTTTGATGGGGCCTTTGCCTACATAATATTTCAATGAAAGAATTGTCAAGCGCGATACTAAAATTCGAAGTTAAACTTCACGACAGAGTTGTGATAGGCAAGCGCGATACTAAAAATAGTTCATTCACCACTAGCAAATTCGAAGTTATCTAACATGATGATAAACATATGCAGTAGTTAGGACATGCCTAATGAGTTGGACTTTTCAAATGGATACAGAAAGTTAGTTCTGCATAAGGTACTTTTATATCTATTGAGAAAAGATAAGTCATCACCTGCTCAGAAGTCATCAACTGATTTCCTTTGAGCTTACTATAAGTGGGAAAAAAATTAAACATGTCAGTAATCTGTAAAGAACTATATCCTTGACTTAATTTCTGTAGTAGAAACAATAGTTCTGTACCTTTGCTTTACCAGGCAACTATTGGTTTTTCCAGAAAAATGTGCCCTGGAGCTTGTTGGTTTCTTTGATGTAGCAGAAACAACCCCAAGTCTACCTTTATTTAGTGAAGAAGTTACCATTGGTTTAGCTGAACTTTTAGCTTTCTTCGTGGCGTTTGTGGAAACTCGATTGACTCCTTGGCATGATCTTGAAGCTAAACTTGTTGCATATATTGTGTCTTGGCAAAATAACGGGTTCTACATTGAAAACCATTTAAAACTATTGCAGTCATAAACAAGTCCCACCAATTAGAAAACCTCAGAAAGTTAAATAAGAACAGCCATACCAAGCAGATCAACATTAATACACGATTTGACCCTCCAAAATGAATCCTGTAACATTCGTGTCAATTTGCTTTCCCGGTATGGGACACGATTTTCATTTGCATTCAAGGCGTATACCACATTAAGTAAGGCATACAAAGACTTGTTGACTCTACTGCTGTCGAAAAGATTGAGGCCTTGCACGCTCTTTCTTCTAGCATCCTCATAACCTAATAAGATGGTAAACAATAAGAACCGTGGAAATCATGTACAGCATACACCATAGAGGAACACATCATTAGGATTTGTTCCAAGTTTAGGGCTTCAGAACCTGCTAAATCGACAAGATTTATCTTGCCCAAAAGCTTAGTTCTTGAACATTCTTGGGTACATATGATGTGAATTATCAATCCCTTGTGGCTTCTTCTCGGCTTCTCAAATGGTGCTTGTTTCGTGGCTTGACGAGAACTACACCCGGAAAAGTATAACTTGTGAAATTCAGTAATGGATCTCACAAAGGCCTGTTAAAGGAAAAGCGAAAGAATTGAAGTTATGCATATAGGTAAATGTCAATTCAGCATTGCAGATCTTATGTAAAAGGGAAAACAAAAGGCTCCAAATGACTTGCCTGAGATAGCCCTTTAAGCTTAATTTTTCCCTGGGCATCTTCAAATGCTTGAACTTCTGACCGGGTGGGATCCAGGAGATCATAAATATGGTCCTGAAACACCTCGTACAAAGAAATAGCAACCGACTTTTGATTGTTCTCAGCCATTGAAAGAGCTTCAGCAAATGCTAGTGCTGCCAATCCTTGTTTCTCCTCAGTACCCTTTCATTGCAAAGGTGTTAAACGTTAAGCATAGCCACAATTTTAACGCTATGAAGCAAGGAAAAAGCCAAGGGTTGTGGACACAGCATACCAAGGATAACGGACACGGTAATTCTCCAAACTAGAACACGGACATGTTTGGGACCCATCGATTGTGAATATATTAAATCCATAGCTGTATCTTCGGAAACCATATAAAAGTCAAACCATTATTTGTATGAAATTTTTTTACTTCCTTTTACGGCGAAGACACTATCCCCGGCCAAGCTTTATGCCCCAACCAAGGAAGAAAACAAGGGTGGCCAAGAATCCAAGATACAAAAAAAAAAAAAAAATCAGACACGTATTTGGGTTTCTACTGACACATGTCCGGAGAGGATTGTGCCGTGTCCGACAAGTGTCAGACATGGATACGTGAAGCAGGAAGATGTGTCCATGGTTCTTAACTTTCGAGGAATTTAATGATAATTCTCAAACTATTTCAAAACAAAAAATTCCATAGATAATTTCACCTGGATTGTGTATGTCTTCCCACTTCCTCTAGCTCCAAATGCAATTATTCCAACATTTTGGCCATCAAAAACCCTTGAAATCAGTGGCTTTATCTCCCTTGCAAATATTAGACTATTATCTTCATTTTGTTCATAGCAATAATCCACCTCATACCCATTTCTGTAGACAATAAAGTTCTCAATTCAGTTAAGAACCACTCATAGCTAGATAGAAAACAAACATAGAAACACTGGAGTCTTCTCTACCTCAGAATAACCTAATCAATAGCCAATCACACACTCATTGCACAGAAAAACCCTTCCATAATCATGAAACAGCAACAACAAAATTTTAACACATACAAAGAAATCAACAGAGATTATTCAAGAATCTCTCACTGTCATACACCCACAACAGAAATTTACGCTTACCAAAAATCAAAATAAGGTTTAATGAGGGTTTCACTCTAGCCCCAGAGGTGTAAGCAAGTGACGTTTTTTAAATGCCAATTTCGGTCATTTATACAAAGAAATAAAAATAAATAAAAATTACCTGGTGGATTGGTCTCCGAAGGAAACCGTGGTTTTTTCGGCTGAACCATCTTCGTTGGGTTTACGCACGGAGATCCAAGGCGCTGAGTCTCCGTTAAAAGATTCGGTTTCTTGATCTGTAAAACTCCTGATTTTGGCTACGATACGGACTTTTCGAGATGGGTTTGAGCATGAACTGGGTTTGACACGATCTGGGTCTGTCGTCGAGGAAGCCATGGACGGGACAAAAGGGTGAAATTGGGGTGTGTGATGTTCAGGTAACGGAGAGAGAGAGAGAGAGAGAGAGAGAGAGAGAGAGAGAGAGAGAGAAGGGAGAGAGAAATTGCGTTATGGTTTTCAGTGACCGTTTGCCTACCTTGCTCGTTTTCAAACTTGTGGTATGGGCGTTTGCCGCTCTCGGACGCTCTCTCCCTCTGAAGTGTACAAGGTAAGGTTTCTGCAAGGGTGTTTTCGTCAATTCGAGGGGAGCGTTCTCGAGCTTCCGAATGGTGGGCCCAATCGCTGAATGCTAGCCCAATCCATAATGTAGCCCAATCCATGATTTGCCCAATCCATCCAATCCATTTTAGCCAATTGTTTTTGGAATTTTGCTTTTAAATCAAATGGGTGATTTTTTAAAAATGAAGTGAGGATAAAATCACTTTGATTTTAGCACTTTTGCTAAAATCACCCACTTAATTTTAGCAAATTTCCATTTTAGCAAATGAAAAACCAAGAGTCTTCGTTTGGCTTAACAAGGCTTACGCTGTGTTTGGTTGAGAATTTTGAGAATAATATTTTGAGAATACTAGTGTTTGGATGAGTTTTTAGAAAATGTAATAATTAGATAGATGTGTAATAATTGGAGAGAGATAGAGAGATAAATGAGAATAATGAGTGGATAGATGGGTATGAGTGGAGAGAGAAATATGATTAATGATTCGAGAGATGAGAGATGGAGAAAGAATCTTTTTGGAAATGTAAAGTGAACAAAAAATTTTGTCTTCCCAGTTGGCTTATTTTTTCTCGTCTTTGTTTATAGTACAGTAATTTTTTGCATTGTCAGTTTCTTTTCAATTTTTTTTAATTATTGGTTTGTTTGACCAAAGAAATCAGAAAAATAAAAAAAATTGATCGAAACTCAAATTCTTTTGGATAAAGATAACATAAGCCGAAAAGAAAATTTTGTTGGTTTATTTTTTTATTCAAAAAAATTGAGTTGTGATCATAATTTTTTAATTTTTCAAATCCTCTTGTCAAGACGAGATGAATCAATAATTTGCAGAAACTTGATGTGAAACTAATAAATGCAAAAAAAAATTGAATAAAAAAAAACTGAGTGGCTTATTTTAGCCAAACCATACCTCATTTCTCTTAAAACTTCCAATAGTTCATAAATAGAAAATTTTGCAAAAGAGGAGAATAAAAAGAGAATCAAGCAGCTCAACGTAAATGGGGCGCAGACTTGCTATCAATTTCAGTTCTGGATTAGGCTGAGTTGTTTATGGGCTTCGTCTTCATCTTAGATCCAAACTTATGAGAGCCTTTCCAATGGTAATTTTTGGCCGTCTTGGGATACTGACACATTAGTGACCCAACATCTTGAGCAAAAGTTTGTCCAAACACTCTTACCGCCAAACCAAGGAAAATGACAAAAATAAAAAAATTTAGTGCCCCAACGCTTTCGAATGAGCCCCATGCAAACAACGAGAATGCTACATACACAACAAATAGGGCCAACAAAGTGGACAACAGTCCCAAAACGACGTCGTTTTGGGGCCTGTTGTTAAAAATAAAAAAAAAAAAAAAGAACGTGAAAATTTCAAGACTACGCGCGATGTCTGCTTCTTCCCCATTCCCCATCCACCAAACTTCAGACAAAAATAGAAGAGGGACAGAGAGAGAGGGCGCCTACCATCACCGACGACCACTGCCTGCGCCTCCCCTTCGCCGGAAACCACCACCATCTGACGGCTGCCGCTGAACTCCATAACCACCACAGAATCCCCCAGCTCCGGCGAACTCCACAGCCGCCGCCGAACGCCATTACCCACACCACGAAGGTCTCTCTCTCTCTCTACTCCAAATTGAGAGAACACAAACAGATAAAAGAAATCGCAAAATACAAACTGAAAGAAGAAATGCTGATTGTTTCCAAAGGGGATACCCAGAGAGAGAGAGACATTTGGATGAAGAGCTAACCTGATTGCAAACTGATGAGAAATTAGAGCAAGTAGTAGACGAAATCAAATACCTAATCAATCATATTCCTAGACGAAATCAACTGATTAAACGAGCAAGGAGATCTAATTTGGAAATCGTGGTGGTGAACTTCGAGCCAGAGGCGGGGCGGCGCGAACTCGTGGCGGCGGTGGAGGGACCGGTAGTGATGGCGGTCGCCGGAGGCGGGGCGGCGCTGGAAATCGTGGTGGTGAACTTCGAGCCAGCCCTCTCTCCCTCGCGTCGCCTCTCTCCCTCCCGTCGTTCTATCGCAGAAGAAGAACAAGAAGAGGGTAAAGCGACTGATTTCTCTCAGTTTTTTTTTTTTTTTTTTTAAACAACAGGCCCCAAAACGACGTCGTTTTGGGGCTGTTGTCCACTTTGTTAGCCCCTTTTTGTTGTACCCGTAGCAGCGTTCTGCAAACAATCTAGCGAGACTTCTACGGGAAATTATTTCACCCAATATCGCCGTATATAACTATCCTTATCAAAGTGAAATAAAATTATATATAATAAAAATCTCACGACCACGTCCGATCGGTTAATCGCATCCACTTTTCAAATCATCCGTGCCCGATCCAAAAGTCATTTTTTTTTAAAATCGAATTCCAAAAGTTACATTTTTTAATCTCGGTCCGGACCATTAATCCATCCAAAAAATTTCATTCAAACTATTGATTTTGGGGCCCACAACGGCGTCGATTTAAAGATTATTTTTTTTTTTGAGCCCTAGTATCTGCATCATTACAAGGTTCATTAAAATTTTATGCTTAAATCTCTGTTGGTGCTGTGGAGTATCTATATCATTACAAGCTCTTTGGTCTAAAATCATCAAAATATTTTTTTTAAAGCATTTGATATATAAAGATTCCTCAGTCTCCACGACAAAAAACAAAAGAAAAATACAATGATTTTTAATTTATCATCACCAGAACTTGTTATACTAAAGAAGTCATATAAAGAGGTCTCTGATATTTGAGGATCCCATTCCAATCCAGTTACCATTTACCTGATAATTAGTTGTATAAAGAACAAGAGGAAAACTGGGGGCGACGAGCGGCGGAGGCGCGAGGGTGGACGAAGAAGGTTTTGTTTGGACACAACGTTGCTGCCGTTTATCTTTGAGCTTCTCGGGCTTTTGGCACGCCTACACAGCTGTTGTTAACGACAAATTTACCCTACATTTTCATTCTTAGGCTTTGTTTGGAGCCCAAGAAAAAATAAAGGAAAAAGAAAATAAAAAAAAAATCATCTTTACTTTGATTGATTTGAGAGGGAGTACTAAAAAAAGCAAACATTGAGAGAGAGAGAGAGAGAGAGAGAGAGAGAGAGAGAGAGAGAGTTTTTTGTTCATTTGTTCATAAAAGTAAAATATTATTAGTATTTCGTTACTTTGATGATTAGTACTCGTTCATTTTGAAAGACTAGTTTTCTTAGTAGTATTACACAAAAATTAACTACATTGAGTAATTGTAAGTAATAGATTGTATGATATTTTTCTTCATTTAAAATTTTAGTCAAATTATTGGAGCATTTAATCTAACACTTGCTAATGATTGAAGCGAGCCATGGCGGGAATCGATAAAAAAGAAATTGTTGTGGGTCAAAATAAAGTGAATAATGTTCACGTGGCTCCAAATAATATCACTCCATAAAATGATACTCTCACATTGGCCGGGTTTTTTATATCAATTCATAACATATATTTCAAGGTATCTTTTGTAGATTATTGACATAATAAAAACCAAAAGAAGATGAATTTTAATGTAACGAGATATTATTGTTTCTCTTTTAAAACCACTGATCATTAAATGACAATGGCCATTTTCCCACTTAGTCCGAATATGATTTTGAATTCTCGATTAAGATTTTGTGAACAAACAAGATGATAAGAATAAAAATAATTTTTGGAGAACCTTTTCTGTGGCCGCTTCGAGAAATTGTCCAACAAATGCTTCTTTTTTTCATTATGGAGAAATAAGTTTTTTTTATCTTTTTCATTTCCTTCTCTTTTTCTCCACAATCAAATTCGTCCAAGCAACATCCTTGGGCACAGGAGTAGTAGCATCTGATGATGAAGAGTTCTGTTGTTTGCGGTCCCCCCCCTAAATTTGGGCTTGAGGATAGACAAAACTTGATAACTTATATGGATAGTTAGAGAATCAAAATCGTATATATATATGCAATTGCAAATCATGTTCTCATATTTTCTTATTGTACCTTACAAGTCTTCTCCTAAAAGTCCAATCAGTTCATTCATTCTAGTCATAAGCTCAGCATTTTGATTGCTAAAACTAGTATCTCAAACTCCAACATGCAAATAAAGCGCTACAATTAAAAGGTATTTTTTTACCGCAACAAGTGAATGTATTCCTTTTTATTCCAAACACTTGTACACTAAACTAGTGTACACATCAACGCACTGACTATCACTCATAAATGATAACTTTCACACACACAAAGAACGGTGGAAAACTCTTTAAAAGACTGGAGAATGATCTAGATTTTTCTAGAATGGTCTAAAATGTTGAATAATGTTATAATAATCTAGAAGGTTTTGGAAGGAGGAACCTAGAGAGTTCCAGAGAGTTACGGAGGATTCATAAATACTCTAAAAGATAGTTGAAAACTCCACTCTATACTAGACTTGTGTGGAGAGTTCTGGAATATGGTGAAGATATGAAAATAGAAAGATATTCTCAAGGAAGATACTTGAAATAGAATATGGAATGTTGGAAGGAAATGATCTTATCCGTCCATTGAGGAGGTAGATGGTTATACAGGGGAAGGATGTGATCATTTGGAGAGATCAAATGGGTGCCATGGGAGAACATGGTAGGAGCGCACTTAGGGTGCACATAGGTGAACACTTGTGAGAGCACATTTGAAGATGTCTTAGGAGAGTTACTTTGGAGAAAACATTTAGAGTGTCGAGTGTGTCAAATTAAAGTTAGAGTGTGTCTGGTGTGAGTGAGATTACAAGGAGTAGTTGCTGTATGTGAGCGAGAAACATGTATATAATATTTGTAAGCAATAAAACTTATGGTTGTTCGGTTGCATTCGTACTCAACAAAGGAAAGGAGAACAAGCCTTAACCAGCAGAAACGTAGTACTAAGCGAACTGGGCCAAGTTGGATCCAGCCAAAAGCACACAAGTACACATATCTTTCTCACCGATTCTTTCGAATTGACATCGCTTAATGACTCTTGAGCGCTCATTAGGAAACTCAAAACATTCAACAAATCACCGATGAGGTTATCTACTATCATCGGTGTAGGTTTGTTCGATTTCACGCTCACAGGTTCAATCTAATGCCTCATGTTTCTTTCTCAATTCATCTGATTGGCGTTTCGATCTTTCAATCAAGATCTTTTCTCTTTTCTTTTTTTTTCCCTGGCAATATTTTGTTGGAATAAATTAGTGCTTGATATTCAAAAATCTCGATGAGGTTATCTGCTATCATCGGTGTAGGTTTGTTTGATTGCACGCTCACAGGTTCAATCTAAAGCCTCATGTTTCTTTCTCATATCATCTGATTGGCGTTTCGATCTTTCAATCAAGATCTTCTCTCCTTTCTTTTTCCTGGCAATATTTTGTTGGAATTAGTTAGTGCTTGATATTTGAACATGTCGATGAGGTTATCTGCTGTCATTGGAAGTCTAATCGTAAAAGGTGGACAATGAATACATTAGTTGTATCTGCAAAAAAACATGAGGCTTTTCAAAGACTTGGAAGGGAGTACCGTACACAATTTCTCCGGTTAGGAATGTTTTGTTAAGACTTAAGATTACCAACATCAGTTGACAAAGATTGCACCTCCGGTGGTACAAACTGTATGTATCACTCTAGTAAAATCAAATTCCCCTGTTGATCCAACTTGGTGCAGTCTTTCCATCAGATCACCTTAAGGCTTTTGGTGCAAGCTGCCTTTGGTAAGTTGTCGAATGTTTTGAGTTTCCTAACAATCGCTCAAGAGTCATTAAGGGGTGCCAATCCGAAGGAATCGACAAGGAAGATATGTGTATTTGTGTGCTTTTGGTTAGATCCAACTTCGCCCAGGTCGCTTAGTACTACGTTTTTGCTGGTTAAAGGCTTGTTCTCCTTTCCTTTGTTGAGTACGGATGCAACAGAACAACCATAAGTTTTATTGCTTACAAATATTATGTACACGTTTCACGCTCAAGTTGTCGTGGTTTATGGATTCGTCTCGAGACGAATCCAAAGAATATAAAATTATGATCAAAAGTAATATTTTTTTAATAAAACCAAAAATAAATCAAAATAAACTAGTTTATTGGTTTAATTTTGGCTTTATTCAAATTTTATACTCTTTGAATTCCATAAATCACGAAAACTTGACGCAAAACTAACAAATACAAAAAAAAAAATTGAATAAAGACAAAACGAAAAAAATCAAAAAATCACTTTTTAGTTTTTTTTGTTCAAATTTTTTTTTATCAAGAATTAATAAAGTCAACCATTGATTTTATCAAATGAGGAAGATGTTTGATAAAATTTCAATTTTTTTTTTTACATTAAAAAGACTGAGATTTTATGAAATCTCTTCCTAATTTTATCAAATCAACTTTGGTTTTATCAAATCTTGAATCATTTGGTAAACTGAGCCGTCAGTTTGGAAACAACTGTGCTACTTAATTTTCTCTTCCTTTTACCCAACTCCAAATCACATAGTAGGGTTCAGTCGTAAAATCCATCACAGGAACATCCCTGCGTGAAGGATCGAGTTCATCAAATCAATTCCAATCGGCGACCGAATTGATTCCACTGATTCATCAGCTTTTCTGTGTTGAGAAAAAAAATCCTCGTTTGGGGTATAAAATGGATGAGAAGAGAGACAACAATGGCGCGAAGAAGATAATGTCACCATGTGATGTAGAAGCTCTGAAGAAATGCCTAGAAGAAACCAAAGGAGACTATTTCAAATGCCAATCGCACATTGAAGCCTTCAAATCCTCTTGCTCTCTGAAGAAACCCCCAGATTCGTCTTCCCAATCCGTGATCAAGACTGGTGTGGTCTCCGATCTTTGAATTCCATGTTCTTCCGTTTGAATTGCAACTTTCTGCAAAATTTCTAGTTTAATTGTAGTGTTCTAGCTTTAGGGTTTGAGAATAAGTTGTGAATTGTTGGTTTGAGTGAAATCATTGAATGCACTGACGAAATAAAAGATTACTCCATTTGATGCCCACTATGGATTCACTTATTTGGGGATTTTCTGAACTGACTTTGGTTTATTCAATTCATCATTCTCATCTTCTGAAACATTGTGTTCTTTTATTTATTACAAGTGAGAGTATACTACAAGTATATGAATTACATCAATCGGACTGAAAATCACAATCATACTAAGTCCAACTGAAAGCTCATTAACATTAATTTTCTTTAAGGGAACAAATAGTTAAACAAATAACCTGAAGAAATGACAAATCTTTGCTTTTACAACAATTTGGCAAAGAAGAGGGTTTGAATTCAGTTATCGCTGAGAATTATGATTTTTCTTTTTTCCTTTTCATTTTGTGGTGGTGTATGTGCACATAGAATCCTCTATCTTGGGACTCAAAAAAATGGACGCTTGTGGTCCATCCTGTCTCACCAAAAATGATAGAACCACACCCGTTTACACACCCACACTCATGAGTGTGTAGGTCCCTCACACAGTTACAAATCTAGTGTGTGTGGAGCCCACACACTTGTGAGTATGGGTGTGTAAATGTGTGCGTAAAGTGGGTGTGGTTGTAGTAGCATTATTGCCTGTCTCAAATGGGTGAAGAGCAAGTGGCTCATTTTAGTTGGCCATTTAGGAATTAACTTCAACCGGCAGTGGTGATACTTCGTCCACATCCCGTTACATTTTCGAATTTGGCCTAATGTTATACCAAAACACAAACACAAATCCAGATGCAAAATACTTGTTCTGATAAATTCGGGTTTTTTTGGTTGGTGGAATAAACGGCTTTTGTTCTCAACTATAAGTTGTAATTCTAGGTGTCCGACTTCGGAAGAGATAATTCTTACAAAGTCGAATTCTTTTTGTGTTGGTTTAGGCCTGCTAATAGAGCTGCGCATAGGGTTCCTTTGGCTTGCTCTTCTGAAGAATCTCTGCCTTGGATTCCATCTCCTCTTGTTGCTCTACTAGTTATTTTGTTTTTTAATTCTTCTTGTAGCATTAGGGCATGCTTCATCAGTGCAGAATTTAAAATGGTCTTAATGATTTCTTTTTTTTTTTTTTTTTTGGTGCTTCTGAAACTTATCTTAATGGTTTCTGTTATGCCAGCTCTACTCCGTTTGGTCAAAATCCCACCCTTGTTAACCTCACATGGGATACGTGTATTTTGTCTCTTTTTGCTGCTATTTCATTTCTGTCTAGTTTACTGTGCTAGGAGTATAAAATTTACCTTGTCAACCTGTTTAGGTAAATATATAGCATGTGGAAAGCAAAGATAAGATAATAGCTTGAGCTTATTCAATTCAAAATGCAGCAGAGCCTACTCTGTACCCATTTAACACTCTAGATATTATTGTTATTGTTTGATGAAGACTTGAAGTTACACTCCTCCAATGAATCGGTCCTAGTAGAATCTAAGCTCAAGAGCCTATTCAATACACAATAGCATAGGCAAATTACAGATGACCAGCACAACTCCAGCATTCCTGCCTTTTTGCTGCCCATTTGCTTGCAGATTAATCTAACCAAGCCTCCTTTTGGTTGACCTTCACGTAAAAAACCACCAAAAGAATAAGGGAGTTCTTTATAGCCAACATTATCTGTCAAAGTTTTGCATCAATGTCTTCACAATATGGTTGTAGTTCACGACTATAACAACTTGCCCTAAACTATGATTTTAGTGCAGAGACCAGAGCTTGGATTGTTTAGATGGAATCTGTATAATGCTTAAATATTCGTCCCCCCTTGTATTTTATATACGCAACTATACACAAAACCCTTTATTTTCGGTGAATAAGCTACGATTGGTATGTGGCAGATATACATGCATCTACGTGTAGATTCCTTTGGTGCAGCTATATATATTCATCATCCCAAACCAACTGAGCTGAGGAACCAGCCCTCCTTATTTTTCTGAACAATAATGCCTGGAACTCAGATCTCTGTAGAGCTTCCAGTATTCGACATCTCACAGCCCATAAGCGCAACCTCTCTTTCGTCCCTCTCTCTAGCCTGCAAAGAATGGGGTTTCTTTCGCATCATCAACCATGGAGTTTCCAAGGATCTTTGCAGGAGACTACACACTGTTTCAAACCATATTTTCAACCTTCCTTCCGAGCTGAAACTCGAACTAGGCCCCTCATCAACCTTGAAAACCTACACTCCTCATTTCATTGCCTCCCCTTTCTTTGAGAGCCTTCTGGTGTCTGGGCCTGACTTCTCTGCATCAGCACAGAGTTCTTCAGAAGTCCTCAACCAGCCAAGTTCAGAATTCGCGTAAGGAAACACTTTCCACATCTTTTTTGTGGCATAACACAAGGAATCATCACCAAAAATAATGCACATAAAATTCTCTTTCACGTACTCTATAACTTTTCTTTTGCATTTTTGAAATGTTATTACTTCTGAAAACTTTCTGTTCATAGTAAATGGTTTTGCTTTACATGCTTTACAACAGCCTTTTGGATTTCTGTTCCCCTCCACTGAACTGGTTTTGTTTGTCTATCTACTTGCTTTTTGCCAGTGAGATTCTGAGAGATTATGGGAACCGAATGACGAACCTATCGAAAAGCGTAATCCAGTTAGTGCTCATGTGTTTGGGGGAAGATTTTGTGACGAAATTTGAATCCGAATTCAACAACTGCCATGGTTATTTAAGAATAAACAACTATACGCCACTTGAGTGCATGAATCACGAAGAACTTGAAGGTCTTGGCATGCACACTGACATGAGCTGTGTAACGATCGTTTACCAGGATCAGATTGGTGGGCTCCAAGTAAGATCCAAGGAAGGGAAGTGGATGGATATAAATCCACGTGATGATACCCTGGTGGTGAATGTCGGAGACTTAATGCAAGCCTGGAGCAATGGAAAGTTGAGATCATCTGAGCACCGAGTTGTTCTGAAGCAACCAGTGAACAGATTTTCCGTAGCTTTCTTTTGGTGCTTTGAAGATGAGAAGCTCATTCATGCACCTGACGAGGTGGTTGGGGAAAGGAACTTGAGGGTCTACAAGCCATTCGTCTGCGCTGATTATATGAAGTTTAGGCAGAACAGTGAGAGAGGTAAGTTTGAGAAAGTTGGGTTCACTGTGAAAGATTTTGCTGGGACTGGAGGATGAAGAAATCTTTTACACTATATATGAACTCTTTGATCTGTCTTTGTGTTTTGGAGCATTTGATTTGATTTCCTGGTGGGATTTGAGAGTACTCTTGTTTTTTGTATGTCCTAGTTTTGGCATATCCGTAATTTAGTGAGAATCTTGAAACATATGAATCTCTGAGTTAAATCGAGAAGTTGAGAGTTCATTGGAGCAGGAGTGGACCAGATGATCCCATGTTTCAGTTTCTAGGGGGCAGTGTTGTTCTTTTTCTGCAAATCAGTTAATAATGGTGGAATATTTATTTGTTGAATCTGGCGCTCATTTGTTTATTTCTTCCACATCTGAATGTCAAAACTGGTTGAGATTGACCTTTTGGTAATCTGAACGATTTGTGAATGCTGCATGGGTACTTGTTTTCACATTAGCATATCTATGATTTTATTTTTTTGACCTGAGAAAGGGTGGGAAGGGGCGACCTTCTCAATCCGTTGTGGAATATCAGGTTTGAGCCATAGCTATTGCCCGGAAAGGCGAGTCCGGCATTACAACACAACCTAGGTACTAGACAGACAAAGGGCCGTCCATGCAAGCCCTGCAGTTGGAAGGACTCGAACCTGAACAGATCATGTACGGAGAGAGAGAGAGAGAGAGAGCACTCAAACCCACTCACCCTTGCCATCTACGTTAATACCTTCGGTGGTCTAGCATACCTGTGATTTTTTTTTTTTTTTGAACGCAGAAATTATCTAGCATACCTGTGATTGATCATTGAATATTAGCAACTTTATCAATCAAGTGGGACCCCACGAAGGTTGCTCAAACTAATGGTACTAAGGACAGGTTTGACGTAAAAAGTAAAGCCAGATTTTGACTTTTTGGAGTTTCAAAAATCCAGAAAAAGTGAACTTTTGGACTAAAAAGCTACACAAACTACTTTTTTCGGCCAACAAAAAGGGTGCCCTAGTCAACTATTAAAGGACCATTATGACCTTACCTTTTACTTGCAATCCCCAATCTACCCCTCAACTTTTGTTCTTGTAGCACTAACCGTTCAAGGGCATTTCTGGAAGTGGAACAAAAAAGTTGATATCATTTGGATGACAGTGGACCAATACACGTTTTAGCCCAAAAAAGGTTACTTTTTGCTTTTTTCTTTTTGCCTCAAAAAAGCAAAAAGTTAGAACTAGTACAAACTTTTTAGGCCAAACCTCACCTAACCAATGAAGCTGCTTCATTTTTCAAATTTGCTCTTGGTACTTTCACTACCTAGGACTGGAGTTGAAAAAGGAACCTTAAGAGGTGTAAATTGGACCAAATTAGTTGACCTTAGACTCATGACTGGGTTGATACCAACTCCATTGTGGTCAGCTCAAAGGATAAATAAGTCGAGCTTGACAAGCTATTCGCCACCCTCTCTACGTAACTTGCTTTAAAACCCTACACTCCAATTGGGCCAAAACTTGGATACAAGCAATTTGGCATAGTATACCATATATCCTTTGCAATTTGCTACTTTCGTTTTAAAGTAGTAGCAATGTTGAAGAGGATACACAACCCGCTTCTGGACTTGAGACTATGCACGTCGCGTGCTCGATCGAGCAGTCTTAGACAATTGTTTTGATGAACTGTCAACTAAAAAAGAAAGAAGAGAGGGAATTGGTTTTATCGACTACACAAGTGGTTGCTACACAAGAATTGGCCCATAAATTAGTTACCGAATGGGAAGGCCTTCAAGGATTGTTGAAAATGCTAGAAGTGCACATGGCTAGCAATTTGCAAATGCAGAAATGCTGCATTTTTATTCCAAACAATATAATGTAGTAATGTTTTTGATACTCTAACAACATAATAACACCAATTTTACTACTAATATTTCTAGAAATTGTTTCATTCATCAGTTTCATTTGGATGAACATTGTGGAGTATACTTGGCCACAAAGTTTCCTCGATGATAGCCTGTAGTCAGAAGAATCACAAGCAAATAATTCAGGGGGACAGCACGTCTAAAGGCAGCTAGGTTCTGCATGCCAACTTTCCAGTCAAGTCAAATGCCAGAGTATTACCTTACATTGCAAAACACCAAGTTGTTCATCCCATGTCCTGGTAAAGTGAACTGCAATTTGAACAACTACCAGGAAATACACGAGGCTACACGGGGACGACTTGTTTGAGTCATCGCTCCTCTTCGTATACCCAAGATTTTCCATTTAAACTTGTGATGGAATCTTACTACCTGTATCACATACCAGCTGCCAGCGAAAGACGGGGTCATCACCAACTCCCTGTTCTTACCTTCATGTCCTCCCAAGGGTCCCACAATCTATTATGGAACGATCCCAATAACATGAACAGAGCGTGGTTAGCGCAAAAACAAATGAGAGTGCACCCCAGATGCGTGGACGTGTGCGTGCAACTGTAATGACACAAATATCAACTAGTGGAACTCACCCAAAAACCAAAAGGCTAAGTGAGACGATGGCAATTTATTTCATCCCTCCTATTTAAATACCCGAGGTCCACATTAATATGCTGATACGGGGCTCAATACACCATAGCTGATTGCTACATCAGTAAAGCATTTGATTGCGAGGTACATTAAATCCTTCAAAGTAAAATGAGGTATATGATCTAAACCATGAAATTTTGTAGTGTTTTCCAGTTGTGTTACAGCTGACAGGATGTGGACATGAAAACGAACATGAACATGAAGTCAGTGAGTTAAAAACCACTCCAAGCCTTAAAAACCATCTGCAAATGTGACCTTTCTTAACGAGGAACAAGCATTCATAGTTGCCTCAAGTGTATTCAAAAGCTTATGAAGGCATCCAATTGAGAACAGAGATGAAGAACATAGCAGCCACATGCAGCGAGTATAAATCCTACTCAATGCCATCCATCTAGATCAGACAGATTCATGAGTTCAGCTCAAGATTTTTCTAGCTTTTATCGTGTAAGATGTAGCAGCTTTGTTCTCATGACATTCTCTTAATGTCTCCTTCCCAATCCTACACTGACCAACTCTCATGAAAGATGCATATGCTCTTGCATATAATGTTGAAAAATGAAGAGCAGCTTACTTCGGATCTTCTTATGTCATGCTCTCACTATCAGCCAAACTTAAGTTTTCATTGGCCGTAGAGTAAATTTTCCCCCTTGAGCAATTTCTACACTCTAGTTCAATCCAAAGTAACGAAAACCAACTTCAATGAATCAGAAACTGTTCAAACGAGCTTTGCAAAATTAAAAACATTTATTCTGGAGAAGAGAGTTTCAAAATATTCACGGAAGATGTTACTAATCCCTAAACGACACCCACCCAACCCAAGTTTCACGAGTCTAAAACTTATTACTCCACCACACATTGCCACCAAAAGCTGTTACTGTAGGAAAAAATATCAAGTTGATGGTGTGAAATAATCATTCACAAATGTAACGCTCTGCTCTTATCCAATACAAAGGAGAAATGAAATAAGAAAAGGGGAAAAAAAATACAGAAAATTAAAAAGTTGTGGAAGGTTACCGTTAGCAAGCATTACAACTCTTCCTACATGTTCCATAGTAGTCAGGAGAACCAACCATGAAGATGGGATTCCTTTGGCACTCCCCTACAGCAGCCCACCTGGTGCAATTTTCATCCTCATCAGTGCAATCACCATCTTCCAATCGTAGTGGGACCTTTTCTCTAGTGACGGCTCTCACATGGAAGAATTTGGTGGCACACCACATCTCCCCCTCAAGGACAGGGCATCTTGCATGGGTGCTACTCCTGTCAGGAGATGCATTCAGATGGTTATTGAAGAATAGTATTGCATTCCCTTTTGTGGGTCTCAGCACGGAACTGCTTTTCCTACAGTCGGACCATATCCTGTTCTTCACATGGGAGTTTTCTAACTGCAGATCACAAATTTAATGACTCAATTACAGTCTGACAAAAACAAAAGCAAAAGCAATGGGGGATTTATGATGGTTTGCTCCCACCTCTGACTCTGGGAAGAGGATCTGACCCCCCCGTGAGACATTTGAAAGATATAAAACGACTGTAGCCATCAAAGGCTCGTTGAGTGCCGTACTTGATTTATTACCCAAATAATCATACTTCTCTTTGGCATCCTCAAGCCCGAAATGCATAAACTGAAAAGGCTTGATGTTCTCTGAAAAAACAGAAGAAGTCATGTAGTGATAGAATGGAAAGGTACATCTTGACTAAGAGAGCAATTTCAGGAACCAAGGAGTAGATCTTGGAGAAACCTTTTGGTAGAAATGTCCAAGCTGAAATCCTTTCCTCAATTCTTACCAATACATCATCCTAGAAAGCACAGAGATTATAATGAGAATCACAAGTTTCTTGTCGTCGGCAGCATCTCTAATAGTTTTTGTGATAAAAGTAGAGAAAATTTATCGTCGCAATAATTTAAGACCAATTTCTGATTAGTAACTATCATTTCACATTAGAGGCAAGATTTTTTAGTTTCTTTGAGCAGGAATTGAACAACCATGACCAGACTAACAGTTGAACACTGCACCATTGGCATAGACATATACCATTCAAGCTGAACAGCAGAAGCTATAACACTGGCAATATATGAACAAACAGTATTGAAGGGGGTTAAAATACAGGTAATGTGCCTTAATTACTTATTACTTAACGTGAAATAGTCACATATCACATTGTTTAGGTGATTGCAAATGTTTTCAGTAGATGAACTTGTTTCTCATTCACGGCTAATCTTATTGACTAACTGCAATGAATCATAATCTCTACTTTCGGCTGAAGCTATAATAATGGAGGAATATATGAAAGGCTGTGATATATATATTTTTGGATTACCGGATGCCCGGGCCGGCTTGCGCGCACCACGACTAATTCCGGGGCCCTGGAGCTAACGACCCGGTATAACCCCCAGTGACCCCAAGTCCAAGAGATTGTTGGCAAGGGGAATCGAAACTAAGACCTTAGGCGGGAGCAAACCCCCAAGTCCCCAAGGCAAGACCACTTTACCAACCCCTTGGGGTTCTGTGATATGTATATTGGGGAAGCGTAAAACTCACAATCAGAATCGAAGAGGTTTCTGAACTCCTGGGCAGCTCACTAGTGTCAGCTTTCCCTGAGTCACTACCAGTCATAGAATTCTGCTTCTTGCCTTCTGCCTGAACCCAAATAGGTACTTCTTACACTAGTCATGGTAAGTAAGTGCAATAAAAATGGTAATGTTATTTAGTCACAAAACCAGGAATTTACCAAAGTGATGAGGTGGTCACACTCCTCTTCTGATAGAAAACCTCTATATAAGAAGACCCTGTTCCATGTAAAGTAGCATCATTTTTGAGATGTGATTAGAACATTAAAGTCATAGAATTCATGATTAAAGACAGTTTTTTTTATTTAACAAATACCATAGTGGAAACACTGATTTAACTCAGCAAATTATAATGTGTGAAAAGGGCCTCCATGAGTAGTGTTATTGCATACTTTGAGACCATATAACTATCATGGCACATCTACATAAAGCACATGTAGAAGCAACAGATAATACATTAGAGTACCTGACCTTGGTCTCCAAGAGAGTTGGATAACTCGTGTTGGGTCGATTCGGTTGTACTTTATTGGGCGGCCCAATTGTATGATACTTTCTTGGTTCACCTCCCTAGTTCTCAATTCCTTTCGGCCACTGAAGACAAAGGAAAGGGATAATTAGCAACAGCTTAACATATCAAAGGCATTCCCTTTTCTATTAATATGTCGCATATCTACTTTCAGCAACTTATATAATAGAGACAGAAAATAGGTTAAAAAGTGAGTAATATATCATCACTGAGTACAAGAGTAGAATAGCTAGAATATACTACTTGGTCCCATGAAAAGTAGAAGAGCATTAAAAATTTCCTCGTACAGGGGACTTGTTTGAGTCTTCTTGAGGATCCAAACTTATCCATAACATCCAAGATCAGAAAGTAATTCCGAAAGTAAATTAGTTTTATTCATATGTTGAGCAATAACACATCCAGAACTCTTGATACAAATAGCCGTATCCCCGTCACAAGTTCATAGAGAATAGTTTTGTGCTTTTTCCAAAAAAGACTAGTGGACAAGGCACAATAGAAACTAATGGCAGAGAATCTGAAAGACTTAGAATCACTTGTTCTCACGGTAAGTTGGTTGTAAATAACATTGCAGCACATGCAAAGTGAATTACTCAGAACTGTGACAACAGACTGTTCATCTAATCAGATCAACTACGCTTTCTGGAAGAAGCTGCACAACTGAACTTAACTGCAGTTTTTTTACTCGACTTGACCTTCATTCAGCATTTTGAAGTATAACTTAATGTAATCCCCCTATTCTACTAATATCAAAGCAACAAAAAAAATAAAATAAAAATAGCACTGTCGCTGACATATTCTCAACATTTCACAATGATGAAAACAGGCTCTCCACGTCTACTTTACAATAAAATTCTCCAGGAATAAGATGAAAGTATTATCCTCCCTTATTCTATGGTGGCTTTCTCTTAAAAACCGCGTCTCCTATCAGTATTCATTTAAAACCTAGGGAGATGACAACAATTAATAGCAAAAATCAGCTTTCTAGTACTCTCGCTCAATTATGTCATTCAAAAGCTGAAAAAGAGAAGAAAAACCACGGTCAGCTCTAATTAAAGAAATTCCAACAAAAATCACTTTGTTGCTATAAAAGGGAACACAATTCTAATTCGTTTTGAAGCTGATTTCACCTTCTCAACTGAGCAAATGTTCTTCATACATGCTCAAGAGTCAACACAAAGTGTAAATCTCTAGGAAATCAACATTACTTCATCTTTGGTCCAAATTGAAGTTCATAATTTAGTTTCACTTTCATATAATTGCTTTAACACATCAAATATCTCTTCTTCTTTTTTTGATAAGTACTTTCATTTATAAAGCTCAAACGCATACAAACTCAAAGGGGCATACCCCAGTATAACAATTATGCAAAACATGAAAACTACCTCTGTCAAAACATTACACTACCCAACGGACACCAACCAAAAAAACTGAGCCCAGCAAACAGGCCAAAACAGACACACACACACATATATATATATATATATATATATACACCGCGATCCTGTCAAGGATCCCGGAAATCCCGGATTGAAGCGTTTTGAAGCATTTAGAAAATGTTTTTGGAAAATCCGAGCCGTCCAATGTGTTCAAAAGGTGTTTTCCAAGGTCCACGCGGGAAATCTTCAAAAAAAAATACCCGGAAGGGCTTGATCCAAGCATTTTTTCGCAAAAAATGTACATTTAAAGTTTTGCAGGAAAAATGCTTGGATCAAGCCCTTCCCTATTTTTTTGAAGATTTTCCGTGAACCCTGCCACCTTTTGAACATTGGACGGATCGGATCGTCAAAAAAATATCGGGAAGGTGGAGTCCCGGATTCGGGACTCCCGGACTTGATCGGGCCTCTATATATATATATATATATTTTGGATGACGAAGGAACCACCCCATGGGAGAGCCAACCCACTTGGGAGCAAAACCTGATACCTTCCACTGGGACATGCCCATGGGTAGTAAATTCCAACTTCCACCTTGTTGAAGAAAACAAGTCCAAGCCTATCTCCACACCCCTTCTAGAACTCAGGAAATCCCTGATAGAGTTCACAAGCTTGAGACAAAATTGATCCACATGCCACAGCAGTAGCCTTGCCTTGATATTCAACATGCTTTGGTTTCAACTTTCAACAATGCTTTAACAATTAACATAATTGCTTTAGTTTCACACCATAGCACCATCCTAATTCCAAACTTGTTGAAGAAAACGAAATTATCGGAGCGCGAAAATAATTGCAATCAGACGCATAGGACCCAATTTAGGAAACCGCACAGAGATCAGGGTCTGACAAATTTACAATTATTTTTGATCCCTCAAGTTCATATATGCATTGCATGAAATTCATTCAAATCGAAGCCTATATGTAAATTGCTAAAGATAAATAGCTTTTTGCACTTAACCAATAACACCTTCATTGAATCAGACATAAATAAATAAAAAGTCAACCTAAATACGAGAAATGGAGACGGGGTTTGCTTACGTTTCTGCATAAAGGCTGGAGAAACAACACGCCGAAGCCAAAAGGAGGAGAATTGGGAGATGGGTCGCCATTGGTAGACTGACTCCACAAAGACGAACCCAAGGAAAGCTTGTAACAGAATTTGTGAAGAAAAGTTCATACAACTCCGTACAGCGATCATTTGCGAAGAGAATTTGTTATGGTAAAAATAATCTAAATTAATTACTTTTTTGTCTTTATTTTTTTTACATTTGTTACTTTTGTGTCAAATTTTTATGAATTATTGATTTGTCTCCACAAAATTTAAATTATTTTAATCTTTAATCACGAAAATTTTAGTTTAGTAATAATTTTTCAAAAGTTTTAGTTTGGTTAATAATTTTTTATTCTTTGAACTGTTGTTTCTCTTTTTTGAACTTTTGTATCCTAACATTTTCGGAGAATTTATGTAGGGTGCATTATTGCATTTAGACTAAAATAATTTTTGTTCAAAATTAATTAATTATTAATTACATTTTCTTTAGTTCCTTGTTAAATAATTTTACATCACCTCATTTGTCTCAACCAAGGAAATAAAACAGAATAAAAAAATAAACTTTTTTTAACTGCACTAAACAATTCATGTAACATTTACATGAATGTTAACTCCGCTAACGGTGTTTTTAGAATAAATTGATTTTTCACAGTTTTTTGTGATGTATTGTGAGAGAATGATCTGTCTTTTGTTTTAGGAGTAATTTTATTTATTTATTCTTCTATTTATATTATCCAAATCCAGTTTACCAAGTTTACCCCCAGCCTTTTCTCATTATCTCCATCCAACCCCAATGGTCGGCGTATAAAAAGTACCTCCCAAAACCCTAGTTCTTCCTTCAACCCGCCTCAGATCTCAGCAGATCAACCCACTCCGAAGGTAATCAATCAATCATCTGCAACTAGCTTCTGTTCTTTATTTTAATCTTTAGTCATATGCTCCGGTTTTGAAAATTTGGCTCGTTCATGAAGACTGAACTTTAGTTGATTTAACTCTGCCTCCATATTCTTGTTTACCATCTGTTGCGACTGAAACAAAACCCTTCTTTCTCCATTCCTGGAAACCCAATTAGGGTATATATCTTTCTCCATTCCTAGAATTCATATTTTTGTTTTTCGAGCTGCGATGCATTTACATATTGTAAGTTTGTAACTAACTTTAGAGCATTTGGGTGTGTTATTGAAGCAGGTAATGGCTCCAAAACAGCCAAATAGTGGCCTCTTTGTGGGTTTAAACAAAGGTCATGTTGTGACCAAGAAAGAATTGGCTCCACGCCCATCTGATAGGAAAGGGGTAAGTTGATTCTCAACGCCTCGAATTCATTCTAGTCACAGCTATATATATCATTTTGAGTTGCATAAATTTTCCTCCAAAAGCATCTAATTTTGATGTTTTGAGCTGCTGGTAATAGTGGGATACGTTGATTTTGTTTACATGTTTGAGATTGTAAGTGGGGCTAAATGTTCCGGTTGATTTGTGGGTCTGCTTTAGAAAACCAGCAAAAGAGTCCACTTTGTGAGGAACCTGATCAGAGAAGTTGCTGGGTTTGCACCATACGAGAAAAGGATTACGGAGCTTCTTAAAGTTGGAAAAGACAAGCGCGCGCTGAAAGTGGCAAAGAGAAAGCTGGGCACTCACAAGCGGGCCAAGAAGAAGCGTGAGGAGATGTCTAATGTCCTCCGCAAGATGAGGTAGTTTTCCTACTTTCCTTGCCAATATCAGCAGACATTCATCATGTCGTTATTAGATTCCCATTTTTTCCTCCAGATTTTGTGTTGCAAACTTTTTATTTAACTTGGAGTCCTGGAAGCAGGATAGATTGATGTTTGGAAGGTTTATATTAACTCATATTCTTATCACCATTTTGGCATGATTTGCAGGTCTGCCGGAGGTGGGGAGAAGAAGAAGTGAGGCCCCCCATCTGCTAGATTTCTACAGTCTTCAAGTGGGATTGTGAAATTTCTCAGTCTTGTTGACACCCGAGTAGTTCAATATGTTTGCTTTTACAATGTTTTGGTGAAAGTTACGTTTGGAAACTCCATATCCTTCGAGCAAAAAATATAAATTGATCATTTCCTTCTGTTTCTGATGTTTAAACTGGCATTCGATTTAGATGTAGCTTGCCTATTCCAGTAGTTTGAAGTGAAGGTTGTAGTGCTTGTTTTTGAAGTTTATGTGGAATGGTTGTCTCAATTGTGGTTCCAGTTATTTTTCTGTTTGCCAATATCCGTTCTACATCAAATGATCCAAACGTGGATTATTGAAACAAAAGTGAGAAAAGAATGCTTTTTACTTAATTGCCACCACAGCTCGATATGTGAACTGATGACTAAAATTGAATTTGAGAACTGAAACTGAATTTGGTGCTGAAATGGGAAGGGGATGTTTATTGTTTCGACGTCATTCTTTCTAGCATTCCGATGTTGAAATGTAGTTGGTGTTAATTTACTTTCTTGCTTTATGGTCTCCGGATTCAAGTGATAGAACCCATAAAATCTGAAGGTGAATCTGCATTTCTGGAATATAATTTACGGATTTCTTCATCACTTCCATTTGGATTGAACTCCATGATCCAGAAAGCATTCGGTAGCAAAATGGTTTAGTCTTGTAGCAAAGGACTGCTCTACAAAGCATGTAAACTGGACATTCCTAGGCTTTTCCACCTCTTACTCTTCCTTAGGACTTGCCAAATTCAAAATGATTTGCAACGACAACTAACATAGAAGTCTAAGATAATTAATCATCCAAAATCTTATTTCTGCAACATTTATCTAACAAGATCACTCAACTAAGAGTTCATTGAACATTGACATAATCCTAATGAAAGCTACAATTATTGCCTACTTGATGAAAGCTACAATTATTCCCCACTTGCTCAAAAATTTTTGTACAAAGATACAATGATATTGGCACTGATTTTCCTCATTGTACCTGGATCCTATCTCAAAAGGGTGAATGCACATTGAAACCAAGAAGAAAAAGAGTCAAAAAGGAAAATATTGGAAACTACATATCCGGATTTTTGGAAGTGATCAACGAAAACAAAAATAGATTTCTCGTAAAGTGGAAAGGATGCAGAGGGTTCATATCTTGAACTTCTGAGCAATTTTCTCAGCTCCTTCCTTGCACTCTTCTCCAACCTTCTTCGCTCTTTCCACACTCTCTTCTCTAAGCCTCTTAGCTCCTTCCCTGAGAGCCAAAGTAAACTCTTCTAAGGAGCTAACGATTTTGGACAATGCGTCATTTTTTAGCTCTCTTGCCTGTTGAACTGCCCTGGGGACCAACTCCTTCAAAAGAGATATCAAAGAAAGAACTTTCTGGATGATCTTCGAAATGGTGTCTTTGGCTTTCCCTCTAACATCGACAGCCATTGCCTTTAGCTTGTCTACCAAGTTCTCAGCCCTGCTAACAGTTCCTTCGACTGACAATTGCTTTCCTGCTTCAAGCCATGTCACTCCAACATTTTCCTCTTCACGGAGGTCATTGTCAACGACTACTTTGATGCCATGCCTCTCCCAGCGATCTCTAGCCTCCTCCAGGACTTTTGCCTGCTCTCTTGCTCTTTTTGCCTCGTCTTCAGCCCAAGCCCTGGTTGACAAATTTGCGAATAATTGTTGTTAGACGTACCAAGCATGTGAGTAATGGCAAAATTTCAATAAGATGTCTATTTTTTGCGCAAAAGTGCTATACTTCGATCTCCTATCCATGGTGTGTGCATTTCCCTTTACAGTTAGATGAACCTCAACGCCCAGATCAATACCGATATCAGTCCGAGATGAAGAAAGAACTAGCTTTTGTAACACCTAAGCAACTGAGAGTGTGTCCGTAAATTCAATTAATGCCCAAAAAAACCCACTACAAGTGCTTATCGGATATTTTACATTTAAAAGTGTGATGGAGTAATTGGAGTATTGGACAGCCATATGACAGGGTAAGCCAAATTAGCTTAGATGTCAGTACATGTGATTCCAGTTACCATAAAGCCAGACAGTCAATGAACATAAGGAATGAACCTGAGCAACTAAGTTGCATCACTTGGATACACCTATACGCAGCAGTATTTTGCCAAATTGAGTGATCCTCCATATAGTACCAGGATACATCAAACAAAAGTAGTGTCTGCCGGCAATTTTTTTTTTGTCAAACATCCTACAAGTGTGCGGGTTAAACACCTTCTTGACGTCAGACTTTTGTTGCCAATTTTATGGAAATTAGGTTAACTTGGTCATGTATTAAAATATGAAAGTGGTCGAATGAGAAGTACAAATATGACTGTAAACAGGGAAAACAGGGGAGCTGTGGTGTGCTCCAAAATGTAGAACTCTTTACATCAGTCATCATGAATAAAAGTGTACACATACACACAGGATCATGAAACAAATCTCACGAGTAATTTTATACGCTCAAGGCCACACAATTTTTGTAGCCCAATTAGGTAGAGAAGTTCTTTCACGCCTGTCAATGACTTTCAGGTTCCATCATATTTTGTATTCCGAAAGACTAGTCAGACAGGCAAAACACCTATCTTTTTCTACCAAAAACATATACCTGTGTGTGTGTGTACATGTAACGAGTGTTGTAAATAATCTTATTATTTGTTGCGTATTGAAATTTTCATCACAAGCCCTTCAATATTCGCTTCTAATAACACGTCATACCCCATTCTAAATATTCATTCAACTACTTCCTCACCTGGCCATTGACAAGGCTTTTCGCTCCACCTCCAGCTCCCTTTGTAACCGCACAATCTCCTGGTTTTGGAATTCTGCCTCTGTTAATAGCTTCCTGAGCCTTTCTTTCTCATACGATATTTCCACCTTGTTAATCATAAGGCTTTCCAATTGTTCCTCCACCTCATGCCTTAACCTTGAGAGAACTTCCATTTCCGACTCAACAGCAGCACGTTCCTTCATTAAGGCAATATTGTCTTTCTCTCGCTCAGCTCTTAAGCTTTCCAGTTCTACCTTTGCCGCCTCTGCCAGCTTTTCCACAGCATCTATCTTCTCCCTTTCCAATAAAAGCTCCTTCTCAAAACTTGCATTGACATCCTTCTCCACCTGAGCTACTAAAGCACTATGTGCAGCAACAGCATTTTCAGCAATAGATTCAGCCTCGATTCGTGCGAGCTCTTCACTGACCATATCAGAACCCTCACCAGTCGCAAGAGCAATGGCAGCCTGAGCATTAGTCACTGGCTTATCTGGTTGGAAGAGCCTTGTGTAACCTATCATAAAAATAACAAACTTTCAGTACTACTGTAGTATGCAGGATAAGTCCTTCAAGCAACGGATATGGAGAAACACAACCCACCAAATGCAAGTGCTATTATTCCATTTTCTCCTGCTGATAAGTCAGCCACTAGCGCAGGACATGCATCAGGGTTGATCTTATCAATGTCTATAAAGCCAGAAAGCTGGTGCAGGATCTACCATGGGAAAAACGTTATTAAATTCAAAACTTGTCCTTTACACAAAGTATTCTCGAAATCAAACAAAAGTTGGCCACCAATTTATTCAACCTTTTTGTCAGAATTTGGAAGCTGTCTTTTCTCTAGTGCCATCTTCCATGTGACAAGATCTTGACGGGATAGAGCACTGCAGAAATATTTAATAAACAGATATGAAAAATGAGGGAAAAGAGAAATAATTGACCTATGTAGGCACGGAAGAAATCAAGAAACTCTTCATGAATGAATTTAGAAACAGTATGTGAAATTAGGTTAAGTATCAAGACCAGTGGGTGAAAAGAGAGAAGACCATGAAGATACTAGAAGGAATACGAATAGCAGCATGGATAAATTGATTACTATTAACCAAGAGCAAAGATGAAGTCTATAGGTGATTGGTTACTAGATCCCCAAAGGAATGGATATGGTAAGCCTGAAGGCGGAAGGACAGTTCCCACATGACTATTGGAATAAGCCATGTATCTCCTCTGCCCACAGCAGAGTTACAACAAAAAGATTGGTACAAAAGACAGCAGGTGTCCAAGAGCTGGACGTAAAAATACAATGCCCCACATTATCCTACCTTTCAGGTGAGAAGCAAAGGGAGCTGTGGTCTTCTTCTGAAGAAGACATATCACGTCTTGAAAGCTTGCTGGAGATAAGTCCAGCTTCTGCCAAACCTGAAAAATTTAACTCAATTAAAGACCAGGATGCATGCAACAAAAATAATGGATCCTTTAGCAGATGTGAATCGTATTTCTACCTTGAATGGCAGGAAAGTCAGGGTCTTCTGGTGTAATATCATCGTATGCAAGTTCAGTGACATTCTCAATGTACATTGCGGGATACACTTTGGAAACAGTGTTCCTACAAAAGGTACACAAGAATTGCATTTATAGACTAAGAATACTAAACCCTTTTGAAGATTAACATCCTAAATGCCATGCTAACACGAGGCACATTCATACCTAGAAAGAGTGCTGCTCGCAGAAACCAACCAACGAGCATACTCACGACGAGTACACAAATCCCCTGGTTGAACCTCAGGCTCAATAACCTGAAAACAATGCAGATAGCCAAATTTTGGGGACTGTTATTCAGATTATCATAAGAGGTTAAATTACCCCATTTTTATGTCAGGACAACTATAAAGCTTCTCAATTTCGTTCTTGCCTGTTATTACTAACTATACGCATTAATAACCCAGCTCTAGAATGGTTTTCCCTCATCTCTAAACAAACGAGCCATGGCAGGGTCAGCCTATTACATATGGAAGGCCAGAAATGATTATTTTTGGTAATAAGCAGCTTTATCCCGATGGCATCTCTGAACAGATTATTAAGGATGTAAGGGATAAGGTGTTTTCTTGGAAGAAAATAGGCTGTAGATCTAGGTTTATGTAAAGCCGGGAATATCTCAGAATTTTTTCCGAAGTTGATGAATAGGGGTCTGTTTTGTTTTGGTTGCTATTGGATTCCTGTTTTTGCTCTGTAATTCTCAGGTGTATGCCCCTTCGTTTCCTCGTCTCTTTTTGGTAATAAAATCCTCTTCACCAAGAAATAAATAAATCACAGGCCATGATGATACACTGATGAGCTCTTCTATGCTGCCAGAAAGAGGACAATAAGACCTACCAAGGAAGGAACTTTTTTGAGCATCTCTACAGAATTGCGGGGATCTCTTGTTGGCCATTAAATGGTTAACTTAAGATTACCATAGAACATAGCAATACTCATAACTTTCAGTTTTTTTTTTTTCCAGATGGAAGAAGCAAAGGATGAGTTCTCTTCATCCTCTGATCAGAATAACCAAAACTTAACTCTTAAAGTACCTCCCGGTCAACTCTCAACTCATGGAACTAAAGATTTACGAGAGAGAGAGAGAGAGAGAGAGAGAGAGAGAGAGAGAGAGAGAGAGAGAGAGAGAGAGAGAGAGAGAAATAAAAGGAAACAGACCTTCAGAACTTGCAATGCTGCTAGTGCTTGTCCCTGAACCTGATCAACAACAGCAGGAACCAAAACTTTTCCAGGAAGCACCTGTAAAGCTGCAGAAACTACAGATGGAGCAGGTATGCCAGCAGAGGAGAAGGAATTCCCACGACCGGTTGATTCAAAATATGTTGTACTTTCATTTAGACTATTGTAAGAATCTCCATCTTGTTCATTTGCAAATGGATTGGCTACTGGTGACAATGAAGTTGTTCCATTTGACCCATCTGACTTTAAGTTATGCTCCTGTACTGATGGCTTATTTCCCTCTTCCGACACATGTGATTTGGTTAGGTCAAGATCTTTTCCAGTTGAAAGCAAATTTAGTGTCTCTTCATTCGTTTTATGGACGACCTGGGGCTCTATAACTGCATCCAAGGGTGAATTGACTGAGATAATCGAAGGTAGAGACTCGATGGGGATGGAGATCGTAGAACTGTAAGATGAATCAAATGAGAAAGTAGAATTATCTGTTCCACTTAAGCCAGACACATCCTTCTGGTTGTCAGTGCTAAGATCTGTTGGAATAGCACCAGAGACTGACGAGTTGGTAAGTTTGGCATCAACGAGGTTCTCTTTTAGTTCAGTAACCGAGTCTGACTTTCCAGTAACAATACTGCCACCTAAATTTTCAAAGTTTGAGGCTGCTAAAGAACCATATCCAATTTCAGTCTGAGACAGTGGAGGTGTGCCGGGACTTCTATGAGGAGCAACAGACATGTCATCACTAGCTGATTCATTTCGCAAATCTTCTTGAGCATTGTTAAGGGCATCATCACTATTCAACGTATACCCCACATCAGAACCGCTTTGTCTATTTTCGTTAGTTGCCTCATTGTTTTCTGTAGAGAAGGAAGAGCCATTTTCAGTACCTGTCTTGCTAAGAGAATAATTATCCTTCATATCCTTGCCCTCCTTTTCAACCTGTTCAGTTCTATCATTCTGATCATCAGAGGCCAACACCACTTCCTGATGTGTTGTCAAGGGCTCCATTTCTTGAGCGGTTCCTGGAGTAGATATCCGTGTAAGTAGAAACCAGAAAGCAAATGGCTTCATTTAGCTGTGATAATAGCAAGTACCACAGACACTTTGAAATCGAGGATTTCTATAATAGTTGCAACTTATATAGAAGACCCCTAAACCAAGATAAAACCCACACGAAGATTTGTTAACGAAAAACTTCCATGCACCAAAGTCCCAAACCTGCAAACTTTAAGACAAAAGTTGATAGTTTGAGTTAGAAAAGTTAATAACTCACTTGAAGTGTTCCGCTTGCTTATAGATAAGGTTGCAAAAGTCAGTCCAGCCACAAGAACAACCCCAGCAACTCCTGCTCGTAGAATCCCTGAAAGTATTCTACTTGACAGGCGTCATTAGTGCTGAAAGAACATCAAAATACAGACAACACATTTACTGAAAGCACTCACATTTCAGTGGAAAACCCTATCCTACATAATGGATTCCATTCCACTCAAGAACTTTGAGCTCAAATTCATCGCAAGCACTTAAGTCCAGATCAACAGACTATCTCTACAACAAAATGAGTGTGTGGCATTGTTTGAAACAATACTCATCCTCTCTGTTTATTGACTAAACCAACAAAAGCTATCAAAGTTTCTCCCTTCATTCCTAAAATGCTTGTTGGACAGATTAACTTGAGTAACATATAATATTCAATTAGTCAACTGTAACAGGTAAATAACATTGGGAATTTGCAAAATGAAGTCATAGACATTCAATAGAAGTATAGAACTCATTCGAATTCCAAATCTATCAAAACAGAAAGGTTTTAATTAACGGTACCAAGACACGTAACGATCATGGTGTAACGTTATCCTGAGTATCGAACTATATGCAGTGGGAATTGGTTCTCGCGGTCGTGAATAAAATTACATTTTTGAAAAAAAAATAAATCAAGTGCCTAAATTACCCGTAATGGTCGACTATCCTCCAGAAAGGCCGTGAATTGAAAAAGGACCAATGCGAAACGGAAAGTGGGATTTTGCATCTCCCCAGCATATCGCGGTGAAATGGAATCGGAAAGCTCAAAAACCGTAGATAAGACGTAATGGCCGATATTTAAAACCTTTGAGATGAATCACTCTATCCACTTTCATCGCATTCTACTCCATCAACGAACTCAAATTTAATCGTAAGGAATAAATTCATGATCAACATGTTATCCGTACTAGAAAATGGATAGTGGAATAATACGACACAGTAGCACATTGCACTTATATACCAACTCATCTTCTTCCTCCTAAACAATTTGAGCAACAACACATCGCAACCCAAATTGTAAACGGGGATTAAAACCATCCAATTTTGGAATGCACTATAAGTTGTAAAACAAAACTTATTTTTTTCTTATTATTTACCTCCAAACAATCGTTTTCTATCCGAGTCAACTCGTTCGTCGGCTCCGGTCCACCCAGAGAAAGCATCAGCCGGAGGGTTCGAACTCGTCCACGAATTCCCACCACCATTGGCACCAACTGAAAGCACTCGAACCTGACGATCCAGCTTCCCAACTCGCATCCGTAAAAAGACAGCAGGGGATGATTTTCTGCAATTCAAGGCCAATCGGAGCTGAAAAGAGTTGGGCGACCATGTCGTGCTCAGAGAAGCCATATATGAAGATGATAAGAAATCGCTGAGCGATTGGGGAAGCGAAATTTTAGGGGTTTTCAGGACCCAATTCGCAGAGAGCTGGTTCGAAGTGTTATCTTTTGCTCAGTGGAAGAAGACGAAATGGGTGGGTAAGGGATTCGAACGTAATTTCAACGCTTGTTGATTGGTTTTTGTTTTTATAGTACTATCAATGTTTGTTGTTGTTCGTCATGTACTGGAAGAGATCGCGAGAGACAGAGAGTTACCGAATTTTTTTTCCCCCCTGGCAGTGTAGGGAATGCGCTGCACGGTGCAGGGCGTTTTTTAGTCCCTATTTAAATAAGGCCTAGTTTTTCAAAAAAATTTAGTAATTTAGTTGCTAAAATCAACCATGATTTTAGCAAATGAGTTCAATATGTGCTAAAATTATGATTTTGAAATAAAAAAATGAAGTGGTTCCGTGTATAGTTTTTTAATTTTTTTCACACCAAATTAAAGTACTCCTCATGTACTCTAATTCGGTGTGAAAAATTCAAAAAATAATGCACGGGAACACTTAACTTTTTATTTGAAATACCATGATTTTAGCACCTGCTGAACTCATTTGCAAAAATCATGGTTGATTTTAGCAACTGAGTTGCTAAATTTTTTTTGGAAAACTAGGCCTAAGACTCTTCCAATTCAGCCGTTCAAATGTGCTTTTCAGCGGTCACATTTGGACGGCCCAAATTACACTACACGGTGCAATGCATTATGAGATTCTAAAGTACCCAATGGGGTCGGTATTCGTAGTCGGCTTGCCCTCTTTTCTTTGCATCAAACTCCTTCTTGATTCTGATCTACTACTCTCTGACCCAGTCTCCCGAACTAGGCTTTTTCGAACTCACTCTGTCGATTCAGAGCTATCCATTTTAGCACTCCAACAATGAGCCACCTGGATATCCATTCCATCGACTCAGAGCCATCCATCATACTCCATTGAGAGATAACGTTTCCATTCATTGACACCACCATGCCCCCCGACGAGTTGACGTGCATGGGCCCAATATACATTAAATGACTCATATCCACTTAAAAGGCTAAGCCTTGTGTGGTGCCCTGAATTCCAGATGAACCTCTTGAACTCCCCTTGACCCTTGTGAGCGGCGAGAGCTTTCTTCTAGGTACTCCTGCACACGTAGCACCCCGCGTTAATGCCCAACCTGGCCGGAATGTGGCCAGGGAAGGCACTCTGACGGTCTAGTGAGAGATTGGAAGAGATGAAGTACCAAAGATAGTAGTCGTAGAGAGAGAAATTATTGTGTACCTTTGTAATTCACCGTGCATCACGAGTCAGATCTGTTATCATTGCATGCACGCGTCCTCAAATGAGGCACTGACACGTGGCGTAACCGCTCGGATACTATCACGCTGACGTAGGGACAGCTGTAGCATGCACATGTACCTTCCCCGATCTGTTACTTGCGTTAACCGCCTCGGATGACGTCACGTAGGACATCGCCGATACCTCAGACTTCCATCTGAACCATCTCGGATTTGATCCGTCTGGATTAGGGTCCAATTCGGTCGAGATACCGAGTTGTCTCAGACGGCCCACCTCGTTACATCCCTGAGCTGGGCTTCCTGGGCTTGTTCACCGAGACCCTTTTGGGCCGCTAGATTTCGGCCCACTACACCTTGTAAGTGGTGAGTCATCCAATCCAATTGTATGTTAAGGTCCAACCATTTATGTATTTTTCTAATGTGGGATTTAACCTTCATACATGTTCCAACAAATTGTAATTAAAAATCATATGTAACAAAATAACATTATGAGATGACATAATGTTTTCGCCATATAATGGCATAAAACGTCTAAATTTCATAACATTTTCATCATTATTTTATTTATGGTGTCCTCCCGTAACATTCACTTCCAAGCAGAATAACATTCACCACAACCTAATGAAACATTGGCCAACAATAATATTTTTTGGTTTAGTAAAAAAAAAAAAGTGTGAATACTTTAAAATCCCCTATTCTTTTTCAATTTTTAATTGTAATTCCCCCTATTCACCCACTATTTCTCAACATTTGTTTTGCACGGTAAAAAAGATTTCACTATCATCGAAAGATTACAATGACAATAGGAGTAAGGAGAAAGTAAAAAAACCTAGTCCGAGACCCAATCCTCGATTGGCAAGAAGCCAATCAAGGTCCACACCTAACGGGCCAAAGCCCAAACCCAAAAGGCCACAATGCCCAGATAGAGAAATACAATACAGAAAACCCTAAGGCGCCCCCAAAGACCAAGAACCAACGCTGACATGCTCAGCTTCTGCCGTCACTGCACCACGGCTGCAAATAGCGAGACGAACCACCGACGCCGAAATCCCGGGGAACATGCCCCTGTTGCTGAACCAGAGAACGACACTACCGCCTCACCAAAACCAGTCGCACAACAACACCCTCAAACTGCCGCCCCGTAATGCGCCATCCACCGCCAATGCGTCCCAAGGGCAAAAAAGCCCAGATCTAACAATCTGCCCACGAAGAAGATGGTCTAGCCTAAAAGGCCAAAACTCAGCCCACCATCCAACCAAACCCAGACTTCACGCAGCACTCCACCAGCCAAACCTCGCCGACCAACCACCAGCCACGAACACCCAATGCCGTTAGGCAACGCCCGATCCACCTAGGAATAGATTGGCTGGAAGACATGAGAAAACCGGAATCAAACTCGCTGTTAAGCATAACTGGTTCCACCAAGAGAAGGAGACCGACGCTCAATCCATGGGAGGAGGGCAGATAAGGAGAACCAGGAGGAGGAGGGTTGCGGAAGAAAAGGAGAGGGAGGAGAAGGGTGAGAGAGTGAGGAAGCCCGGGGGGAGGAGGGAAGGAGGCGGCGCCTCCCCCCCAAGCCAAAACCTAGATCTAGTTTGAGCAGGAAGAGAGAAAAGGTTAGAGAGAGAGAGAGAGAGAGAGAGAGAGAGAGAGAGAGAGAGAGTATTTCTCAACATGTTTCACCCGGAAATCAATCTGACATGTAAGTTTGGACTAACTTTTTAGAGACTTTTATTATTATTTGCAAAAAATGTCTTTGAGCTAAATTGGTTATCTTTATATTTTTATGTTGAAGACTTGTGTAGGGGCAACGATATTCGTTCTTTCTCTCAATTATTGGTCCATGCTTTTTTCTCAATTTTCACTTGTACGAGTTGTTGGCCCAGATAGCAACACAAGAGGGGGGTGAATTGTGTTTCTAAAAAAATAATGCGGAATAAAAAAAACTAAGTGCAACACCCAATTATTAAATTGATTCAAGCACACATGCAATAATATATAACAACAAATAAAGAGTAGGGAGGAGAGAAATCAAACACAGAGATTTATCGTGGTTCGGTCCGCAACTTCACGGCCTAGTCCACTCCCCAAGTGTCCAACTCGGGATTTGCTGCACTATCTCCAATAGTAACACATTTTAGCTTCGCGGGTGCTAGAGAAACCGTTACAACGAGCAATATCCCCTAATCGCTCCAACTATTTTTTACTCCGGTGTTAGTCACACCTAACCCAACTAGTTTTGACTCCGGTGCTAGTAACACCTAACCAAGTAATTTTTTCTCACACAAAAATTACTCACACAAGATAAATTCTCACAAGGGTGTACAATCCCTTTTACAATAATAGCTCAAATAGAACACTCAAATTAGTGTAGAATTTGCAAAATAAAGCTCAGAGTTGAATGACAGATTTGCAAGTGATAGCTTCTCAAATAAAATCTTCTAGAGTTGTCTATGCTTCCTTTGTCTTCTCTTCTTTTATACACCAAGACCCGGCCAATGAAATTTGTTCTCTCTTCTAGCCGTTAGAGACATCAGCTCCACAATCTTCCTTAGTGAACCTTGCCATTCTTATTTCCTTCCAAGCAAGATGAATATTCCCTTAATAGATACATATAGCCGTTTGAACCAAGGGATGAAAGTTTTCAATTTGCCAATCTTTCTTTTCTTATTGCTAGCCTTAGTTGAACCAACATCAAGATTCCAAATTCATTCCATTTGTCTCCACTAGCCGTTGCATTATTTGTCTTGCAATAGGCAGTGATTGGTTTTCAATTTGCTAGCTGACTTCCCTTGTACATGCAATTTAGACATTTGAATTGAGTGAATTGCTTTCCAAAAAGAGCCGGTCCATATTTTCAAGATCCTTCAACAATTTATTTTCTATAGGAAAAGATTTGTCCTTAATCTTTTTCCTTTCAATAAAAATCTTGACTATTGGAGTAGTGATTTGGTGTAGAATCTCCATATGTGTACCTCAACCAAATCCTTCAAAATACACAATTAATTCAAGTGAGTATCAAATATCCATTTTAATTATATTTCACTCTTAACTATATATGTTTGTTATCATCAAAATCAATAATATATTTCTACGGAAATATTTGGGCTAACACGAGTTTTAATAGTTTGAAATATTTTCGAAAAGTATTTTCAAGCTCGCGCATTAAGCAACTAATCTCCAACCATCGCATTTGTCAATCATCTTCAACCACTCTTGACGATTAGATTAGTTTATAAATTTACAAACAAATACGAATTCAAACTCAAATGGACTATTTTTTTCATACTAACCACAAATGAGAGTTATTACTGTTCATTTATTTGAAATAAAAAAACACATAGAGTAACAAAGTCTAGTTGGGTTTTGTTGCTTATTAATTTACTTAATTCATCTATTAACTCATAACTAAGCCACTGAAATTTCGATGGAATTTTACTGATCTAGTATGTTGTTGCAAGATAAAAAAGAATGAGGTAGGTAATAAAATCAAGAATGTGATTACTTTTTGAACTGTGTTAGCGTAATTTTTTTAAAGTTTTAATCCTAGCTGTGTTGCGATTGTGGATATCAGTTGTCACTGATAACCGCCTTGACAGACAACTCATTCAACCGCCTTATAATGGCCCTGCTTAAGTTACAAGCTCTCGCTACAGAGCTCGGCAACGATGCAATTACTTAAATAATAGTACTATGTTTAGCGGACATGTTAAATCGGTGCTTATGACCGTTGTGAGCTGTGGGGACTTCGTGGTGGCCTAAAGCTACCGACAGATCGACACATTCATTGAAAGGTTGGAACTGTAAGTTGATGCAAAGGCAGTCTTGGTTCTCGTAGTGCCGGCTCAAAAGTTTAGGAGGCCCGAAGTGAGCTTCTTGATAAACAAATATTTTGCATGCACAAGTTGCTCGATAAAAAATCTTTATGATAAACCGTTACAACAGATTTACCATTACAAAAATTTAAAACATATAGTTATCCAAAAATAAACAACAATTATAATACTTCAAAATCCATTGAATTCCAAGACACGTGGAGATAGGAGCATCTATTTTATTTATTATCTAAAATTAGGCCTCAAGTTGCCAGTAATTTCAATTTTGCCACAATTTTATTTTTTCCCTCTAAAGCTCGGATTGAGCCTAGTTTCACGAGTAACAAGCTTAAACAAAAATAATTGACCTAATATATACAAGAGCCTTAATTATTTGGAGCCTCTATTTTTAACAACTTTTTGGGGCCTGAAACGGCTGCTTCACTGACTTGTGCTTTGAGACGGCTCTGGGTTCTCATTTCAGAACTCCAACTAAGCATCACCAACGTTGTCATTTCATAAATAATTGCAAGATTACGCTGGAGCAGAGGGGACTGTCGAAGGTCGTACAGATCTACCATGAAGCTAAATGATGTGTTCATCATATAGCAAATTTGAGGAGCACCCAAATGTCTTCTCGTGTGCTTTGCTTCAGCTTTATCGGACTTCAAATTGTGAGCTTATTTATTAATCCAGAGAGGCGGGGCAATAATGGGGTATCAACACCTGGGCAGTGGGCACCCACCTGGGTCCCGCCAAGCCTTCCAAAGCATAAAATGCACGTATGGAATTGGCACTCTCCTGGGCTCCCGCCTGGTACACCTCTGGGTATTCATTCGGGCTATGGTCCAGCAACTTATTAAGGCCCAAGATTTAGGTTGGTCCAATTACTGTCTGCAAACCTGTAAACATAAACTTATAAGCTCTACGTTTGGTTGCACAAAAGGGAGTAAAATATTTTTGAAAAGTAAAATGTTTTCCATGGTATGGCCAAAAATGTTTTTATTTCAGATAGCCCGTAAGTCATTTTACGTAGTTTTTTTCAAACCTATGATGGAACGGACACTTCATCATTCTCATCGAATCCCAAATTCGAAGTGCGTGCTGTCTAATTTTCCATAAACGACATCCCCAATACTTTTGAGAGATCTAGAGAGAGAGTAATGGTGGGACTTCCATGTATGTTTCAGAAATTCACGTTTCAATTGATTCCCTATTGGCTATTGCGGTTTCTCTCTCCATAAATGTACGCAGTCCTATAGATACATCTCTCTCTCTCTCTCTCTCTCTCTCTCTCTCTCTCTCTCTCTCTCTCTCTCTCTCTCTCTCTCTCTCTCTCTCTCTCTCTCTCTCTCTCTCTCTCTCTCTCTCTCAGTGATGATATCAGACAAATAATAGTGTCTCAAATTCTTCGGTTCTTGATTGTTTTGTTATTTAGGAAAATATTTTCTCAATTATCAACCAAACACCGGAAAACAAAAACCAAACTTTCCTTTTTGGTAAAAATATTTTACATCGGAAAATGTTTTACGTTGAAACAAACGGAGCCTTGGTATCATGTGAGAAAACTTTGCAATTATGATAAAAAAAATAAAATATTGTCTTGATTGTCTTTATCAAGGCAGGCAACAACTTTTTCTTAACTATGTCTGATCTCGAAGGTTTTTTTTTTTTGTGGATAAGTGCAGAAATTTTATATACTCAAAACAACATGAATACATAGGTATAAGGAAGGTTAAGCCCACAAACAAGCCTAGAAACCAAAGCTAAATCCAACAGAACAACTAAACTATACAGATTCAAGAAACAGACAAAAACTAAGCAACTATGAAGTAGGGTTGCTCACGGTTCGGATTGGTCCGGATTGGCATGAATCCAATCCTAATCCGCAAGTCACGGTTTTTTGAAAATAAAATCCGTGTCCGATCCAAAAGTCTCACAGTTTGGTTCCAATCCGATCCACGAGTCACGGATCGGTTCCAGATTTGTCCACGGATTTTCAAACTTATTCTAAAAAAATAATTTAAGGTCAAATTAACACACGAGAATTGAAGACCAAATTTTTGTCCAAATTCAATATCGAAACAAACACTTCAGTAGTAATATAGTGGGCAACAAAGGTAGTTCATCATCTAGTTCACAAACAAAGGCAGTTCATCATCCCAATCTCTAGCGGTAGGAGGCCCCATATGAAGTTCAAGGAGGAAAAATGGATCATCCTCTTCAAGCCTTTCGAATGCTTTTTATACAGTAAAGCAATACTTAACATGAGATAAGTAGAGTTCCACCTAGTTGGAACAAAAAGGCAAACACTATTTGAGGAAATTATTCCCTCACTCACCACACAAGTCTTGAATCTTTATTCTCTTTATCTATACATATGTATTTATTTTTTTTTTAAATTATGTATAATAAAAATCTCACAGTCCGGATCGGTTAATCCACGGTTTCAAAATCAAAATCCATGTCAGGACCACGAGTCACGGTTTTTTATTTTTTGAATCCGTGTCCGGACCATTAATCCACGGTTAAAATCCAAAACGTGCGAATCGGTTCGGTTCGGACCGGATTCACGATTCACCAGTTTTTTTGAACAGCCCTACTATGAAGATCTTCTCAGGTAAGCCCCAACTAGTGCAGGAGATTTTAATGGCTATCAATGGAGTCATTCTCCTAAAGCACAAAAAATCCCTGAGTTCAGCCATAATTTGACGAGTTAATTGAGGAAGATCAGTAGCCCTTCCCTGAAAAGTACAATAATTCCTTTCCCTTCAAATTCCATAAACAGTAGCAGCCAATGAGACTTTAATACTGAGGTTTTGGAGTCCAACCTTCCAGGAAATCTTTGAACCAAGTTTTTATCTATCAATTCTTGACGCAAAGATAAAGGGAAAGATATCACTCAAAAAAGAGATGAGAATGAGCTTCAACCTCTTGTTGGCACAACACATCTGTCATTAACTTACATACCCCAAGACCTTGACCTATCTTTAGTGTTTAGCCTCTAAAGAATAGACAACCATAGAAGAAAAGAAGACCATGCCAATGCAGAACCGGTTCAAGAACCGGTTCAAGAGCTACTGGCTTAAGGGTATCGATTCTGAGGATAACCGATTCTACCTGGAAAATTTCCAAATCCTAACTCCTTCTTACTCGATACCTGATCAATCCTACTCATTTTTAACATCTCCAAACCTCCTCACAACATTACAATACACAATTCGACAATCCACCAAACTTTTGGTATACACTAATATACACGCATGTTCGTATAAATACATCCACAATAATATAATCAAACTCGAATTAAATTCTTGCATAATAAAAGAAATTGAGTTAAATTACGGGTTTACATGAAGGATAGATAATGAAATCATTTACTTGTTCTTTATTATGAACTTCTTGATATAAACTGTTATTCGTTTGTAATGTAAGTTAACTAATCTGTGATTGTTCGCATATAGTGCTATTATTGGCCCTGGCATTTCACGCCACGTACAGAAGAAGAAAGAGGTGGTCAATACTAGGAGAATTAAGAACCTGCAGCCAATCAGGAACCCTATGGAGATTGGGACCTGAACCTTTAGAGAGTCTTATCGTCTCCCTTATTTTGTGTTGGACAAATGTAATCTAATTTCCTAACAAATACTTTGTTATTGGGGAATGGTATAACTAATGTAGTGGTTGTTTCATTGTTCTCAAACTATGATCAGTTTATTATTAATCTATTCCGTTGTTTTATTAAGATAATTCTTTTTGAATTAAATGAATTTTTTTCACAAATGATTTAAATAATGCTTCAGAAAATTAGGACGTTACTACTGTTGTCCTACACACTTTGGAATGTCAACTATGAAAGAAGGTGTCACGACCCAAATCCTGAAGGCAATCGGGTTACCGTGACCGGCCAATGATTCTTATCGATCACCATAGGCCTATTAAAATATAAGTAAAGTAAGAAACACATTTTAGACAACAGAAGCAAAGTTTTAATATTTACAAAATATCGTCAGAGCCTTTCTGCATTGAGAATATACAAAAAAAAAGAAGGTACAACCTATGTTACTTGGACTCGGGTACGGGTGTCGGGTGCGGGTATGTATCTAGGTGTCGGATTTAACTATTTCTCATTTCAAGGATACGGGGACACGGCAAAATATTCAAATTTGTTTCTATTTTTGTGTATTTTCTTCTGTAAATTGGTGCTTTAAGGTTTTATAGCGCATTTCATGGATAATAAGAGAGATTTATGCATACTTCCATGCTAAACTCGAGTTACAATTAGGTTTTCTATAGAAGTGTCTTATTAAACTTATCGGACACGTATCCCACACCCTTATCCGAGTGTCGAGTGTCCGACACGGGTACTTAATACTATTACGAGAGTCCGCGTAACATAGGGTACAACTATAACTAGTATGTACACCAGTCTAGGGGCAGCCTTAGCTTCTAGTTGACATTAACTGGAGAAAATAATTCTATTTTTATAAGCGATAGCTCGTGTGAGTTACAAATACCAGAGTTACGCGTTTATCATAAAAATAACCTTCTTTTATAAAAGTGGAGCAGAGCAATATTTGTAGCTTTCAATACTAACACATAGGACATCAAATAATCATATAATCATCACATCTAAATGGTCAAATAATCATAGAGTCATCACCTTTGAATGGTCAAATGAACATAGAATCATAATTGGGTGGTCAAATAGTCATATAATCGTCACCTTCGGATGGTCGAATAATCATGTATCTTTTAAAACCGTAAAGTCATTTGTCACATCTTTAGAGATCGGGGTTTTACAGAAGGTGACTATGCCACTGAAATGTTTTTTGGGGGTCAACACCATTTTCGTGAGGTTTTCATATTCGATCTGCCTTGGAAAATAATTAATAATAACAAAAAATATCGAGGCTTAGTTTTCTTCTTGGTTTACTTCCTCGAGTTAACCTTCTCTAATAAACGATCAACACAAATATTCGACCAATGCCGAGAAGGAGGGCGCGGGTAGGGGGCGGGTTTTGACTTACTCTTACCTATATCTTAAAAATGGTAAACTACCCCTGCCCCGCCCCTACTCCGAGAGGGTAATGGAAATCTACCCACATACCCTACCCTATCGAGGACTGGGTTTATCCTATGCTACCCGCCCCTCCCCGGTTTTTGTTTCCCCTTCAATTCTCTCACATTATTGATTCTGGGCAACAAGCATTTATAAGCACATGCCTATTCCAATTCATCACAAGCTATTGCCACAAAAAAAAAAAAAAAAACCTGATTAAGAACTAACAATTCATTCATAAGCACCTACTACTCCAATCATCACAAGCTATTGCCAAAAAATAAAAATAAAAAATGATCTAAAGTTATCCTAAATCTGAAATGGAAGATTTTGTTTATATATGTTATGGTACTTTCAAAATGGAATAAAATAAAAAGGTTAAATATATCGGCGTGGGTTTGGGGCGGGGATCGGGATGGGGTGCTATTACCCCTAACCCTACCTTAATCCGGTCGGGTTTTCATTTTTTCCCCCCTAACCCTATCCTTTACCAAAAAAAATAGAAAAATACCCCTAACCTTACCTTAATCCAGTCGGATTTTCATTCCCTAGCTGGAACACAATAGCGATTCACAGAAGAAGATGGATATCATTATTCTTCTAATATTTAGTGATTCAAATAACTTTTCCAAAAAAATAAATAAAATAGTGATTCAAATAAGAAGATGGATATCATTATTCTTAGAAGACTAGTGCTGATTGTGCGCGAGGCGCTCAACCTAGGCCCATTACCGAAAAATAAAGTGGAAGAATGTAATAAACGCGCATTAAAATGTAAAGATCTATCCAATAAAAAACGTGTATTTTTCTGACCAAAAAATTAAATATTTTTGCACGCAATTTGGTGCAAAAAATCCAAAAATTATGAGTGACTATATTTTATTTTTTTCCCGAAAATTGCAAACTCAGCAAGCTAGTAATGTAAAATACTTTCGTACACAATTTCTCAAATATTTTCGCATCGAATTAAATATCTCTATTGTAGTATTAGTTTAATTTGGTGCAAACAAAAAAATTATGCGTAGAAGTACTTTATTTTTTTATCCGAGGAAAATTACAAAGCCAACAAACCACTAATGTCACAACTAGTTTGGTAAAGGGTAATTTGATAATATTGCCATACCAAAATTTGACAACCAAACTCTTTGCAAACTCAATAATCCAGCAATGTAAAATACTTTCGTACACAAATTTTACAAATTTTCCACGTAAAAAAATCTATTAGTAGTTTATTTTGGAACAAAAAAATAAGAAATTATGAGTGACTGTACTTTATTTTTTGTCTGAAAATTGTAAAACCCAACCAGAAATGTAAAATACTTTTTTATACACAATTTTCAATTTATTTTTTTGCATCGAATTAAAGATCTCTATTAGTAGTTGAATTTGGTGCAAAAAAAATAAAAAATTATGGGCGAAAGTACTTCATTTTTTTATCCGAAGAAATTGCAAAGCCAACAAACCACCAATGTCTAATTGATTTGGTAGTTTCATAAAATTGCCATAACAAAAACGTGAAAAGTAACCAGCACTACCCGTACACAATTTTTCAAATTTTTTCACATCGAATTAAATACCTCTATTAGTAGTTTATTTTGGTGCAAAAAAAAAATTATTTGCAAAATACTTTATTTTTTTATCTGAAGAAAATTGCAAAGGACCCATAAAACGTTAAATATCTAATGAAGGGAGGAAATCCATGACAAATCTGGCTCTGTATAGTAGTGAGGGTATTTCCGTCAAATCAACGTCATTGAATCATCTTATATACATAATATATTCCTCGTAAATAATTGATAGAAATTCACGCCCTTGAGTAATTTTTTTTTTTTTTAAATATTTGCTCTCAATTAGACAATAACAAGAGAGAAACTCATAATGAATTAGTGGTTGAGTCTATTTTTGAAGAATCCAATTCTTTAGTTGGAAATAGCTGCCTAAAGGTCTTGAGGGACGACCATTTGGATAGTCTGGGATCTGAGTCCAAGAACAATCCTTGTAATGACAATCTGATCGTTGGAGTTGGGCTTGATTCTGGTAGAAAGAATAGTGTTGGGCTAGATGAGGATGTTGCTCCTAATTCGATCCTTTTTAAAATTTAGTGAGTTTTTCTTTTTCGATCGATCCCTACTTGTACGGGGTGTCAACTCTCTAGACCTATTGGCAACAAGAGAAGAGTAGGGGTAATACTCGGGGGAAGAGATCAGTCTATGAAGCTTTACAAAAATTGAAAAGTAGAACAAAAAGATCAAATAAGGAAGCTTAGAAAGAAAAAACTCCTTAATGAAATCGGGGCAGTGGCGGCTCCAGGAATTCTCTTGAGGGTGTTCAGAAATTCTACTACGGTCCTCTAGAAATAATTTTTTACATAATTGGGTGGTCTGGACTATCCTGCGCGCACTCGTGTGTAAAGGGGAAGGAATCTAAATTGAGCAATTTTGTTGTGAAAAGACGAAGACTTGAGTTGAGCCATGACCTGTTTGGTTGTTTTCATCCCACCCTCTTCCACTTGCATTTACTGACAGAGAGAGAATAGACTAGGGATTGATCTTTCTAAACCGTATTTCACACACATAAGGAAAGGTATGAGAAAATGGTGTCATTCGACAGGGAAAGGCTACTCTCTAGTCCTGATCCATCAAGTCCCATCCAATTTTGGGCCTTCGTGGATCTTTTGTAGGCTTACAACGGTTAATCCAAACCATTCAATTTATGAATCCTGCATTGGATATTATTATTGCAAAAACTGTGTGGTCAAACACGATAGCTGTGAGAGCATAACACATTTAACACATTCGTGCAAGAAATTTAAAAAGGATGGCAAAAATGATGTTCGTGAGTCCAACTTTTTTTTTTTTTGTTAAATCAAAACATTGTTGCCACAAACTCATACTACACGACAGTTGGGAAGAACAAAAAATTTCAACTTGTATTAGTGCTAGATTTGAATTTACAGTAGGAAGTTTGTTTTACATACATCTATACATTTCAAGTACTTGTGGATACTAAACATGATGTGGATGGAGGAGAAGAGTAGTTTTAACTTGAAGACAGAGACCATAGACTTGGCTTTTGGGGTCCTGTATTGTGGTCCTGATCTTTTTTTCTTTGGAAGTTAAGGTTGATTGCTCAAGATGTTACCCCGAAAGTACCGGCGTGTCCTTTGTACTATTTTTTTATTTTTATCCACGAGTCTTTTGCACAGTGGCAGCTCCATGAATTCTCTTGAGGGTGTTCAGAAATTCTACTACGGTTCTCTAGAAATCATTTTTTATATAACTAGGTGGTCCAGACTATCCTGCGCGCACTCATGTGTAAAGGGGAAGGAATCTAAATTGAGCAATTTTGTTGTGAAAAGACGAAGACTTGAGTTGGGCCATGACCCATTTGGTTGTTTCCATCCCACCCTCTTCCACTTGCATTTACTGACAGAGAGAGAATAGACTAGGGATTGATCTTTCTAAACCGTATTTCACACACATAAGGAAAGGTATGAGAAAATGGTGTCATTCGACAGGGAAAGGCTACTCTCTAGTCCTGATCCATCTAGTCCCATCCATTTTGGGCATTGGATCTTTTGTAAATCCAAACCATTCAATTTATGAATCCTGCATTGGATATTATTATTGCAAAAACTGTGTGGTCAAACACGATAGCTGTGAGAGCATAACACATTTAACACCTTCGTGCAAGAAATTTAAAAAGGATGGCAAAAATTATGTTCGTGCGTCCAACTTTTTTTTTTTTTTGTTAAATCAAAATATTGTTGCCACAAACTCATACTACACGACAGTTGGGAAGAACAAAAATTTTCAACTTGTATTAGTGCTAGATTTGAATTTACAGTAGGAAGTTTGTTTTACATACATCTATACATTTCAAGTTCTTGTGGTCCTTACGGATACTAAACATGACGTGGATGGAGGAGAAGAGAAGTTTTAACTTGAAGACAGAGACCATAGACTTGGCTTTTGGGGTCCTGTATTGTGGTCCTGACCTTTTTTTCTTTGGAAGTTAAGGTTGATTGCTCAAGATGTTACCCCGGAAGGACCGGCGTGTCTTTTGTAATATATATTTTTTTTTTGATTCACAAGTCTTTTGCACTAGTGGCACCTCCACGAATTCTCTTGAGGGTGCTCAAAAATTCTACTACGGTCCTCTAGAAATCATTTTTATATAACTGGGCGGTCCGGACTATCCTGCGCGCACTCATGTATAAAGAGGAATGAATCTAAATTGAGCAATTTTGTTGTGAAAAGACGAAGACTTGAGTTGGGCCATGACCCGTTTGGCTGTTTCCATCCCACCCTCTTCCACTTGCATTTACTGACAGAGAGAGAATAGACTAGGGATTGATCTTTCTAAACCGTGTTTCACACACATAAGGAAAGGTATGAGAAAATGGTGACATTCGACAAGGAAAGACTACTCTCTAGTCCTGATCCATCCAGTCCCATCCAATTTTGGGCTTTCGCGGATCTTTTGTAGGCTTACAACGGTTAATCGAAACCATTCAATTTATGAGTCCTGCATTGGGTATTATTATTGCAAAAACTGTGGTCAAACACGATAGCTGTTAGAGCATAACACATTTAACACCTTCGTTCAAGAAATTTAAAAAGGATGGCAAAATGATGTTCATGCGTCCAACTTTTTCTTTTTTTGTTAAATCAAAACATTGTTGCCACTAATCCCATGGTCTATTTACGCCTCGCCACACACATAAACCGAGCAAAGCCAATGTCCTCTAGAAATCATAACTGTACATAAATAAATAAAAATAAAAATTCTACTAATACAACAATGCTACCGAAAAAACAACAATTTCAAGTCAATACGGCTTCGCTTCGACGAGTTTTAGGGGTTACTATCATCAAAAAAGTTTAAATAGGAAATGACTCTTGCACCATTCTAGATTTTCTTATCACAAACTTGTCCATGGTTCCAACTACCAAACAAAAATTAAAAAAGAATCAAACCTATGAATGACCTATGTAATAATATAATCCAAATCTATTGTGTCTATATACCCTCTGTGCATATATATTAGTGTTTCACAAAAAAAGATAGCGCGCATATATTAAATTATTGATCTATATTTTATAATGTAATGAGTAATCATTTGGAATAAGTATAAATAGATTAAAGAGAGATAGTTAAAAGTGTTTTTATCTCTTTGAGCTAAATGTGTTGAGACAAAGAAAACACTCAAATTCTCAAATATCCAATTTATACTATTCTCTAATGGAGTATCAAATAGTGCATGGTGAATTCTATCATTAGGATTGGGTGTTCAAATTTTTTGGGTAATGTGTTCAAACATTTTGGGTAGAGTGTTCAAATATTTTGGTTAGGGTGCTCAAAATGACAAAAATTAAAAAATAAATAAATTTTTACATGTAACTAAAAAAATTATTTTTTTCAGGGTGTTCGAGTGACCACCCTCGCCTCTTCTTAGAGCCGCCTCTGAATCGGGGTAAAGACTAGCATGATGAAACATAGACATTCAGAGGTATCTTCCTCTTCATTATCTTCTGGTGACATTCGTAACAGAAATTCGATTTTATTCAAGGAAGCTAGTAAGACTATGGCTTAAAGAAAATTGTTGAGATGCAAGTAGAAGAAATAGCGGAAAGGGAGAGATGTGATCTTGATGACTTGGAAGATGGTGCCTCTCTCTCTTTGTGGAATTTTAAATTTCAGGGTCTTTTTTCGTTGGTGTTGTGAGGTTTTGCAGGTTTCGGGCTGCTTTTTCAGCTTTGAGGTTTTGTGGTCTCTTTGGTTGCTTTGGTTTTAGGCTTTTTAGCAGATGCTTGTTTTTGTTCTTGTTTGTTGTTGCTCTTCGGTGCTGTTAGTGGGATTCGAGGTTTAGGGTTTGTGTGGTCGCTTGTTTTTGGGCTTTAGGCTTTTTTATGCTCTTTTAGTTGGCTTCTTGCCTTCTTTGTTCTCTCAGTCTCGGGTGGCCTTTTGCCAGTTTGCCCTTGGTCCATTTAATCTTTGTTTTTTCAGAGTTTAATGAATTATTTTTGCTTAGAAAAAAAAAACCTCATAAGAGTCATTAATCATGGGTTCAAATTTGGTGTGATAAATGTATATGCAAATATTATAAATGGGTCAAACTAACCACCGCTCACTATGTGATGGATAATATGCATGGACGCAATAACAAATACACTTTCATGGATACCACTTAACCACGCGGCACCTTTTTACACTTTCATGGATCTAAGTACACTTTTTACATATTATCTACGCCTAAGCGTTGTGGTTAGTATTGTCAATTACTAATTTACACATAAAAACTACAAATTAATTCAAGAATAATGATCTAGTCCTGAGATTTAGGGGTTTGCTCATTTCTAAGATTTTTTGTTCAAAACCTCTCAGGTGCTATCAACTCTTTTGGGGTTAGTCTATAAGAAACATTTACTTCGGCTAATGTTATTTTATAGCCATAGGATTAGTCGAAGCTTTCGCGCTCAAACACCTGGTTATATTTTTAAAAAAATTACTCCATTGATGCAATGGATGATGAAAAAAATGCAAGAATGCATAATAAAAACAAGACACGTGTACTGTGGCATTTTTGAAACAGTCAATAGTTTGGCTCTACTTTTGTTTTTTTCTCCTTGTTTGACTTCTTGTTCTTCCCTTATAAAAGGGCCTCACTTGGGTGCTCCAAATAAGTTGGAAGAAAAAAGCTGCTCAGGAAGTTTAGTTCCATGGCTAATGAAAAGAGCAAGCTTAAGATACTTGTATTTGGAGCAACCGGATATCTTGGTAATTATATGGTTAAGGCAAGCCTTTCAATGGGCCATCCAACTTATGCCTATGTCCGCCCTATCAACCCTAATTCCAAGCTTCATCTTCACCAACAATTCCTCTCCTCCAGAGTCTCTATAATCCAAGTACGATCGACCTATTTAGTAATTTCTTTCCATCGGTATATACCACATGTATAAACTTTCGAAATGTGTTCTACGTACGTTTATGTGTTCCCTCTTTTTTTCATATGTTTTTTCTTTGAATGGTGCACTACACGGTGTGGTGCATTTTGTGCACTGCACCATCCCCAAACCTATAATTAATATTTACCAATGTTATTGCAACATTTTCTTTCCTGTAAGAAGTGCTTTCTATTAAGGGTCCGTTTTTTGGAAGGACATAGTAAAGAGGTCTTTACTTCAATAAGGACATCAACTTTTTCCTTAATGCCAAAAGGACAAATCACCTACACCTTCCAAAAATGCCCCCACTAGCCAATGAAAGTGCTTAAACCCCAAAACCTAATGAAAGTGCCTAAACCTAAACCCCAGGGTACCCTATGAAAGTGCCTAAAACTAAACCCTAGGGTACCCTATGAAAGTGCCTAAACAGCTAAAACCCTATAATGGAAAGTGCACCCTTAGTGCCTAAACTCAAAATGCCTAAACCCACTATACCCTACCCCAAAGAGCCTAAACCCCCTAAAATTGAATCTCAAAAATTGAACCCACCCCCAAAATTGAAGAGAGAGAAATTAAATTTGTCTCACCCACCCAAAACTCACGTATGAGAGAGAGAGAGTGTGACGGGGAAAAAGAGTGAGCCAGGACCACATGTCGCTTTTAGTCACAGCAAAGGGGACCACATGTCGGGCATGAAAGAAAAGTTTTTCGGTCTGAAAATTCAATGCTGTAGCTTTCGGTTTGAAAAGTTTTCCGTCACAGTAATGTCGCTTTCAATGCTGTAGCTTTCGGTTTGAAAATTCATCCACATGGTGCGCGTGAGTGTGGGTTTCATTAAGGGTATTTTTGTCTAGTATTGTCCTCGAGCTCTCAAAAATTTCCTATCAATGTATTGGAAGCATTAAAATAAGTTAAGCTGGACTAAACACTATTTAAAGCCCCAAATTTGTCCTTTACACCAATTTTCTGTTCTATTTAAATGCCTCAACGCACAAGTCCAGAAATAGACTTTACAACACACAAGCAGCCTCATAAGGCTAAGAAACAAATCGTCGAGAGATGTAGAATTCTAGAGAGAGAGTGAGTGGGAGCTTAGGGTTTTTCTTCCCCCTTTTTCTCCTTCCCCACCGCCGCCCCCCCTTTCCCTTTCTTCCCCCCTCCTTTTTTCCCCCTTTTTTCTTCCCTTCCTTCCTCTTTTTACCCTCAGTCCCCCGAAGCTCTTTACACTCTCTCCTCTCCTCTTTCCATCTCTTATGCTTTTGGGTTGAGATCATTTCTCCCCTTCATTTTTGTGATGCACATCACCATTTTGGAGGCCCGGCTACATTGGCTTTCATTGAAGGTGGTGTCAGACGGTGCTTGGCGGCAGCGGAGCGACGTGAGGCGGCGGCAACAGGTAAGACCCCGCCAGCGGTGGAAGTTGGATGCAAATCTCTCTTCTCTGGAACCCGGTCTTGATTGGCTTTGGGTTGATCGCTGCGTTGCTGCTCTTCATTTTGGTTGTATGTTGTATTTGTTATTTGCTTTCCGACGGACCAAAAAAAAAAAATAAGGCTAAGAAACAGACAAAAAGCTACACAGCTCAGGCCATGACCAGGCCAAGACAGAACAAAAAACCAAGCAGAATACAAACTACAGAGGCACAGCTAGCATCAAGAAGGCACAAGGAACAGTGATTTTCATACCTTTTTTTTTGTGTGTGTGTGTGTGTGGCTAAAATCAATTATTTGAGGCAACGGTTGCTTTCGGTTGAGACAGGGAGAGCTGGACGATCACGAGAAGCTGGTTGAAGTTATTCGAAAGGTTGATGTTGTGATTTCTACACTGGCAGTTCCTCAACATCTTGCACAACTCAACATAATAGATGCTATGAAAGAAGCTGGCAACATAAAGGTAATTGTTAGTACTTCATTATTTACTTACTTAATTCAATGACAACTTAACATGCATATACTTAACGGGAATTAAAACTTGGCATGAATATATATATATGGTGCAAAATGAGCCAAGCTACTCCTATTCAGCTCGTTAAAAACTCTGTGATATTTGCATTTTAATCATTGTAATCGTTTCTGTTTGCGATGATTAATGAAAGTTTTCTCTTATAAAAAAATAAAAATAAATAAACCTCTTTTGAAGCTCGCTAGCTTGTATATCAAGGCGGCCCCACTATCAAATCGAGGTTTCAAACCAACCCCTAAGTTCGAAAAATATACTACTACTGAAAATCTTTTGGGTAAATTTCAGTGCAATGCACCCATGCATGTTGATAGTTTAAAATAAGTGAAAGTTGATAGTTTATTATTATTTTTGTTGTTAAAAAGGGTGAATTTTTAAATATTTTGTGTGTGTTTTCCCCAAACAATAGGAGAATACAAGTACGAAATACATCAAATGGGAAATAAATTTTATAATCAGCCCAACCAAACCAAACCCGTTAAGAAGAGAAAAAAAAAAAAAAACCAAAAACTACAAGTGGAATAACATTCTCACGCATATTGAGAGATTTGAATTCCTGACGTCCTAGTCAGATGCAGGAATCTTGACTAACAGAGTTCGCCCCGATTGGTAATTTTCATTTGTTGATAATGCACTATTCAAATATTTTGAAGCAGAGGTTCGTTCCATCGGAGTATGGAAACGAAGTGGACAGGGTTACAGGACTGCCACCTTTTCAAGCACTACTTGACAACAAGAAGAAGATTAGAAGGGCAACAGAGGCGGCTGGAATACCCTACACATATGTCTCTGCTAACTCTTTTGCAGCCTACTTCGTTGATTACTTGCTCCATCCCAGTGAAATGCGTGATGAGGTTACCATATACGGCTCTGGTGAGGCCAAGGGTACGTAATTCTTCTTTTTTTTCTCCATTAATGCCACATATACACTCTCCCATACACACCCTCAACTCGCTCATATCCACTTTGAATTGCAGACACATGTCCCCTCTCTCTCTCTCTCTCTCTCTCTCTCTCTCTCTCTCTCTCTCTCTCTTCCAAAGTGAGAGGATCATGTGTCAGTGATCTAAAGTGGGTGTGAGCGGCAGAGCGGGGGTGTGATTGGGAGGGAACCGGGGAGGTGTTGCGCTTCTTTCTCCAATTTCTCAAAGGCTCATTGCGGCGCCGTGCAATGGCTTTGACGATCGGAGACGTCCACCATGTAGAGCTCGTCGAGTTCTACAAATGTACCAAAAATCATATTGATTGGATATCGTTAAGTGCCTCATCAGAACACAAATAAGTTGAAAAAAATTGGAACACACATGTCTAGAAACATTGGATGAAAACCATTGAAACCATTTTTTTCAACATATTTGTGTTCCGATGAGGCACTTAACGATATCCGATTAAGTTGATTTTTGGTACACTTGTACTACTAGACAAGCTCTACGCGGTGGACGTTTCCGATCGTCAAAACGGTACCGACGCGGCACCGAAATGTGCCCGCACAGCACGGGGCTATGCAACACCCCCCTGTTTTGACGGCTCGGATCACTGGGTATGTAGCATTACTCTTTTTTCTCCAATTTTTACGGGTCTGGGGTCCCTGTAGTGAAGTGAGACCCTTCTGGCTGTCCATCTCGGCAATGAACGCTCGGATTTTAATTCAAACAATGAACGGCTCGGATCATTTAGAGTTTGGATTAAATCCGAACCGCCGGTGTCGAGATGGATGGCTGGATTGGCCTCACTACAGGGCCCCCAAATCCAATTTTTAAACCACAAAAAACTACTATAAAAACACCCTCGTAATTTTTATGATCACAAAAATTAGTAAAGAAAATAAAATTTTCATATGTACAGCGAGAAAAAAGAATACTGTTTTTTTAATTAAAGTATTAAACCCATAGGATTAACAACTTAACTCTTGGACCTTCCCCAATAGGGCCAGGGATGGAGCAGGGAGGGGCAATCGCCCCTGCAAGGGGAAAAAAAAAACCTCTAGTATTATATAGAAAAAAAAATTCTACGAATTATATAGGTTCGTCCCTAGAAAGTAGTTTAGAAAAAATATTTTCCCCTGTGCAGTAAAATACTTGGCTCCGTCTCTGAATAGGGCCGCCCCCAAGAAAAGATTAAAGACCACTATTCAGCTTGAGATGGATGCGTGTGTGTGGAAATCGATATGATACTTATCGGTACTCAAATAACTTAATTTTTTTACATATACAATGGAAATATAGTAATTGAAAATAAACGATTTCAATAATATAAATAATATTTCTAGGGTTTTCATTTAAAGACCAAGAGATAGTTGATTCAAGTCTTTGTTATTTGTAATAAAAAAAAAACAAGAAACTCAAATATATATACGCTTGATCTTACGGTACACTTTCTGTTGTGAGGTGTAATTGTGCATGTGGGGACAAGGCATTGAAGGAGGACGGTGGAGTAGATGGAGTCGGCTGATTTGTTTGAAACTGTGCATGTGTGTTTTGTTTTGTTAGGCATTTGTTTGGTTAGTCAAATATGGTGGCTAGCTTAGTTGTATAAGTATGTGTGTGTATTGGCTTTGCAAGGTGTGGGAATAAGAAGAGAAAGAGTGAGAGAAAAGAGGAGGCAGAGAGAGAGGCAGAACGTGGGGAGCCCCTAAGGGGGTCTCCCCCACCACCACAAAAATGTAGTGTGTGCTTGCAGATGTGTAAGAGTTCTATTTGTATTTGTTTGTGAAAAGATTAATAAAAAGAATGAGTTTAGTTGTGTGTGAGGAATTTCTCTCTTATTTCCATCAAATGGTATCAGAGCTCAGGTCGAAGAACTGGGCAAAATAACGGGCCAGATGGGCTGAGATATGGACGAGGGCCAGACGGGCCAATAATGGAGACGAAGGCCAGACGGGCCAAGACAGAGTTGAACGGCTAGACGGGCCGAGACAGACGATGGCCAGACGGGCCAAGAAGCAAGACGTGGGTCAGACGGACCAAGAATCCGGTGATGATCCGAACAAAATTCGACGAAGAGCCAGATGGGCTGATTTTTCGATTACATCGAAAAATCACTTTGAGAGTTGCTGAAGAATGAGCTCGGTGAGACGAGTTCATTGGTGCAGACGGTGTCAAAATCGGAGTTGAAACGAGCCCCCAAGGGCTTGTTGAAGGTGGCGGAGTTGGTCTGGTTTTTTTTTTTTTTCCAGAGCTGCAGACAAAAGAAGAAGAAAGGGAAGATCAGGAGGAAGAGAGAAAAAAAAAAGAAAAAAAGAAGAAGAGGATTGTTGTTACATTGTGTGAAGTCCTCGCCAGTGCATAGCTATAATGGAGCTTTGGCCAATTGTGTTTAATGCTCTGATGTGATACTAGAGAAAGCTCCATGTTACCAAAGAAAAAGTCAACAAACAAAAGGTGGAGGTAGACAAGGAGTTATGGAAAGTGGACTTAATTGGCAGCCTCCTTTATTAGGCTGTCTATATGTATGCATGCAGTGTCGAGCAAATTTGAAAGATGAAATTATTATTCAGTGTGCGAGTGCTAGAGGAATACGGCGCATGAGTTCAAACGCAGCGGACGCGTTGCCGATGTCCCACGCATGTTTTTGAGTGGTGTGACGAGAAGGTTTCAAGACGATGAGATGAATGACGTGTTACCATGACGAGAGGGAGACAAGATGAGGAACCCACTAGGCTCAAGAAGATGTGACATGACGGGAGACGAGATGAGATGTGAGACGTTACGTGAAGATGAGGATTGATCCGCCAAGCGGTTCAAGTTATGTTCGGACCTAAGTTCGACATGAGGAACAAGGAGCGACGTACTCCTTGTGTGACGAGATTAACCATCAAAGTGGTTGAAGATGCACGAGAGAAAGAGAACAATACCAAAGTTTGTTCTCCTAGAGAGAGCGCACGCGAGATAAAGAAAGAGATGAAGAGAGAGAGAGAGAGAGAGAGAGCAACCCAAGGTTGTTCGGCGTGCGCTCAAGAGAGAGAAGAAGATGACGGAGGAGAGAGATGGGAGGAGAAGACGAACAACACGGAGGTTGTTCTGAGTGAGAGAGAGAAACAAGCAGAGTTAGAGTGTGGGGATGAAGGGTGTGAGTTTTGGAAGACATGCACAATTAAGGGGGGATGTTGTGAGGTGTAATTGTGCATGTGGGGACAAGGCATTGAAGGAGGACGGTGGAGTAGATGGAGTCGGCTAATTTGTTTGAAACTGTGCATGTGTGTTTTGTTTTGTTAGGCATTTGTTTGGTTAGTCAAATATGGTGGCTAGCTTAGTTGTATAAGTATGTGTGTGTATTGGCTTTGCAAGGTGTGGGCATAAGAAGAGAAAGAGTGAGAGAAAAGAGGAGGCAGAGAGAGAGGCAGAACGTGGGGAGCCCCTAAGGGGGTCTCCCCCACCACCACAAAAATGTAGTGTGTGCTTGCAGATGTGTAAGAGTTCTATTTGTATTTGTTTGTGAAAAGATTAATAAAAAGAATGAGTTTAGTTGTGTGTGAGGAATTTCTCTCTTATTTCCATCACTTTCGCCTTTTATTTTCACGAACAAACAAAATACAGCAATTATTAGTGGACTTCCATCGAAAAGTGCAGCCCCCTTAACCAAATCATGGTACATGGTATTTGATCAAGTGAAGACTATATTATAAGTTAAAAGAACAAAAAAAAAAAGAAGCAAAACAAAGTTACCATATTGAATCCTGATGCGGCGATGAGATTAAAAGAATATCATTACTCCCTCTGTCTCAATTTATTTGCTCCAAAAAAGAAACCGTTAACCGTGTAACTTTGACGCCAAAAAATAAACCATTTTCAGAATTAATTTTTAATTTTTTTTGCACCATTGATAGGATCTCAGTGAGTACTTTCAAATGATACAAAAAGTCAAAAAAATTAAAAGAAATACAATTTTTTGGAAATTCAAAATGACACGACTTATCATAGGGAGCAATTAAGTTGGAACGGAGGAAGTAAAAAACAAAAAAGTTCAAAAAAATTTAAAAGAAATATAATTTTTTGAAATTCAAAATGACACGACTTTTTGTAGGGAGCAATTAAGTTGGAACAGAAGAAGTAACAAACAAAAAAACAAAAGAAAAAACGAAAGGATAAATTTGAAAAGGGTTAATTTGGAAAAAAAATTAAATATATGTGGCTCTCAAACTTTTGTAGTGCACAAGTACCAAACTGACAGAAAAAACAAACTTATAATGTCAAGTGGGCAAAAGGAAAAGAAACAAATTTTTAAATTTTTTTTTTTTTGAAATTCAAAATTATACCACTTTTCGTAGGGAGCACTTAAGTTTGAACAAAAGAAGTAACAAACAAAAGAAAAAACGAAAGGATAAATTTGAAAAGGTAAATTTGGGGAAAAAAAAATATGTGGCTCGCAATTTGGGGAAAAATTCTCGTTGGAATCCGGGAAGGTTTGGGGGTATAAAGCATTAAGCATGAGAAAATCTGCTTCCCGGACAACTTGAAAATGGTTGTTTACATAAGCCCCTTGGGGCTCCACGATACCTTATCGCAACTAGTTTATCAATTATAGATTAAAGGAGTATATGTAAAAAATTGCTTGATCCTATGGATAGGTATGTTGAAAAATTAAATTTCGACAAAAAAGCAATGTACTTGAAATTTAATTTTTGACTTATCTATCCATACAATTTATTCAATCTGATTTTTTGCATATACACACTATCTGCGAACCCTACAAGATGGCCGGTTCAGATCATTGCGATGAAGTATCCGTGCAGCCCCCAAAGGGGGCTTATGTAAACAACCATTTTCAGGTTGCTCCGTGAATAAGGCAAGTGGGCAACCTCATAAAGCATTTCTAGGGTTCGGAAATAGGGGAAGTTAAAGTGGGAGAAAGTCTCATTTAGTTAAATTATAGTAAATAGTATGGTTTAAAGAGTACTCCAAGTGTCGATTTGCAAAAACTATGAATCTCACGTGAATGTTTGGTTATTAAAATTTAAAAATACTGCAAAGTACGCCTTGTCCCATGTACAAGTGACTTGAACTAAATTAGATTTTCACTTGTTAAGTCAGTAACAATAAGACAACTTATTCCACTCGCTTTTTGCATGACTTATTAAACGTAACGACAACAAAAGGTCAAGCTTGTTCCTCTGACTTTAGAAAATGCCCGTTTTCCTTGTGGAACAACTTGTTTTTAGGCGTTTTCGTGAACTACTAAAGACACCCACCGGAACAAGGACCGAATATAGTAGGATTGTTTTTTATGTTTTGGAAGTATTAATTTATTACAGTATTGCATTTGGTTGGGCATGCAGTGGTGTTAAACTACGAAGAAGATGTAGCAGCATATACGGTGAAAGCAGCAACGGATCCAAGGGCGTCCAATCGACTTGTTATCGTTAGGCCCAGTGGAAACATCATCACCCAGTCGGGTTTGGTTGCTTCTTGGGAGGCAAAGAGTGGCCGGTTTTTCAAACAGACTCATGTTCCTGAGGAAGATATCATCAAACTCTCTGAGAGTAAGTATCAATACAAGTTTTCCCAGCTTCACTATCTTATAGTACATTTTTTTAGGGGTGAAAGTGATTTTGGACGATAGTTCAGGGAGTGTTTTGAAATTAACCGTAAAAACTAACTTGAGACGTTGAGTTGATTGGGTTAAGAGTGGTCCCATTATCGCCTTTTAGCCAATAGGAGAGATGTTTTTCTTCACCCTCTTATCTTTTAGGGAGGATGAACAAAATTGCAGTCGTTAAACGACCTGGTTAATATTCACTTCATTCGTTCTTGTCATATGAGGAAAAAATTATCAATCTTTGCCATGCTAATTTCTTGTTAGATTCCAGTTGTATTAATTACTTGCCACGTATATATAGTTATGACTGGTTGAATTGGCGTCGAGAGTGAATTTTGTTCACTCTAGCCTTGTTCGCCCTTGCGAGAGTATGTTCATTATGTGTTTCACCACGATAATTAAAACCGTTTATTTTGTCCAAATTCATTTGTTAGAAGATTACACAAAAGTTCAGGTTAACTGAATACGGGTAAGTGTTTGATCCAAAAATTCAATTTTTCAGTCATAAATTTTAAAGAAAATAAATAAACTCTTAGATAAAGCACTTATCGATATCCGATTGGGCTGAATTTTGTAAGTGTCTACAAGAAAAATAAATCTAGAAATAACGAAACAGCGTTGATCAGCAAAGTGAGACGTGGAATGAACATATTCTTGTATAGGGTGAACGAAATTCAAAACAGTTAACGCTTACGCGTATGTTGTTTTTCATTTTTATTTTTTTTGGTTACTATTATTTTTAATTTATAGGCATACATGTATATATTTGGTCAAGAACATTAATTTTTTTTTTATTGGGTGTAATTGCAGCATTACCGCACCCAGACAACATCCCAGTAGCTATACTTCACAACATATTCGTCAAAGGCGCTCAGATGAGCTTCGAATTAACAGAGGATGACCTGGAGGCCTCCCAGCTTTATCCAGACTACAAGTATACTTCGTTCAATGACCTCCTTGACCTTTGCCTGATTAATCCTCCCAATCCCAAGCTTTCATCTTTTACCTAAGCCAAAGCTTCATGTATCCCCTTAGTGTTTTTTTAATTCCCTGTCGAATGTGTCTGAAACATTTTGTCTCGAATAATCTCTCGGGTACATCCGTACATGCAGTCCGCCTGTCTCACATGTACCCGGTAATTACCGGGCCTAAGGTCTTACTCTCAAGAAGGGTTGAGTTATGGAATTTCACCATAGGTCCATCCCTTGAGATTTGAACCTTAGACCTTTCATTTGGAAATTGTTGTAGTACTTCATTCTATTTTCTAGGACAATTGATTTGGCACTACATTTTTTGATAATCGTTCTCCAATATTTGTCTTTAAGTTTTCAAAATATACATTATATGAACAAAAGACAAACATTGGAGTCTGATTATCAAAATTTGGAGAGGCTTCGTGTTAGTGTAAGACTCTTATTCTATATATCTCAACTTGTGTTTTGCAAGTGGTGGCTAGATCATTAATAGAGCTCTTGGATGTCTCACACTGCATCCCGGGATCAAGTTTTATTCCCCCCTCCCCATATAATAGATTAGAAATAACGAATGACAAAAAAAAAAAAAAATTGTGTTTTACACACAAGCACATTAGTTAGAAGTCCCCACAGTGCATTCATATGCATTTTGTGTGGAAACTATGGTTAACTTCTATATGAGTGTTCTGTTTCAACTTTCAAGTTAGTAATGGTCTTCGTTATGCAGCACTTTGCCTAGTGCTAAGAGCATCTCCGACCCTTACTTTCTTTTTACATCAAATGTGAGTTAAAATTTGGTTAAAAGCTTACATACACTCCAATTGTTTTCATCAAACCTTGCATCAAATCTTTTGAAGCATTCCCAACCTATCCCGAAGGTCCATTTTAACCATTTTTGATGAAAGATTTGAATGCTCTTACTCTGAATTTTGATATTTCATTAAACCTTCTTTAAAAAATTCCAAGCATACATTATAAATAGAAACACAAATAAAGATTTGCCGAAACGTTGCTTCCCCATAAGCACAAAGGGTCGATCATGTACATACATTATAATAGGAGAACACTTTAATTTGCCTCTCCAGGGTGTCCTTACACAGCGAATACATGATCAACTTCATTATCAACCATAATGGTGATTGTAAATGTAATTGGCTATTTCCGAAAACCGACAAATCATTGGATTATGTATTTCGTTTGAGTTTGGGAGGATAGACGTATAGGGTTGTCTATATGCTCCAAACTTTTGATTGAAGCGTTGAGGAAAAAATGGTATAAATGATGCATTTAGTATTTAACATTTAGTTTTACTGATTAAACAATGTATGGTTTGATTAAGCTTAGTACCTTTAATTAATTTTTGGATTTACTAGAATTTTTTTTTTTTTTTTACCGAAAAAGGTAATTTTATTAATAAAAACCGATTACAAAATTGAGATATGACCAAGTCATGTAGTAGGGAAGCGCTCTATTCGTGCCCCAACACATCTAGGACATTTGTTTTTGTAAGCGCTCGATTGGCGTCGCAGCGCTATTCAATTGTTCCTGAGCCTTGGTTGAATAGCGTTGGGTAAGCAATTTAAAAGCGCCGCAACACTCAGCACTAGACAAGCGTCTGAGAAGCTCTGCAGCGCTTCGGATTTCTAGTCATCTCATTGGCTAGACTTAGATCATTGTCCTTGGACCTATATAAACATTTTTTCCTCCATTTTTGGGTACAAGGGGTGCAAATGAGCCGAGCCGAGCCTTGTTGTGTTCGAGCTCAGCTCATTAAGTAAACGAGCCGAAAAATCGAGCTTGATCTCGGCTCGATTCAGGATAATTTACTTAACAAGCCTCCTTAAACAAGCCGAGCTTTGGCGAGCTAAGCTGAGCTTTAGCAAGATCGTTAAATAAACGAGCCTGAAAATCGAGCTCAAGCTCGGCTCGATTCAGTGTTGCCTTTTGTAATGTCCCGTTTTGATTATAGAAAGCACTGGTTTGGCAATCCTTTTATAATGTCCCTCATAGGCAACTTCCTCAGAAAGGACAGAATCGATCACCTGCGACCTGCGTGGAAGTGGAAATTGTACTACAGAAAAGAAAAAAATTAGGAAACACAATTTGTCTAAATTAGGAAACACAATTTGTATACAAATTACAAAGTGATGTAGGAAAGAAAAGTTGCAATTCATCATTCGTAGACCGCCAAAAGCGATTTCCAATAGCATTGAATTTCGTTCCACATTGGCAATTTATCGAACACCAAGCTTGCCGCCAAAAGAGATTTTCAATAAAATGAACATTCGTTCCAAATTGGCAATTACTGAATCGATTTCAGACTGAATAAATTTTAGTTTAATGAGTTAACAAGATTGACTCCAACTTCAATAAGGTAATTAACAGAATCTCCATGCACATGCCATTTTACTTTATCTCGGCATGTTAAAGGAAAGAATCACAAAGGAAAAAGGAAACCACAAATTTTTAGGAAGTTCTTAAATACTTGAAACAAGAATTTCCCAAAATGATTTCCCCCCAAGAAAAGAATTGCCAAAATGCTGCTTTTCCCATAAGCACAAATTAAGGGTCGAGCATGCATATAAATTATATATAGCAAATTAAAAACTTTAGCCTCTCCTTACATAGTACACGATTAACTTCATCATCAATCATAAGAGAGTTGTTCTTTCTTGTAATTGGCTTCATCCTTTTGAAGAATGGCTTCTTCCCATCGAGATTGGGCATCGCTTCCATTAGACCTCATCTACTCTATTCGAGAGAAACTTGTTCAGTTCTCGGACTACGTACGTTTCATTGCCGTCTGTCAACAATGGCGTTGCTGCCTCGAGCAGGATACTGGCGATTACAAGCAGATATTACACATCCTCAAAACATGTCATAATAAACTCCCTATGCTGATGATCGACACGAAAGAAAACCACGAATCAGAAGAAAACCACAAATTAGACAAGCGATGTCTGTTTAGTGTTACTGAAGGAAATATAAGTAGAGTGCGATTGCCACTGCCTTGTAATAAGAGGTTTCTTGGATCCTCCTTTGGATGGTTATTTATTATTACGGAGGAGAAACCCATGGCCATAACCCTCTTGAACCCTTTTACCGGTGTGGTTATTTCTCTCCCGCCTTTAAAAGATCCGCATGGTCACTACGAAGCTTACATTGATACTCCTCAAGACTTCATTATGAAGGCAATCCTATTGTCCGATCCCTTTTTACACCCAAACAATTACGAGGTTGTGGTTATCTATAATGATACGTGTCAATTAGCTATGTTCAAATCTGGACAAAATTCGTGGAATTTTTATGACAGTGATCGGCCATTACTAATTTCTGATGTTATTTACTATGGTAAAGGCCAAAGTGAAGGATTTTATGCAGTCAGCTATTGGGATGAACTAGTGAAAATTGACTTTGCTAGTGGTACAGAAAAAGTTTTGACCAAGAAGAGTGATGCAGTTAATGCCCAGGTCACTTATCTTGTTCAATCACAAGAGGGTGATCTACTATTGGTACAACGGTTTTGGACAAAACCTTTTAAGTATAGCGATAATCCTGATCCTGATGAGAAAATTATGGACAAAACTTTCAGATTCGCAGTTTTTAAGTTGCTACACCAAACTGGGGAGACGGGGGCAACGTGGGTTCAAATTAAGAGCTTAGGTGATCAAGCCTTATTTCTGGGTGACAATCATTCTCTTTCTGTTTCAACGTTGGAATTTCCCGAGTGCTTACCTAATTGCATATACTACACGGAACAATATCACGTTGAATTTGGATCACTATTTTTTTTTCATGGGGTCGATGAGGACTCGGGCATCTTCCATTTAGAAGAAGGAAGCTTTCGGTCGCATTACATATCAGATCCTTTTGGAAAGAATGTTCTGCCTCCAATCTGGTTCGTGCCAAATATGAAAGGAGCTTAGTTCCGGGTAATCAATATTCACCCAGTAGGAGATTTACTACTATTGAGTAATGTTATCTTATTTATGGTTTATATTAGAAAAGTCTTTCTCGCAACAGATGCTTGTGTATTTTTACCATATGTTAAGATTAGATTGTGATTGTGATTGCGTTGCGTAATAATTCAATGGTTGAGATTTAATCTTAGGTTAAATTCCTAATCCCTTTTGATCTCTTCCTTTTCTTTACCTCCTGATTGGGAATGCCTTACAAGAAACCTCCTTTATTCCATTCTAGAGAAAATTGTTCAGTTCTCATCTTATGTACAGTTTAGCAGCGTCTGTCGACAATGGCTTCCTCGAATCGTGTCACACTAAACTCCCTGTTGATGGTAGACACAAAAGAAAATAGTGAATCAAACCCTTTTACTAGTAGAGTCGTTTCTCTCCCATCTTTAAAAGCTCCTAGTGGTCTCAATGAAGGGTACAATGATAATGATAGTGATCCTGGGGACTTTATGAGGAAGGCAATCCTATCGTCCGATCCATTTCTAAGTGCAAACAATTACGAGGTTATGCAATCCATTTCTATCCAAACATTCTAAAATGATGGTTATCTAATGGTATGTGTCGATTAGCTATGTTAAAATCTGGATAAAATTTGTGGAATTTTTGGGAATTAGCTCTTAATAGTAGTTAAAATCTCCTAAAATGGAAATTTATAATATTATCCTAGACAATGGGTACCAAAGGTAATTCGATCAAACCTGATGGTGACTTGAGGATACTACTTAAGATTCTGGGTAACAGTTTAAAAGTGACCCTTTATTCAAACCAAGGGTACCTTTACTAACAATCCCTAATTTACTGCAGGTAAATCCCTAAATCCTATCGTCCGATCCATTTCTAAGTGCAAACAATTATGAGGTTATGGTTATCTATGATGGTATGTGTCGATTAGCTATGTTAAAATCTGGATAAAATTTGTGGAATTTTCTTAATAGTAGTTGTTGTACTATCGTAATGGCCAAATTTATGGGGTTGACAATGGGAGTAGGCTAATGAAAATTGACTTTGCTAGTGGTAGAGAAATAGCTTTAACCAAATGTACTAAACTTTCGACGTTTAGCATGCATCATCGCTTATCCCGTACAATCATAAGAGGGTGATCTACTGCAGGTACAAAGGTATTCGATCAAACCTGATGGTGACTTGGGGAAAACTTAAAAATTTGCTTACAGTTTAGTGGCCACTTAGACTTGGGCAATTTCCAAACGTCATTTTGGGTATATTATAATGAGTCTTGTTTTTCTCCGCCTTATATTAAAGTTAAACATAAGCATAAAATTAAACGACTCAATTTTAATACGCATCTCACGAATAACAATACACTTTTATATATGATTGTTTAATTGTTTAATTAAGCCTTCTAACTTATACTTTCCTCCATTTATGTTGTTACTTTTTTAATTAGTATAATGTTTTGAAAGGATTTGGAGATCAATGAGCCAAATAAAGTGCAATTTGGAAAGGAAATCATTCAATCCCGAATTGAAAAGGAATATGGACAGCTTTCAGTATTTTGACCATATCTTTTAGCTTGAGTTCCGATTGAGGCAAGGTTTGCTCACCGGAAAGGAAATTCAATTTCCTACAACTTTCCTCTTTATGATTTTCCAAATTCCAACATCTTGAAGGTCGTTGGAAATTCCTGCAGAAAAATAACGGATTTTTGGGAAGTTTGGTTGAATTGGACTTCCTAAACTTATTCTTTTACTTGACTCCAAGAGAGTTAGCACTATAAAAGGATAATACTAGGTCATTATTATTCAAAGTGGAAGAGAAACTCCATGTCCGGTAATAAACCACCCATTTTAAAGATGAAGCTCATCAATAAAGTAATTATTTATAGTTGTTTGGTTTTATTTATTTTGATTCAAACTAAAAATCTTTTGATTTCAATGTAAATGAATTTTTTTTAAACTTTTCGTATTCATCCAATGGTTTTCAATACAAGTTATGCAATTGCTTTCAATGTTGTTTGAGTTTTATGCTTATCGTGAAATAGATCGTTCCCTTTTGGGCGGAGTAAAGGAAAAATTCTCAATGAAATGTCCGTTATTGGATAAGTTAGTATGATGATAGTTTATGCTTTTAACAATCACAAATATTTTCTTGACAATTGTGATTCGAATTGTGGCCCTTACAATGCATAGTTTTGTTACGTGGTCAGGGGGTTTGAAACCCTGATCTCCTCTCCATCAATTTCATTATAATTTTAATTTAGTAATTCACAACACCAATCAATCAATTTCTTTCCCGGATTAAACTTATTAATAAGCATAAAATTAAACGAGTTCCAATTTTAACCACTATTCTCACGAATAATAATTAATTTTAGTTATTATAAATATATTTTTGAATAACAATTTTTCAATATATATTAATACATTTTTTAAAATATCAATACATCGTTTATACATTGGCATCCGCCCTAAGGACGGAGTTGATATTGTTTCCTTTGGCAAAAAAGTTTAAACCAGTTTTTTGGTTTATTAGTTTTGTCTTTATTTAAAAAAATTACATTAATTAGTTTTGTGTCAAATTTTCATGTTATATTGATTTTTCTCTACGAGACAAATCTAAGAAGTATAAAATTATTGGTAAACTAATTATTTTTTAAAAAAGCCAAAATTAATCCCAAAAACTGGTTTATTTTCGGCTTTGTTCAAAAAAAATTAGTTTTGACCATAATTTTATACTTTTTGGATTCCTCTCGTTGAGACAAATTAATAATTCCACAAAAACTTGAAGCAAACTAACAAATGCTAAATAATTTTGAATAAAGACAAAAGTAATAAACCAAGAAACCAATTTATTGCATTGGCTAAAAAAATCAAGTGGTTTATTTTTTGTCTTTATTCAAAAAAAAATTTCACATTTGGTAGTCTTGCGTCGATTTTGTGGTTCTTGGTTCATCTTGAAGTCTCGACGAGAGGAATATAAAAAGTATAAAATTATTAACCAAAACTTTAACCAAACTTAAAGTTTTGTGAATAAAGACAAAAATAATCTAATAAATCACAAAAATTTGGATTTTATCAACTTTTTTAAAAAAAATTTATCATAATTTTATACTTGTTAGATTTCTCTTGCCAAGACAAACTAAGAAACCACAAATCGATGCAAAACTAACAAATACATTTTTTTGAATAAAGATAAAAAAAAAAAAAACCAAAATTTGGTTCCTCCATTTTCTTTGTTGAAACCGGCCCAAACACAAGCTTGCCGCGTACATGAAAGTAGTATGTACAAAGGATCCGGGATCCTGCAGTCAGGGACGGATCCAAGGGGGGCAAGCGGGGGCACGTCTAGTAACATAGCTTGGGTGTTGCCTGGTGGTAAGATGTGCTACCTCTATGTTGAAGGTTGCATGTTCAACTCCTACCTCCCTATTTTTTAAGCCACAAAATCGAAAGATTTATCAAACAAGGGTGATTGTTGAGGTTTGAACCATGGACCTGTGGTTCCAAAACCAACACCTTCCCTCTTGCCACTAGACCAGCAACACTCATTTTACAACAAATCAGTAGTTTTATTATATACTTTGAACTTATAATAGTAACAATAATTCCCCTAGTATTTTTTCCCCTGAATTTTAATTTTTTCCCTTTTTTTTAAGAAAATGATACAAAATGATGAGAAAATTGTTTAACTTACATATTTTTTAATTTAGAGATCTTTTACAGCGGTCCTTAGCCTTCAATAATTTCTTGTTTGATATTAGGTTTAGAATCAATCTTACATGATTTCTTGTCCCTAGCAAAATCGTTGACTAGGAAAAAATTGCACGATTATAATTAATAAAATGCCCCCACTGAGATGAATTTCTGGATCTGTCCCTGCCTGCAGTGCGATGCCGCACTACAACTCTTAGTGCGGCACTCGAGTTGTTGATTTCGGCAAGCAATGACTCGGATTTCATCTCAAAGTTGAACGACTTGGATCATGCAAGTGTCAAGATGACGCAATTTTTCTTTTTTGCCAAATTTTTTCCCCTTGGCCCCGCCGTACCATTTTTCCTCCTTATAAAATGGGGGTTGTACCTACAAAACCCACCACTATCTCACTCTCCGTATTCTGCATAACTGATCATTTTTTCTCTCTCATCCCACAAATGGAGCTCACAGCGGAGAAGCTTGAAAACAACGCCGGCCACGAATCCTACAGAGTTCACGTCGGCTCCCACCGCATCCTCTCCATCACCACCCGCTGCCATGACACCGCAACCAAATGGATCAAAGAAGTCCAGAAGTGCCACCGCAACAAACCCGGACCCCTCCTCGTCGGCCTCTCCGCTTCCGTCGAATCTGGAAGTTACGGACGCTGTGCTTCCAACTCTACTACTGACCCCAAAAAACTTCCCTACGATTTCCTTCAACTCTCCATTGGTTCTCACTGCTTAATCTACCACCTCCCCGACCCCTACGACAACAAAGCCCTTAAGGCCTTCAAATCCTTCTTCGCTGACGATAACGTCATCGCCGTCGGCGTAGACATGGCCTCTGTTACGAATAAGCTGGAACAGATTCACGAAATCAAGGTCTCAAACCCGATGGATTTGAACGAGATGGCGGTCCAGGCGCTGAAGATCACTAGTACTACTGGAGGGAAGGAGTATCACGGTCTCGCTCGCTGCAGTCTCGACCGGCTGGCGGAGGTGGTTTGTGGTTCTGATGTGTACGTTATCAGGCCTGAAAGCGAACTGGAGTGGTATGTTAACAAGGAACTCGATATCTTCTCCGGTAGGAGTCCTGAGATTACGGATGAGAAGGTGATGTTCGCTACTCTCGATGCCTACTTCTGTTATCTGATTGGACTGGAGCTTCTTCGCAAGATCGGCAGTTCTGTTTCATCTTCCTCTGCTTCTTCTTCATCCTCGAAGAAGAAGAAGAGTAAGAATAAGATGAATAAGAACAAGAAGTAAAGAGAGAGAGAGCTAGAAGTACTCGAGCGCGACTACGTTAGTGAATTTCTGTACTGCGTAGGACAGACTGCGTCTCCATCTTTTAACTAGGGTTTACTAATGCGTTTTTAGTATCAATATCGATCGAGATTTAAAACAACTCTGCTTTAAATCTCAATCGAGTCTATGAAGTTTCTGTCATTTTGTTTTCTGAAATATCGTTTCGATTTGTAGTCTGCTTTAAATCTCGAGTCTATGAAATTTCAATCGTTAAGAGTCCAAATGTTTGGTTTCATTTCGCGTAATTAGATGATGAAATGAAGATGTTAATTGTTTTTGAACATATTGTGATGTTTCTGAAATGATCTCATCTACTACTTATTACATTATTCCTCATTGCATCATTTTATTTACCCATATGAAATCATATCCATAATTTTCGGACGAATGTTGGTTTACTAGGGAAGGCAAATGCCCTGCTCCGCTCCTAACCTGCCTTCCCACCCCGATTAGGGCGAACTTTTTTTTATGAAATTTTCAAGTACCCAAATAATACCCGGTCAATCGGGTCCATGTGATAATTTTTCAAGATGGAATATGTCTCGCCCGCCCCGTCGCCATTCCTGGCCGCTCTTATACTATTTCAGTTAAATTGATAATGGAGTAATAAAATAGAAATACTCCCAGTTTTTTGAAAAAAATTTGGGTGCCGAGTGGGTACCCAAGCATGATCTAATTATTTACCCATATGAAATCATCCAAAAATATTTTGAATGACTTTGGTTGATTCTCTCTCTCATTTCACCCAAACACTCTCTCTAAATCCGGACCATTCGATCGCCTTATAGACGGCTGATATTGCCGAATGTGTACCAAGGCAGTACCAGTGCCGAAAAAATTTCTCCAGTTTTCTACTGTCGTAATCCTGAATGATTACATTTGTGTCCCCCCTCCACTTTTAGAGCTCCTAGGGGTCTCATGTTGAAAAACTGAATCTTCAGTGGGTCCCAGTTGGTGCGCAAACAACAAACGCAGCTCTCGCTGTGTGCCAGTAAACAGGGCCAGGGTGGGCATTTCATCCGCCACTATCAAACCCAAAGTGCATCTCTCTTCCTCTGCAAAATGTTTGGGGATTGTGGGCCCTCTACTATCAAACCCAAATGCATCTCTCTTCCTCTGCAAAACAAATCCGAAATATAGGGTCAACAAACTGAAAAATGTCTCCAAAAATCGGCTGAAAAATGATGAATGAAGCCTACATTTCTGTCGTTTACGAATATCGCCTCCAATTTTAGAGCACGTAGGGGTGTGTTGAAAACGGAATCTTCTACAGTGGGGTCCCAGTTGGTGCGCGCGGTGAATGCATGGCGATGTGTTTCCAGTACTGTACTACTACTCATTTTAAAGGTCAGAACGTGGGGTGGTATACGGTTACTTCATCACGCGGAGTTTGTTGTAGAGTAAATGGAGTAATATACTTACTCCAATGGTTAAGTAAATCGAATTAGGGATGTTTAGAACCCTATTTTTTAGCTTTTTAAGTGATTTTTATTTTTTGAATTATGGTTTTTGAATTTAGGGAAAATGTTTGGATCCCGAAATATGTAGATCCCGTACATGTTTTGCGGGGATGGAGAATAAAAATAAATCGTTTGAGATATATGTGGATATGAGTAAGGGTTTGGGGATTGGGGGGTGGAGATAGTACCGGTCTCCCCGATCCGTCCCCATGCCCATCCCTTCACTGTACTAATTTGGCGGGGTCCGAACGTGGGGGTGGTATGTTTTTCAAACATTTGTTTTTAAATGGTTATACGCTGTTCAAAAAAAAAAAATGGGCAAAAAAATAGGGAAGGGGAACTTCATCCGAGCATTTTTCGATAAAACGTATTTTTATTTTTTGATCTTTTTTAAGGTTTTTGAATGACCGGAAGTTTGAAAATTCGGACCTAAGCTAATATAAGGGTGTCATGGCCGAACCGGACTATATGTGTAGAATACATTTTGCAGGTTTTTTTGTTAATCAAAATAAGGAAAATAAAAAATGAAGTCAAAAAAAACTTTTGACTTCTCTCAACTTTCATCAAATTGGAAAATGAATTTTGAGAGAATGAGTTCCTCTCCTTTCAAAATTGGAAAATGAAAAAAGAGAATGAGTTCTGATGTCATCTCTCAAACACCTAGAAATTGAAAAAAAAAAAAAAAAAAAGAATGACAAAAGTTATCTCTCAAACACTTAGAATTGAAAAAAAAATCGGTGTGAAATCATTTTCTCAAAATAATTGTTATTCCTAAATACTGCTAAAAAAATGACTTTCAATTCTTTAATGTTTGTAAATCCGTTGAGGCCATGAATTTTCTGAAACCTGCCCCCATTCAAAAGCCAGGCCAAGTCTCTATGCTTTTTGTTAATATTGTCAAAAATGGGTGGTGTTAAATGATAAAAACGGTGTTGAAAACCGTCATTTCTCTCCGTTTTTGTTTGTGCAAAAAATGTAGTGTTTAAAAACCTTGTACCATGTGCAAGGTACAAGCATTTTGTACACTAATACAGTTTGGTACAATCAAAAAAGTTTTGACATTGTCATAATTACCCCAGATTTATTTTAAAAAATTGTCGTTTGGTATTGCAAAAATTAGCCTATGACATTGCATGAGATTTTCGACGTTTCCTAATAGTGTAAGATTGGCAGAATTTATCGCCCTCAATGGTGACTCCATAAGTTCGAGAGCATGTGTCATTTAAATATCAAATATTTTCACTAACTATAAATCAAAGAAAAACATCACATAGTAATTAAAAACATTTTCTAACAAAAATCACTTTTAAAGCATTAGGGCATCCTTATCAGGAGCACAAAAAAAAACACCAAATTTAACTTCAAAAACATTTTTTATAATTTAGCAAGTCACTTTTTCAAAAACTCACAAAATCAGATTCTCTATTCTAACTTTATTATATTAAACTATTATTTCTTTCTACTCTTACTCCCCAAAAGTAATATAAAAAAAAAAAATGAACAATGCGTGAATAGTTCCCTGGTGAGTGAACAGTGTTGCACCAAATTTGGTGCGGTACTGTTAGCAAAGCTACAAGTTTTACAAATTTGCTAAATATTTGTTAAGTCTGATTTTTTCATGTTTTGAGGTGCTTCCTCTCCACGTTTAGCTTTTAAGTGAGTTTGTTAACCCTGATGGGGATGCTCTTACATAGTACATACCATTGAATAGTTTTTTTTGTTATATGGATTACAGGGGAAATAGGGAAAAAAGAAAACATTACATAGCACATACCATTGAATATTGATCGGGCTAGATTGAATTGACTACGAAACCCATATAATGGGCTTTAACTTCTGAGCTTGGACTAACTTTAGTATGTTTAATCGGGCCTATCTTGGGCTTGAATGTTTAAATAAAGCCAGACCTACCCTCATCCCAGCTAGCAGGCTCACCTTGGCCCCAATTTTTTCTCTCTCTTTTTGGGTGGCGCTCTTGGGCCGATTAGTTATTAGATAATGTGAGGCAGGAGCATTAAGTTAGTTTTTTTAGATTATAGCCTTTGTAAAAAATAAACTAATTAAAATTTAGAACTGTTTATTACTCTCTCTGTCCCTTTTTAAATGTCTCTTATAGGAATACGTGCAATTTCAAACCCCTTAAAAATATATTTCTATATACAACTTTTTATTTGTATCATACCAATTTAAAGTGTTCATTGTGTACTTTAATTTGGTGTAAAAAAAAAAATTTAAAAACAATTTGCAAGTACATTTTTTAAAGTATTTGTTTCTTTTTAAGTGATATAGTTTGACAATCACGCATTTTTAGGATTCAACAAAATTGCACCTACAAAATGTTACCTTCCATATATACCCCCAATCAAGTGGTGGCGAATTTGAAATAAATGCAAAGGTTTCTGTACTTTTGGTGGGGCTAAAAAAATTTCCCATTTTCCTCCATTAATTTTTCCCGTTTGGTGGGGCTGAAATTTTAGAACCTGGACATATATTGTATTTTACCCTAACCCTCTCTTTTTTAGGGTTTTATCCCTAGACTACCTCACCGCTGCCCCAACCTCTTCTCCTCTGCTGCCCCAACCTCTACTCCACCGCCGCCTCACCTTATCTCGTCCAATCCCTCTCAACCCCCTTCCGTCCTCTCTCTCTCTCTTGGTTTGTTTGGGGGGGGCTTTTGGCCCATCTCCCCCGCCCGTCCTCCACCGCCACCCCACCCTCTCTTCCCCACTGCACCGATTTAACCCAGAGAAGATCTACATCCTCAATCCATCCCTCCACCCACCACCACCTCCTTCTCTCGCTGGCTCGCCACCCCTCTACACCTGTCTTCTTCTGATGCTGCTGCTGTCCTCCACCACCACCACCACCTTTTATCTGCCCCCTTTGGTCAGATCTGATGCTTTGGTGACGACAGGGCGGCCCACGCATCCTCCGGCTTATAAGCTCCAGAATCTGAAGGTGGCGGCTATGGAGTCTGGTTTCCTCTCTCGGAGCTGCAACTCGGCTAAACTTAAAGCTTGTGATGTGATTCGGTGAGACTCAGCGGGTCCGGGTTAATTCAGTTGCTTCGATGTTTTGCCCTGTTGTTTTTTTGTTTTTTTTTGTTTCGTTATTTGATTTTGGTTTGTGGCTTCTTCGATTTCATACTGGGCATAGTGTTAGGGTTTGTGCTGTTATCCCTTGGGATATTGACTGTCAGATCGATGACTGGTTCTTAGCCCAGAAACGAGTTGTTGGTTTGCCTTTGGCATGGGTGCTATTGAGCCTACTAGTGCATGTGCTCGCGTCTAGATTTAGGTAGTTTTTGGTTCATTCATGTTCCTTGTGATGAAATCTGCATTGCCCTCGCGGCTTTTATTTGAATGGAATTGACTGATTTTCAAAAAAGAAATATATATATATATATACCCAAAGCTTCACATCCGGACCCTCGAATTGAAGCTCTTGGGGTATTTTTTTTGTGTTGCAAATTGTTTAGGGAAAATTCGATCCGTCCAATGTGTTCAGAAGGTGTTTTCCAAGGTCCAAGCGGGAAATCTTAAAAAAAAAATACCGGGAAGGGCTTGATCCAAACAGTTTTTCGCAAAAATCGTATAGCTTGGATCAAGCCCTTGCCGGTATTTTTTTTTTTTTGAAAATTTCCTGCGTAGACCCTTGAAAACGCCTCATGAACACATTGGACAGATCGGATCGTCAAAAAAATGCTCGGATCAAGGAGGTTCGGACTCCCAGAGTCCGGAGGAGAAGTGTGCCCTATATATATATGTATATATATTTCTCCGCCATAAATTTCTCCTCAATCTTTGTCAGTTCTATTAAGAAAATAAACATTTTGGTTCCGAATTTTTTTCCCACCGAAATTCTTGGCTGCTTGGTTTCAGCAAATTGAAATTTTGGATACCCAAAATCTCTCAATTTTGTTCACCCTCCTTAAAGGAGGGTGAATAATACCCTCTCCCATATTGGCCAAGAGGGAATGAGGAGACCACTTTTAACTAAACCAACCCTACTCAAGTTAGTTGTAGGCTTAATTTCACAAAGACCCCTATTCCACCTTCAAGAATTACTTCCACCCCTGGCTAAAAAACTGAACACCACTCCTATTAAGCATGAGATCACTTTCCATGGTGAAAGTTTCACCCCTAAAACTGAACACCATACTAAACTTTAGTAATTTTCTTGATATTTTGATAATATTTTTTACTTTTTCAATCTTCTTAAATTCATATCCTACATTACTCTTTATTGCATAAGACGACCAAAGGATCCTTAAAAAAGGATTTCAAAAAATTTTGCAGCCAATCTTCTAAAAAAATTCGCATGGTACTTAATTTGGCTATGGAGATCCTGTAAACACAAGGAGTTCTTAGGTGTTTTATGTTGTTTTTTTTTGTCGTCTAATGCAATGGACTAATGGAGGTTAATCACTGCGAAGTTTTAAAATTTGCATGGTACTTAATGTGGTTGTGGTTGTTGACAGTGTTGTGGTGTAATATATTTTTTTTCTTGAAAAATGTTGTTGTAATCCATTGAAAATTTTTCTCCAATCGTTTTGTGATCACTGCAAGTTTTTCCGAAGTCACCGGTCATTGGAAAATGGAGCTCCGGTGGTCGGCGAGCATAGTGTGGTGGTCACTGCAAGTTTCGTTTGTGTTTCAAATTGGAAGGACAAAAAGGTCATCTTATCTTTGAATTAGACCTCGTGGTAATTTAAAAAGCGTTCTTTCCTTTTTGAAAATTAAAGACTCATTTTCTGTACTCAGTGGTAAAAATCTGTACAAAATATACCATTGAATAGTGATCGGGCTAAACTGAACTGAGTTGTGAGTACGAAACCCGTCTCATATAATGGGCTTTGACTATTGAGCTTGGACTAACTTAAGTTTGTTTAATCGGGCCTATCTTGGGCTTGAATTTTTTTAATCAAGCCATACTGTAACAAGCCACTCTCAGCCCAGCTAGCCGGCTCACCTTGGCTCCAATTTTTACTTTGTTTTCTCGTAGAAAATTTTGGGTGCAAATAGGGTATGAGTGACGTGGTGCCCCTTTGGCACATCCGAGCCGTCCAAAAATGCATCGGATGGCTCAGATTAAAACACACTTTTTAATTTCTTTTCTATTTTTTTTAAATCCAAACGGCACTTTTAATTCGGACCGTTGGTTGAATGCATTGAACGGCTCGGATGTGCCGAGAGGGTACCACGTGGTACCCTCCCGTACCCAAAATTTTCTCGTTTTCTCGGGGTGGTGCTCTAGGTAGTAGGTACAATCGAATGACCATCACACTAAAAAAAAAAAAAAAAAAAAAAGGGTGGCCAAAGACATCCAACGACGAATTCGTCTTTCACAATAGAAAAGCCGTGTTTTTCAAATCCATCCATCTATATGTCCGTCATTCTAGAAGGAACGTAAGTGCCAAACATGTTTTTGTAGAACCAGATTTCAATAGTGCCGGCTCATTAATTTTGAAGGCCTGAAACAGACTCGTGAGTCATGAGATAAGACCCTTTATGTATTTTGTATAATAAAATTTTCCAAGATATATCTTCACAAAAAATCATTAAAAAATATTTATCATTGCACAAATTTAAACATATAATCATTAAAAAATAAACAACCATTACAATATGCATAGGAGACCTACATGTTTGGAGTCTCTATTTTTTATATTTTTGTGGGGGCCAGAAGCGGTGGCTTCATTGGCTTACGTCATGAGCCGACCCAAGATTTTAGACTCATAGCTTCTAGGATCCCCAGAATCTCAAAATGCATTGATAAATTTTTTATAGGTGCTTACAAATAATTTTAAAATGCTAAAAATTTCTATAAAAAAAGGTTTATTTTTAAAAAAAATAGCTTTTTTGATAGGAGGTGGCATAGCGTGATCTCTTTGTTGTCGATGGTGGGTTACATCGGTGGCATGGCGTGATCTTTTATCGATGATGGCGGTGAAGCATCGTTTGGATGGTTGTTGTTTGAGTGTTTTTTATTTTTTTTTTATCAATCTTTGGTTAGTTTCCCCTTTTTTCTCCTCCGACTTGGTGTAATAATTGGGCTTTAAGGGGTTTTTAGTCCAATCTAACTTATTTTAAGACTTTTAATATGAGAAATTTTGAAGGGTTAAAAGACAATACTGGACAAAAATACTTTTAATGAAATAGTAAATATGCACATGTGTAGGAGTAGGAGAAATGTCGTACAACCCACCCTCCTCTGACCTAATTGCGAAGCGATGGTAACGTGGGAAATCCCGTTACGATCTGATTGCTTTCTTTCTCTGCACGAGTATAAATTCGCTCTCTGTTTTATATGTATGTGTAGTCTTGTCAAAGATATCTATTTTTCTTGTCTGATATTGAGCGATACCTCTCATGATGATGAAACACGTGGACTTAATTTATTTCTATCTCTTCAATTTTGAAAGTGGGTTCAATTTTGGGGTTTAATTTAATGGGGTTTAGGCTCTTTGGGGTAGGCTATAGTGAGTTTGGGCATTTTGAGTTTAGACACTTTCATAGGTTTTTGAGGTTTAGACACTTTTACATGATTTTAGGGGTTTATGTACTTTCATTAGGTTTGCAGGTTTAGGCACTTTCATAGAATTTTGGAGGTTTAGACACTTTCATGGGCTAGCGGAGACATTTTTGGAACGTATCGAATAACTAAAATATGAAGAACAAAATGAGAGGCCGTATATCCAAAACTTGATTAAGGATCTAAAAATCTCAGGGTTGGGCCTGGTTAGCATCATTGATGATGGTGGGTAGAGTGTGGTTTAGAGGAGCTCCATCATTGATTTGATTAACTACTACTCTCTGGAATCCGATTCAATTGATTAGACTGCTACTCTCTGGAATGCGATTCAATGATCACATTTGGGATACTTTTCTTGAACATCATCGTCAGTCTTTTATATACTTTACGTTTTATATATGGCTCATAATTCACTTGCCATTCGGGTCTCTAAAAAGTCCTCCAAAGCTAGATATCTGGTTAGCATCATACCAACAACCATCTATGTTGAGTTTGATAGACTCTGCACAAGGAGGTACCCGTTGTGGCAGCATGCCATTGGTGAGAATAGACTTGAAAGCCTCACTTATTTCTCTAGCATAGGATGTGGCAACCTTGAAACTAACAGTTATATCAATGTTATCAAAACAAACAAAAAAATGGTTTCGGTCTTTTCAAATTTGCCACATGACTATGAACAGTGTGCCTATGATCTATAGGCTCAGTAACAACATGCATATCCTCTACTTGAACAAAATAAAGTAACCATGGATGAAACTCATCTTGGATTATTTTTTAAAGAAACTCCCCCATCAGCTATTTTGTACTATGTTTAGAGCATCAACAGCAGCTAAGCCAAAACTGGATTTTGAGGTCAAATGGAGAAGAGGAAGAAGAAAAGGCTATTGCAGCAGCTTGTGTAAAACACTGTTACCCATCCATATATGAACAGTACCTAGGTAAAAATACCGTGGTATTGTTCACAACCCATCTAATATTTTATTGTTTCTCTCTTCCTTATCACTAGAAACCGTTGCTCAACGACGGCGACGATCGTCGGTGACCATCGACGGAGATCGAGGTCGACAGCGACCTTCGATGGTGACCATCGACGAAGATGGAGATCGGAAGAGGTAACGATCGACGAAGACGGAGATCGGTGGAGAATGAGATCGACGGACACATACAGAGATCGGAAGAGGCGACGATCGAGAATGAGATTAACGGCGACAACAATCGATGGGGACGAAAGAGGCGAGAACGAGATCGACGGCGTCGACGGTGACGGAAGAGGCGACGAACGAGGGCGATGGAAGAGCTGAAGATGACGATGAACAGTTGCAACAGTTTCGGACTGAAACGCTACTATATATATACATACAAGAAGTTTCCTGTGAGGGCTCCCTCACAAAAAAAAAGTGAGGGAAAACAGTTGTGAGCCGTTGGATCGCATGAAGGGCATAGGGTCAACGAATTGTTTTCCTTGAGAGAGCCCTCACGAAAAACTTCCTCTATATATATATAGGAAAAAAATAGGTAAAATGGGTAGGATTGTTGGAGTGTTGAGAGTGATAGCTAATGCATTTGACACCGGGGCTTTTGGCCAAAATTTTACCCAAGCTGTTGTTTTTGCTCTTAAGGGCATGTTTGGATGAGGTATATGCAAGAGGGATGAGCGGGTTGGGCTAATTAGTACACCTTCCCCTCCTTATTACCTTGTTTGACAACAGAAAATGCTCCATGACTAATTAGCTTACGGCCCGTTTGGATGAAGTATTAGTTTGAGAGGGATTAAATAGTAAGGGGTGATAAAATAATCGGGGTGATTAAATAAGAAGGGTGGACCCACAGTGAAGAAGGGAGGATTAAATAGTCCATGGTTTGGATGAGGGATGAAAAAGGAGGGATAATATTGATTAAATAAAGATCAGTCAAATGACTATTTTGTCCTTGTGAATACCCATATTAAATTATACGAACAAATAATTATATAAATCCAAACAAATAATTATATAATACTTAATTTAGGGCTGGAGGGAATTACCTAATAAACTAGAGGGGATAAAGTGTAATTTGAGACTAAATAAAATCCCCAGTAGAGGGACAGCCGTCCATTTTTCCTTTTTTTCTTTTTTTTCTCTTCATCTTCTTTCTTCTTGTTATGAACGAACAAGAACACACATCTACCACCGCCGCCTCCGACAATTCAACAACGGGCATGTTTGGATCAAACATCCTCTCTCACTGCCGACGAAGGGCATCCCCTCCGGCGTTCGGAGCTCGACGAACAAAGGAAATATCTATCTAAGAAGGTAAAAAAATACAAATTTCTCGGTTTTCCTTTTCTTAATCCAAATTGTATCCTTAAAATACTAGTTTTTTTGTAAAATTTGGGTTGAATGTTGTTAACAATGTTGGTTTGTGCTTGTGTGGGGGTGTTCCGAGAGGGGTAGCGGGTAATTTGGTCCGGATGAGAACCCGACTAAACATAAGTACACCTTCCCCTCCTGTTTAGTCCGGGGAAGGGGGATGAGGGGAGGCCGGATAATTGTTTGAGGAGTTTTGGTGCTCCCAAATGCTCCATGACTATGATTAGCTTAGGGATTAAATTTAGTTGAAACCCTCATCCCCCATTAAATGGGAGGGGTTCCTACCTGACTAAATATAAGTAGGGGGAGGGGGTGTCTATGTTTAGTCAGGGGTGATTATCCCCCCATTTTACTTCCCTAACCCCATGCAATTTTCTTCGGATAAAAAAATAAAGTACTTCCGCGCATAATTTTTAATTTTTTTTGTACGAAATTAAACTACGATTAGAAATCTTTAATACGATACAAAAAATTTTGAAAAAAAATTATACTTCAAAATTTTACATTGTTGGCTTGTTGAGTTGCTTTGCAATATCATTCAGATAAAAAAATAAAGTACTTCCGCATATAATTTTTTATTTTTGTTTGCACCTAATTAAACTACTAATAGAGATCTTTAATTCAATACAAAAAAATTGAAAAAATTTATACTTTAGAATTTGAAATTATAATTCGTGAATTAACTTAATTTAAATATTATAAGTTACAAGTAAAAATAATTTTTCTTTTTCAATAAAATAAATATTACAATTAAGTATTATAACTTAAATGTTTAATATTACATGAAATTAATTAATTTTGGTTTTTAAATAATTATATGAATACATAATTCAATATATGCATTACCAAGAGCAAAAAAGTCTTTTGACACGATTTTACATCATCCATTCTCCTTATCCCCTTGTATTATCCCTCATCGAAATCATGTACAATGCAGGAACAACATGAATACATAAATACTCCTACTTATAAAAGATTCCGGTATTTTACAACTAGACCAGGGACGAAGTCAATAATTTCATTATTTAGGGGTGAGTCTATATAATTCATAGGATTTTTTTTTGAATTTTCTTTACTATATGATACTCCCTCCGTCCCAATTTTATAGTCCATTTTGGGAGTTCGTGCCACTTTTTAAAGTGTTATATCTTATAATCTACAATGTTTTAGGTGATTTTGAACACTTTGTTTATTAGATTAAATCAAGATCTATCAAACAAAATCCATATTGCATATAAAATGTATTACCGATTGAAAGATATAATCGTTTTTTTATCCAGTTAGGATAGAACGAGGGACTATAAAATTAGAACGGAGGGAGTACTAGAGATTTTTTGTTTCCCTCCTTCAGGGGCGACCGCCCCTAGTGACGGCCCTAGTGACGGCTCCATCTTGAAGTAGACCAAACCTTTCTTTGTTAAGCCATTTATGTCTCCCAGACCTCTCCCATCATTTATGTCTCCCAGACCTCTCCCATCATCTCCTATATTTGTTTCATGGACAGCACTATGGGTACCGACCCAAATGGCACGAAAATGTACCGATCGCACACTGGTTGGAACGGTGGGACTTTGGTTGGAGCACTTTCAACCGTCCGATTGAGCTGAAATTTTGTGGGGGCCCTCGGAAAAATGTTTTAAGAACAATGAACGGTTCGGATCACTCGTGTGGGACCCAAAAGTGGGTCCCCGTGTGCGATCGGTACATTTTCGTGCCATTTGGGTCGGTACCCTTATCATTATCGTTGTTTCATTTATGTTTATGTCTCCCAGACCTCTCCCATCATCTCCTATATTTGTTAAAAGGCTCTTATCTACCCATCGTTTTTCCTAACACTAAATTGCTCATTTATTGAGCCATCATCTACTATATTTGTTAAAAGGCTCTTATCTACCCATCGTTTTTCCTAACACTAAATTGCTCATTTATTGAGCCAAAATATTAGCCGAAAATGAAAGAACAAGTGGACTACAAACAGGGATTTGGAGGGCCTCCTGTGCAGGTGCCGCATGGCACCGTGCCTATTACTACCGTCTTACAACTTGCTCTGTTTGTACATGCAGTCCTATTACTACCGTCTTACAACTTGCTCTGTTTGTACTGGCAGTCCTATTACTACCGTCTTACAACTTGCTCTGTTTGTACAGGCAGTCCTATTACTACCGTCTTACAACTTGCTCTGTTTGTATAGGCATGTTCACCAGTTGTATTTACTCCTTTTTTTACTACACTATCAGTAACTTTACACCTCACCAAATACATAATCAATGGCGGGGCAAACACCTTGGAGATAATCGACACATTAACCCTAGTACTAGTAGATCTCGTCCACCTACTTATTAGTGTACTCCCAAATTTCATTTCGCAAAAAATTCCAACGAATATCCCAAAAAATAAAAAGTCAACCAGAAAAGTTAATTTATTTTTACCAAATGATGAAATAATGAAATAATAATTAATTTTTTGTTGGGCAATCAAAAATAAAATCCAGAGGTTGGGACTTTTAAGCTGGAGAAGACAATAAGTATCTCCGTCTGACTTCTCCGTCGGTTCCTTCTGCCGCCAACTTTATTTGAGTTTCAAAGTGAAGGTTTTTCTTTTTAAATCAAGTATACGGACCAGTTTATGCACGCCTCGACTAATTCTGGTGGCTCAATCCCTTTGCCTACTTGCAGGATCCCAGTTAAAGTTAGGGCAAAACTTCCTTATGAATTGAACCCCGAGATTTTGAAGTGAAGTTAACCATGGTTAGTTTGGTGATTATATTAACAAAGGTCGTAAATCCACATTTCACCAAGTAGTAGTTGTCGTTGATGTGTCAAGATGACAATATTGCATAGCCACACGACATGATGCTCTGCACGTGCACAATTGGAGTTTGATTTGTTTCATCCGCATTGTTATTGATTGAAAATTTTTGTTACCCTACTACTTTACTTTAAAATCTTTAATTGTTTATAAAAAAAAACAAAACAGACTAATTTACTTGGACAATGACTTTCCCTAAAACCCTATCATGAGTCGAGAAGAATCGAGAAAAAGAATAGAAGCACCCAATTGTTGTACATCGAATGACTTTATTTTTGGATGAAAGTAAGAGGGTAATTCCACACACCAAGTCACTTAAGTAACTAGGTGAGGCTCATGGTACTCTTTTGCAGGGCCGGCCCTGGGGTAAGCCCCTCAAGCATCCGGGCTTGGGCAACCCCCCGGGCAGGGGCAGAAAAAAAAAAAATTCGTTGTATGTAATAACAACAATAAAGTTTCAAATGCATAATCAAAGAACCAGTTTGGTTCCGGGGCCCGCGTTGTTGCCAAATATCCGTGGGATTGGGAGTTCGAGTCCTACGCTTTCTTTTGCAGTACTTTCAGTTTTAGTCTTTTGTTTCACTTTTTCCTCTATTTACTGAACTTGGCCACTTTAATTCTTTTATTTCCCCTCTTTTCTCTATTTACTAAACTTTGGCATTTTTCAGACTTCTATTTCACTTTTTCCCTCTATTTTTGTTATTTGCTCCTTTCCCCCCCTCCCAGTCCATGATTATACGAAAACCACGTTACAATTACTACTCCTACTTTGTTAGAGATTTTGCATTTAACACAACAATAATGTAGTGATATTTTCTTACATTAGCTTTTAAAAAAAACAATGGTAAAAAATACGGAAAAAAAGTAAGCGAACTAACACGGTTTATTATTACTTTCACACAAATCATAGATAAAAACACATGGTACTTTTTGTAGTATCCCACCACAAGAGAGATTAAGTGAATTGGCTGTGATCTCAATTGAAAACGAGTTATTGGATAAATTAGTACAATGACTCAATTGAAGAATTTGCTTAAGAAAATATAATAAGAAGTTTTCTTTGAGTCAGATCGTGCTAATTATAAAACACAATAACTGGAGTTACATTTTGATCGTGATTTTTCTAATGTTCAAGCTAAAAAATACAATGTAACCTTGATATTTATTTTAAATTGCACGTCTTTTTTTTTTAACTTAATAATAAGTGGCAACCAAGATTGAAGCCGGGCTTGGGCAACCCAAACGTCGGGGCCGGCATTGCTCTTTTGTGCAGTGAGGCTCTTTAGATCTTAGTTCTAAATCAAAAAATTGAGCTACTCGAAATTAATGATCATATCCATCAATTATGTGGAACTTTGAAGTGACCCTCACAAGGCCATACATACACTATCCGTCTGGGAAGCGAGGGTCTTGTAGTGAGCCCTATCCAGTCGTTCATCTCGGCACGACGGTTCAGATTTAATTTAAACTCTAAATGATCCGAGCCGTTCTTTGTTTGTATAAAAATCCGAGTGTTCATTTTCGAGGTGGATGCCGGATGTGTTCAATACAACCCTGTATTAAGCCCTCACTACTGAGACCCTGTACCCATCGATGCGACGCCATTGGTATCCAGTCAAACTTAAAAAAGAAATGAAAGAAAAGTCTTAGATTTTTACTTCTTTTTCCTTGGGCAATTTTTTGTTTGATTCCAAAATACTACTATAATAATTAAGCTTTGGGAATTTTCTTTATTTCTATTTTGATATAATAACCAGGGTTAAAACAAATTAGGGTCGGATGAACCATTGGACTCCTCTTTCTTACCTTTCTCTTTCAATTTACCTGGTAAAGCCATTTTCAACTCCTGTTTCTCTTCTGAACCTATTTTCAACTCAACCCAAGTTCATGCATGAGAGAGACCATTTGAATGTGATCGAAGCTAGAAAGAGGGATCCGATGGAGAAAGGTTTGAACACCTTAGTCCAAGAGGGCTAACCTAGACATGCAGATGATGATGGAGAAAGTTTTGAACACCTTGGTTCAACAACCTGAGCATCAGGATTTCTTCTATATAAGTAAGTCTTTCCTTCATCTTCAATCTTCAATTCAAAACCCAAGTTGTCATCCACTCTCTTCTCCCAATCAAATCTCTCTCTAGTCCTACTACAACGAGAAAACCATGGATGCTGGGGACGAACACCGTCATGTCCTGGATTTCAATGGTTTTTGCAACATCTGCAACAGACCTTTTGACAACCTCAAGGCAGTGCTTCATCATCAAGGCAAACACACAGGTTCAAAGATAGTTTGCAAGGTTTGCAACCGGAGGTTCAATAATAAGGCGGAGCTCCGCATCCACATGGATAACCATTAGCCAACACCCGAAGAAACTTTTGGGGTGTCATCTATCTATCTATTTGTCTTATCTTTGTGTTTTTGTCTTTCACCTTCTTGTTTGTGGTTTTTTTTCCTGTGTGTCTTTAAGATTTAGGTAATGTTGAATGTAATTTAGCTTCTTGTTAGTAAAAAACCCTTGTGTAGGGGCCCAATTTCTACAAAGGTCCTAACAAACCAACGTCCATTGGGGCAAGGTTACCGGGGAGGGTCTGCAGGAATGACGAAGTAATAGTGACAAGGTTACCGGAGGCGCAGTCAAGACCTCGGCCTCGGATGGACTCCTCCCCTAGACCTCGGCTATCCTTTGCGGCCTCGGATGGACTCCTCCCCCTCGGCCTCGGATGGACTCCTCCCCTAGGCCTCGGCTACCTTTGTGGCCTCGGATGGACTCCTCTCCCTCGGTCTTGGATGGATGCCTCCCCCTCGGGAAGATGTGCCCGGATGGTGGTCCGTATAGGCCTCGGCTATCTTTGCGGCCTCGGATGGACTCCTCCCCCTCGGCCTCGGATGGACTCCCCCCTCGGCCTCGGATGGACTCCTCCAGGGAGCTCCAGATAGCAGCTCCGGCGCCCCTCTCCGACGTGTCCCTGGGGACCAAGTGAGGTTCAGCCCAGCTCCTCCCCTCTCATTGCAGTACCAAACGGGCAAAGAGGCCAGTCCGGTGAAGAGCTCCCCCCTATTGTAGCGGCCGGGGGATCAAGGGGGCCTCATTACCCTCGGTTGGTTCCGCCCAAGGGGAAGAGGGTCCGGGGGGTCCCCGCCAAGTGCAACGAAGCGCCGGGGGAGGCTTCCCCCGGCGAGGACAGACTCGGCTAGACTCTCGCCCCGGGAGACCGCACCGGTAGCAGCCAGAAGCGCCTCCGGGGTTCTAGTCCCGAGGGTACCCCGGACCGAGTCGATTGACCTCGGTACCGGGGCGGGTCGCGTCAGGTGGCAGGGGGGCTCGGTCGAGGCACCTCCTGAGAGTCTGAGTGGCACATTAATGAGCTCAACCACCCCACGTGCACTGCATCATGACAAGCCACCAACCCTGCAAACCTACGCCTGCAGGGGGTGGGGATCTGACTGATAGGGACATCAGGGGCACGTGACGCCTCTGAGAGCGCAGCGGCCGAGGCGCCACTTGAGGGGCATACGTCGGTCCATGCATTTAGTGCAGTGACAGGGACGGGGCGCATGAGGCCCCCGAGGGGCGTGCCGAACACGCGCTCCCTCGCCTATAAATATGCCCCTCACCCCCATTATACACGGATCCGATCCTCCCCTCACATACCTCACTCAGGGCGGTGGTGGGACACTCTTTACTCACTTTCTCTCTCTAAGTTCTCTACTATATTTCTCCCTCAGTCGCTGACTTTACCATCGGAGTGCCTTCCCGGACCACCACCGTCCGGGCTAGGCACTAACGTGGTTGTTCCTTGTGCAGGCTTCCTTCTCAGGCGTGCCCCCAGGGCTCCCGCCTCCTTCTCAGGCGTGCCCCTGGGGCTCCGGCCTCCTTCACAGGCGTGCCCCCAGGGCTCCCGCCTCCTTCTGAGGCGTGCCCCCGGGGCTCCGTCCTCCTTCACAGGCGTGCCCCAGGCAACCGCCTCCCTCGGCGTGCCCACAGGGCTCCGGCCTCCTCCTCGGGCCCCCCCCGGCCTCCTCCTCGGGCGTGCCCCAGGGCTCGCTCTCCTCCTCGGGCGTGCCCCCGGACCCCAGCCTCCTCCTCGGGCGTGCCCCTGGGCTCCGGCCTCCTTCTCAGGCGTGCCCCGGGCTCCGGCCTCCTTCTCAGGCGTGCCCCCAGGGCTCCGGCCTCCTTCTCAGCGTGCCCCCAGGGCTCCCGCCTCCTCCTCAGGCGTGCCCCTAGGACCCCGGCCTCCTTCTTAGGAGTGCTCCCGGGGCTCCGGTCGACGTGCTCCTAAGACTCAAGCCTCCTCCTTCGACTTGCTCCTGGACCTCCGGTGAGGTTCAGCCAGTCCTCCCTCTTCGTACAGAACCAGACGGCCAAAGAGTTCACCCCAGAATCGAGACCCCCACAATTGGCGACTCTGCTGGGGACATAGGTCTTTCCTAGTTTCTCTTCATGGTGGGTTTCGATTCACCAACTCTCAACACCTCTGTAGACCCTCTCGCTTCTATTTGTTGCGAAATGGGTGGATAAGTCATTCTCCTTCGAAGTTCAATCACACTCAAGACGCAAGGCTTTCTTTTTGAAGACCGTTCCCCCTAGGGGTTTAGCTATGCTCCTGCCTAGGGGTAGAACACTCCCCTCCTGGGGGCTAAACGAAGTCCCCCCCGAGGGGTTGAAGACCGTTCCCCCCAGGGGTTGAGCTATGCCCCCGCCTAGGGGTAGAACACCTCCCCGGGGGCTAAAGGGAGTCCCCCGAGGGGTTGAAGACCGTTCCCCCTGGGGTTGAGCTATGCTCCTCCTCCCAGGGTAGAACACTCCCCTCCTAAAGGTAATCCCCGAGGGATTGAAGACCCCTTGGGCTTCCCTAGGGTAGAACACTCCCCTCCCGGGGCTAAAGGAAGTCCCCCGAGGGGTTGAAGACCTTCCCCCTAGGGGTTGAGCTATGCTCCCGCCTAGGGTATAACTTCCCCTGGGGGCTAAAGGAAGTCCCCGAGGGGTTGAAGACCGTTCCCCTAGGGGTTGAGCTATGCTCCCGCCTAGGGGTAGAACACTCCCCTCCTAGGGACTAAAGGTAGTCCACCCCGAGGGGTTGAAGACCGTTCCCCCTAGGGGTTGAGCTATGCTCCCGCCTAGGGGTAGAACACTCCCCTCCTGGGGGCTAAAGGAAGTCCCCCGAGGGGTTGAAGACCGTTCCCCCTAGGGGTTGCTATGCTCCCGCCTAGTGGTAGAACACTCCCCTCCTGGGGGCTAAAGGAAGTCCCCCCCGAGGGGTTGAAGACCGTTCCCCCTAGGGGTTTAGTTATGCTCCCGCCTAGGGGTAGAACACTCCCCTCCTGGGGGCTAAAGGAAGTCCCCCCCGAGGGGTTGAAGACCGTTCCCCCTAGGGGTTGAGCTATGCTCCCGCCTAGGGGTATAACACTCCCCTCATGGGGGCTAAAGGAAGTCCCCCCCGAGGGGTTGAAGACCGTTCCCCCTAGGGGTTGAGCTATGCTCCCGCCTAGGGGTAGAACACTCCCCTCCTAGGGGCTAAAGGTAGTCCACCCCGAGGGGTTGAAGACCGTTCCCCCTAGGGGTTGAGCTATGCTCCCGCCTAGGGGTAGAACACTCCTCCCTGGGGCTAAAGGAAGTCCCCCGAGGGGTTGAAGACCGTTCCCCCGGGGTTGCTATGCTCCCGCCTAGTGGTAGAACACTCCCCTCCTGGGGGCTAAAGGAAGTCCCCCCCGAGGGGTTGAAGACCGTTCCCCCTAGGGGTTTAGTTATGCTCCCGCCTGGGGTAGAGAACACTCCCTCCCGGGGCTAAAGGAAGTCCCCCCGAGGGGTTGAAGGCCGTTCCCCTAGGGGTTGAGCTATGCTCCCGCCTAGGGGTAGAACACTCCCCGGGGGGCTAAAGGAAGTCCCCCGGGGTTGAAGACTAATGCTCCCGCCTAGGGTAGTCCCCTTGGGGGCTAAAGGGGGGATTGAAGACCGTTCCCCTAGGGGTTGAGCTATGCTCCCGCCTAGGGGTAGAACACTCCCCTCCCGGGGGCTATAGGAACAGGGGTTGAAGACCGTTCCCCCTGGGGTTGAGCTATGCTCCCGCCTGGGGTATAACACTCCCTCATGGGGGCTAAAGGAAGTCCCCCGAAGGGTTGAAGACCGTTCCCCCTAGGGGTTGAGCTATGCTCCCGCCTAGGGGTAGAACACTCCCCTCCTGGGGGCTAAACGAAGTCCCCCCTGAGGGGTTGAAGACCGTTCCGCCTAGGGGTTGAGCTATGCTCCCGCCTAGGGGTAGAACACTCCCCTCCTGGGGGCTAAAGAAAGTCCCCCCCGAGGGGTTGAAGGGGTTGAGCTATGCTCCCGCCTAGGGGTAGAACACTCCCTTCCTGGGGGCTAAAGGAAGTCCCCCCGAGGGGTTGAAGACCGTTCCCCCTAGGGGTTTAGCTATGCTCCCGCCTAGGGGTAGAACACTCCCCTCATGGGGGCTAAAGGAAGTCCCCCCCGAGGGGTTGAAGACCGTTCCCCTAGGGGTTGAGCTATGCTCCCGCCTAGGGGTAGAACACTCCCCTCATGGGGGCTAAAGGAAGTCCCCCAAAGTGCCCTAGGGGTTGAACAATCCCCTCCGGGGGCTGAAGGAAGTCCCCTCCTTGGGGCTGAAGACTGTTCGCCCTAGGGGTCGAACGGAAGCCCTAGACAAGAGGGCATGAAGACAAACACTAAAGATCTCGCTCTAGCACTCAAAAGGAACTCAATAAAGCCGAGTCCCTAGCACTAGACCAGTGGGTTGCTAGGGCACCTTGATATGTTCGGTGGAACACTGTTCGATGGAGCACCACGTTGAACGAACGCCTCATACCGAGCGGAATACTTGTGTTCGGTGGAACACTATTCCGCTCCGTGGAACGCCCGTCCTCGATTGAGCGAACGGAAGACCGTTGGTGTTCGGTTTAAAGACACCTCGGCTTAGGTCCGAAATCGGGGGCTATCGAAGCGATTCCCCACCTAAGCCGAGATCTTTCCAACCGTACTCGATTGAGCTCACGCGTTTGGACTCGGAACGCCCGTCCTCGATTGAGCGAACGGAAGAAAAAGTATCTTCACTTCCCACTTATCTTCGGCAGGAAGCAAACGTACTTTGCTCCCTCCCGAAGATGGGCTATTGTTTACTACGGGCTCGGCCTAGCGCCTATGCTCGGTACAAACTATCATCCACTCAGAGTTAGAAAAATTTAAAACAAATTGCATAAAACAGAAAGCATCCATATTCACATCAAAATTGAGGGCTCGGCGATGGTGCATTGTTCGGTGCCGGCCCCCAGAACACAGCCCCCTTGCTCGCCCTGATCACCGTCCCCACCCTCCTCGGCATCCTCTTCCTCAAGGTCGTCCACCGGCATTGCAGGGATCTGGGGCTCGGGGACAGGGGGGATCATCCTGGCCTCGGATTCGGGAGGAGCACTGCAAGCGTCCACCCCTCGGATATAGGCTGCGGGAAAGCAATTGTCGTGGCCAAGACGGTATCCTTTCTTGACGCCGCCACTTCGATTTCTTCGGACTCCTTCAAATACTGCCTCCCGGCCTCCCGCTCCCCCCTCTTAAAGCCGTTCTCATCCGCCGCGATCAGCATGTCCTGCCGCTCAATCTGGAGGTCTCGCAACTTATCCTCGGCTCTCCTAGCATCAGCCTCGGCGGCGCTTGCCCTTTCCTCGGGAGCCTGCTCTAGGGAGTTCCAGATAGCTGCCCTCGGGTGGGTCAACATGGCTCTCGGCTAGGAGGCTAGACCAGTGGGTCATGAGAGGTTCAACTCCTCCAGCATCGGAGCGATGGCTGAAGAAGTTGAGGGGCTATTGTAGGGGCCCAATTTCTACAAAGGTCCTAACAAACCAACGTCCATTGGGGCAAGGTTACCGGGGAGGGTCTGCAGGAATGACGAAGTAACAGTGACAAGGTTACCGGAGGCGCAGTCAAGACCTCGGCCTCGGATGGACTCCTCCCCTAGACCTCGGCTATCCTTTGCGGCCTCGGATGGACTCCTCCCCCTCGGCCTCGGATGGACTCCTCCCCTAGGCCTCGGCTACCTTTGTGGCCTCGGATGGACTCCTCTCCCTCGGTCTCGGATGGATGCCTCCCCCTCGGGAAGATGTGCCCGGATGGTGGTCCGTATAGGCCTCGGCTATCTTTGCGGCCTCGGATGGACTCCTCCCCCTCGGCCTCGGATGGACTCCTCCAAGGAGCTCCAGATAGCAGCTCCGGCGCCCCTCTCCGACGTGTCCCTGGGGACCAAGTGAGGTTCAGCCCAGCTCCTCCCCTCTCATTGCAGTACCAAACGGGCAAAGAGGCCAGTCCGGTGAAGAGCTCCCCCCTATTGTAGCGGCCGGGGGATCAAGGGGGCCTCATTACCCTCGGCTGCTTCCGCCCAAGGGGAAGAGGGTCCAGGGGGTCCCCGCCAAGTGCAACGAAGCGTCGGGGGAGGCTTCCCCCGGCGAGGACAGACTCGGCTAGACTCTCGCCCCGGGAGACCGCACCGGTAGCGGCCAGAAGCGCCTCCGGGGTTCTAGTCCCGAGGGTACCCCGGACCGAGTCGATTGACCTCGATACCGGGGCGGGTCGCGTCAGGTGGCAGGGGGGCTCGATCGAGGCACCTCCTGACAGTCTGAGTGGCACATTAATGAGCTCAACCACCCCACGTGCACTGCATCATGACAAGCCACCAACCCTGCAAACCTACGCCTGCAGGGGGGTGGGGATCTGACTGATAGGGACATCAGGGGCACGTGACGCCTCTGAGAGCGCAGCGGCCGAGGTGCCACTTGAGGGGCATACGTCGGTCCATGCATTTAGTGCAGTGACAGGGACGGGGCGCATGAGGCCCCCGAGGGGCGTGCCGAACACGCGCTCCCTCGCCTATAAATATGCCCCTCACCCCCATTATACACGGATCTGATCCTCCCCTCACATACCTCACTCAGGGCGGTGGTGGGACACTCTTTACTCACTTTCTCTCTCTAAGTTCTCTACTATATTTCTCCCTCAGTCGCTGACTTTACCATCGGAGTGCCTTCCCGGACCACCACCGTCCGGGCTAGGCACTAACGTGGTTGTTCCTTGTGCAGGCTTCCTTCTCAGGCGTGCCCCCAGGGCTCCCGCTCCCCTTCTCAGGGCGTGCCCCCGGGGCTCCCGCCTCCTTCACACGGCCTCCCCCAGGGCTCCCCTCCTTCCAGCGTGCCCCAGGGCTCCGCCTCCTTCACGGCGTGCCCCGGGGCTCCGCCTCCTTCACAGGCGTGCCCCCGGGCCCGCCTCCTCCTCGGCGTGCCCCGGGGCCCGCCTCCTCCTCGGGGCGTGCCCCTGGCCGCCTCCTCTCGGGCGTGCCCCTGGGCCCGCCTCCTCCTCGGGCGTGCCCCAGGACCTCCGCCTCCTCCTCGGGCGTGCCCTCCGCCTCCTCCTCGGGCGTGCCCCCGGGGCTCCCGCCTCCTCCTCGGCGTGCCCCGGGCTCCCGGCCTCCTCCTCGGGCGTGCCCCCGAGGACCCCGACTCAAGCCTCCTCCTCGGGCGTGCCCCGACCTCCGGGCTCCTCGGGCGTGCCCCTCCCTCCTCCTCTCGGGCGTGCCCACAGTTGACCCCGGCCTCCTTCTCGGGAGTGCTCCTTGGGATTTTGAATTTTTTTTTTTGCTCCTAAGACTCAAGCCTCCTCCTTTTTGGTTTGCTCCTGGACCTCCGAGTGAGGTTCGGAGAAATCCTCCCTCTCCGGCTGGAAGAAATGTGAAATGGCCAAAGAGTTCACCCCGAAATCGAACCCCCAAACCTTGGCTTATGTTGAAAAATGCGATTTTTGAATGTAACGTCCCTAGCGTGATATATTGAATTGAAGAATGGTTGGTCTCAAAAGTGGTTTCATCGTGTTTTATTTGCTTAATTGAAGAAAATGGTTGCCTCAAATGGTTATCATTTACTTTTCTGCTTGCTTAATAGCTGTTCTGCCTCAAATGGCCTAGTCATGGATTATTTTACTTTAATTTTCAGACATTCGTCTTTTGATTCTGCATTTCCACATTGGACAGCAAAAAGACAGCAATGATCAAAATTCTGTTAGTAAATATCAGTCCGATGGGATGAAAACTACAGTATGTAGGCAGAAACAATGTCCAAAAATGTGTCCTTCGAACTATCTAGTAATGGCAGTTGATCCCGTTAATGTATGGCCATATCTATTTTCACAACCAGAAATTCAAGAATAGATGATAAAACAGAAAGATGGGGAAAATCCGCACTTGCATTTTTCAAGCTTGTACAAGAAATTAACAAGATCGAAGTTCACTCAATAGTCTAAATGAAAGTACACCATTTACGGATCGTGGGAATTCCTTTACTCTTCTGGCATACCTGCTCCATATGTAGTTTCTGCAAGATTAAAAGGTGATTCCTTGAAAAATTTTGTTTCCTGCTGTTCTTGATCAGTTTCAGGGACAAGCACTAGCTGCATTGTAAATTCTGAAAGCATGTTTCCTTTTATTTGTGTGAAGTGGGAGTGAGTTCAACTGTGTGTTAAGTAGTTTATCTGTTCTCTCTGTTGTCAATCTTTAGTTCTATGAGTTGAGAGTTGACCTATTGGTACCTTAAGAGTTTAGTTTTGGATCTTCTGTTCATAGGAGGAAGAACTTCGCTTCTTCTATTTGAATTTAAATCTGAAAAGGTAGTGTATTGTCAAGTTTTATGCTAATCTTAACTTAAACCTTAAAAGGCCTACTGGAGTTCCCCACCAATATGTGGAGAAACTCAAAAGGTTCCTTCCTTGGTAGGTCTTATTGTCGCCTTTCTGGCCGAATACAAGGGCTCAATAGTGTATTGTCATGGATCAATGGTTCATGTTCGCCCCTCGGCCCTCCCCCTCCCACTCTTGCTTGGTTAGTTCTTTATCTACTTCACTAAGTCGTGTAACATTCGCTAGAGGAGTTGATTTCTTTTACTGTGGAGTATCTTTTTCTTTTGAATTTTTCGTTCATGTGTTGTGTAAAGGAATAGCTCACAGTATTCGCTTCACTGTGTAGCTGGAGCAGGCTATTGATGAATGTTGTAAGTAGTAATACACAAATGGAATAGAGAAACTTGTCCCGACATAATACAAGGGTAATCTGAAGAACAGTCCCCAAAATTTGGTCCTCTGCATTGTTTTCAGGTTATTGAGCCTAAGGTTCAACCAGGTGATTTGTTTACTCGTCGTGAGTATGCCGCCCGTTTGTTGGTTTCTGCTAGCAGCATTCTGTCGAGGTATGAATTTCCATTGTGTTAGCCTGGCATTTAGGATGTTAATCTTCGGAAGACTATAGTATAGTTACACTGTAAGTGCAATTCTTGTATACTTTTTGTAGGAACACTGAACTGGCATTTGATGATATTACACCAGAAGACCCTGGCTTCCCTTCCATTCAAGGTAGCAATACGATTCACATTTTGCTGCTAAAAGGATAATTTAAATGGGTTGCTTTGGTAGATGAGCCAATTATTTTTGTTGCATCATGAACTTTAATTGAGTTGGATGTTTCAGGCTTGGCAGAAACTGGACTTATCTCCAGAAAGCTTTCAAGACGTGATATTTCTTCTTCAGATGAAAACCAGAGTTCCCTTTGCTTCTAGCCTAAGTAGGATAAAAACCAGAGTTCCCTTTGCAGAAACAAAGAATTGGACGAGGTGCCCTCGTTGATGGTTGCAACATTATCAAGTGCAGGTTCTCTGCCTCTCTTTGTGTACTAATCCAGAATAGTTTTGAATTTTCGTTCGTGTTCACGCATACGCATTTTGTGATTTCGTGCGAGCACACTCACCTTTAGGTTATGAAAAATGTTCGTAAAAAGATAATGGAGGATACTATAACCTGTTTTTTGGATATATATAAAAAAAATGTCAACGATAATCCAAACAAGCCCTTACATATGAGACATATAGTCCACTGACGCAAAATGGAAACTTGGGAAGTTTCAAATTTCAATTGTCCTCCTTAGATTTGGTTTGGCGTTTGTTTTCTTGGTAGCCAAACAGCTACATGATTCTTTCTTTGAAGGGGCAAAGAGGGTTAGAGAAGAGTGCAAGGAAGGAGCAGAGAAGCTGGCTCAGAAGTTCAAGAATTAAACCCTCCCCATCCTTTCGGCTTCACTAGTAATCTTTATTCGTTTTGGTTAATCAATGCCAAGATTCTGGATATGCATTTTACAATATTTTCCCTTTTGACCCTTTCTCTTCTTGATTTCAATGTCCATTCACCCCTTCCAGATGGGAGCCAATAGTACTTTCGTACAGAAATTTTGAGCAATTGTGGAATTGTAACTCGCATTAGGACTCTGTCAAGCTTCAATAAAATCTCAGTCTATATTATTTGTTAATTGTTGCAGAATAAGCTATAGGATGATTCATCATCTTAGATTTCTATGTAACTTGTCATTTCAAATCACTTTGAAAGCAAGCGGCGCAAGGGTCCTGATCCATGGAACGTTTTGGCAATTCTTTATTTGGGGGAAGATCGTTTTGGCAAATTCTTGTTTCACAAGTACTCAAGAACTTCGCATTAACAGGGAGTTTATTGTGACACGATTCGAGGATGCCATTGTTAACAGACGCCGCTAAACTGTACATAAGATGAGAACTGAACAATTTTCTCTAGAATGGAATAGAGGAGGTTTCTTGTAAGGCATGCCCAATCAGGAGGTAAAGAAAAGGAAGAGATCAAAAGGGATTAGGAATTTAACATAAGATTTAATCTCAACCATTGAATTATTACGCAATCACAATCCAATCTTATCATATGGTAAAAATACACAAGCATCTGTTGCGAGAAAGACTTTTCTAATATAAACCATAAGTAAGATAACATTACTCAATAGTAAATCCCCTACCGGGTGAAAGACTTTTCTAATATAAACCATCTGTTCCTTTCATATTTGGCACAAACCAGATTGGACGCAGAACATTCTTTCCAAAAGGATCTGATATGTAATGCGACCGAAAGCTTCCTTCTTCTAAATGGAAGATGCCCGAGTCCTCATCGACCCCATGAAAAAAAATAGTGATCCAAATTCAACGTGATATTGTTCCGTGTAGTATATGCAATTAGGTAAGCACTCGGGAAATTCCAACGTTGAAACAGAAAGAGAATGATTGTCACCCAGAAATAAGGCTTGATCACCTAAGCTCTTAATTTGAACCCACGTTGCCCCCGTCTCCCCAGTTTGGTGTAGCAACTTAAAAACTGCGAATCTGAAAGTTTTGTCCATAATTTTCTCATCAGGATCAGGATTATCGCTATACTTAAAAGGTTTTGTCCAAAACCGTTGTACCAATAGTAGATCACCCTCTTGTGATTGAACAAGATAAGTGACCAGGGCATTAACTGCAGACTTTTCTTGGTCAAAACTTTTTCTGTAACACTAGCAAAGTCAATTTTCACTAGTTCATCCCAATAGTATCACTGCAAAAAATCCTTCACTTTGGCCTTTACCATAGTAAATAACATCGAAATTAGTAATGGCGATCATCATTCATAAAAATTGACGAATTTTGTCCAGTTTGAACATAGCTAATTGACACGTATCATTATAGATAACCACAACCTCGTAATTGTTTGGGTGTAAGAAGGGATCGGACAATAGGATTGCCTTCGTAATGAAGTCTTGAGGAGTATCAATGTAAGCTTCGTAGTGACCATGCGGATCTTTTAAAGGCGGGAGAGAAATAACCACACCAGTAAAAGGGTTCAAGAGGGTTATGACCATGGGTTTCTCCTCCGTAATAAATAACCATCCAAAGGAGGATCCAAGAAACCTCTTATTACAAGGCAGTGGCAATCGCACTCTACTTATATTTCCTTCAGTAACACTAAACAAACATCGCTTGTCTAATTCGTGGTTTTCTTCTGATTCGTGGTTTTCTTTCGTGTCGATCATCAGCATAGGGAGTTTATTACGACATGTTTTGAGAATGTGTAATCTCTGTTTGTAATCGCCAGTATCCTGCTCGAGGCAGTGACGCCATTGTTGACAGACGGCAATGAAACGAACGTAGTCCGAGAACTGAACAAGTTTCTCTCGGATAGAGTAACAAGTTTCTCTCGAATAGATGAGGTCTAATGGAAGCGATGCCCAATCTCGATGGGAAGAAGCCATTCTTCAAAGGGATGAAGCCAATTTCAAGAAAGAACAACTCTCTTATGAATGATGATGAAGTTAATCGTGTACTATGTAAGGAGAGGCTAAAGTTTTTAATTTGCTATATATAATTTATATGCATGCTCGACCCTTAATTTGTGCTTATGGGAAGCAGCATTTTGGCAATTCTTTTCTTGGGGGGAAATCATTTTGGGAAATTCTTGTTTCAAGTATTTAAGAACTTCCTAAAAATTTGTGGTTTTCTTTTTCCTTTGTGATTCTTTCCTTTAACATGCCGAGATAAAGTAAAATGGCATGTGCATGGAGATTCTGTTAATTACCTTATTGAAGGTTGAGTCAATCTTGTTAACTCATTAAACTAAAATATGGCATGTGCATGGAGATCCTGAAATTACCTTATTCAAGTTGGAGTCAATTTGTTAATTTAAACTAAAATCTATTCATTTTAATTGAATCAGTAATTGCCAATTTGGAACGAATGTCCATTGTATTGAAAATCTCTTTTGGCAACAAGCTTGGTGTTCCATAAATTGCCAATTTGGAACGAAATTCTTCAATGTTATTGGAAAATCGCTTTTGGCGGTCTACGAATGATGAATTGCAACTTTTCTTTCCTACATCACTTTGCATACAAACCTTGAATCAGACAAATTGTGTTTCCTAGTAATTCTTTTCTTTAGTGTAGTTCAATTTCCACTTCCACTTCCATGTAACTTTATCACTCATTAATAATCTTTCTTGTTGTTGGCTTCCACCCTTTCAAGCATGGTTTCTTTACATTCTGATTGGGCATACCTTCCAAGAAACCTATATCTTCCAGTCAGTTCTCAGACTATGTATTGTGTAGTGGCGTTTGTCGACGATGGCGCCACTATCCTCAGGAAGGGAGAGGATGAGGCAGTCATCACCGACCCGTCTCTCACTCTGTCTCCATTTTGGAGACTAAAAAAAAATGAATTTTATTCACACAAAAAAAAAAATATTGAAAATCAACAACTCTCAACTCCAATTATCCATTTTTCATCTCCCAAATTTCCCCCCAATTCTTCATCATTCGCTTTATCCTTTCATTCTACAAACCATTCAACCCACTTTTTTTCCATCGATACCCCTTACAGGATCTTGAGAAACTTCAAGCCATGAATTACATAGGATTTTACCTTCTTCCATTGCGAAAGCTCAACAACGTTGAATGTTTGAATGTTTGTATTGAATGTTTGTAAAAACTATGGAGAGAAGCTTGAGCAGACATTGAATGTTTGTAAAAACTATGGAGAGAAGTGCATAGCCAAGGGAAAACTGCATACTTGTGAATTATTTTTAGAACATATCTGTTCACCAAGCATATCAATTGAACTCTAGAAATACAAGAGTAATTTCTGTAATGGGCCTCTAGTATGCACAGAAGCTCATGAAATCAGTAGAATTCAAATGGACCTAGATCGCGCGCAAACAATTGGCTAGTAATAACATAAACAATAAGAAAGCATAACCTTAGTAAATCCACTATTACATGAAGATTGATAACACGGAACTAAGTTCCTTCAATATTTGACATGATCCAGATTGGAGGTAGAGCGTTCTTTCCGAAAGCATGATCTGGTATGTCAATGGCAAGTCCACCAAGATCTGGTATGGCAATGGCAAATCCACTGCGTACGTAATTCCTCAAAAGGATATCTGGTTTGCCATTGCCTCAAATCTGAATCTGCTTGCAATCTGGAGCAACTCTGACTGATGGCCGGGTCAAGGCTACAATCACTAACAACTCAATTCGTGAAAGACTCCATACTCGGAAATGGAAGAGCGGAGGAAAACTCTGATCGCTTCATTGTTTCAATAACGTGGATACATATGTCGAAGGGTTTTTCAGTGTTGCATCTTAAAGAGAATAAAACTGTGAATACAGATAATCTCTAATCTTATAATACTCCTCAGATAAGGGGCCTTCAATAATGATCTGCTGAATACCAGCACCACTTCCCTGCACAACATTTTGCATCGTCACGACAGCTTAATTCATAGGTTAAGTAATTATTAGCTCTAATGGAATTGTTTATAGTTCATGGACAAACATTAAATGCTGAGTTTTCAATTTGCACAATAGAAATAAGAATTTTCACTAAAAATTGTTCACCTTCTGGCTTGCATCTCCAATTTTGCGCAGTGTCACATACTCCCCACACCGTAAGGCTCCACCACCAAATTCAACCTGGAAAAGTATGTAGAGAGCTATAATGTTCACTAATCAACTTGCTGCTTAAGCCTGAATACCAGTCCATTAATGCAATATCACAACAAGATTGGTTTTATTTAAAGCTAGAAATGAGTACCGGCACGCCTTTGCTTGCAAGAAACTGCTTGAAATCTGCCATTTTTATATCACCAACAAAGACCGACTTGTGTGGTGGAGCTGGTGTTGACAGAGGAAGCAGAGAAAGCATGTCACTATCTGTCTTCCCTACTTCAGCATCAACCCAAGCTATTTCATGATCTCCAAGCTGTAATAACAATCGTATGAGAGAGAGAACTTTTCTGATATGCTAAAGTAATACTAAGATGAGTACCTTCTTAAAGAGAACATTACTCATCAATTTCTCAGAGAGTTGCTTTTTTGATATGCTAAAGTAATACTAAGATGAGTACCTTCTTAAAGAGAACATTACTCATCAATTTCTCAGAGAGTTGCTTTTTTGATATGCTAAAGTAATACTAAGATGAGTACCTTCTTAAAGAGAACATTACTCATCAATTTCTCAGAAAGTTGCACCTGCATTCATGTAAGAAGGAAAAGAAATAAATACCAATTTCATAATTTTACTCATCAAAAAGATTTGGGGCAAATAAATATTAGCCTAATTAGGAAAAGAACATCCCACCTATTTAGACAACAATAGTTATGTATATCAATATGTATCACTAAATAAGGGTAAAAAAAGTATGTGGTGCAATGATATCCACCAAATAGTGAATGCCATTGCTAAAATATAATTGGCACTTTCATTTTCAGGGGCGTAAAAACACATTCAACCTAAAAGTTTCAGGTTGATCTAAAAGAAGCGTGCATTGTGTGATTTTACTGCGTTTTTTGCACTTGACCCGGTGGACAGTTGACCGGAAGAGAACTTAGATTCGCCCGGCCAGCAGGCGGGCGGCGCGCTTATCTTGCGTGACAACACTACAGAGCGGGTGGCTCTTCTAGGCGGGCAGCTGTGTGACAACACTACAGAGACAGCCTTTGATCTTCTAGCCGATTCTCACGTTTAGGTTGGTCTTTAGTCTTTCGAATTAAAGTGTCGATTGGTTTGTGTGAAGCCACCTAATTTCACTCCTTTTATGCAGCATTTCGGCTGTAAACTCTATGACCTTTCCCCACGCACGGTTATGTTAGTTGTAGCGCGCCTTTCCTCCTGCTAGCAGTAATGTGCTTAAGGCAGTAGGTTTAGGCTTGATGGTTGCTTTCTTTCTAACGGTTGGTATAGTTCCAAACTTTTCTAGTGGTGATAAATAAAGCATCCGTCCCTTTTTTGATTTCTCAGAAATTTAATAAAACGGGATTTCTAGAAAGCCCCAATGACCAACCCTCACATGAATTGATAAGGATACAATAAGTCCAACATTGATTCCTTCCGATGTGTCAATTGGGCAACCTCATAATGAAGACTGTAGTTGAACTTAAGATATTTATCTTTTTTATGCTGAAATCGCTAATGAAAATTGGCAACTGAGTGTATGTTCAATTCTTAATGCTTTCCTAAATATCTTTTACATTATTAGCAGTCAATTCCTTAAAGTATTCATCATGATATTTATCAAATTCATATATAATACCGGCGATTTCCGACAAGTCTTTCTTCATTTCCAGAGCAGAACTACAGGTATGAAATGAAAAGTGTTTCTTACAATTACGCCCAACATTTTTACAAGGATGAAAACATAACCGTTAAAAATGACAGGGATGAAAACTTCCATGCTATCTCGAAATAGGATATGATTATTTAATAACCTCTAAAAGGGTTCTAGTGAAATTTCATGTTATACCTTGTAAGCACACAAATCTGAGGTGACATCAATTGTTTCTTCAACTTGGGGAGCATACACATGGGGGCAAACATGTTTTAAACAATGTTGCTTCAAATGCTCAGTGGCCTCTGCTGATCCATGCACCAACACCTCAAAAAGATAAAATATCGTACAATAAGGTTAATTTGCAATGAGTCGAATTACTTTCGTGAAAGATTTAGTTAGAAAATGCAATTTCTCTGACATATGGAAATGATATCTATATAGTGAAATTGGGGGCATACAGAAATGATATTTCAAGATCGATAATTTTGCAAGAGGGACAAGGATCCATACAAGCTTTAAAGGAGCTACATGAGCTAGAATGGATTTAACTGAGCGGCCATCAGACCGGCCCTCGTAATCCATGTAAACCAATGAAGCTTTCACTTGCACCTGGTACAAAGAAAATAAAGTGAAGAAAAGGTCCAAAATTCAAAGATACTTTAGAACTGAAGCAAAGCAGCAAAAAAGCTGAAGTTTTGCTTACAGTCAATTCATTAGACACAACTTTTGAAGGAGCTGTGTCAAGTATTAAACTAGCGGAACCTTCATCAAATCTTCCATTCGGATCTCCACCAACCTGCATAGAAGACAAACGGTTAAAATATGTATACAATCCATCCAAAGAGAAAAATCGATGAAATGATAGATGTTCTTCCCATCAGATTTCTTTCCCAGTTAGTTTGACCAAAAATAAAATAAAAGTTAACAGGGGATCCATTGGTCATCAACAACAGGGGAAACTGAATCAGAATAAGATGGGCAACTACCTGCATTGATCCATGGTCCATATCTTCTTCCTTGATTACATAATCATCAGGATTGATGACTTCACCAAAGTCATCCCATTCAGAGTATTTTTCATAGAAGGGAAACATTGGGGCAACACTCAAGGAAGGTGGAACAAACCCATCCATTAATATGTCCCGGTACACACCATCATACCGGGCAGGAACTGCAACAGAGAGTAAGATGTCAAATTTACAACGCATGCACGTAAAACGCGTGAATTAGCATGTAGCATATTCCTTCTGCATGCGTACGAGTTGCATCATTGCCACATTCTACGAGTACAGTACCCACATAAATTTGCTTGGATGGACTCTAGACAAAAAAAACTGAAAAAGTAACGACCAAAACTTCTTACAATCTAGGAACAGAATGAAATGCATAGAGGTGATTTGATGTACATAATCGGTAACCTTGTCAAATTAATAGGTACTCTGTACTGCAAATAAAGAGAGCTTATTCTGGAATCCAGCAACCAAACAAACAATGTTTCCTCAAGATAGCATTCAAGTCACAGTTTCAAGTCTAAAAGTTTATAAACTTTAGAGTCAACAAAATTATTCAAAAACAATCACAGACAAAGAGAGAGAATATCCCAATGACTGCAATATGATCAGTTATTATTTAAAAAAGGGAGAACACAAATTCTGCAGACACAAAGTAATAATAAACATCATGATGATTACTCTTCCAAAATATATATATATATATAATATATATACACAGAACTTTGAAAAGTATAGTTTTCTCTTGATGCTTGTAGGAACCCTTAAGACTTAGTTCCAGAAATGAAATCATGACCGTTAATTTGATTGGTGCACAAAGAAGATAATCAGAAATACCGTCCGATGAAACATGAGTATTGCTGTCATCAATCACCATTGGATCACCCACGGAAATATGAGATCCATGGGTTGCTTTTGATTCCTCTTCTTTGATAAGACTAGCTTTTAAAGCTTCCTCCTTTTTTATACGGTTTTGCTCTTCTTCGTAAGCAGCCAACTCATCCCCAACCAAAGGAACCCTCTTAGACATGGTGACTTTAACAGCTTTAGGAGGTGGATCAGCCTGAAGCATGCGGGCTAATGTGCCAAACTGCATATAAAGTTGAGGATACATGTTGCAAGATCATGAATCAGGATGAAAAATATAAGCAGATATATTTGTAGTAAACATGTATAAGGAATTGAGGATGAAGCATGCTGATGAACATAAATGACGAAAATCTATCCACATACAGTATGCCATAACACATAATAGAAAGATTTAACGTAGCAAAGACGCTTCGATATGTACACTATCAAGAAATTATTCATCAGGGTATCGATGAATAATTTGAGGTTTCCCAATTTCTGTCAGCGCAAAGGTGCAAAGCTACATCGATTCAGCATCAGGTTTCTGGTATAAACAGCAGCCTAGTGTCCTCAGCAAATACTGTTTTCCAAGCAATGTAGACTAGAAATAGATTGGCTTCAGTACAGTGAAAGGATTTCGAGTATTGAATATAAAATTATTCCGGCAATTCAATCAAAAAGGTAAAGTGAAGTATCCATTTTCCTTTCCAGTATACCACTGTCAAGATAAGAAAATTTCAAGGCCGTATAATTATTTACGCTTGAAGTGTGCAGTGAAAGTACCCCCAACTTGAAACAGACGCACTTTCAAGCTATCCAATGAGCAAAGCTTCATGAAACACATCTTAAAGAAGCCTGTGGCTGTGGGAATGTTGAAGAACCAAAGAAATTTCTGAAAAGCTGGGCACCAACTTAGCTTGCCAATTACATTGTAATACCAAAAAACAACCGTTAAGAAGGTACAGCCAAGTGCCAACATTGTCCAATCAGAATATAGGGCCACTTATATTCTCTTATCTACAACAACACAACCAATTCGCAAACTATCAGTAAACTACCTTGCATAAAGACGGATAGACAATTTGGTTTAGATTGACCCAAACTTTTCCCTTTTGAACCAAATGTCAAAGCTTGAGGTTCTAATCATGAGATCTGGTTTGAGGATGACAACTCACTTTCCAAGCATTTAAATCATTACAAACATAAAGATGGAGAATTCTAATCATGAGATTCCACTTGAGGATGACAAGATGCTTCCATAAAGTAGCATTATTGACACAAGGAATCAGGGGGCACAAAGTTCGCAAAATCGTAAAGATGGATTAATAAGCAGGGGTCATATATACCTGCCCCCTTTCTGTAAACAGCACAAGATTCTTGACATCAGAAGCCCACTCCACGAATATATCATGTGAGAAACCAGCTTCTAAGCTGGCCATGGATGCTAGAACAACCTAGATAAATTGAACTGGTTAATGTGATTAGAAGTAAAAAACAAAAAATAAAAAAATAATAAATTGTATACTAGATAACCTTGTCTGCTAAGTAGCCTCACCTTTGGACCATCAGGAACTTTCTCCAGTTCACTTTTGTTGATGAGAAGAGTGACATTCCTAAAGTTAGAGAAAACATGCATCATAAGGGAACATTACATAAACAATATATTCTCAGCACAAGAAACCGAGACTTGTAACAGAATAGCATCATGATTCAGTACAGCATAACAGAAATTTGCATCAGTATAGCGTCAAGATACAGGCGTTAAATAGCATAATGCAGCTACGAAATATCCATTGTATAACTCTAACACAAAATAAAATGCCTGTAGGTTACATAATGTTCTCTGAAAGAACATTATACAATTGGAAAAAAATAAATAAAGGCCTCTTACTTCAGAAGAAAAGCATTGTCACGAGTGTGCTCAAATGACTTCGCTATTGAATCGCTCATCCATTCAAGGAAACTCTTCACATAATCAATTGTACTTGATGACACATGAGTGAGGAAGAAGATGGGATAGGTCAAGTGATGCTGGGTCCAATACTGCAAATTTTGGTAACAAACAACTTAGAGGTTTATCAAGGTTGGAGGAAAAAAAAAAAAGACCAGCCTATACACGGGCTGACCTGTTCCAGTATTAAAAGTAGCTCCAATACACGACCAGCAGTATCAACAGGTAGCACTACATTGCCATCTGCTCTAAGAGTCTTCAAGATAGCATCTGACATAGAAACAAAACAGTTTAATTAGGCCAAGTACGAAACTACAACAATAAAACAGAATAGAATCTACTGACCAGAAACACTAGAAAATTTGCAAATTATAATAATCGCAGAGTACATCCAAACGAAAGAAGAAACATTAATTACCTAAGAATTCTTGGTCCCTTTGACGCCTAGAGGGCTGATTATTTAAAGCATTATAAGCATCTGTTATTAGAACTGCAGGTCGAACAAAAGATTCCAAAACAGTTCCGTTCAAAAGCCTGATAAAAATCAGACCAGTAAGTTTTTGTTGCCAAATACGAACAAATAAATCACAATTAACTGTAATTTAATGGACTTAATTGGTAGGATACCTCTCTTTGCGGTGGTTGAAGTCAACGGCATAAATCACATCCTCCCCATCTTTTGTTATCTTCCAAACAGTACCACCCAACAGATGCCCAGCAACATGAGGTGCGATGACTATTCCCTCTCCCTTCCCTGAAATGAATTCCAAAGTTCAAAAATGAAACTGCAAGGACAGAAGATACGGAAGGAACAACAAAAAAATTGGCATAAGACGGGTTTGCAAAACACAGGGTAGGATAGTAGGAAATACTTACCAGAAAGATGAAAATTCTGAGAGTAAGTTAGTCGGTTGACATTTTGGAAAGCGGAATCAATGTCATCCAGTGTAAACAAATCAAAATCTGATACTTGCTGCAGACCCCAGAGAGAGAGAGAGAGAAATTAAATCAGAAATCACCCTCACTCTATATAAGGCTGAATGGAAGAAACACGTTCATGCAACCAAATCCAAACAGCTCATACTTTGCGCTGCTGAGTTACTAAGGAAAGCTTTTCAGAGAGCCATGTAGGTGTCATATTTTGTTCAACTATGCTACCGATGTGGCCTAGAAGACTAAAAACTTTTTATCTTCTTTTATGAAGCCAAATCTCCAAATGCCAAATAACTGTAATCAAACCTGTCCCATAGAAGTGTGCAACATAAAACTCCAAGATTTTTCTAGAAAACCATTTTCCAAGTTCCTAAAACAGACACCAAAGGCGCATACATGCATGGAGACCCACCTAACCATGCACAAACATTTGTGATCAGGTCAATATTATCTTCAATTTCTACAGCTTCTGCTAACGACATTAACAATCATGTCCGGTGACATTGTGTTTTTATTTGAGAGAGAACAAGAATTTCACTAGACACTGTAACAATTCTGGTGATCAAAACAACACAAATAAAAATCATTGAGAAATAAGATCTAAAAAAGTTACATTCAAATTTCAAATTCCCAGGATAAAATTTCACCTTTCGCGATAGATAGTGATCGTACATAGTCAGCAGACCTAATCTGTACACGGGCTCTGTTGAATAAACAGGAGCTGATAGTCCAAATTGTTTCACTGCATATGGTAAAGCACCAAGGTGAAGGGTATCCGGATGAGATAGCAAGATTGCATCTATGCTTGGAGCCACCCTGAACATCAAACCATGCCTTTTTAATGACTATGTTCCCCCGATAGCAACAGAGGAACTAATATACAACATATTAACATCCTAAATTATGAACAGTTAAACCCCAACAAAAAATAATCAACGCCGTTAACTTGGAATGCCTGGTAATTTAGAATCCTGCATCACCCGCAATCAACAGTTATAAATCCGGTATGCTTAAGATGGAAGCCTATACAATTCTGCATGCCAATCCATGCAGTTGGCTAGCAAATGACTAGCAGCCCATTTGGAGGGAATTGCAAGCAGATATACTTATTGGATGATAAAGCAGGCAACATACTTCATGTGATGCAACAGAAAAATAAAAGAACAAGGTGTCATTTGGATAGATCCAGATTCTTCTGAGATTATGTATTTACAAGGTATTGCGAAAAAACTTGGAATTGTGAAACGGAAGTGAAAGATGGATTGAAAGTAGAAGACAAGTACTTTATCGGGATCATTGAATAACTATAAATCCTACCATGAAGGGTTTCAAAGAACTCCAATTGAACAGTTAGTTTTTTCCATCATCATATAGCCCTCAAACCAAATATTGAAATCCCCGTGAACTATCAAATTCAATTCAAAGTTGAGCTATTCCCATCAACTAACAATGCTAAAACCATTCATTTGAAATCCATCTCTATCCATACGGACCTAAATGCTTAGTACAACTTCTTCCCTTTCCAATAAATATGTGTTCTTATGAGGACAAAGCATAAACATTATAGTGGGCATAAAATACATTCACACACAAACATAAGCATGTAAAACCCGAACACACAACTTAATTTACAGTTCTGCCATTTTGAAGATTGAACTAAAAACCCAATCCCTTCACATCAATGAACTGTTTAGCATCCTTTACCTCCATAAATTTCCCCCCTTACAGCAACCAAACAGAAATTAGAACCCCACCAATACCCATTGCTAGAAAAATCAAGGATTGACAGTGGGCAAGAATAAATGTAATACGATTTGGAGAGAGAGAGAGACCTGGAGAGGGGTTGAAGGAGAGAGGGATCGAAGTGGTCGTTCCATCCGCAATCCATTAGGAAGTTGAAGCCGTCGACTGAGACAAGGTAACAGAGTGGGTTCTCGTTGTACACTCCACACAGTGGCTTCACCTGAACCGATGTTCCCATCTCTCTCTTGGGTCTCTTCAATTCCACTCCCTGCTTGCTTTTCCCCCTCGAATTTCTCTCTGCGTTTCTACAGAGCCAATTTGCTCAGGCGAGACAGTTGCAGGGTTTTAGAAACCGGACACGCCAATACGGCGCCGTATTGAAAACCATTTCTTTTGTTCTTATTGTATGTTTGCTTTTGCGTTTCCTTGTAAGGTAATCTCTCTGTTCCAAATTGTTTATATTATTTTAGAATGTTCTAAATTATTTGTCTTCTTTAAAAATTCAAAACAAAATTTATTCAATCTTCTAAAATAATCATTTTATCAACAATAATTATTTCACTCAAAAGTTGAATTATAAGGACATTGCTGGAAATTAACAAATCTGTTTAATGTAAATACATTTATTGAATGCAATTATTTCATGTCTACTTAAATTGTTGGAATTCCAAAAAGTGACCAGTAATTTTGAACGGAAGGAGTAACATTCAAAAGAAATACTCCAATTAGTTCAACTTATGGGTTCGACTTTCGAAGGCAGACACACTAAAAGGGTGTTTGGCTTAATAATTCTTCTGATTTTTTTTTTTTTTTGCTTTTATTAATTTTGTGTTTGTTAATTTATGAATTATTAATTTATCGTGATGAGAGAATATAAACTGTAACAACTCATTATAATAATAAAATAAAATAAAAAAAGACAACTTTTAAGGGTTATGTTTGTTTGAATTTTTAAAATTTTCTAATTTTTCTTAACGGCTTAACAATAATGTGCAAGAATTTGATGCAAGACTAAATATTTTTGTAGCAAATATATAATAATCCAATAATTAAGTTAGGTAAAACCAAGAACAGAGAGCAAGCGACACAAGCAAAGTAGAACTAGCAAGGCGGTTCTATTAAAACAACACATACTAGGTTAGAATAGAAATGTGGTTGTGTTGGAGTTAGGCAAATTTTGTGTAACAATTTGAAAAGTATACGGTATATCTAAAACCACTTCCACCTCTCATCATCAGAGTTGGCATGCACGGGTTCGAGATGTTTAAGAAGGATATTTTGGAGCTGTAATACAACCCTAAGAACGAAACAAATACCAAGAAACATGAATTGTGTGCTTGTGGTAGGATATGTATACATGTATGTGAAACACGTATGGGTAATAGATCCACGCTTCCATTTGCTCAAACCCAAAAGTTGAAACAATTTTAGAATCACAAAAAAAAAAAAAACATAAAAACCAAAACAAAAATAGTAGGGAAATAATCAAGTAGAGAAGGGAAGACTACCGTTGTCTGTAGAGAACCGAAGTCGCCGGAGCGTGCTTGATTTTGCACCGACGAATCCAAAGAAAATGGATCGCCAATTTTCTCTCTCCCACAGCCGCTATTTGGAGAATAGGATCAAGTGGTGGATAGTAGGGTTTTTCTTGCTTTATATACCAGCCGAGATAATTGTGGCAATAGATAAAAAAGGAGAGGTCATAATTGTTTTTATTCACTCCAGGCCCCGTTTTATAATAGTTTTGGGGATGAGATTGGATTTGTGAGAGTGGTGGGATTCCTAATACTGTGTTTGGTTTCACTTTTTTTTTTTTTTAATCCAACCAAGTCAATATCATTCAAATAAAGCCGGAGGGCGTTACAGGTTTCATCACGAGATACGCGAATGAACCAAAACTTACAAAATCTAGACAAGAGCACGTAAACTAGTACGCTCAATGGCACACTGCCAAAGGCAGACCAACAACACAATGCTGGACAAAGAACCAGTCCACGATCTGGAAGTAGAAATCCCGAAGGATAATAGCTCAAAACCCTACCACTAAACATATGATGAAACCTCGGTGGGAAATACAATCCGACAGATCGTCGGTCGACTGCAAAAAAATACCAATAGACCGGTAAGCCTTCACACCCAGTAGGTGCTTACCCCAAGGTGAATCCTTGCTGACACTTGAGCCCCCGTGCACAGGTAGCAGTGACGACAAGGTCATCATCCTGCGCAACCACATTGATCAACGGAAAATACTCCCACAAACAAGCTAAAACTAAGCAACAGAGAAAACAATAATCAACCAAAACTAACAAAAAACGAACAGGTCCAAGCCAGAGTAACTTGAGTTACCCATCGCTGAGTCGCCTGAGTTACACCGAGCCAGGACGGTCACAACTTCGGGAGAACCATCCAGTAGACACCATAATTGCTGCCTACGAGATCTAGATCTTTATTCACCGGAGGGGCCCGGGCCACCCTAGTTCACCATGACGTCAATCAAAACCCAGTCGGAGTAGAGAAGACGGAGAAGGCATATAGGTTGAAGATGTACCGAGATGAAGGAAGGTAGAAAGGCTGAAATGGCGACGTGGAGGAGGGCAGAAGGAGCGGATTTGGGGATGTGAGCATGAATTGTTAGTGAGCCTCTCACTCCAGGGACCCTGTGTCTTCTTTAAACTCAATAGAATGCACTTTTATATAACCAAGGTATTTTGCCCATTAGTTGATTGAACCACGTATAATTTGGTACTTCTGCCATAACAATGTAGGGATTAGGGGGTTCTGCCACCAATACCCCCATTTTGGATTAGTAGTCCAATCGGGGGGGGTTCAATAATCTAGATTCCAGCTCCTACCTTGTTATGACAGAAGTACCCAATTATACATGGTTCAATCAACTAATGGCCAAAATACCTTGGTTATATAAAAGTGGAATCTATTGAGTTTAAAAGGGGGCACAAGGTCCCTGTAGTGAAGGGCTTACTACAGAGTTGTAGTGAGCCCATCCGGTCATCCATCTAGATAATTAATGCTCGGATTTTAAATCAAACAATGAATGACTCGATTATTTGGAGTTTGGATTAAATTCGAGCCGCCAGTGCCAAGATGGACAGCCGGATGAGACTTACTACAACTCTATAGTAAGTTATCTCACTACATGGCCCCGCTTCCGTTTAAAGGATATTGCATAGCTTTTTAGTTTTAGATAAATGGTTTACTATTCAATATTCATTTTTCAAGCCCCCCCTACGTCTTAAAAAAATTGTACTATTATATTGGAAAAAAATATTTATCATCAAACTATATAGTCCCGTCCCCCCTCCGTTTTTCGTTAAAAATAATAATATGAATAGCTTTAATATTTATCAAGCTATGAAACAACTGTGTACTAAAATTGGTTTTAATGAGGTAATTACAATTCTTTTAAACAAAACAATGCCGAAAATTATAACCCAATTCACTTCAGGGACTCAAAGCCCGTTCACTTTTAAAAAATAAGGCTCACTAAAATTTCGGAAGCCCAAAACTCTTTAACGTGGTCTGTGGACATCAAAGTGAAGGAAAAAGAAAAGAGTAAAAGAAATTAGGGGCTCCCAAAATAGTCGATTCTCAATTGCAAGAATTGAACATTCGATTTAAGGAAGATACAATGAAGTTGCTTATTCTCAATACATTTCTAGATCCTCGCGATAGCTTCAGATCATTCAACATTGAAGATACTTGCAGACTTGTAGAGAAATATTATCCAATGGATTTCATTGAGCAAGAAAAGTACCACTTGAGATATCAATTGCAAAATTATAATCTTGATGTGTCTAGGCATCCTGAGTTCCAAAATTTGTCAACGATTTCAAAGTTGAGTGAAATGTTGGAGAAGACAAGAAAGTACACGATATATCATCTTTTCGATAAGTTGATTCGGCTTTTCTTAACTTAACATGTTTCAACGGCTACAACCGAACGTGCATTTTCTGCTATGAAATGTGTGAAGATAAAGATTTCGTCGCAACAGGATGGAGGACGATTATTTAACAAATTTCTTGATCACTTATATTGAGAAAAATATTACTAGAGGTTTGGACACAGACTCTATCATTGATGCCTTTAATAACAAGAAAGAGTGTTGAACACAGTTCAAGATGCCTGAGTAGACACTAGATAGGATTAGATAAACGTTAATAACTTTTGCAAAGTTGATATTAGAAACATGTTTAGTTTCATATGTATTGGTGTTATTTTGTGTATATATATTTTTTTGAGTTAGTAAAAATTCATATCGTTGTCTTAATTTTGAATTTTTTTTATTGTGTATATCCGTCCCCCTACACCAAAATCCTGGCTCCGTCCCTATTTAGGAGGTGAACTTTCCCTGATTAAACCGCAGGATTAGCCCGGTGATTGCTGATCTTGTATCTGAAATGATTCCTTTTATGTGTTATTTGTGGGAGAAAATGTTTGAATAAACTAGTTTTTGATTCAACCAAACACCAATGGACTATTGGAAGTTCATAACACTGAATATGGAGTGCTACATTAGTTGGATTCAACATATATAAGGACGTGATAAAAAAAAACATATATAAGGACGAAGGGTCGGGGAAAAAAATTGGAAATTTGTACCAGCAAATTTTGGTTCTGTTTTTTATTTTTTATTTTTAAAACATGCCATGTATTACACTAGTTTTGCACCAAACAAGGCATTTGAAACAGAAGGATATGGGCTTCAGTTTTGCATAAGGTTAAAAATGAAAAATTGTAATTTCAATCCAAATATATCCCATGTGAAACAAACGTGGTAATAACAATCCTCACCATTTAACCGATGTAAAACAACATACAAATTACTAATTCCATCTCATTACCAAACCTATTATAATTAGGGGTGGGCATGCCTGACACAAAAAATAAAATAAATCTATATAATTAAGCTAAAAATAAACATTTTTATGAGTAATTTTAAACAGTAGACATTAGTTTAATGAACTATCAAGTTATAAAAATAAAAATTTAGCTAGTATGACATTTTGACATGACAAACAGCATGATCAAACAAACATGGGCATGCCCGATACAAAAAAAAATAAATCTATATAACTTTGGTAAAAATAAACATTTTTATGAGTAATTTTAAACAGTAGACATTAGTTTAATGAACTATCAAGTTATAAAAATAAAAATTTAGCTAGTATGACATGACAAGACAACCCAAACATGACCCGATACATGACACGAAAATTTGGTGAGTTGAAAAATATTATGAGAATACATAAATAAGATTGTGATAGATAACACAAAATTAACACTTGCCCACCCCTAATTATAATCCATCACCTTACGAATCCCATCATTTTTAGTCGGGTCGGCTTGGTACAAGTTTCACAATACCAACCCCCGATCGGTGAATTGGGAAATTTGGGGGTTTCACAAAAAAACTTAGAATTATTAATTCCAAACATAAAAAACATACCAAATACAAAATTAGAGGTCCCACCACCTTCATAATCCTAATTCCAAATTTGAAACCTTGTTTTCAAACGGGGCCTTAGAAGTGGGATTAGGTGACCTGTAGTGAGTAAGCTCAATACACCTTCATAGTGAATAATCACGGCCGTCTGTTCGAAAATTAACGGTCCAGATTAGCTTACATAAAAGACAAATGTCTTATATTTTGGATAATTGCATTTAATCGGGATCATTGATTGCTGAACGGACAATTGTGATTGCTCAATACAGCGTTGTATGGAGCAAAAAAAAAGAAGAGGTTTTTTGGGTCAAGAAATTTGATGGATCAGCAACGGACCAATTCGATCAAAAAAGAAAAAAAAGCAACGGACCAAACTTCTGCAAATTTGATCCCGCCCGAGGACATTTTGGGCATTTGATCTGAAAGTAATAAAAACGCTACCCAATCCCAACGCGAGCCACCCAATTCCACTGCAGCAAGCTCCTAAAAATCTAGAGCAGGTGGTGGCATCACTATTGCCATCCCGCCGTTGACCACCACCTGCCACCGCCAAATGACCTAAACGCCCCTAACCGAACTTAAAATGGCAAGAAGTCCATTATAAAAACGGGGCAGGTGCGTGTATGGCAATACAATCACTCGTTCCATCGTTTCTCTCTCCTAGCGCACTCATTAAACCCGAAAAGCTACTCCGAATCAGTAGAAGTCGCGCATACAGAAGATTCCGACAGAGTTGGATTAGGGCAATGCCTAGTTCTTCATCCGTTGTTGAAGGTAATGGTGTTTTGCGCAATTTCAGACTAAACCAATCCACCTTCTTAGCTTCACTCATGCCGAAGAAAGAGATTGGAGCAGATCGGTTCATTGAAGCCCATCCGGAGTTCGATGGTCGTGGTGTTGTGATTGCCATATTCGGTACGGTCTTTCGTTATTGGATCATATCGGTAGAAAAATTAGAAAGATCGTAAAAATTGTTCATTAACAGTTATTTGCGTATGAGTATATGACTGAATAGTTGAGTAAGTACGCCACCCTGCGGTTGATCGAACTTGCCGGAAAACATTGAACCAAAAGGAAATTGTACTCGTATCTATCTTTTTTTACTCCTGGTAAGCTTATGCACACTCGACTAATCCGGATGACTCAATCCCACCGTCCACTAAAGTTTTGTCAAAGCACCATATGGACTGGCTCAAGGACGGATGAGCCCGGGCGACAGCCCTACCCAAGTTTCAATTTTTTTGTGATTATAGTAATAATGTTTCAAACAATTTATCAATACATGGGTTGCCCACCGATTGTTTTATTTCAGAAATCTATTATCTGCCCATCTAAGATTTTTTGAAAATTAGGTCTGCATCATTTTGTAACAAATTTTTCTCTCAAAAAGATCCATGAAAATCTTAGCAGTATTAGAGTAGAGTAGATATAAAGTCAGACTTTTAACCTTTGCCCTTACCTAGCTAGCATGTGAATAGCAACTTTAATATCCAACCTTTGCACTTGGATAAGAAATCAAACTTTTAAGTTGCTCTGGGTTTATGTTCTCCGAAGCAAGAAGAGCTGTATTTGATGTTTCAGTTGCAAAATCATGAGCTTGATGTCTTGAACATTAGGATTTTCAGAATTTGCCCACAATGTCTGAGATGTGCCAAGTATTGGCAAAACCAAGAAAGTTAATCATTTATCCCTTGTTGATAGTAATTCCTCTTTTGTTAACTTTATCTGTCTCTACGACGGCAACAAAGCTAGCATTTACAGCTATGAAACTGGTGAAGACTAAGGATGAAGGACGATTTCTTTGCGTGTCTCCCTCCGTTCCAAAATAAGTGTCCCATACTCTCTCTTATACCATTTTTCAAATTAAAAAATTAAGTACTTCCGTGTAACGTGTTCCGATTTTTTTGCATTGAGTACTTTAATTCGGTGTGAAAAAGTTTGAAAAACGATACACGGAAGTACTCAATTTTTTTATTAGAAAAATGGAACAACTTTTCGTAGTGGACACTTATTTTGGAACGGAGGGAGTATATGCGGACTTACATTGAGAATTATAAATGACATTCCCTTTAACTCAAATATGCGTTAAACTTTCAATGAACAGATTAACATGTTTGAAATATGAGGTCCTATGATGCTTGAGAGCTCACTTGGGTACAAATCACAAGGCACCTTCAATGTCTTCCATTGAACATTATAGGAAGCAAGTTTGCCCCTAGTGTGCAATGCGAGATCATCTTCGTTTGCTCCCTTCACAACATTTACCACCCAAAATCTATATCCTTTTCAATTTGGCAATGTTAAGGGTGTTAGATCCACCACATACTGGACCGATTTCACACCTAACTCTAATATGTAAACTCTATGCGCAATTTGAATTCTTAACTAATTGTCTTTATGTCAAGTTGTAGATTTGATATTTTGTTAATCTTCTCAACCATAGACTATCAATGCACATTCTAGAGAGAGAAAGAAGCCACAAGCTTCCAAGGTTAAGGACAATTATCATGGGGAGGAGAACGCAAGATTATTTGAATCTTAGGAACCGAACATTGCATGGGCGGTCCGTGATGTGGGCCCAATGAATCGTGCCTCCATCATCACTGTGAATCTATGAAGCATTGACACTCCTAGAGGCCGGCGTTTCCTCATGTCGGATATGGGAACACGCCAGGGACACGACACAATACGTATGGGACACACTACATGGTGTGTCCAATAAATTTAATTAATTTTTTTAGGAGCACATGGCAGGGACACAGGAGGGACACATTTGGGGTTGAATATGCAATTTTTTAAAAATTGTTTTGGGGTAAATGTGTATAACTTCATATATTTTGGGTTTAACGTACAATATGATGAATATTTCATACTTGTAAATGTATATTGAAGCTTCATGTTTATATACTTTATACATGTAACTATATTTCTATGTCCCCAGCCGTGTCCGTGTCCCTTTTCTTAAAAATCCCGTGTCCCGTGTCCGTATCTGTGCTACATAGCTGGCAATCTTTTTGGTAGTATTTTTTATGATTGTGATTATTTTGTGATGGTCACTAATAAAATTTCTTGGAGTCCGTTGCTATCATTTAAAAATTGATGTTACAATTTATGTGGGGCCTACAAGCTCCTGCTTATTAAATTAGTGGGTCACACTTCTATAATATAAAGTTTATTATCGAATTGTTTGGGTCCAACAAAATAATAAGGACAAAATAATAAAGGTGAGAGAAAGTTCGAGGGCAAAAAAGTCTTTACATAAATTGCAGGTTTATTGGATAAAAAAATTTACGTTGAATTTAATCTTCAAGGTGGAGCCCACAAGCTCTTGCTCATTAAATGTCGTGGGTCCCACTAATATAATATAAAGTTTAGTACTATATTGTTTGCGTCCCACAAAATATAAGGACAAAAGAATAGAGGTCAAAGAAAGATCGAGGGCAAAAAAGGCTTTTCACAAGTTATAGGAGAAACTTGGAACTCCCGCTTTTATAATAGGTATAGGTATATGTATAGATATAGTCATATAGGCATAGGTTTGGAGTAGGTGCTGAAAACTGTTGTGGTGTTGATTTTTGCAGCAAGGATTTTGAGATAATTTCTACCAGTTTAGGACGATTATTTCCCTTTCCCGTAGGTTCTCCTAGTATTCTAATAATGTTGTTAAATACATTGCGGCTGCTGCTCTTGGAAATATTGCTGTTGGTTTAAGTTTATTCGACTCCTTCGTAAGCAAGATGATGTATAACCAAACAGTTAACATATTCCACTTTTTCGAAGATTGGTTATAGTATGAGAAAAAAAAAAGTTGCTCTGGATTTCATTAATGTTCTAAGCAACCAAAGTTCGGAGCAGTTGGTAAAGGGGCTCGGGGTGGGGTTGTGTGAGGTTGGGTCCGGGGTGTTCTACTGATCTTTGAGACTTCAGTATCTGTGATGATTGAAGTAAGTGATTTAGTGTGGTTGATTTGGGTATGAGAAACTAAGAAAAAATGAAGATGCAATGGAATGCATGGAAGGAACATTCTTTTTCCCTCTTGGTTCACCTCACATCTTGAATCTTGTTGGTTTAAACTTCTTTGATGAATGTGGTATAATGCGTGGGCCTTTGTTTGGACATCTGTGCTGCTTCTCTTATGATTTTGCAGCCAAAGTTCATCGGTGCCTTCAGTTGAACTAACACTGACACTTCTAGAGGTCGTTGTGTCCCCGTATGGGACACGGGGACACGTATTGGACACGCCACTTAAATTAAATTATTTTTTGGAAGGGGACACTCGGGGGGACATGGCATGGACACGCGTGTCCCATATCTACACACTTTGACTCTCACGATATCATTCTCTCTCCTTCCCTCTCTCTCGATGTATATACATATATTTGTGTATATATTTGTATGTACTGGTATATATGCGATGTATATATCTCTGGAGATGTGTGTGTATCTTACATGTATATATGTGCGTATATACCATCGCATAACAATGGAAATATCTTACACATCAAAAGAAAATGTTATATTTATCTATATAAACTGTTACTGCATACATATATATGTAATTATTAATTAATTAATTAATTATTTCTGTGTCCCCGCCGTGTCCGTGTCCATTTTTTTAGATTTCCCTTGTCCGTGCCAATATCCGTGTCCGTGCTACATTGCGGATGAGATTCTATATTTGTATTGCTAATGCAATAAATCTTTGAACTCAAGTTCATAACTGGTTGCGTCCTGCACTTTTATATAATGTTTTCCAATGGATGACATCAAATCACCTAATTTCCAGATTCTGGTGTGGACCCTGCTGCTGCTGGATTGCAAGAAACCTCAGATGGGAAGCCCAAAATCCTAGATGTGCTCGATTGGTACCTTCTTGCACTTTTATAAAACATGTTCTCTGTTTAAAATATGTTCTGCACTTTCATAAAATATGCGTCCTGCACTTTTACAAAATATGTTCTCTGTTTAAAACAGCTCTAGTAACAGAATTTTTGTTTATTTTCTTAAGCACTGGGAGTGGAGATATTGATACTTCAAATGTGGTGATGGCTGATGCTGATGGTTCTATTCGTGGAGCTTCAGGTAATTTACCTAGATATATCGGGGAATGTATAATTCTTCCTGTTCATTTTTGCTTTGCTTGGAATATGATGTAAAATAGTATCAGTTACACTCTATACTTGACTTGTCAAAAAAAAGAAAAAAAAAAAAAAAGTCACAATAGTTGTATCCCTCCCCAGCTTAAAATTTGGCTGTGCTTTGAATGTCCTTTCTTGGGTTCCTCATTTGTAGTTTAAGAGCCACTTGTGTACCTTTTTCTGCCAATAGTTGGTAATGCAAGCTTTATACATTCGGATCTAGGGGCATCTCTAATTGTGAATTCATCATGGAAAAACCCTTCTGGGAAATGGCACGTGGGGTGTAAGTTGGTTTACGAGCTTTTTACTGACACATTGACTTCTCGTTTGAAGGTAATTGTTATGTTCCATCATTGCGTAGATCTTTTGGATTGCACTCTTGGACTGAGACACCACACGAGAATTTTGCAAATGACGTTTCATTTTTTTGTTTGCTTATGTTCCCTTGACAGAAAGAAAGAAAGAAAAAGTGGGATGAGAAACACCAAGCAGCAATTGCTGAAGCTGTAAAGCTTCTTGATGAATTTGACAAGGTTGGGATTTTATTATGTTCAGCCTCAAATCTTTTGATATGAATGCCTAAAAACCTCATTTTGTCATGACTTCCATATGCATATTTTACTAGTTATTCAGTAATCAAGGTAAAGAGTACCATATTATGTCTGATCCATGTCGTTTCAGGCCCATATTCCTTTTTGACTTCGTGCTTTCGTTTTGTTTCTGCGGAGCTTCCAGTAAAAAGCTCGACAAATCTTGATTTTGCTTTATTTGAGTTCAGGATATTTGAAATGCACAACTTATTGTTTCTACTTGCTCCATTACTGATCAACTTTTTTCACCAGATGATTTTCTTTGATAATCTGTGATGTTGGTACCTGGCATGGTCTTTTCAAAGCATTTGTCTTTGTTCCTAAGCTGTTATCTTATTTACATACATGATCAATCTGTTGGTATTGCCTGTTTCCAGAAACATGTAAGAGTCGAAGATGCTAATCTGAAAAGGGTTCGTGAAGACCTCCAAAACAGAGTTGATATTCTGAGAAAGCAAGCTGATGTCAGTCCTAGACTCCTAATTGTGTTGGATTGCTTTATTCGTTCTTGTAGAAATTTCTATTCTCATATGTCTTATGAGTTGTGTTGTTTGTATTTCAGAGCTATGATGACAAGGGTCCTGTTATAGATGCTGTCGTATGGCATGATGGAGAACTGTGGAGAGTCGCTCTTGACACACAAAGTCTCGAGCATGATCAAGACAGGGGAAAACTTGCTGACTTTGTGCCTCTAACTAATTATAGGTTTGTATGATGCGGCAAAGGCAATGCTATATAATTGAACAAATATAATCAGCAGGGTTATTACCAAAATGTATTTAAATTGGCAAAGATGATGCTAAGTTTGTAGATACATAAAGAAAAAAACGGATGCTTTATCATCAGTTTTAGTGTTGAAGAATAGTGAACTACTCAATGACATGCTGTTAGGGGTCGGTTCTAGGGACACATAGAAAACACTATTTGTTTCGGAGCCCCATGCTAATTATTTGAGCCGTTCAACTTGTTTAAAACATGTTTTTAAGGGGACCCGTAAAATATTAACTCATTCAAAAAATCGGTAAGTGCTCGATCCAAATAATTATGAGAACACCAGTTCCTGTCAATTTTTTTGGAAAAACTGTTTAGATCAAGCACTTATTGATATTCGATTGAGCTGAATTTTTGTAGGATTTCCTATTTTTTGATTCCTCACGTGGACCCTTAAAAACATGTTTTAAACACATTGAACGGTTCGGATCATCGAAATTTGACCGGGAAAAGAAATTTGACCGGGAAAAGTAAGTCCCAGAAACCACCCCTTATATATATATACACACACAATCATGATTCTCTAAGGGATCCCTCAAACCTGATCCGTGCAGACTCCTTTTTTAAGCCGTTGGAAATCCAATGGCTGGGATGAGGGGGGCTTTAAAAATAAGTTCTCGGGTCATGCTTTCCGGGTTTAATACCTTCGCGGGTCGTTCTGGATCCGGGTTAGAACCTCCCCAGGTAAAAACCCCCCTTCGCCTTTCCCAAATTCATTTCACGATTGTTTAGAGTGAGAGAGACGAATCGCGAAGAAGAAGGCAATCGATCGTGCAAGACCTCTGGTTTGATTAAACTCTCAGAAACACAAATCGAAGGTCTCTCTCTCATGTTTTAGTACTCTCAGAAACACAAAACTCTCGTTTTTTTCGATTTGAAAACCCTAGGTTTTTTTTTTTTTTTTATCCATCGAAAAAAATGAGGGTTTTGTGTTTCTGAGAGTACTGAAACGAGAGAGAGAGACCTTTGATTTGTGTTTCTGAGAGTAATCAAACCAGAGGTCTTGCACGAGTGATCGTCTTCTTGTTTGTGATTGTCTCGCTCTCTCTCTAAATAATCGTGAAATGAATTTGGAAAGGGGGAAGGGGGTTTTTACCCGGGGAGGTTTAACCCAGATCCAGAACGTCCCACGAAGGTACTAAACTCGGAAGGCATGACCTGCGAACTTGTTTTTAAAGCCTCCCTCATTCATCCAACGGCTTAAAAAAGAAGTCCGCACGGATCAGGTTTGAGGGATCCCTTAGAGGATCATGATTGTAAATACACACACACACACACACACACACACACACACACACATATATACAGTCCCCTTCCTATCCAAACCCTTAAGCTACGGACTTCGTCCACACCTCATAGTTCCGGACCAAATCTCGACGATCCAAACCGTTCAATGTGTTTAAAACATGTTTTTAAGAGTCCCCGCGAGAAATCAGCAAAAGAAAATACCGGGAAGGGCTTGATCCGAGCAATTTTTCATTATCAAGCCCTTCCCGGTACTTTTTTTTGGCTGATTTCTCGCATAGACCCTTAAAAACACATTTTAAACACATTGAACGGTTTGGATCATGAAAATTTGATTGGGAACTATGAGGTGTGGATGAAGTCTGCACTTTAAGGGTGTGAATTGGAAGTTTAGTGTGTGTGTGTGTATAATGACTGCAATTTTTGTTTCACCTTATGTTTGTAATGTGTTGTCATGTGTGTCTATTGTACTAAACTAAAACTAATGGAAATCCTGGAGGCGGCTTCTATATTATTTGACTTCATATATATATAAAAGGACTGCAATTTTTGTTTCACCTTATGTTTGTAATGTGTTGTCATGTCTGTCTATTGTACTAAACTAAAACTAATGGAAATCCCGGAGGCGGCTTCTATATTATTTGACTTCAATTGGGTTAGCTTTCCTTACCACAATCCTGCTAAAAACCCAACCACGTGCGTAATTAACAGTTATACAAAGGTATTTTAATGGCCTAGACCTAATTCACGAAAGAAAAGGAATACTGGGCATTCGAGGAAAGAATTCTTGTATATCTGATCCAGCAATTTTGCACGAAATCTGTGAACTTCATCATTCTGGTTAGTCAGTTTGATGTGTGCAGTTATAACGTTTTTACACACCTACGCTAAATGACAAACTGTATGTATAGGACCTCGTTCCACATTGGAAGTTTGCATGGGTGATCTAGGGTCTGTAAGTTGGAGAAGTGAACCCAATTGATTATTCATTGGCTTCCCAAAAAAATCATAGCCTTTTTGGTTGAGTTCTCTTGTTTGTTTTTGCTCATACGTGAATTATATAACTTGATCTCAGTCCCTCACCAATTCCTTGGAGGTTCATCTACTTTTGAGGAATGGCCACTTGATGATATCTTGCTTCCTTTGGGAAATCCTCTAATGTGTTGAGGTCCTTTGACAATGTAAGAGTGATTACGGGGATGCATTGTTTGTCCCTAGGGGCCTAATTCAAAAGACCCAACTTATTACAGCCCATGTCATGAATTCCCTCTTTTGGTGTGTTTTATTGCACTTGACCGCACACTTCTTAAAATCATCCGTTCTGGTAGTGGTCTCCCACTTCAACACCCTCCCAATATGCACTCTGGCATAATAGTTTGCCATCTTTGGTAATGGTTGCCCTGTGGCCAACTTGAAGAGGCTTAAGTTAGATGAAGAGCTTTAGTCCCCTAACTTACGGTATTTTAGGACTAATTTGTTATCTATAGCCCCACCTCCTATGTCATGTGCTTAATTTTCAGGTATTAGCTAACAAATACCTTGAATTATGCAGCACCTGATAAGAAGCATTTATAGAAATTCGTGATTTTTTCTCTCTCATGTGTCCTTTTTTGGAGGACGAGTAGTTGGACTAGAAGCGTGCTGTTCATAAATGCTGCAAATGGACTAAAGGACTTAACATGCCATACCAGACAGACATTTATCCAATCGAGGGGTGCGTATAAGTTAGTCACTTAAAGAGCTCTCTGCTTTAGGGGGCAGCATATTTAATCTGTTCCATGATTAGTTCCCTTTGAATTTTGTTTGGTTCACATACATAGGTTTGAGAGTCAGTACATTGCATTGGATTGTCTTGAATGAACATGTTTCTTTTACATGTTCAATACTCTATACTTGTAGCCTGTTTCTTTGTATGTGTTATGGAGCCGGTACTGACAACTTATTGTAATGACTCAGACATGTAAATTTGACTAACATTGTGGAGCATACCTTTCAGGATTGAACGAAAATTCGGTGTTTTCAGCAGTCTAGATGCTTGCTCATTCGTTGCTAATGTTTACGATGAAGGGAGTATTTTAAGCATTGTAACGGATAGCTCACCACATGGCACTCACGTTTCTGGTATTGCTAGTGCTTTTCATCCAAAGGTAATGTGGTACGACAATTGACAGAAATCAAAGTTTCGTGTTATCTGTTTTCACAAGAAAAAATAATTCTGGTGTATTGCGTAGGAACCTCTGTTGAATGGAGTTGCACCTGGAGCACAGATAATTTCGTGTAAAATTGGAGACTCACGCCTAGGCTCAATGGAAACAGGAACAGGTTTGACACGTGCGTTGGTAGCTGCTGTTGAGGTGCGTCTTTATTCATCTGGTTTAGGATCTCCTAGGGATAATATGATCCTTGTTGAGAGAGTTTGTTGGTCATTACTACCCTTTTGTTGGAAAATGTAAGATCCTTTGGTAGACTGGTAGAGTATGGATGTTATAAGTTTTAGACTAGTCCACTCCTCTAGCCACAAAAAGATGGAGGGTTGTTACGGCTAATGTTTAAGGCACTGTTAGATCTTGTTGGGGGAGTTCTTATGGAAACAAAGACTGATTGGCAAATATATCTGTTCGGAATAATACGAGGTGATTTGCAACTCTTGTAGACTCCATCAATCTCCAAACATAGTTGGAAACTAAGATACCACTGCAGGAGGGCGTGACCTGGTGTGATAGTAAGTACTATCCTCCACAAGAGTAGTATTGTTGTGGCGCCTGTAGAAGGGGGCCTTTGTCCACTGAACATGACCAGATATATGAAAGCCATTATCAACTGGCAGTTTCCTCATGTTTTGAGGTGCTCGGTGAGTAGACTGGGTGTAGATGTAAGGGTTTCATAAAAGTTTTTTTGAATCACTTCAATGAACAAATAAACATGCTGCAGTGGCGCAAATGAAAAACGAGAGCCCCCCTCCCTCCCTGCGCGAGAGTAAAGATCGTTTTTTTTTTTTTTTTTGCAAGTAGTGAAGTAAAGCTTCACTTAAAAAAATAAAATAAAAAAAATAGTGAAGTAAAGCTCATCCAAATATTCAATTTCCATTTGTTCTACAGATTCTAAATTTATCTTTTCAGTAAGTCTCATAAGTAGTGCAAAACAAACAAACAAGTCACCACAAAGTACCTAGGTAAGAAAATGCCGCAATATAATCGGAACAAATGTTACAGAATGAATTACTAGTTTTCCACACTAACTTAATTCATGTGGAGCTTGCATTAACTAGGTTGCAATCCATGAAATTTCGTTTTTGTTTGCACACGGTGGCTTTTCTCCAACTCAACTTACATCCATTCTCAACAACGTGATCTTAGCCATCAAGATATGATGCTACAAATACTGTATTCAAGCATCTTATCACATTCAGACATCCTTATGGGGGAGAAAATGGGTTCTATTAGATTTTCTCAAATGGCTTAGAAAAGATTGAGTTCTGTCCTCCCCAACATTTTAGAGAGGCACTAATTATGCTTCCGCACAAGCATCATGCAAATGCTTAAAACTGCATATGTTAGTCTTGCCTTCTTAGATTCTCACAACGGGTCCCTTGTCTTGTGATCATTTGTTGTTTTTGGTTTTCTTTGGATCAGTTCGCGCTTTTTTCTTTCTTCTTGCAACACCATCATTTTGTTGTTTCATGCTTACCCATTATTTCTTGAGGATTAGCAAGGATAACTGAAGGTTATTGATAGAGTATTGGAACTAGATGAATAATCAGTATTCATAAAATATGTTTGTTTATTTACACAGCACAAATGTGACCTCATCAACATGAGTTATGGCGAACCTACATTACTGCCGGACTATGGACGTTTTGTTGACCTCGTTGATGAGGTAACACTCTACCCTCACAATTTTGGCTTATTACTCTACCTTCACAATTTTGGCTATTACTCTTTTATTTTTGCTTTCGATATTGAATGTCCTCACCATTGTATGTATGACACCATGGTTAAATATTTAGGTTGTGAACAAGCACCGTATAATATTTGTCAGTAGTGCTGGCAACAGTGGCCCAGCATTGAGCACTGTGGGTGCACCCGGTGGTACCACTTCAAGCATAATAGGAGTTGGTGCATATGTCTCTCCTGCTATGGCCGCTGGAGCCCACTGCGTAGTTGAACCTCCTGAAGAAGGGCTTGAATACACCTGGTAGGCTAATTACGTCTGTGTATAAAATTATGGATTTCTGTGTGATCTGTGAGTGCTCATTTTCTCGTCTTCTAAGCTTAATATTTTCTCAAGCTTCTTTCTTCAGCCATTGCTATCTTTTCCTTTGTGGGCTTGAATGACATTTAACTAGCTGCATTCAGGTCTAGCCGAGGGCCAACTGTTGATGGGGATCTGGGGGTCTGTATAAGTGCTCCTGGTGGGGCAGTGGCTCCTGTCCCTACATGGACGCTTCAACGACGCATGCTTATGAACGGAACTTCAATGGCATCTCCATCTGCTTGTGGGGGGATTGCTTTGCTTGTTAGTGCCATGAAGGTGGTTATGTTTTCGTTTGCCTTTTTTTTGGGCGCCGCCCTCTCTATTGTCATCTACATTTTTTCTTTCTTTCTTTGACTAAATATAGTTATATTATACTTATTTATTCTGCAGGCTGAGGGAATTCATGTGAGTCCATACAGGGTTAGGGAGGCTCTTGAGAATTCATCTACTCCTGTTGGTGGTTTGCTAGAAGATAAACTATCCACTGGGCAGGGGCTTATGCAAGTTGACAAGTTAGATTTGCTAATCATGGCCTTTATTTTGTAACTGCTAAAATTTGGTCTGCCCTTGTCTGGCACTGAATTTTGTGTTTATAAATTATGACCAATTGCATGACAGGGCACACGAATACGTTCAAAAGCTGCATAATGTCCCATGTGTTAGGTATCAAATAAAGGTCAATCAAGCGGGCAAATCAGGTGAGTGAAGTGTCTTGCGTTCTCTTCATCTATGCCTTCCCGAAGGATCATTGAGCAGCCATTAGTTGTAGTCTGTGTTAACCTTTTGTCACGATGCCTATTTGGTTCAGCACCTACATTTCGAGGCATCTACCTGCGAGAAGCTAGTGGTTGCAGACAATCCACAGAGGTGAGACTTTGATGTAGTTCTTGTGTTTCATTGACTTAATCAAAGACCCCTATAGTGAATTTAGTTTCTCTAGTAGACATGCTTAACCTGTACATTTTGAGCCACTTTCTGCATTCACCATTGTAAGTAGTAATATCCTACTTGCTTTTAGTAGTATGTCTTTGTTGCTTATTGGCGGACGAAACTTGTTGAAAACTTACACATTGTGTTCTAATTTTTGACACCGTTGTTACCTTGTCAAGAATTTGTATGTTTTTTTTTTTTTGGTATTCTGTTGTTGTCTTGTCCCACATCAATCTCTTTTGTCCTTGCTCTTTGAATAGATGTTACAATACCAAGCCTTAGTTTATGCCGAAAGCTTTTAAAGAAAAAAACGGAAAGATGCGAGCCTGAACATGTTGAATAAGATTCATGCGGTTAGCTTTATTGACAGGGGAGGTACCAAAAGTACAAGATAAATGTTGCGGTCGTAGTAATGTTATGGACATTGACTGTTGGGAATCTGTCTAATTAAGTGTAGATTGTTTACCTTTACTCGATTACCTATTTATTTGGTAAGTGTTTGTTTCATTTCCAAGAAAAGGTAATAGTTGTAAATTGTAATGGAGCTGAGTAAGACTTGGGTTTCATGGGAGCAGTGTTTCTCGAGTGCCATTGGGATTGTTTACTTAGTTCATTAAAGAGCTCGCGTCGTTTAGTAAACGAGCCAAAAAAAGAGCTCTTGCTTGCCCTACGAGCCGAGCCAGGGTGAATTACTTAACGAGTCTCCTTAAATGAGCCGAGCCTATATAAACAAGCCGAGCTTTTGCGGGCCGAGCCAAGCTTTACTGAGCTCGTTTACTAAACAAGCCTAAAACTCGAGTTCGTTCTCGGCTCGAATACTAAACAAGCCGGGCCGAGCCGAGCCATGAGTTGCTTGCAACTTGGTTCGTTTGCCGCCCAGCCCTACTTATGAGTGAGGTAATGTGAGGAACGAAATCTAGAAAGGTGTCAGTGGCGTATATGGAGTGTTAATAAGATAAGTATTTCAGGTGTTGCCTGTATGTTCCATTGTATTGGTGTTGGTCTGAATCTTTTGAGGATACCATGTCTACTTGCAGTGGACGGTGCAAGTAGAACCAAAGTTCCATGAAGATGCAAGCAATTTGGAGCACTTGGTTCCCTTTGAAGAATGTATCGAGTTACGTTGTTGTGGAAAGGCACTTGTGAGAGCTCCTGAGTATATTCTTCTCACTCACAATGGGCGCAGCTTCAAGTAAGCCAATGTCAAGTTGACTGTGTTCTTGTATCAGCAATTATTTACATTTCGCCATGCCTCTAGTGATTACTGAACACAAGTTGATGTTGATTTTATAAAACGACTGACATGCATAAGGTCAATGGTTTTGACAAATTGCTCATGAATGTTTTTTTTAGTTGTTTAAATTCACTCTCAAATGGTACATGACCTTTGATTGAGCAATGATATTTAACTATCCATACATGGGAGTGTGTGCTTGAGCTTTCTCATATGTCTCTCGGAGGGAATTTTTAAATCTCCATATATGCTAGTGGGAGGTTCTGCCTGGGTGCTCAAATGTGTTATGAGTAAGGGGTTTACATCAAACTCATGAAAAGACATAGTTCACTGTTTTACTTATTACTCTATCTTTTATCTTTCGTTGACTCCTATGTATTTACAAACTCTTTCTCCTTCTTCTCCAGCATAGTTGTGGATCCTACCAATCTTAGTGATGGTTTACACTATTGTGAACTGTATGGGATAGATTGCAAATCCCCATGGCGTGGTCCCCTTTTTCGAATCCCAATTACTATAACAAAGGCAATGGATGTAAGAAATCGACCTGCACTAGTTTCATTGTCAGGGATGTCATTCCTACCAGGTATATTATTCTGGTGTTAATTTAATAAATTATGATTATTTGTCAGGGTAACCTTCTTTCTTTGATTATCTGCGCCTTTCCCAACACTTGCATCCTGTGTCATGGTTGTTTGCTGATACCTTTATTGTATAGATGTTAGTGCTACAAAAAGAGATTTGATGGTGATCAATCTAGGTGTATTTCCGTGGAAGTGTTGCAGTATCTAATCTCCTTTCCTTGTTTTTCCTCTTTTATTGATAAGTCCAACAATGCTAGGAAGTGCAGGGGAGGAAATTGCAATTTGTGCTTCAGAGATCAATATGTTTTTTCATTTCATGAACGTAGTCTGAGTTACTAACCATCAACCGATCTTAAAAATTAAACTTTTAGAAAATGGGCCTGACTATCATTATCAAGTTAACACTCCCTTTCCTGTGTATGCCTGTCTTACATGTGGAGTGGCACCTGGCAAACTGAGTAACTGACTGAACTAAAAAAGGGTAGACCAACACAATAGAGCAATGTACACATTGATAGGGTATTTCTGTGATAACAAGACTAGAACCAGTGGCTTTTTCCAACCAGGGCTCTTATTCACTATCTTAGAAACCAATTGTCGTACAAGCTTAAATTCTTGCTGAGATTTATATACTCCGCATGTCCTCTCACATCTTGGAAGGCACTCTTACATAAGTGGAACAAACACGCGCTAGAGTTATACTCCCTCCGTCCCAATTTTATAGTCCCTTTTGGGAGTTCGTACCACTTTTCAAAGTGTTATATCTTATAATCTACAATGTTTTAGGTGATTTTGAACACTTTGTTTATTAGATTAAATCTAGATCTATCAAACAAGATCCATTTTGCATATAAAATGTATTACCGATTGAAAGATATAATCATTTTTTTATCCGGTTAGGATAGAACGAGGGACTATAGAATTGGGACGGAGGGAGTAGTTATTATATATTAAGAAGGCGGCAGGATTCTAATGCATGATCAATTTTTGGAATCACATTGTCATATTAGTCTTTGACTTTGATGAGGATGAATGGACCAAAATTGTTGCTTACAATCATCCTCTTGTCCATAAAACACAAGATTTTAGCTATTTCTATGAACAACACTAAAATCTCTGCTGTATCTCTTCGGATTTTGTTCTCACCCTTAAGTAGCTCTTAGCTATTGTCTTATTTGTTTTTGCATATTTACATCTCTTCAGTACATTCTGATGTGCTGTGACTGAAGAATATAACCCCTTTTCTTGTTGTTTTGGTTTTCCCTTCTTAAATGTACTGGTTGATAGGCCATATTGAAAGGAAATTCATTGAGGTACCAATTGGTGCTTCTTGGGTTGAGGCTTCAATGCGGACATCAGGGTTTGATACTGCTAGAAGATTTTACATTGACGCTGTTCAGGTACAATATGCAATCAGAACATGTTTAACATAATCTAGACCTGCTTTGACATGCCTGCCATATACAGATCAGTCCGTTGCAAAGGCCTATGAAGTGGGAAAGTGCTATTATATTCTCATCTCCTTCTGCAAAAACCTTTTCTTTTCCCGTGGAGGGAGGTCGTACAATGGAACTAGCAATTGCTCAATTTTGGTCAAGTGGCATTGGAAGTCAAGAAACCACTGTCGTAGATTTTGAGGTGACTTCTTTTATGTTGAATGCTGAAAGCTCTATGATTGGAATTCGGTGTTTGTAACTTTGTATTACTTAAAACTCCTGGATTTGTAGAATTGTGTATATTTGTCAGTTTTTTATGCTACTTTAGGCTTAGTGTCATAACTGCTAGATGTGAATGGAGGCTGCCGCTGTTATGATTTGTGATGTCTTCTTTTATCTTGTTTGAGGTATTTACTTCCTTAAAAAACTGTGATAAGCAGTTGACTTCTTCCTTTATCCTTCTCAAAGCCTTTGCCTGTGATTTCTATATTCGTATGTAGATTGCATTTCATGGGATTGACATCAACAAAGAGGAAGTGTTACTTGATGGAAGTGAAGCACCTGTCAGAATTGATGCCAGAGCTCTTCTTTCCTCTGAGAAACTTGCTCCGGCTGCAGTTCTTAACAAGGTGAAGTTGTTGCCCATTTCGGTTGGGGGCTTTTTTGTATTTGTCTTTATCATATTGTCGTACTTGGTTTGTTCTGTTCTAACTTTTATGTCGCAGTTCTGAACAAGGTGAAGTCGTTGCCCATTACAGTTTGTTTGTCATTCGTATTGCAGATAAGAGCCCCATATCGACCTATTGATTCTAAAATGAGTACCCTTTCAAAAGACCGTGATGAACTACCTTCTGGAAAACAGACTCTAGCATTAACATTAACGTGGGTTCTGCATTTACTTTTACTTTTGCTGCTTCAGTTGAATGTACCTCAATTAAGATGGAGACTTATTCTTGTGCTGCTACTGCTGCAGTTACAAGTTTAAATTGGATGATGGAGCTGAAGTAAAGCCTCAAATTCCCTTGCTTAACAATCGTATCTATGATAACAAGTTTGAATCTCAGTTCTATATGATTTACGATTCGAACAAGGTAATCATTTACATGCATGTCTTGAGATTTTAATGTGCTTGCTATGTGTCCTAATTTGGTTGTTATTAGCAGGTTCCCACACAAGTCAAATGACCTTTGGTTTTATCACGACATGTACTCATTATGATTATGTTTGACAAATATGTCCTGTCTGCTCAGTGCTCTCCCTGTTAGCTCAACTGAATTTTATCTTATAATTATAGTTAGGATGAACACCTCAAACCTAAAATTCTATTCAATGCTTGATCCTTCGAGTCTACTTGAATCCAAAAACTGTCCTGTTGTCCATCCGTCCTTTAAAAGCATCCGCGCGAAGCACTCGTTGAATCCATAGGTACTGCAACTTAAGTAGTCTAGAGAATCTAGACTCTCAGAGAGTATAGTAATGGGAAAGGGCAACCATAAGAGTGCTAGCTCTCTGAGAGTCTCCTATTTTATTTATTTATTTATTGATGTATTGTCCTACTTGATCTATCTTAACTTGTTTTACGAGTTCTATTTATTAGAATTTGATCCAGTGATATTCTTCGGGTTCTTAATTGCATATATTGCCCCTTCTGTGGCTGAAATTTTAGGTTCGTGCTTATATTGATGGTAGAAGTTATCAGAACCTGTTCTAACTTGTAACTATCCCATGGAACTTTCCTTGGGTCTACAGTTGTGACAGATCATACGTGGCACCTAGCAGCATATTATGACTACCCTAGATCGTGATAATAGTGATACATAAGGTGGGGCCTTAATGTGGCATATGATTCTAGCATCGTATAAATTTCCCCATCAGGTCAGAAAGGCATTGAAAAATGTCAAACCCTAAATCATGTGTTTAATCCAAGTGATAGTGATACAAACATTATGAATTAGGAAATCCTTTCTAATAATCGCCTTGCCTGACCAAGGTATTTCTGGAGTCCTATGATGCACGGACACGGACACGGACACGGGAATTCTAAAATAATGGGGATACGGACACGGCAGGGGATACGCCACGTGTATATTTATTTATATATAATATAATATATAATTTTTTTTACGAAAATATAAACAAAAAAAGAGGAGAAAAACTTCTATACATATGACAGAAATCATATGAAGAAATTACACTTTTTTACCCCAAGTATTGATTAATTATAAATTTACCCTAAAAAGTTTTAAAAAATTTCAGTTTGACCCCTGCCGTGTCCCCCTAAAAAATTTAAATTAGCCGTGTCCCCGTGTTGGGACACTGCGATACGGGGACCCCTAGAGGTGTCGGTGCTTCGTAGCTGGAGTCATTGTTACACGGTCTTGGGTAGCACTCAACCCCAAAACCTAGCTCCTGAAGTGAGGGTGCCCTCACGCTTATATACTTTATATTACTTTGATACCCAGGTGATGTGGGACTTGACTTCACACCAAGGTTGTGAATCCCGTTCCATACCGGCCGGTATGTACCGGATTGTATAAAACCAGTATCTTAGCCTTCAGATTTCGTCCCGGTGTAAATACCGGTGGTTACCGAAGTGTACCGGACTTTTCGGTAAATCTCGGCCGAGATTACGCTACCGCTGATTTCGTCCGGTATGTTTTCAACAACTGAGATGACTGCAAATACTTCAAAACAAAGCCTCAAATGATACTTGTATGCGCTGGCATAGCACCAAATCCTGCCGATCTGTGTCTCCGACGACCTCAACTTGTCTCCGGCGACCTCGTCTCACGTCCATTGAACAACTCTCCCGATTCGTGAACACGCTGTTTAAACTTTTTGGCTTAATGGACTGTAAAAGTGAAATGGAGGTAGAGATCAGAAGAGGTGAACACTGTAGTGGTGGCTACGTTTATCTGGGTTTGAACGGAGAAGAAGACGTTAAAAAAAAAAAGGGAAGAAGAAGAGATCAGATTTCAGACAGACAGGGAGAGAGAGGAGAGAGAGAGAGAGAGAGAGAGAGAGAGAGAGAGAGAGAGAGAGGCTACAGATATTTGTTCTTCTCTTGTATACGTGTACACAGCTGTTGCCCACTTACCTTGATATACTCCTCTTGGCTGGGAACAAAGTACACGTATGCTATATTGCTATGTACTTCTATTTACAATTTTTTTTTACACTTGTGGGTTATGGTTGCAAAAATTAATTTTAGAAGCGTGATTTTCACACCCCAAATTAAAATCAATACATTTTTTTGTCTACTAATAAATTTTTTTTAGTCTAAAATAAAAAATTTTCATTTTAGTAAATTTTACAAATAAATTTTACACGTATAGATATATATATTTTTGTTAGAAAAAAAAAAAAAATCTCCAAAAGCTCCCGGTTTTTGCCAAATCTTCACGTTGGACCTTAAAACACGTTTTAAAAACATTAATTGTTTTAAAAAAAAATTTTTAAAAAAATGGAAAAACCTTGAAGATTTGGTCCGTAAAAAGTGGTTTGGATAGGAAGCTTTTGATATATATATATTTTCACAAAATATCTGACCTCCCTCAAAAAAACGCGGGAAACACATCTAACGGTTGGATCCTTTTCACGCAAAAAAAAACAACAATCGGGAAGGTGGAGGTCCTTTGAACACATTAGATCCCCGTCAAAAAAAATATGGTAAATAGTGGTTTGGATAGTAAGCTATATATATATATATATATATATATCGGCAAGCAATCTCTTGGAGGTTTTTGGGTGTTTTGAAGTTTTTAAAAATTATTTTTGCAAAATCCGAACCGTCAATGTGTTTAAAAGGTGTTTTTAAGGGTCCCCGCGAGAAATCAACAAAAAAAATACCGGGAAGGGCTTGATCCGAGCAGATTTTCACAAAACTGATCGTCAAAAAAATATCGGGAACGTGGAGGTCCGGAAGTCCGGAATAGTTTTTGTGAAAAACTGCTCGGATCAAGGTCTTCCCGGTATTTTTTTTTGATGATTTCTTGCGGAGACCCTTAAAAACACCTTTTAAACAACATTGGACGGTTCGGATTTTGCAAAAACAATTTTTAAAACATTCAAAACACCAAAAATCCTATAGTCAGGGATCCCTGACTGGAAAATCTGCCTATATATATACACATATATATGTATATAGTGCCGCTAAATCCGAAACGGTACCGTTTACTGGCCGGTACGATACAGTACCGTACCGCACCAGTAGAAAAACCGGTACCCAAGCAGGTACAGGATTCAGAACCTTGCTTCATACCCTCCCTCAGGCGTAGTGTGCTCACTCGGCAGCACTTGCCGCGTGCAGGCCAAAGACACGCACTTTGCCCATCACTGGTACCCAGCTTTGATACCATGTTACACGGTCTTGGGTAGAACTCAACCCCAAAAGCTAGCTCATGAAGTGAGGGTGCCCTCACTCTCATATACTTAATATTACTTTGATACCCAGGCGATGTGGGGGGCTTTGCTTCACAGTCATACCTTAGAAGATCATATAGGACATACTCTCTCTTTACTTGAGGTGATAGGTTACTTATTAAGCATTCCCGTCGTCATGCATGTCTCATTATGCCCCACCAGTACGTGTTCATTCTTTAAAGTTAGGAATTAGGATGTAACTTACTATATTCTTAACGTTTACTATTATATTCACAAGATGACCATGATGTTGTCAGGTTGAAGGATTACACGTACAATTGCAGTCATATGATCATGTATTTGACATGCTAGTAAATACTCATGTGCATCACCTAAGGTGAACTATTTCTCTAACAAGCACCCACAAATGACTTGAGACTAGCCACCACCCTCATAATTGAGCAAGCATAATGTGCGATAGCGTATTTGGACCTTGTCATGTGAATAGCAACATGTAAGGATATATGTTATAAATAAATCTTGCTGGGAAAGCCTATATTCATTTATATCTGTAAAGGAAGATGCTCGCCATCCTTTGAAACCTGCAACATAATTAGATTAACAAAATGTAAAACTCATGTTGGTGGTTGCAGGTAGCTCAAATTTGAATGGTGGGGTTTTATGAGCAATAGTGTAAAGACTATGTGAAGTTCTTTTTGTGGATACATTAAGTGTTTATTTTATTTTATTTTTATTTAGGGGAGCGGTGCATTGTTGTTCACTATACGCTTTTGGCTCTTCAATTTTTTTCATTTATTTGTTCTAGAGTTTGTGGTGGGAATCCTATCACTGGCTTGGTGTCTAGGTGGTTGAGTTTCGTATACAGAGTGGATGAGGATGGTTCTGATACTTTCGACGAGAGAGAGAAGAAAACATTCGTATATTCAACATTAACCTATTACAAAGAAGAGAACAAGTTTAAATAGAGCCCTATAACTAAAAAGACTATACTACCCTTAAAATAGAAAAAGATTACAAAAGCAACCCTAATATAAAAGATAAAATACAAAACAAAACCCTATACTTTCACACCCCCCCTCAAACTCATGATGCGAGCCCAGAGAGCATCGAGAGTTTGTCAAGGAGGAAACGAAAACGAGCGGTGGTGTGCGTCTTGGTGAAGAAATCTGCCAACTGAAGAGCAGAGGAGACAAAAGGTAGAGAGATAGTGCCGGACTGAAGATGGTGGCGAACAAAATGACAGTCAATTTCAATATGCTTCGTGTGTTCATGAAACACGGAATTATGGGCAATCTGAATGGCACTTTTGTTGTCACAAAAGAGTCGTGTGGGAGGAGAGAGAGAGAGACCCATATCGGATAACAACCAGCGGAGCCAAACAACTTCAGAGGTAGCATGAGCCATGGCCCGATACTCAGCTTCGGCAGTAGAACGGGCAATAACGGATTGTTTCTTGCTCTTCCATGAGATAAGAGAATCCCCCAGAAAAACACAGAAGCCAGAGGTAGATTTCGATTAGAGATATCACCGGCCCAATCAGCATCGGCATATGCCCGAAGAGACAAATCAGAAGTAGAAGAAGATAGAAGTAAACAATGAAACATGGTGTAACGAACATAACGAAGAATACGTAGCAGGGCAGCCCAATGAGTAGACCGAGGGGCACAAACAAACTGACTAACTATATGCACAGCGTAGGCAATGTCCGGCCGAGTGACAGTGAGGTACACCAGACAACCAACAAGTTCACGATACATGGTAGAATCAGCAAGAGGAACCCCATCTGAAGCAGAGAACTTAGCATGTAACTCAATGGGAGTATCACTCTATCAGCCTTTTTGTCATCAGTAAGTTGAGCTCGATGAAGAATGTCGGTCACATAGTTAGTCTGAGTTAAAAGATAACCTTTTGGAGAGGAGGCAACCTCAATGCCAAGAAAATACCGAAGAGGACCCAAGTCTTTCATTTCAAATTGGTGAAATAAATGAAGCTTCACTTCATCAATAGCCACACAGTCGGAACCAATGATGATCATGTCATCAACATAGAGCAATATAAGAACCAAACCATGAGGACCGCGGCGAACAAAGAGTGCAGACTCATGCGTGCTTGGTTGAAACCCAATCTGAAGAACCACATCATGAAAATGAGCATACTAAGCGCGATGAGACTGTTTGAGGCCATAAAGAGCACGACGGAGACGACAAACAAGGCCAGTGGCATGTGAGAGCCCCGGAGGAGGACGCATATAAACTTCCTCAGACAAATGACCATTGAGGAAGGCATTTTTGACATCCAATTGAAAGAGAGGCCAGTGATGTGTAGCAACAACAGAAATTAGAAGGTGGACGGAAGTCATCTTGGCAACAGGAGCAAAAGTCTCCTCATAATCAATACCATATTCCTGAGAGAACCCCTTTGCAACTAAGCAGGCTTTGTACCGCTCCAATGAACCATCAGAATGAGTTTTAACTTTAAAAACCCATTTGCAACCAATGAGATTTTTACCATTGGGGAGAGGAACCAAGTCCCAAGTCTGAGTCCTATCAAGAGCAGTGAGCTCGTCATTCATGGCATGCACCCAGTTAGGATCATTACAAGCTTCTTTGTAGGAACGAGGTTCAAAGTAAGTATGGATGCGAGATAAAAAAGTGCAATATGAAGAGGAAAAACAAGTGTTAGTAAAACCAAGTCTTACCGGAGGGCGACGATCACGAGAAGGATACCGATGTGCAGGCGGATCAGAGTCATTAGAAGCAGAGGAAGGAGAGGGAGCTGGGCCAGTGCGACGAACATAATACTTGGGAAAGGGAGGAATGGGGTGGGAATCAGAAGAGGAAGATGGGAGATTAGGAACATCAGACACGTCAAGAGTACGAACATATTCTTCCTCAAGAACATCCAGAGGGAAAGGATCTATATGCACGAGATCCTCTTTGGCAATAGTGATGGGTTTGGATGGGAGAGAGAAGAAGGGTAAACGCTCAAGAAACGAAACATGCCGAGAAACATACAACTTTTTGGTCACGGGGTCATAGCAACGATAGCCTTTTTGTTGGATCCCATACCCCAAGAAGACACATAAGACACTACGAGCACTAAGTTTAGTGCGGTCCTTCTTGGGAAGAAGAACGAAGCAAGTGGAGCCAAAGACACGAAGAAGGGAATAGTTAGGAACCTGACCATAGAGCCGTTCGTAAGGGGAGGAACCAGAGAGAAGTGGAGTGGGCATCCGGTTGAGAAGGTACGCTGCAGTGAGCACAACCTCTCCCCAGAATACGGCTGGCACAGAGGAGGAAAGAAGAAGAGACCGTGCAGTATTTAAAAGGTGACGATGTTTGCGTTCAGCACGCCCATTTTGAGCGGGAGTGTTGGTACAAGAGGATTGATGAATGGTGCCATGAGAAGCCAAGAATTCTGTGAATTCACCCAGAGAGTATTCTCCACCTAAGTCAGAGCGAAGAACTTTGATTTCTGTCGAAAACGGAGTTTGAACCATGGAATGAAAATTGCGATATGCTTGGTAGAAGTCTGATTTGTGTGTCAACAGATACACCCATGTAAACCTGCTATAATCATCAACAAATGAAACATAATATCGGGAACCACCTTTAATAGCTATTGGAGAAGGACCCCACAAGTCTGTATGAACAAGTTGAAATGGGGAAGTAGACACAGAGGTACTTCTATTAAAAGGTAAAGCAGACATTTTGGCAAGTTTACAACCACTGCATTCAGAAATATTGCTGGCAGAAATGTTTCCCAAAAAGCCAAACTTAAGCAAAAGATTCAAACGTTCACTAGATATGTGCCCTAATCGAGAATGCCAAAGATAAAAGGGAGAAGAGTTCTGATCTAAACAAAAGGACGACATAACAGCCGGAGTAGACTCAATAGGAACATGTAAAGTCTCCAAAACATAGAGATCACCAACTCTACGCCCTGTCCCAATCTGCTTCTTGGACACCCGATCCTGCACAACACAACCAGAAGAAGAAAACAAAACATCAAAGCCGGAATAAGATAATTGACTAATTGAGAGAAGACTAAGAGATAACTGGGGAACATAGAACATGTTTGGTATAGAAAGGGAAGAAGATGGGGTTGGGATAATAGAACCTATCGAGACAACATGATAGGAGAGCCATTTGCAGTGGAGATACTAATGGGAGAAACAGGAGAGACACAATGACTTAGTAATGACAATGTAGGGGTCATATGGTGGGAGCAACCAGAATAAAAAATCCATGTGGTAGGTAGAATACCTGTGGTATAGGAACCATGCAAACCTGAGTGAGTGGTGGTCAGGGCAGATGCTTGTGAACGACCTCCCTGAGTGATAGCCAGAAATGTACGGAACTGCTGATAGTCCTCAAAGGAGGGATACTGCTGTGTACTGTCAGTGGCAGGAGCTGTAAAGGCAGTTGGAAGATGAGAATACTGTGGTGTGGGCCGAGAATACTGCTGTGTGGCACTAGACCAATAAGAGTAGTTATGCCCATTCAAACGAACACTGATTGCTCTGTCTTCCGCCATAGTGATGACTGTCCAGAAACAGTGCTAACAGAGGTTCAAACAGACCACAGATAGTGCCAGATAGTACTATCAGAGCTTAACCAGAGGTGCTGACTGTCCAGAAACAGTGCTAACAGAGGTTCAAACAGACCACAGATAGTGCCAGATAAAATACAGAATGCCAGAGATGAGGTGAAGTTACAGAATACCAGAGATGGGTTCCAAAATACCTCAGATGTTAGATTCCGAGTTCCAATATGCAGAATAGAAGGGATAGATGGCCAAGAAAATACCTCGAGGCTTCAAAATACACGATAGGTCTGCAAATACCTCACAAAGATGCAAAACGAGAGGGACCCAGTGAGTTTCGAGTTCAACCCAGTGAGTTTCGAGTACAATCAGAGGTCGTTGGTAACTGGGTTAGCAGGTTCAGGACAGACGAACAAAGCCCAGTCAGATTCGAGGTCGCTGGAGGTCTTCGATGTTCAGAAAAGGGTCACCAGTGGTTAACGAAGGTCACCCAGTAGACTTCGAGTTCAAACAAAGGTCACCCAGTAGACCCAGTGTTCAGAATACCTCGAAATACTGCAAATGTGAACTGGAACAGGACTGAAGGTGGCCGGAAAGTCGAGGACTGGAAAAGGGTCGCCGGTGATCGTCGACTGCTGGAAAGTGATTGTTGGTGGTTGGAAGTTGCTAAACAGTGTCGTATTGCTGCAATAGGTCGACAGGAGTGTGTCGACTGTGAGAGAGAGAGAGAAATTGAAGGGGAAGAAAGAGGGAGAGATCGATAGGAGTAGAGAGATGCAAAGGGGAGAAGAAATCAGAGGTTCACACGACCCAACAATGGGAGCTCTGATACCATGATACTTTCGACGAGAGAGAGAAGAAAACATTCGTATATTCAACATTAACCTATTACAAAGAAGAGAACAAGTTTAAATAGAGCCCTATAACTAAAAAGACTATACTACCCTTAACATTGAAAAAGATTACAAAAGCAACCCTAATATAAAAGATAAAATACAAAACAAAACCCTGTACTTTCACAGGTTCCCCCTTCTTTTGCTGCACATAAAAGGTATAATCGGTTGCTTTTTATGAATGAAGGAATGCTAGAGATACGAGTGAAGATACATTGGAGGAACACTATCATCTGTCTTTACTCCTCTAATTCATCCTTTTCAATTTTCATGATTGTGGGGAGTGGTAGAGGCAAATCAGGCATGACATTAGTCTAAAATTAGTTGTTGGAAGTATGAATTCGACATGAAAGTGCTGAAATTTAAAGTAAATTACCCTTAAATATTCACTGGAGTTGTTAATTTCCTGAGAAGTGTTATCTGTTACTGCTAGTGCTAGCATACTAGCTTCACTGTTCGTTCTGTACTTTTTATCTGTATGCATCTCTGTTGCATTTCTATCCAGTAAATTGGGGTCTTTGTTTGCACCGATGCTTTAGCTAATTGAGAAGCAGATTATAGTTGTTATGGTGTTCTATATTTAGTGGATTGTAAGCTTCTCAGCTTGCTGTTTTCACTTTCTTTCTTTTTTTTTTTTTTTTTTTGTACAAATCACAGCGTGTATATGCCATGGGTGATGTCTACCCAAAATCTGCAAAACTTCCGAAGGGTGAATACAGTTTACAGCTTTACCTGAGGTATGACTCGTACTTCCCTTTTATCATGAACGACAGGTATTCACTGAAACATGTATTACCTTTCAGAAATGTCCAGTTCGGTAGAAGATTTAGGTCTACGTTGAAGTTTCCAAACTTGTGTTTGCTACTGAGATGGGGAATTATCTCCCTTATGCCTTTGATTAATAATTAGCATATCCTTGAAAGGCATGATGGCTTAATACTGATTAAACTTTTCACTCCTTGGAATCATCATCCTTTTCTCGAAATGAGTACCTGATCTTCATAAGTACGAGAAGAAGGTTGAGTTAATAGCTCATATAGTTCACAATGGAGCTGTTGGTTGCACATATAGGTTCTAGAATTCAGTGACAACTTTTGAACAACCTTTAACTTCAATTAGTGCGTCATGTTTCAAGTTTCAACTCTAGGCTGCTGCTAATTTTTCCAGGCACTTATCATGTTTCAGGCATGACAATGTGCATTACTTGGAGAAGATGAAGCAGCTGGTGCTGTTCATTGAAAGAAAATTGGAGGACAAGGTAGTGGTTTACTTTAAGGAACAAGTTCCATCCGAAATATGGCGAATTGCTTCCATGAGGAGAAATTAGCATGGTTTTAAGAATCTGCCCAGTGCGTGTTTGTCTGCATTTTCAGCATCTTCAGTTGATTTCATTTTTGTTGCCCAATCGCTTTCATGAGCTTCAAAAACCATGTGAGATAGGAGATTCTAAAGTTGAATTTGTCTTCTCTTCAAAATCAGTAAAAGGATATCTTGAATTGTAATTATCTTTGTGGAAAGACTAGAATTGTTATAGAATTATAGTCCTATTTGATGACTTGATTTAGTGCGAACTGCAAAGTGTACTTGGGGATTGGGTTATTGTAAAAATAAGTACAGAGATAATTGTGACTTGTGAGCTTCTCTACTCCGTTAGTTGATGTCTTAGCTTGGAATTCCTTAGATTCCTGCGAGAGTTATTGTTAGTGTTGCTGCTCTCATGATCACACTTCTTTGTAAGCGTGTCTATTGCTGCACACTGAATCTTTCTAAATGACTACCTGCGGCTTATCAGGAGATTATTTGCGCCTAACTAGACCAACCTTTAGCTCCAGTAATTCTTGCATTGTCCTCTCATATGCTAGTTGTGATAATGTGGGTTGCAGTACACATCATTCTACAGCCCCTGAGTGTTTTCCCTTTTCATCATGCACAGACCAACACATTTTTCATCAAATACTTTACAGAACCTGTGTATACTCTTTAGCCACATAAAAGCTGCTTGTGAATAATATTATATTGTGCATCACATTTACACTCTATTACTCCACAGCTGCACCAGTAATACATACTGGTCCATTTCCTTTGGAAGTTGTCCCGTACGAGAAATTGCATGACTCTGGATAGAAGAAACGAGCTCTACTTCAAGACACGAGTCATGGCATAAGATATTGGATTACTAGTTTGGTTGTGCGTGCTATTAAATCCAAGAAATGCAAAACGTTGCATGTATATATTGTTTCTGAAAAGCGTTAGGAGTCAGGACCATTGTTGCTTGAGAGAGGAGAAATTAAGAGGAAATTTAATCATTTTCTGTCAGCTTTACTGTCTGATTTAATCTGCCACTCCCACATCACCTGTCTTAAAGTTTTGTTTCATCACTACCTCTACTCTAAGTTTTTGTGTCATCAGTGCCTCTACTCTAAGTTCCATGACATATATTTTCAAAGGTTCAAACAGATAGAAATTGTGGTATCAGTCTTTTACCATACTACTCTTCTTCAGTCAAAAATAGATAATTAAGGCTCTACTGCACATCAGCTTGGGGTCTATTGTTGACTGATATGGTGATTATTTCTTAATCCAGGAAGCCATTCGACTGAGCTTTTATTCTCAACCAGATGGTCCAGTGATGGGTAACGGTAGCTTTAAATCCTCTGTTTTAGTGCCCGGGTATGTTGACTGTGTTCACTTCACATTTCCAAAAAAATTTCCAAAAAGATTCTTTCCTCATCTCTCATCTCTCCAATCATTAATCACTTTTCTCTCTCTACTCATACCCTTTTCTCCAATCATTAATTCTCATTTCTCTCTCTATCTCTCTCTAATTATTACACCTCTCTCTAATTATTACTTTTTCCAAAAACCCATCGATACACTATCTCAAAAATATTTCTCAAAATATTCTTCTCAAAATTCTCAACCAAACAGAGTGGTTGTTTTCTTCATGATTAGTTGTTTATGATAGTCTTCACTCTTCCCATAAAGTACTAATTACTGCGTGTTTTATTTTAAGAGTGAAAGAGGCATTTTATGTGGGGCCGCCAACCAAAGACAAGCTCCCAAAGGTATTGGAATACTAGGAAGCCCTTTTTCCCTTCCAGTGGATCACATGATTAATGGTGCTTAATATTTTGCAGAGTTGTCCTGAAGGATCTGTGTTGCTTGGAGCAATTTCATATGGAAAGGTTTCTTCTGATGGGAAGGAGGAGAGGAATAATCCACAAAAGAACCCAGTATCTTATCAGTTATCTTATTCTGTGCCACCAAATAAGGTTAATAGATTGATGGCTCCTGTGATTTCCTACATCTGAGTTGTGGTTCATGACAATTGTTTCTTTACTAGTTTATTGACTGGGAGTTGGGAAAGTGTGTGTGGGTACTTGTCCCTTGGGCATTATGGGAATGCCAACTTATGTACAAGGACCAACACACTCAAACCACACACAATGTTCTTTTAGTTGCACATTTTGGGAATGCCAACTGATGAAATATTCTGCAATTTATGTTGTGCAGCTTGACGAGGACAAGCGTAAAGGTTCTTCCACAACCTGCACAAAAAGTGTTTCTGAACGTATAGAAGAAAAGGTACTGACGACTGAGGAACAAGAAAAACCTAATTTTCTTATTGCAATTTGTAATACACGCCCGTGTGCTCTCTATGTATGGCCGTGTGCTGTTTGGCAACTTTGTAGAGCGACTTTTTATTTTGCGCTGTCCATCTTCGCCATGAATTAGTGTTTAACCATCTATGATCTATCATCCCCCTTCCATCTTCGTCATGAATTAGTGTTCAACCCCAAAAGCTTGCTCATAAAGTGAGGGAAGGAGGGAGGGATTCTTGTTCTTTCTCAATGATTTAGTGCAACTGCAGTTTCTGATTCTATACAGCAGAGCGCTTAGCTTGCGTGAGCTTCTCTTTTGTTGCACCAGTTCGAAGGTTTTCCTTGGAGGGAGGGAGGGAGGGATTCCTGTTCTTTCTCAATGATTTAGTGCAACTGCAGTTTCTGATTCTATACAGCTGAGCTCTTAGCTTGCGTGAGCTTCTCTTTTGTTGCACCAGTTCAAAGGTTTTCCTTTTTCATGCTACGATGGCTGCTCACAGGACACAGGGTATTGATTATGATATAGTTCTCACAGATAGATTAGGTGCCCAGGGAGGACTTCTGAATGCCCAAGAAACATACATAGTGGAAGTCAAAGTCAGGAACCTCAAATGCATAATGTATTTCTGTCAGATTATCACAAGTGGGACGTCAATCACACGTTATGAGTTCTTTTATCTACTCCAGATTCTTTATTAGAAGCATAACGTGAAGAAACTATTGTTACGCTGTTGAAGTGCAAACACAAATTTTGACAGATTTCAGTTAATCCATTATCTTGTTTGTACCCGGCTTGTGATACTAAAGTTTTAGTCATTTGTACGTGGGAATTAAAGTGCTACATCTCATTTTCCCGTTCAGGTACGAGGTGCCAAGATAAAGGTTCTTGCAAGCCTTAAACAAGGCACTGATGAAGAACGCTCAGAATGGGAAAAGTTATCTATCTCTCTGAAGGTAAACTTTGTCCATTATTATTCTTTTAGGATATAAAGATAAGCTGCATAATAGCTATGAGGTACTTTGTAGACATAATTAAACCTTTTTCTAGAAGTTCAGTTACCAACTTATTGGATGGTTTCAAAGTCCATGTCAGATAACACCAATTACAATAGGGGCCCTACCCAACCACCAGAAAGAAGAAAAGAAGAAAAGAAAGAAGAAATATCAGCATCCTTTTAGTTTCTCTATTTGATTTGACTCGCCAAAGTTTATTTTAGTGATAATATTTTAATTTGATTGGACTGCCAAGATCGCAATGGTGTTCAACTTGGCTGTGCCAGCTGTAATTAACCATGTCAGGTTATTTGATGGTTTCTACCTGCCTGTTTCAATCGCTAAATGGTCTGGTATTATCTGTTGGTTGGCAGGCTGAATACCCAAAATACACGCCCTTGCTTGCTAAAATATTGGAAGGTTTGCTATCACAGAATAAGATTGAAGACAAGATTCACCATTATGAGGAGGTACGTTCCAATGCATATGCTGTATCTAGTGTCATTATGCACTTTCTTTTATGAAAGCAGGCTTTGGATGAAGTTTTTTCTTCCTTTTTTTTGTTTGGTTGGATTTTTATCTGTTGAATTGAGCCATGTGCACTGTATCCAACTTATAGCTCAGTTACAAGGGTTTTAGTTGTCAGAGGCGGCTGGAAGTTTCTCCAATATGCTTGTTATGTAGCCTTGAGATCTGTTCATTCTGTAGACCTCTAACAATATCTTTCCTATCTAGAACGGGTTATTATGAACTGCTAACAAGCTACTGCTTAGAAACTAGATTATGCTAACAAGAATGTGTGCTTTCTTCTGTGGTTATTCAGTCTCATAACGCATTGATGTGTTCAGCTACATCAGGAACCTCCAAGTTTTAAGTCTACCATCTGGTTGATGTGGATTCCCAAATCATAAAACAAGTGCGTTCATTAGTTGCTCCCTTCATGGTTGAGCTTTGTCTGTTTAGCCTGGGACCAAGACAATCATTGTTTGGGCCTTGGATCTAGAAGCAAGGGCCATAAATAATGATGCCCTCTCCGTACTTGTGGCATGGTCGGTTGGTTTTTGATATTCTCCATTGCCTTCCCTCATTGTACGCACCTTGATGTATCCTAACGTAGGACATCTTCTAAGGTAGTGATGCTAATTGGGCTTAGTTTTAGAGCCGAAGGGTTGTCAAGTGTCTCATTGGTGCACAGTTTATCGTAGCACATCGACTGTTACGTTCATCCTCCACAGAAAAATGACATCAAATTCCCATTGTATTTTTGTTTTCCATATTTATACAGACAGGTTTTTATTTCATCATGCCACTTGGTTCCTCTTACAAAGTGCCCCTATTGCAGATTATAGATGCAGCAGATGAGGTGGTTGATAGTGTTGACAAAGATGAATTGGCCAAGTACTTTTCTGTCAAAAATGATCCAGAAGATGAAGGGGCTGAGGTGCGTATCTATGTTGCCAGTTGCTTTTCTCAATTAAAAGCCTCAAGAAAACCAATTACCGAGGCCTTATTTTCTGTTTTATGGTACGGTGGAAGAAAAGAAAGATGTTGGTTCTCTGTAACTATTGCTTCAGTGTGTGAGGAAAACTTGACAGAACATGCAACAAATTGACATCTAGTCGTGGGATAAACGTTTGCTGATATTCTCCCATTTTAGTTTGTGTTTTGCTGTTCATCTGATTGTCTTTATGTTCAATAGTAGTGGTAGTTCATATTTGCTTTCTATTATGTTACAACAGCAATTAAAGAAGAAGATGGAGACAACACGTGACCAATTTGTGGAAGCTCTTTACCAAAAAGGATTAGCTATTGCAGAGATTGAATTTTTGAAGGTAAGGAATTTTTTAGTGTGGCATCTAGTGATATTCGATTAAATAATGGTGGTTTTTTGTCCCCATCCTTGTCATTAGGAAACCTTTGGCCTCTAAATGAATGGAAAGGGTCCACGAACTTAAGACTGATGCAACATGGTAGCCAATCCAGGAGTCCGCGCAGTTTTAGGACAAAATATAGGCTTGTTATGACTGGAGTTATTTTCTTGGGAAAAAATTGCATGTGCCTTTTTATATGCATTTTTCCTGTCTACTGGAGTCCGCTGCAAATTGTTAATCTTGTAAGATGTATTCATGCATAGCCATTGTATATGCGTAGATCTGTAGCAGTTTATTATGGGTTAAATATAGTTCAAAGTTACGAAAGTTAAGTTGCATAGACACTTTTAAGGGAGGAGCTTGTCCATTTTGGATGCATCAACACTCCCAAGGGCGTCTCAGTGCTGTCAAACCTTTCCACCAGTCTTGGATATGTCATTAAGCGGAAATTTTTTACTTTGAGAAATATCTAGAACACTTTTGGAACAAGCTCGAACAAACAGCCTACCATGAAAGTCTCTTTGAAGGAGCTATGGATGGTTGACATTTGACATTCTTGGAGTTCAAGTCACTTGCACAAACGTGTCTTGAAATATTAGAATAGCACAGACATCACACACTTGACCAATGCATTGACAATTGGTTTTGAGTTGGATATAAGTTTCAACATGGTATCAGAGCAGGGCCCATTCCTCCCCTTATTTTAAAAATTCACAATTCACACCCCACAATGATAGACCCAAAAAGAGGTTGACAGGCCTCAAATGCGGGTGCACGCGAGAGGGATGTCAAAAGAATACAATCCCACATTGCTTGGTATGGAATGGGTGATCACTTAGTTAACCTGATGGACCTCTCCCCTCATTGACAATTGGTTTTGAGTTGAATATAAGGTTTCCACATGTAGGAAATTAACATACTTAACACTAGAACATAATCCAATCCAAAATCAATGCTTGAGCATTGAAGCCAGAAGGAAACCCATTAAGCCATTAAGCAAGCCCCTAACTCGATTCTCTATTTCCTGTCTTTGCCTACGCATGCCCTTGGCGTATTTTCTGTTAACTTACTTCGAAAGCTAAAACTAATATATAGGTGTTTTAAGGAAAATGCTTTGTACGTTATTACGGTGGTTTCGTCAGGGCTTTCTTTTTCATTCTTTTGGTGAGTTTTTGGGTAATCCGTATGCCCGTGTTTTTGTAGGGGTTCTCTTGCGTTTGGATTTTGGTATAGTTGTTTTGTCTTTGTGTACTGTTAGAGCTTGTCCCACATTGGTTAATTATAACCGGGAAAATTCAAAAAAAGCTTTTGAACTTTGACCGCAATGTCCCATAACCCTCCAAACTTAACTAAATGTTAATTAAACCTCCAAAGTTTACACATTTTCATCAATTAGGCCCATGCCGTTTGTTTTCCTGTAACTTCCAAAAGGAGAAAGTTGACGTAGCACTTGGGCACACCAAAATGATGACGTGGAGCACCTGGGCACCCTCCTCGGCATCGCCGAGAAAGTCATCAAGAAACATTACCGCCGCTTGGCCTTCTTCCTCCACCCCGACAAGAACTGCTTCGTTTTCGCCGACGCTGCCTTCTACCTCGTCGCCGAGGCGTTGGGGGTGCTCTCCGTCTCGGTTAAGAAGCTGAGTTTCGATAACGAGTTGAATTTCTATTCCAAGGTCAATCTCTTCCCCACCAGGATGCAGACAAACACGATTAATGAAACCCGCTGAGATCAGCCGCCACTGCAAAACTAGCAGAGTCGAAGCAGCAATAACAATACCCATGAAATCCCCAATGAGCGAAAAAAAGGAGCATAAAATCCTTTTTACGAAGTTTACTCTCAGTGGTAGGTAGACGTAATATGAAAGCAGTTGTTGTCATGATATGTGACATTTGTTTGCATTCCTCGGTGATTCCTCTGTTTGCTCTCCATTTATTATTTTCCTCGTTTGAGTGTCAATGCTGTATAATTTTTGTGTATCTGCCATCAAACTCACTTCGTGTGAATAACTACTACCACTTTGGACGCACACTGTGCCCTAATTTGGAAATGAGAGGAGTATGCTGTGTTCGGTAAGGATGAATTGCACCCAAAATGAATCTCTTGCTTCCTTTCCAATTGGTTGCACTGTAGTTGTGATGATTTACTTAAAGGACGAGATCTCATTCATAATCCTCTTAAATAAGTAAGATTTACAGATGTAACATACACTCTTGCTGCTTCCCCCTTCGCCATGCAAGAATGGTAGCTGCACTGCTCTGCTCTTCTGGCATATGGAACTTTTGAATTGGTACTGTAGTAAACTAATATGGATGGTGGTGAATTTGTTTATGTTATGGTTGTAGCAGGGTGATAAGGCTTCATCGGCCTTAGCTTCAACTGAAGGTGAAAATGTGGTGGATAGGACTGATGATCAACCTGTTCTAGATACTAAAACCCAGCCAGATTTGTTTGAAGAGAATTTTAAAGAACTAAAGAAATGGGTTGATGTCAAATCCAAGTATGGCACTCTCTTGGTTATTCGTGAGCAACGTTGTGGAAGGCTCGGAACTGCGCTTAAGGTAAGTATGCCACTGGAAGTGTTACAGGCTTACTTTTTGTATGTTTGTTTTTCTGAGTTTTGTTCTTTAGATATTTATCTTTGGTCTTTATCATTTCAGAATGAGGTGTGGCCTTGGTTTACTGATTCAAATATTAGAATCTAAAGAGAACTTCGCCTAACGATTGACTTGATTTGTCCTGGATATGTTTGACTTCAAGTCTGGATAACAATTAGCCAGTTGACTTCGGAATTAGTCAAATTCATTATATGGGTCCATGATCATTGTTATTTGAAATCAATACAATGTATCGAGGTTTTATGAGCATCAAACAAGCTGATCCAAAGTCCAGTTGGCTGGCTACAACCTTTGCTTGTTTGCCTTCCTTTCAATTTTTCATTTACATCTTGTGCATTAATGATGCTCTTGATTTTAATTGAAGAAAGCATGGTAATGAGCACATAAATTGAATCAGGTCTCCAGGCATGGCTCTCTAAGGCCTTCCGGCTTGAATTTGGGGCCCATGGTTCCACAGTATTTTGTTCAATTTTTGGAGATATAAAGGGTTTCTTGTTTCAGTGGCATTTTTTTTTTTTTTTGAGAACATCAATTGTGTCTAGATAGTCTAATGTTGAGTCCGTCTACTGTTTCGAGTCTTCTTTTCCCAATTGTTGCTTCCTCTTGGTAAACCATGTTAAATATGTAGACCAAGTAGATAATGATTTTTGTGAAGTATGACATTTAAGATGATTTCAGTTAGTAGGAGATTTGCCAATTTTATGCTGACTGGTTGATTGATTTCTTAGGCATTAAACGACATGATTCAAGAGGATGGCGAGCCTCCGAAGAAGAAGCTGTATGAATTGAAGATATCCTTGCTCGATCAGATCGGATGGGACCATCTGGTGTCGTATGAGAGACGATGGATGCACATCCGATTCCCACCAAGTCTGCCACTCTTCTGAGGTTGTGCTTTATGTTACAAGGTGTTGGACAAATATGCAATTCATTGAACATCGTTAGGTTCAAAAATCGTCCCATCAAGGATTGCCCCCAGATATGGAAAGTTGAAGGAAAGAACTGGATAGATCTGAATAAAAAAAAAGTTGAAAATTTTGATAAATTGTGTAAAATAGTAACTATGTCAATTCTTTCAGGTGCTTAATGAACATTGTTTCTGAAATTTCCCGTTGCGTCTATACAGTTAAAATTGATTTGTCTATTTGCTCATCAGATATATCCTACAATGTCTCTTCTGGCAAGGGGTACATCATATATTATTTCCAGGAGCAGTTATGATTTCAGTTTTATGCAGAGTAAATGAGAAGGAAATACAAATGATCCACTTTTCTGTTTCCCATCCCGATTTCATGAAAGCTTGTGATTCTTCGTGAAAAGCTTATGATCAATGGCTCGATTGCTGCACTACAGGGTTATAGGGTTATAGTGCGTCAGTAGCGGCACCGCAGTACAGGACCTTCACCACAATGATTCGAGTTAAAAATTCTCTCAATAATAACCTATCTCAGAAAATCTCTCGTGTAAAAAGACTTTCAAATCCATGATGACCACAATCTAACATTTGCATCTCTCCCCATTTTTTTGGTCGGACTATTTCTCCCTTGATAGCACTACAAATTATGCAGACGCATTAACAATTTTCAATTTTTAATTAATTAACCTGAACAATCAGCTCAGCCAGTATAATAAAAAATAAAAAATCATCACATGGGCCAAAATTTGTTCGTCTGAAAAGCCCTAGAAACCGTGGATTTGGTTGCCTACGGCTGGATACGAGCCCCAACAACACCATCTTAATGCGGGGACCACACCCATGTGAGTAATTGTAAATATGCGCCCCATAAAGGGTGTGGTGGGGAGTAGCACAAAAGGTGTGTATCTATCATTTTTGAGTTTTAACTGTTCCACCAAACAGTACCCACATTCATACCGGACAGGGTTGTTGTCCACTTTGATACCGTCCAATCCCCTTCCATTTTCTGGCCTTGAAAGTTGAATAGGCCATTCCTATCGGGTTCCCCAAAAATTCTTATACTATTCCCTCCCTTCTGCAAAGGATAATTAATTTATTATGGAATGCAATTTTAACAGTTATACGTTGATGACATGTTTATTCTTGTTTAAAATTACCATTAGAGAGGTTAACATGTAAATTTTGGAGATGTCAATTTACCATGTACACTTTCAATAAAAATAAAAAAAAAAAAAAATTGACAACTCTAGCATTAAAGCCATGGTTGAAGATGCTCTTATCAAACTAGACAAGAGACCAGTCGCATTCATACCACACCCTTCAAAGGAAAAAAATTACTCCATCCTTCCCCATTTTATAGTTCATCGTTCCATTCTAATTGGATAGAAAATCGATTATATTTTTCAATTATTAGTAATACTTTTTATAAGCAATACAGATCTTGTTTGATAGATCTCAATTAGTTCTATTAAAAAAAGTTTTTAAAATCACCTAAAATATTATAGATTATAAGATATATAACAAATTGAAAAGTGGCATAAACTTCCAAAATTGACTACTATAAAATAAGGACGGAGAGAATAATTTTAACCCATGCCTTTTCACTCAAATTACGCAAAGACACCCGGCCTTTTAAAAATGCTAATTGAACACCTTAATTATCAAGATACACATCAATGTTTTCCCTATCGTCATTCTCCGTCCAAAACAAGCGGAAAATGCTGACATTTACCGTTAATCTGCATGCTAGCGTTCTCCGTTTGTTTTGGACGAGACTGATAGTAGGGGAACTTGGATTTGCTTCTCGACAGTTTAAGTGATCAGTTGACGTTATTACAAGATCGGGTGTCTTTGCGTGATTTGAGTGAAAGGTCCGGGTTAAAATTGAAATCTTACCTCATTTTTTTTCTAGTAGCTTCCCAAAAAGTTCCATGGAAACAAATTTGAGACAATATGTGGGATGATCTTTTCTCACAACAAAATACTCTCCATAATCCTCTATCCCTTACCCCAATTTCCTTTCAATCGGATCGCAAAAGCCAAGGGGGTAGCCTTTTCTAAAAGCTGTAGATTCTATTTGTTAAACATGGAAGAATCTCTCCCCGTTCAGAGCAAAGAAACCATGTCTCCACTGAACACAGTCCAAGACCCAATTCCTCCTCACAACAATACCAAGAAAAGAAAGCAATGTGATGTTGACATTCGCAACTCCGCCTACTTCAAAATCCTTCATCTTGTTCAACAACTTCGTCCCCACTTCATCGAGGTAACAATCCCATTTAATAGTTTATTAAATATGTGTTTATTTATTGCTGATTTTGTATCCTTTTTAACAGTTTTGTGGGTTTTTCTTTAATTGGTCGGTTGAGCATGTTGGGTTTTTGGGTAATCCGTTCAATGCAATAGGGTTACAATTGCTTGATTATTCCCTTTATTTTTCCTCCAATTGCTGAAGTGAACAAAATTCTTGCTCTCATTCTGAACTATTAACTTTCTTGAATAGAAGAGTAGTAACGAAGTTGATGAGTTACATCTCATTGTGATTTGTGAATGATGAGTCCTTGCCCTTAATGCATATTTCTTTATGTGTTTCTTTAGGCTACAGTTGGTTAAACCCGTTTACTTGTGAAAGGGTTATGGCATTGATAAGAGTTAAGAAAGCACAATGTATATATTAAACAACATGCGTTTGATTCAGTTCAAGGGGTAGAGACCTCCAAAGACTAATGCTAGGAAGGTTGTCCTGCTGAATAAAATGACTTCTTTTTCTTGTTATGAAAAAAAAACAACTTTCTGGTTTCTCTCTTCATCCTAATTGCTTATTACGTCCACTTTATACGGAATGTAAAGATTCAACTGCGAATTCCAAAGGTATCCAACGGCTTTAAAAGTTTCGAGGCTAGAGCTAAAACCTCAACACATCAGGTAGTCATCCCAGTTCTGTTCTGAAAAAGAAAAATATTAATCCGAATTACTTGAGACGTACCACAATTCTTCTACTTTGTACTGGATTGGAACTATGTAATAGCTAAAACGCCAATCACGATAGGACTAGAGTTGAAGCTTAAAGAAAAATTTGTTAGAGCATGTTATTTTCACTGGTTGATCTCTACCTTTGATGATATTGTGGTTCACTCAACTTTTTATAGTTCAACATACCCTGTAATGATGGAAGTAGCTTTTTTCTGTACAACCAAGTGCCGTGATATTCCTAGCCATGGGTATGTTGTGTCTATTCTGGTTGTTTTGTTGGCCCATGCAATTTCTCAAATGACCACTATTAATTTGGGCACTTTCACCTTTGGGCAGTTGGTATTGGAAGTTGCTAGGTTTACGTTAACATTAAGGTGTCATCATGATTATAACTCGAGGAACAATAAAGTAACGCATTGATTAGCTTTCTGTGGCAGTCCTTGAGAATATGGAGACCTTGCGAAACAAAGATAAACACTGCTTAAGTTTCTTTTCTTCTTTTTTCCGTTGTATGTTTGTTCTTTATACCATAGAAACCATAGAAATGCTAATTACGTTTACTTATTTTTATATGTCAAAATCTTGCCTCCTTTAGTTGCCTAGGTCAGGCATCTTCCCACCTTTGCAAAACATATCGTGGAGGTGCTTGAGGTAATAAGGTCGTCAGCACCTCTTATACCTTGATATTAAGCATCTCTAACTTTGGTGGCAAGTTTATTTTCGGCTGGCATGAAAAGAATGAATTAATATTGGGTATCCTTGTTCAAGTTTGGAATAAATTTTTTTTAGCATATTATGCAGTGATCTATTTTTCTTGTTCTATTGTAGGTTCTTCAGACACCTGACTTCAGCCATTGCAAACCATCTTATGAAATTCGGAAACGTGAGTTCTACTTGAAGAATTTTGTGATTTCACTTGGATAGGGATAATAATAAGCCCGTGGATCTACTTATTTGCTGGAATAGCTAAGTGTAAGTCAAATTCAACTAGAGGCGGAGAACTTGCACTCTCATAATATTGTCGATCAAAAGTACACTCAGAATTCATGATCGACCATAAGATGAGAATGCAGTCTAAGTCAAATAGAAATTTGTTATGATGATCTACGTATTCGCTTTAGTCAATTATGACATCAATCTAGTTCTTTCTGATTACATTATTGACGAGTTTTCGAATTCAAAACCCCTTTAGCAACAAAAATGACCCTCTGTGGGATGTTTTCCATTTCTATTGTTGCATGAATATGACCACTAATGATGAGAACAAGAGTCAAGTTACTTAGCCCATTTGGTTAAGGTTACTGCTTCAGCTCTGCGAAAATTTAAAAAATTTAAATGTTTTGGAAGATTTTCACAAGCTTGAGTCAAAATCTATGGAGATGGGACACATGGTGAAATTTTACATTTTGTGAGCCCAGTTTTGAAATTTTACCAGTCTTCACTTTCTTTCAGTTTACGCTACAAGCTCTTGACTTGAGCACACTTGGTAAGAAGTTTATACTGAACTTGCAGGGATGAAGCTTGTTATGGATTTGTACAAACATATGCAAGTTGAGGGAAACCCAATTGGTAACTATGAGAGTAAATCAGCAAGTCAGATTTTACCGGGTGAAAAGAAGCTTGAGAAGGAACACTTGGACGGACTACTCCAAAGCAATTCTGTCCTGAAGAAATTGCCAGAAAAGGAACTTCCACCAGAGCCTCTCAGATCAGGAGAAAATTTCAACAATGGCCGTCCCAAGGGATCCTATATCGTGGGTGGATCCGTTTCCGGTTGGAACTTTATCACATTTGCACACAGAAATCCACCAGTCTATTATGGGGTAACAAAGGAGTCATATAGGCTTGGTCACAGCATGGCCGATAAAAATAACTTTGCATAGGAGATGGTTTTAGTTCTAGGAAGTAAGAATTTAATGTAGTAGCATGTCCGTTTCCGGTTTGGCTTTGTTTGGTTGGTAGTTTTGGAGATAATAGTTCTGTATATGGTAGTGAAATTTTTTCATCTTTAGTCAATTATATACATTTTAACAAATTTTTTTAAAACTTTTTGAATAGAGATGAGCATTATACATCCAAAAAGCATAAAATAAATATAAAATAATGTGATAAATTTATATAGACAAAAAGCCGGATGACGAAACAGTGAAAATTACGAACAGTGAGTTTTGAGAGAGATTTTCTAAACTACAAACCAAGTGATGGGTTTTTTTGTACAGAAGTGATGGGTTTTTTTTTTTTTTAGTGGTAAGTTTATTACAATACATATGCTTTTTGTTCTAACTTGTACTGCCTGTGAAGAGGGTTTTGTTTCTTAATTCCAGTTTATACACAGTTGCTTTCCCTGCAAAGATAGTCTATATGCTTCATTCTTTCCAGATTTCACTGAACTTATCAGAAAAGAAAATAAGGGATTTTGTGCAGCAATTTTTATTTTTTTGCCAACATTGTGTATATCAGCGAATGGTTAGAGGGAAATTACTAGGGTGCCAGCGGATCATCTGATCCGCTCGATCTGCCCAATCCGACCAATCCGAACCATCTGTTGATCCACCCAAGGTATGTATGGATGGGTAATGGTTCTTGAGGCTGCCAATTTTACGGTTCCGGATCGGATTCGGTTCGGTTCCGGTTAAAACCGAACTGCCTGTTGCCAAAAAAAAAAAAAAAACGTGTAATCGTGTATCCCAGACTCCAACACGTCACCCATGTTTACCCAATACCCACTACTCCACTAGGGCCGGCTAAAATCCTAAATCAGTAATCACTCTCAATTCTCAAAGTCTCACAGTGTCACTCATTCTCTCAGCCTCCCACACAAATCATCCGACAATCGACATCCATGGGTCGCCTCTCTCCCTCCCTCCCTCTCCTCCTCCGCCGCCGTACGACTAAACAGTGAACTCCTCCAGATAGTGAACAGTGAACAAATACACTGGAAGACTGGTACGACTCTCCTAGTTATCTAGATCTTGATCGTGTATTCTCCCAAATGGGCTGAAAAAATAGGCTTGAAAAATGATTGGACCGGAAAATGGGCTAGAAATATGATTGGAAAATTTCCTAAATTTGCCCAAGTTAGAGGCCCATTTTTCACAGCCCAATCCGTCAAATCCATCTGGAACCGATCCGTCAAATCCGGAACCGAACCCATCCATCCGTATATCATCCACGGATGGTTCCGGATCTTGAAGACATAAATCCGTTACTATCGGTTTGGATCAAATCCGGAACCGAACCGTGGACACCCCTAGAAATTAGTGAGTTAACAATCAAAGAGAATTCGACGTCTGTCCATAGACTTGAACTTAGACCTCCCCCTTGTAAGTCAATGTGTACAATTAGATGGGCTACGAGTCACGTCTTGTGTAACAATAAAGTGAATTATAATCCACAATCAAATTTAAAAAGTGGGATATGGGTTATATAGGAATCTTTCTAACTTTTCACATTCCTTTTCATTCTACAAAAATTACAGCCTTTACTTCGAAAGTATAAAGGCCAATATTTGGGAAGTTTTTCTGTTGCCTCTTCTTGGAGAATAAAAGGTGGGCTTCCTATTACCTCACTTACAAAACAAGAAAAGAAAAAAAAAAAAGGTGTTCTTTTTGTAGTTCCTTAACTTCACATGCCCAATCCAGTTCAAAAAAAAAAAAAAAAAATTCAGTCGCCCAATTTCTTTTTGTAATCCCTGGAAGAATTAGAGACAATGATCCAACTGGTAACAAAGAAAAGAACGTGGAAGGTGAAAATCTGATTAAGGGGAAGCTTGCCAAATCAGGACTACAGATGAATTAAAATATAAATGTATCGTCTACCGAAAAGGTGTCACAAATGGGTCCATAGCTCAGTGGTAGAGCATTTGACTGCAGATCAAGAGGTCACCGGTTCGAACCCGGTTGGGCCCTTTTTCCAAAATGTTTTTTTTATTTTCAGTTTAAAATCTAGTTTTGCGCATAAACTTGTCTAATCCTCCAGCTAAATCAACATGTTCAGTTCAGTATTATATTTCATTGTGTTTAGGATATTGACTTTGGATAATATCGGCAAATCTTTTGGCTTTCCGGTTAAAAAGTAGCCTAGTCATTCTCGAGCTGAATTTCTCCACAACAAAGTTGTAGTCGCAGACCAAATTGCTTTGGGGATAAATACTTATCGGAATTGGCTTTTTTTTCCCCCTTCGGATAGAAGATCTCTAGAGCCACACCTAACTGCAAACCGCGAATAATTCAGTGATACTACCACATTCCAATTTTAATCTCATGTATGAACTTTTTGGGGCTAATCTGCTCAATCAATTCATCATGCGAGAAAGATACACAACCACATTGTTGCATTTAAACTTGTCACTAATTAATGTTCCAATACCTGACTTAAGTCAGGAATTGGCTAAAATCATTTTTTAAATCCATGTATTCTGAGATCGGAGCAGCGTGCTGTGCACCCCATGGAGCGGCTGCGCCGAATTTTTTCTGATGATCGGAGACGTTCACCGCGTAGAGCTCGTCGAGTATTACAAGTGTACCAAAAATTAACTCGATCGGATATGGTTAAGTGCCTCATCGGAACACAAATAACTTGAAGAAACATAGGTTCAGCGGTTTTGTTCCAGTGTTTGTGTTCATTTGTGTTCCATTTTTTTTCAAGGTATTTGTGTTCCGATGAGGCACTTAATGATATCCGATCGAGTTGATTTTTAGTACACTTGTAGTACTCGACGAGATCTACGCGGTGAACGTCTCCGATCATCGGAAAAATTTCGGCGCGCAATTGGGGCAACCTACTCGCAGGCTGTTGTGCGGCTGCACAACATCAACCCCAAGTCCCTCGTAAAGCACGATAAATCAGTTTTGGAATGGGAATAGTTGTCAGTTTCCTGTTTACATAAGCATTTGGTAGCTTCTGTACCCTTTCAAGCCACTGGTCCTGTGTAACCAAAGATTCATCAGAGGAAGTGTTTTCAATTTGCTTTCCCTTTATTGGTAGTTTGATGGCTTTTCAATGTTGTTACAATTACAGGCTTAATCTGTAGCTGAAAACAGACAATTGCCAAGACCCATTCCATTACATGAAAAAAGAAAATTTACAGATACCTAAAAAATCATGTTTATTATGATGAATCACGGAAATAGAAAAAATAAAAGTCACATCTATGCAGAAAAATTTATAGGAGAAATAAACTTACAGATACACAGGGACAGAGCAAAGAATTTCACTATGCATGGGTGATTTTTTTTTCAAAATACTTTACAGGGGCGAGTCTACATAATTCACATGAATTCTCTTTGGGAAATGATAATGCCAAACCGTTTTTGTTTATACCAAAACTGTAGTGTACAAAAGGCTTGTACCTTGCATATGGTACAAGGTTTTTAAGCACTACATTTTTTGTACAAACAAAACCGGTTTTGGCATTAACACCGCCATTTTCTTTTTCTATATAATACTAGGGTTTTTTTTCCCCCTCTTCCAGGGACGACTGCCCATACTGGCCCCCCTCTGACTCCATCCCTGTAGATACCTACCCTAAGCTGCAGCAAACAGGACCTTTACTGCCCTATTTCTCAAAGCCATATCAAAATCAAAACTGTTAGTGCAGTGATTGGAAGGCAAATTTCTTTTCTGTGGTCCAACCTTTGAGCCTGAATCAAGTGACAGGTTTCTAATTCTTCTTTAACCACCTCATCTGAATCTTTCTTTAACTTTCAAAGTGACAAGATACAGTAAATATGAGGATAAAAACACCTCAAGTTCAGGCTATTTGTGTTCTAAAGAGAGCACACAGGAATCCCATCTATACTGAATCAAAGGGAACAAATCAATGTGAGTGCATAGTGAAAGGACCATGTGGGGCCATTTATGTCTCTGTGTGGTGTGATACATGCTTCAAGCACCTTCCCAACACCCCACATGTGCATGCTTAGTTATCAGGTAGTCTACCTGTGATGGTTTTGGAGGTAATCTTAAGTTTCTTTCAAATTTAAGTTATGTCAGTGTGTTTGTCACGATTTCTACTATCTTTGTTTTTTTTTTTTTTTCAACGTTCACGGATGTTCGGGCCAACTTACACGGACTTCAACTAACTATGCCGGGATGGGGGATTCACTGGAAATTACACTTTTTTGCAGCCTGACCCCGAAACTGAACATTGATCAATTACGTTCTCTTCCCCGGTCTGGTCGAAAACAGACCAACCACACTGGGACTGGGGGATTCACTGGAAATTACACTTTTTTGCGTCCTGACCCCAAGATCTGAACATTGATCAATTATGTGGAGAGCAAACTCACCAACAAAACGGACTAACCTTTAGGGCTTTAAAGCTGATTCAGAGCAAGTCCAATGGTGGTTGGATAATGAGTATTGTCATTTCCAGAATTTGGCACCAAAAAGTGTAGTTGTGATAAATTATGGAACCGCTTCTCCAGTGGTTGGTTCTATTACAGTTTCAAATTAAACTATTTTCCCTCCACCTCATTTTCCCCTACTTTCTCAACCTCAATTCATCTATCCACGTCTTTTTGAACCCCTGTTCTCAACTAATTTTTCAACTAGCATTCTCAAATGCTTTTTCAAAGCCCGCTCTCAACTAATTTTTCAACCCACATTCTTAACTATTTTTCAACACCCGTTCTCAACTAAATTTCTAGCTACCATTCTCAACTCCCGTACTCAACTAATTTTTCATCTACTTTTCTAGCTAACGTTTTCAATCCTCGTTCCTGATTCTCTTCTACAGATTCCTGCGGAACCCTAGCAATTGCCTTTCCAGATTCCGACATGTATTCCATAATCCGGCGATGGTTTCGATGAACTCCGGTAACTATTCCGGCATTTTTCAGTTGGAAATCAGTTAGAGTAGTAAGGTAGATATTTGGAACTACCTTTTTATTTGTTCCATTTTACAACCAGGTTTGGCACCCATTGGAGCATGTAGTTCTTTATTTTTTTCCAAATTAGAAGTGTACAACATGTTCTCCAACTGCATTGAAGTGTGCTCTAAGAAGCAGTAATTGTGATGCTTTTGAATTCTCATTTTTTAAATTCAACTTTTGTAAAACCTAAAGTTTGGACAAACACCTCATGCGTCTATTTGCAGCTAATTGATTTATTTCTATAAATGGAGGGACATGATCACCATCAGCCAATTTCTTCCATATCATTCACCACCTCTTTCAATGGCCTGAATGGTTCAAAGTAGATTACTTTCTTTTCCACATTTCCAAAATAGTATCAAAAACCCCACCTCGGTCTTACTTTTCTTTCCCTAGCATTGACAAGTTCCTTTGCTTTTAAAAGTAATTTGTCAGTAGCCCAAGGGTTAGTCCGGTTGGTTGGTAGATTTTCTCTCCACACAATTGACTAGTGTTCGATTCTTAGATTCAGACTGCAAGTCTGCAAGACAAAAATTTCTTGTGAATCCCCTATCCCAGCTCAGATGGCCTGCTTTGTTTTGGACCGGCGAGGGGACTAGACGAGATACACGTAAGCTGGCCAAGAGACCTCTCATCATCGGATCAAAAACAAAAAGAGAGAGTTAATCTTTGTTACGTAAATTCTTCTAGTTGTAAAAAGTTCATGTCTCAAACCCTTTAGTTAGTAAGAAGATGAGAAATCATTTTGAACTAGATGATTTTACAAAACCAATTTAGATGCCATTTAGCAAGGAAAAGAGGGATGGTTCTGTTTTAGACCAAGGAATGTGGAGGGATTTAATAAGTGTAAGGAAAAATGATGAGAAAACCGCGTAAATTTCTACTTTCTTCACCACATTTTCCCTTATTCGTATCGTGATAAAATATCGATGGTTGATTGCTTGACCGAAATCCTATACCTAATTTAATGGGTTGCCCCAAGCGTAGGGCGGAGACCGGTGACAAAACCCTTAAGAAATCCACGAAAAGGTGGAAAGTGTCTACTTTTGCTAATTTTAACACGGCTCTTAGGTAGCCACCCTTGTGATTTGAGTTGGTGAATTAACTAAGTTGAAAGAGAAACTGACTTTGATTAAATTAATAAAACAGGAAGTACGGTCGTGGGGTCCATAACACAGTGACCAGGTCCGGATATTTACTTGCTCCATTCGTTTGTTCCAAAACGGTTGACTTTAGAGAGAGAAAGATACCCCGAAGGATGCGAATCCTTGTGGTCGCCTTACCCACATACAGCAAGAACGGGTTTTGGTCCCCCGTTCGCGTTACATGGGCTCCGACAATGCCCGGATTCGTCCCAACGAATGTTTCTTTAATAACCTAAAATTGCTTTTACTCTTTTTAATTATGAAATTCGAGCAAGAGCGTATCCATCCCCGGCCGCGTGTGTTAATCACCCCGCGACCATACCGATAAATCTACTCACTCATATCAACTAGAACGAATAACAAAATTCTGAAATAAACATGCTTTTAAGCTTGAATAATGATTAAACCAAAGTTTGGTCTCGATCACGGACAAACCCCGCGAACCGAGATTAAAGTAAAGAAATAGAAACGTTACCGTAGCAAAGCGAGAATCCGCGAATTAAACCCGTAAAACTTTGATGCCAAAAGTCTCCTAAAGTAATTGCTCCGGAGAAAAACGCTACGAAAAGGGAAGAAAAACTAGCACAAAATCGGAACCCTAATTCGAGTCAAAACGGGTATTTATCCTCCCCGAAGTCAACACACGTGGCAAGTCAAACGGGCAAAATAGGGCACTGTCGGTATCGATTGCTTGAAGTCCCGTATCGATACCCGGGCTTCGCTTTCCAACATGGTGCTTGGGTATCGATTTTTACAATCCCCGTGATACCGAGCCTTTGTTGACTTTTTCAGCTTTTTGGTCGCCCTGCTTGGGTCCCACCGGTTCCCCGCATGCCCGATGCCTTGTGTCACTTTCCGTGCTCCTTTTCGGCCCGTTTCCTACAAAACAAACACAAACACCAAAAACAAAAGACAACACCGAATCAAGTGGAAAATGAAATAAAACGCGCCTCTAATGCGCTAATTTGCCCTACTTAGGCGCTTATATCTGTGATATTACGCGCCTATCACACCCCCCAACTTGAACGTTGCTAGTCCCTAGAAACGAAAGAAAATAAAGCAATGAAAGGAAACTAGAAAACACTAACGGGGGTACGGGGGTTATGACACCTGAAGAAGTAATCAAACCTAGCAATAGATATTCGCCTCTAAATATGCCTATAACTCAAATGCATGCATGCTTTGGCAGAAAATTGAACATGGTTAGCATAGCGCCACATGAGCGAATAAATATCCCTACAACAATAATCGCGTTGCATTACTCACTAGAACACTCAACATCCCATATAAGCGCTTGGCGAGATGCGTGGAACCGAACAACTGGTTTCCACGTGCCAATCGAAATCAACGCTTAACAAGAAATAACGCACAATTTGCACAATATGTCCAAATATGATTTCACAAAATAAGTACATCATTATGAGTCATGCATAAGTGAGAGATAGAATATGTGCACACGATCGACTAAGGACTTTCTGGATTATATTGACCTTGGTTAGAACAATAGGAAATCGAACATCAGTGACGCCTATAGAAGCTCAAGGTTAACTACCCTGACTGGCCGCACCTATCACGTCTAAAACCATGTCAACGCGCCCATCGGCGCCACCCAAACCAAGTCCACAACATAGGAACAAACATAGAAACATCATCCATGCAGGTTATATTACAAACCCAACGGAAAAAAAAGTTCCACATAAAATAACAGAAAATCCAACATGAAATAACAAACTATCCTAACATAAAATGACACCTCCTCATCATACTCCTACCCTCAGTCAGCCCCATGCAATCACCAGTGCCTCAGTCAATCCGACTCAACCTCCTCCGGTTCCGGTTCACCATCTCGCGAAATCATCGCGACCTCTAACAACTCGGGAACTCAAGGGGAACATATGGATCCGAGGTTGACCCGAGTCGTCGCCCTACCATCCACTCTTCCCGTGATTCATCAACATTCTTGCATTTTGTCGCACCTCTCTTAAGCTTCGATGACTTCGAATGGTAGCGACCCCTTGACAAAAGATCTTCTGCAAGCCAAGTGGTATTGGATGAGCTGGGGGGTGGCTGTGTAGTCAAATAAGCTCCTCCTCTAGCACCTCGAGTCTGGGCTCTGCTCTTGGTAAGAATGGTGATGTCTATTGCCCCAGGGACTAGTGGATCGTTGTTGAACCACTTGGCCCCTTGCAATCCGGTTTCTCTAGCAATGGCCGTGATAAGGCAAGGGAATGGCATTCGGTCCGTGTTGGGGCATCACGGAAGTCGATAATCTTCGAGTAAATGAATAATGCCCAATTACACACAAAGATCCGGATCCATGAAGGTCAAACATATTCCCAGTGTATCAATAGAGGGCTTATTTTCGCCTGCCCTCGGATCCAGATTATAACAAACCAATTGGTTCACAAATCGATATGCCGCCCTAAACTTGCCCGGCCGGTGAGGATTCCCAGCATCTACACGTCTCTCATACAAAAGACCCATCACTGTGTGCGGGGTAAAATCCTCAGCGGGACAAGGGTAGTTAATATCAGTCGGCCTCCTATATCGCAAACTCGGGCAATAATATCAGGGGTGATAGTGATGAGGGTTTTACCTACTCGTGAGGTTATCTGAGTCTCGGAACTGAATGCAGTCCCGGATGCTGGTATTTGAAAGTGTTTATAGAATTCCCTCACGAGTTCTAAATTATACCCGGGGTTTGGATCAAACCAGAATGACATACCTTGCCGCACAATGGCTCGTATGGTCTCGTCATTCTCGAGAAATCCATCCCGGATAACGTGGCGCTCGTTCTTAACGCCCCTTTGTTCAATGGAAGCCTCCCACTTGGCCCGCTCATCCCGGGCAATCTGATCTTTGGTCCTCCTTCCTCCGGCCGCTTGCTCTGGAGCGGCACTAGAGGAGGCCGCCCCTTTGCCCTTAGCGCTAGCGGGAATCCTCTTAGGTGCCATGTTTTGAAAAAGGTTTAGAAAATTTTGGTTTTTGGAATTTTAGGGTTTTTTAGATCTGGAAGGATAAGGGATTTGGAAAGGATTTGAGAGGTATATGTGGTAGAGGTGGAGAAGAGGAGTGTTTTGGTGAAGTTTGGTGGAATTTGGGTGAGATTTGGTGGAGTTATGGAGGTTTGAAGGTGGTTAACAATGGTGGTTTTCGTGGGTAGGGTTAGAGAGAGAGAGAGAAGTTTGGGGAAGAAGATGAAGAGTGGGGGAAAGAATGACCGGTCAAACCCTTTTATTCGCGTTTAGGGCACTGGATCGATACCAGACTTTAGCATCGATACCCACGTTGCTCCGGATTGGACTTAACGGTTCGATTTCTTTTCTGATCGATACCGAGAGGTTTTTTTTTCTTTTTTTTTCGAGGGTTCATGGGTTATGGTTTCCAAAACATGACACCCAATCGACTTCTTCAATTACTACTCCTCACAGTGCACATTGCTTATCAAATTTCCACGACAAAAACGACACTTTATGATGCACGGAGACCGACTTTCCCCCAACTTGAATCCAACCAAAAACACCGGTTTCCTAGGTTCGACACGGAACCGACTGGGTTCGTTTAAGATGGGTCAAAGGGACTCGTATGTGGTTTAATCATGCAAAATGGCCTTGTTTCATCCCCTATGCACATTATTCACTCTCACAAATGCATGAAAAATAACTAGTCTCTTATTTGCAAAAGAAAAGCCTACTATTTTATGCGATTGCAGAACGGAATACAAAGAACATGGGAATGTTATTAAGGATACGCTATTATCAAAGTGGGGACACTTATTCACACGCTTGACAAGGTATCATGCTCAATGTAAATAGTCAAATATATGCATGCATTAAAGTTTAAACAGCATACATTCAAGTTAAATACTTTTTGCCGATGATACTCACAAGATACATAACACCCGTATCCCCAAAAACTAACTAGCAACGCTACAAAAGTACAAAGTACACCCTCCCCCCAACTAAAATCATGCTATGTCCCCAGAGCATGGAGACAGAAAAATTGAAAGAACAAGGGGAAAAACTGGACCTCCGGGTGGCAGCCAACCACCATGACCTCGGCCGATATATGAGGAATTTCAGGTACGCTCACCATGCCACCTGCAAAACACGTCAGTCCAGCCCGGCACGTGGTATCCGGGCGTACATAGAAACAAAAAGCAAGAACATGAAAGAAAATACTCCACCATTTTCGTCACGTGAAAAACACGGGTACTACTTTTCTCCCTAACTTCTCACTTAAATTTGTGTAGAGAAGGTCATCAAACAATCCCGGGTAAGTCATGACTCAACATGTTAAATTACTCAAGGTTCTTCCTTAAAGCAATCAGAGCCAATCGTCTTTTATGACTATCCGAGACACGACAATAAGATTGTTTGAAACCCAGATACACAAATTTAAGGCTAGAAATTAGGTGGCTATACCGGACCGAAAATATTAGTTATTTTTTTGGTTATTTTTTTTTTAATTTTTTTTTTACGAAAACGCCCTTACTAACCGGAGCTGGGCACACGATCCTTATTTAAATAGCGGCGTGCGAAGCTATACATACCCAAGTCAATGATGGGTACCCCTATCACTAGGAGTCGGGTCCACACTCAAGGAAGAGCATGGTACGCGTGAGCTACCCGTAAAAACATAGCCCAAAGGCTAAACCACGGGAGTATCCGAATAGACTGGATCAACTAAATCCTCCTCAGGTTCACCCACTTCTATGATTTCTAAAAATGGTTTAAGACGCTGCCCATTAACTTTAAAAATATGATTATCCTTAGGATCGCAGACATCTATAGAACCGTTTGGGTAAACCTGATGGACTAAATACGGCCCATCCCAATGTGACCTCAACTTTCCCGGAAATAAGTGAATGCGCGAGTTATATAATAAAACTTTTTGCCCCACAATAAAGGTTTTGCGCTGATATTCCTATCATGGTACGCCTTAACCTTAGCTTTGTAGATGCTTTGGTACTCTCATACGCATCATTCCCGATTTCCTCAAGCTCACACAGTTGGAGCTTCCTATGGGTACTCACCTCTGCAAACTTGCGTTCACCGTTTAATGGCCCAATGGGCCTTATGCTCCATCTCCACGGGCGGGTGGCAAAGCCTTACAGTAAACAAGCCGATAGGGTGAAGCACCCAACACGGTCTTGTAAGCGGCAAGGTAAACCCACAACGCATCGATCGATCCGCAGACCAATCCTTCCTATTCGGGTTTCTGCTTTTCTCTAGAATACCCTTAATCTCCCGATTGGCGATTCAGCTGGCCATTGGTCTCGTGGGTGATAGGTCAACACACCTTGTGAGAGATGCCATATTTCCTCATTAATGCCTCAAAGGACCTATTACAAAAGTGGGTGCCCAATAAGAGATAATGGCACGTGGCATGCCAAATCTCGACAAAACATGACTCTTTAAAAACTCAAGCACCACTTTAGAATCACCGGTCCTAGTCGGAATCGCCTCTACCCATTTAGACCATAATCCACCGCCAGAGGATGTACTCCGAAACCATGCGACATCGGAAATGGGCCCATGAAATCAATGCCCCAACAATCAAAGACCTCCAACACATAAATACTGTGGAGGGGCATCATATTTCTCGGGCCGACTCTACCTAATTTCTGACACCGGTCACAAGACTTGCAAAAAGCATATGCATCCTTAAATAAATTTGGCCAAAAGAAGCCACACTGTAAGACCTTGGCGGTGGTTTTCTTGGCGGAAAAATGACCGCCACACGCCTCCGAGTGACAAAACTCAAGAATTCCCCCCTGATCAACCTCAGGGACACAACGGCGCACTATCCTGTCCGCGCAGTTAAACACATAGGGATCATCGAAAATATATCTTTGCTGATTTTCGATGTAGACCAATGGGGTGGAATCTGCCCAGTCACCAAATAATTGGCGATATCTGCAAACCACGGGCACGTGTTAGCAGCGAACAACTGCTCGTCGGGAAAGGTATCCACAATAGGGAGATGAGAGGTGGGGTCCTCAAACTCCAAACGAGACAGGTGGTCAGCCACTACATTCTCAACCCCTTTCTTATCCTTAATGATAAGGTGGAATTCTTGCAGCAAAAGAATCCACCGGATAAGGCGAGCCTTCGCATCCTGCTTGGTCATCAAATACCGCAAGGCCGCATGATCGGTATACACCACAATCTTCGACCCCACCAAGTAGGACCGGAATTTATCTAAGGCAAACACAACTGCTAATAACTCCTTCTCAGTGGTGGTATAGTTAAGTTGTGCCTCATTCAAAGTCTTGCTCGCATAATAAATCACACAGGGATCTTTCCCTCGCCTCTGACCTAAAACTGCTCCGACTGCATAGTCGGACGACACATAAGCTCAAACGGCAAATCCCAACTGGGATAACAATTGGCGGAGTTGTGAGACTCCGCTCGCCTGAATGCCCCCTCACAAGCGCTGGTCCACACAAAGGGTGTGCTTTCGCTAACAAATGACACAAAGACCGGGAGATAGCGCCGAAATCCTTAATGAATCGCAGGTAAAAACCGGCGTGACCTAGAAATGACCGGATATCCCTAACAGTCTTTGGAGTGGGAAGATTGGCAATTAAGTCTATCTTCGCCTTGTCCACCTCAATACCCTTGGATGAGACAATGTGTCCCAACACAATACCTTGGGTCACCATGAAGTGGCACTTCTCCCAATTAAGCACAAGGTGCTTCTCCTCGCACCTGGTCAAGACTTTTCCTAAGTTATCGAGGCATTCGTCAAACGAATCCCCAAAAACTGAAAAGTCATCCATAAAAACCTCCACTATCTTCTCTACCATGTCGCTAAAGATTCCCATCATACACCTCGAGAAGGTGCCGGGAGCATTGCACAAGCCAAAAGGCATGCGACGGTAGGCAAAAGTACCATAGGGGCACGTAAAGGTGGTCTTTTCCTGGTCCTCCATGGCTACCTCAATCTGATTGTAGCCAGAGTATCCATCCAGGAAGCAATAGAACGCTCTGCCCGCGACCCTCTCTAAAATCTGGTCAATGAATGGGAGGGGAAAATGGTCCTTCCGGGTGCTCGCATTGAGCTTCCGGTAGTCTATGCAAACACGCCACCCGGTCTGAACACGGGTTGGCACTAACTCACCCTCCTCATTTTTCACTACTGTCACCCCTGCCTTCTTAGGCACAACCTGCACAGGACTTACCCACTCACTATGGGCAATCGGGTAAATGATACCCGCATCTAACAGCTTAAGCACTTCCGTCCTAACCACCTCCTTCATAATGGGGTTCAGACGGCGCTGAGGTTGCCTCGAAGGCTTCACATCCTCATCGAGAAAAATGCGGTGTGTACACACCGTAGGACTAATACCCTGTAGGTCTGCTATCGTCCAGCCAATTGCCCCTATATGCTCTCTCAGCAGGGCAAGCAAAGGCTTCAAATCATGCTCAATGTAAATAGTGCATCATGCTCAATGTAAATAGTCAAATATTTCAACGTATCCGGCAAAGGCTTCAAATCAGGTTTCGGTGGCTGGACCGACGATGGAAAAGCCTTCGAAAATGGGGCGCCCAGCGGTTCGAGAACTGGGTCCCAAACGGCGCCACATATATCCTCTACCGCTAGCATCTCCATCAAACTCCCTACCTCTGGAGAATCTAAAAATGACGCCTCATTGGCGGTTAGGGCTATCTCCAAAGGATCCTTATACAACATATTTTCGACATGCTCTTGCACCAGCGTGTCGATCAGACTCACCTCATAGACCTCCTCATCATCCTCTACCCGACTATCGACATTGTAGACATTCACCTCCATTTTCAAGTCCCCAAAAGATAATTGGACTTGTCCAGTTTTGCAATTCATTACCGCACTGGAGGTGGCTAAAAATGGTCGGCCAAGGATAATGGGAGTCTTCTCAAAGACCTCCGGGATTGGACACGTGTCCAAGACAATGAAATCCACGGGGAACAGAAACTCCCCTACCTGAATCAAAACAACCTCCACTACCCCCTTTGGAATTCTCACACTCCTTTACCAAACCAAAGAGCGTAACCGATGTGGCTTTAAGATCACCAAGGCCTAATTTCGATATAGCCGAATATGGGAGCAAGTTGACACTTGCTCCCAAGTCTAGTAAGGCCTTCTCAAAACTCTCCCGCAATAGCTATAGGGATAGTGGGACAACCTCCGGGTCTCTTTTTCGGAATATCGGAGAATGGAGCTTACTTGCTCCGTCGTTGAGCACGTTGCCGACTTTTAGTTCTCCGTTTCGACGTGCACAACTCTTTAAGCACTTTAGCGAACTAGCGTCAATGGCTTCCATTAAAGAGATAGATAGAAACGCACCTTCTTGAACATACAAGAATCAAATGCGCATTGACGCTCGGGCTTTGCCACCAAACGATGGGGATATGGTGCAACAAGTGGCAAAGGAGTTGTGGGGGCCGCAGAGTGTGCACCACCACCTCGGTGACTCTATTTCTCTCTTCCTCGGCACACTTCCTCACCGGGGACAACTACCGGGTGCAAAATCAAAATCCGGAGGTGGAACCGATTTTTGCACCAAAGGAATAGTCTTGTCAATCACCTTCCCACTTCGAGAGTGGTGATTGCCTTTGCTTCCTCCCCGGGTGGAGTTCAAATTACTCGTGCCGACCCATCTCCCGATAATTAGAACCGAAGATTGGCTTGAGGTTGAGAAGGAAACTTTCCCCTCTCCCGTTGGTTTTGCCCAACTACCGTCAATCAATCAAGCAATCGAGACCTAATGTCTCCAATGGCTTGCTTGGTCTCGCTTTCGCAAAGGTCAACCGAGACCGCATGAGAGCTTTCAACATGTCGTCGCCCGCTTATCCCTCGGTGGATGATTTATGCCCGGGGTGGTCCAACATGAAGGACCGTACCCCGCCGATTCTCCGTGAGGGATAGCGAATTGGGACATTTGGCCTTGCTGAGGCCGGTATGGTTGCACCTGTTGCTGAGGAGGTGCCTGGGGTGGCACTGGTGCTTTGGGATCTCTCCATCCCAGGGCTGGGTGATGAGCCCATCCTGGATTATAAGTGTTGGAGAACGGATCCCAACGTTGGTTCATCGCATTCACCTCAGCTTGGTTGCTTTGGTATACCTCCTTAACCATTGGAAATGCGGGGCACGCATTCACAGAATGCCCCCTTTACACTCACATAGCGCGCACACTTCCTCTACTCTCACATCATGCACCTGGTGGACTTGCTTCACTCACAAGTCCTCCATCTGTTTGGTCAATTTGTCCAACCGAGACCGGACAAAGTGTGCTCTCTTACGCTAAGGGGAAAAATACCGAACCCACTGGGTCCTTGTGCGGTATGGCCCCGTTAAGTCGGAAGGTTCCCAACTCCTATGTTTTTCGGCCAACTCATCCAAGAAATCCCATGCCTCATCTGGGGCTTTATCTAGGAAATCTCCCTCCTTACAAAGATACTCAATCTGCTGGGCCGTCGCAATGTTTAGGCCCAACTGGAAGAATGTCACCAACTGATGTTTCTCAAACCCATGGTGGGGTAGAGACAACAACAAGTCTTTGAACCTCCCAACACCTCGTCAATGACTCACTCTCTTTGTCGAACGACCGGAGTTGGCGAGTCGAGTCTTTGTGACTTACCCTCGGAAAATATTTTCCCCTAAATGCCTCCCCTAACATCTGTCCATGTCGTGAGAGACCGCTCTTTCTGCATTCTGAGCCACTTGTCCGCACCATCTTTCAAAGACGCATGGAAAAGCTTAAGGCAAGCATTTTCCCACTGGGTCGTGGTGGCTAGGGTGCGCACCAACCCTTCAAAATGGCGGACATGCTCGTATGGGTCCTCATTTTCCCTCCCATAGAAAAGAGGGAGGGCATTATGGGTTCTTTTCACGAAAAGGCATTGCGTGCCTCCACAGCCTCGGTTGGCGAGAACTATCGGGCCCTGAGGAGTGGTCCTCTCGGAGTGCCTATAATCCCGCATAGATTTCTGTTCCGCCATCGGTGGCTCACTCTCTAAGTCAAATAGTGGATTGGGAAATTCTAAGAACAGAGTGGGATCAGATTGACTCTCGGAAGACTCGGATTGAGTGGACGGCCACTCAAGCTGGAGTGGCACGGGCTCAAACCCGACTCAATTTCCCAAGAATGGAACTTCAACTAACGACTCTTTATCTATCCTACAAAGACGCTTAGACGGGTCTCGGAAGAAGAGTGGGTCCCCTTTTGGTGAACCCTTCTTTCCCTTACCTATCTTGACTCAATCATAAGAAATAAATCCTAAATAATTTACCTAATTTTTTTTTTTAAAAAAAAAAAAAAAAAAAAAAAAGAAAGCTAAAATTAAAGCTAAAATTAACTAAACACTAATTACCCGAATTCTTAACACCTTTTGCCTTCCCCGGCAACGGCGCCAAAAATGCTTGACCGAAATCCTATACCTAATTTAATGGGTTGCCCCAAGCGTAGGGCGGAGACCGGTGTAGCACAATACCCGGTAAGACCGGAATCGAATCCACAGAGAAGGTGGAAAGTGCTGACTAAAAACTCGGGTTGCTAATGTTTAACACGGCTCTTAGGTAGCCACCCTTGTGATTTGAGTTGGTGAATTAACTAAGTTGAAAGAGAAACTGACTTTGATTAAATTAATAAAACAGGAAGTACTTAACACGTTGACAAGCTCCGGATATTTACTTGCTCCATTCGTTTGTTCCAAAACGGTTGACTTTAGAGAGAGAAAGATACCCCGAAGGATGCGAATCCTTGTGGTCGCCGTTTACCCACATACAGCGAAGAACGGGTTTTGGTCCCCCGTACCTCGCGTTACATGGGCTCCGACAATGCCCGGATTCGTCCGACGAATGTTCTTTAATAACCTAAAATTGCTTTTACTCTTTTTAATTATGAAATTCGGAGCAAGAGCGTATCCATCCCTGGCCGCGGTGTGTTAATCACCCCGCGACCATACTGATAAATCTACTCACTCATATCAACTAGAACGAATAACAAAATTCTGGAAATAAACATGCTTTTAAGCTTGAATAATGATTAAACCAAAGTTTGGGTCTCGATCACGGACAAACCCCGCGAACCGAGATTAAAGTAAAGAAATAGAAACGTTACCGTAGCAAAGCGAGAATCCGCGAATTAAATCAGAAAACTTTGATGCCAAAAGTCTCCGGAAAGTAATTGCTCCGTGGAAAACGGCTTCTAAAAGGGAAGAAAAACTAGCACAAAATCGGAACCCTAATTCGGAGTCAAAACGGGGTATTTATCCTCCCCAAAACACACGTGGCAAGTCAAACGGGCAAAATAGGGCACTTTGGTATCGATACGGGGAAGTCCTCGTATCGATACCCGTTTGTTTCCAACATGGTGCTTGGGTATCGATACGGACAATCCCCGTATCGATACCGAGCCTCGAGTTGACTTTTTCAGCTTTTTGGTCGCCCTTCCTTGCTTGGGTCCCACCGGTTCCCGCATGCCCGATGCCTTGTGTCACTTTCCGTGCTCCTTTTCGGCCCGTTTCCTACAAAACAAACACAAACACCAAAAACAAAAGACAACACCGAATCAAGTGGAAAATGAAATAAAACGCGCCTCTTGCGCTAATTTGCCCTTGCTTAGGCGCTTTTATGATTTCTGATATTACGCCTATCATTGATGCTCTCAAATAGTCAAATGCAAGTAAATTAGAAACGAATACTCATACATAATCAATTGCTTCCATTCCAATGAGGACCACAAAGGCTTACAGTCTTTGTCCTTCCCTATTTCAAACATGATTTCTTGAACGAATGAGGTGCGCAAATTTTAGGTCCAAATTTTTTACGAGAACCTTGAAAAACCCGATTATGAGTTGGAAAAAACGAATCATTAGATCGAGGTGTCGTTCTTAAAAGTTTCATGACTGTCTGTGCGACCCCGTACTCTAACTATAATCAAAAGATAGACTAAAGGCCCCTTTTGAAGCGCCAGTCGTGTAGGGCGACCGGGCCAGGCCGAGTCAGAAAGGCTTTGATGACTCAAGGTTCATATTAGGGAAAGGAGAGTGAGGGGAAGAGGGGGCAGCCCTCGGCCCTATCATCCAATTCGCTCCAACAGATAGGCATGGTTTTGTAGTCAAAGCAATTTCGTCACATTCGTGTACCCATCGGACGGTGGTCCTTTCGGGGGTTCCTTAGGGACCGATTCACTCTGCGTAGATTGACTGAACGCAGAAAACCTTTCACTGCCAGGCGATCGTGTTTTTCAGCACACAATCTGGTACATTTCAAAGAGCTCAAGAAAATTTGGGGGCAAGGCATAGAAAATGCAGTACAGAATGCCCGAACAAAACATGAACGGTGTAGTTACTGCCACAATACTTTGACACTCCATATAAGGCTACTTCAGTACTTTTACCCTGGAGAAAAAAAAAGGATCGATCACCATGTATAGTTGCAGGCAGCTAACTGCTTTTGTTCACACCAAATGCGTGACAGAGAACACACAGACTAGCTCCAAGGTTTAGTCCGGTTCGTTAGTGGATTTGCTCCCCACTGTGGTGTACCCAACAATCGGGGCTAGTGGGGGCATCTTTTAACCCACTTCAACCAAAAAAAACTCGTGATGAGCAATATCGCTAGAATAATAAAAATACTTTTGTGCTAGAAATAATAAAAAGGCTAACATATTTACTAAGAAAGTTATTTGCAATACAAATCAATTGTTCGAATTGTCTCCGAGGATCAAGTCTTAGAGCGATTCAAAATTCAAGAGCTAAAATGTTAAATTTAGCAATCTTGCTCAATGATATTATATATAATTTTTTCAAATTTTATTCAAAGTCTCCAAATTCGAATTTCAATGTGAGTTCTATGGACAGAGAAAAGAAAAAAGAAAATTGTAAATAATTGCTAAAATATAATGCTTATATCCCAGGTTTAGCCACTTTTAAATTTTGGACCTATGTATCAGGGAGTTTCAAACCGTATATGGTGCCTATTTTTTAGTTTTTACATGACATCTCATTTTGTGAGTGAAGTGGAATTGTTCTAATTTGAAATGAAAAGTTGGGACTGAAATAATATACAAAATATACGAGAGTGATTAAAAAGAGATCTAGAATAATAAATGGAAGACAATTCATTAAAAAAATTTCAAAATTTGTACTGCGGGCCTGGCCCTCCGCCGGGCCTAGGCTCCCTTTGTTACTGGCTCCCCACACAATTGACCAGAGTTCGATTCTTAGGGTTAGGTTGGAAGAAAGTAATTTCCTGTGAATCTCCTAGTGCCGGCGTGGATAGCCTGCTTGTGCCCGAACCAGCAAGGAGATTAGTCGAGGCACAAGTAAGCTAGCCCAGACAACCTGACCATCAAACCAAAATAAAAAGGAAAAGAAAAGAAATCACTTACGGCAAGTAACAGCAAACAGAAACAGAAATAGAAAACCAGACAACACTCTCTCATCTCCTCTGCCTATAAATGAAGAACACAATTCAGCACCACTTTTCAGATCTCCAAAGCCGGACTACAGGCGTTTTGTTGTTCTTGATGCTGGTGGAGAGCTCCAAAGGGATCGCATTGATCCAGTAAATACTGTTGTGGGTTTAGTGGCAGAGTTTAATGCCCACAGTCATATGGTTTGGTCGTTTTTGGATCATGCGATCCCTTAGGATTTTTCCATCGGTACCACTAAATTCGAATAATCTCTGGAGCCTAAGGTAAGCTTCTTATTTATTGCCTCATCAAAATTTCTGCTTTCTTCATCAAAATTTCCAGATTTTAGTTAGACAGAACAGGACTCTCAATTAATCTGCTTTCAACTTTATAATGGAGAATCTCTCTCTCTCTCTCTCTCTCTCTCTCTCTCTCTCTCTCTCTCTCTGTGTGAAGAAACTTGAGATTTTGACAGTTGCATTTGCATCAGTTATTTTGCCTGATTGCAGTGATAACTTTCTAGTTTATTGTTTTGAGTTTTGGTGATCCATTGATTGTACAGGTGACTCACTACCAGTTCATTGTGTACAAAAGTTTCAAACCCTCTATGTTTCATTGATTGAAGCCTAATTCGTGGGGTTTCTTCAACACACCTAACTAAATTCCACACCTCTATCTATATTTGGAAAATTTTAACAAACTAAAGTGATTGTCAAAATGGAAGAAGCTTCATCGATAGAAAATAAAGGTGTAAAAGATAATCATCTAGAATTAGCATTCGTCCTTAATTGAATGACTAAAAAGCCACAAATGAGGGCATCGTTCTTAGGTACAGACAGTCAGTGAGTCAGACCAATACTTCCTCTCATAGCCACATAATGGGCCACCTTATTGCACTCATGAGGTGTTGGCTATCCTCAAAAAAAAAAAAAAAAACTCACACTAATCAAACACACTCATGAGGTGTTGGCTTCCTCAATAATCAGACCACTACCACCAAGACAGTCCTTGCAACCAGTCATCAAAGGACCATCACCACCACCATTGTCAGAAACTGAACGAGAAATAAAGAAAGAGGAAAAATAGGAGAAAACACACAGAAAATCTCAGATTTGAGATCGAGAGAGAAAGACCCTAACTAGAAGGGAGAGGTTATTGGAAGTGAGAGAAACGACCATCACTTGGGAGGAAGGAAAACACCCATCAAGGGTACAACCCTAGGAGGAGGGAAGGGAAAGAAGAGAAAAGACGGCTATGACATTCATTATATTAGTGACTTATGTGTTATGGAAATTCTGCAAGGATCGGTTCCTAAAGTTTGATCGAGGTGCGCATATGATGGCTCGAACATCACGGATACACAAGGACCCAATCATTACTTACTTCTATATCTACCAAAGCTGTGAACTTCGCGGTGGTGGCAACCTAATGGTGTCAAGCGCCGTGTCCGGGGTTCGATCTTTGGTACCCTCTTTCTCTATCTCACTTACTTTTATAGCTGGTGCAGTCAATTGAAGTAAATTTGTTTCCAATATTGCCAGTTATCCCACTTAAGTCATGGACTAGCAGCTGACCACTTTTCGGATCTATCCTGGCTTTGCTTACTCCAAGTTTATATCACACCTGTGTTTTGTATTGAGGATTAATTTACCAAGAGAAAGAAAACACACACGGAATCAAACAAACAATTTAGGGTTTGTTTGGAACACAAGAAAAGGAAAAGAAAGAAAAGAAAAGGAAAATTAAAACATTTATCTCTGCTTGTTTGATTTAGAAAAAAAGTGAGAGGAAAATTAGAAAATCAAGTTTTGAGCACAGTATGTTGTTCTCTATATTTTCCTCAAACATTCCTTCCTAACAATTCTCTTTTCTTTTCCTTTTTCTTTCCATAAGTTGCAAACATACCCATATTTTTTGAACGGTAAATAACTTCATTAATCTTGAAAAAGAGACAAGACTAATAGGGGCAAGGAAAGGCAACGAAACACGAGTCGCACAATCCGAGACCCAATACAACGGTTTGGCAAGGAGCCAAACAACCCAGCACCCAAGGGTAAAAAAACCAGGATAATACAATAAACGAGCACATCAAAAGGACCGAAGCCCAACACCCAATGAGTCTAAAAACTCAGATAAAACAATAGGCACAAAAAGTCAAAAACCCCATACAACCCAAGAAGCATCCACCAGCAGCCACCACCACTACCCATATTTTCTTGACTTATTATTGTACGCTTTACCTTAAGTTGGTGGCGTTAATCATGCCAAAAGATTTTTTTTTTAATGCCACGACAACTCATCAAGTGTGACAAAGTTGTCCTAGGCCTTAACATCTCTCCGGCTCTCCCTCGATCTTTATCGCTTTGGTTTCCCAATCTCATCTTCAGGGCTGGCTTTGGGCATAAGCCGACTAGGTGGTCGCTTAGGGCCTCCGGTTTTCAGCCCAATAAAAGGGCCCATAAATATAAGATCATAATAAATATTATGTACGTCAAGAGTTTTACAAATACGTTAGTTAGCTTTGGTGTTTGGATTTGCGTTGTGTATCCATGAAGATGCAGGTTTGATTCCTACTTTCTTCAGTTTTCACGCGTACTTTTTTTCAACTTTAACAAAAATGGGCTTTGCGACTTTAGGGTGCAACTCCCATGTTCTGAGCAATACGCCACTGAAATACAGAGCTTTCTTGTGTTTCATATGGAACAACTAATATGTATAGAAACAAATGAGAGGTCCCATTATCAAATTTTGCTTAGGGCTCCGAAAATTGGCCTGCTCATGTTTCACCCCCCTGTCCCCCTTTATCCAAGTCTCCTCTTCTATTTCCTGCAGAAACCACCAGGAGGTGATGGATTGAAGTTGCAGATATGCATTTGACGACCATTACGAGATTCAGACCCAACCTCTCTGTACAATTCCCGTTTTCAATATATTCCTGTATCTTCCTCAATAAAAAACAAAAAAAAAACTCTCTGTACGAATTACTGCAGTATATTTCTGTCTTTTCCTCAATAATAATAATAATAAAAAACATCTCTGTGTACGATTAAATTTTACAATGACTGCAGCGGTGAGCCTCTGATCGGGGAATCGAGCACAATCCATAATCGATCGGGAGGGAAATTTCTTTTCTGTAGGTTCAGGCCAATGACAAATTCAGGGACAATGGTACCTCAAAATTTTTGGATATGGGATAGAACAAATTTTTTACAGGTACTCAGATAGAAATAATTTAAAAAAATTCGCGGTTTGAATCATTTTTGTGGGACTCGTGGGACTCGAAATAGGACTCACAAAATATCAATAAATCATGAAGAGAGCGCAAATGGGACTTCCTTATTGAAACATTGTAGTTTGGCTGGTCGGCAAGGGCTACTGGCCCCATGGGACAGCAGAGCCAGAGAGAGGTAGAGGGAGATACAAAGAAAGAGAAAAGTGGGGGGGAAGGCAAGGACAGACTGAAGCATGGGTCAATTCGCGCGATCGCCCTATCAATGTTTGATATTTTTGGTAGAATAATCCAAAAAACTGGTTTATTTTCGGCTTTATTAAAAAAACTACTCCCTTTTGATCATAATTTTATACTCTTTGGATTCGTCTCGACGAGATAAATTTAGAAACCATAAAATTTTGACGCAAAACTAACAAATGCAATTTTTTTTTGAATAAAGACAACGAAAAAAACCAAAAAACCAGTTTTTTCAAATTAGCCAAATCACCCTCACATTTGTTCGCCCACTCAACATTTTTTGAACAACTCAAAACCTGCTCAACGAGTAGTTTTGAGAAAGATAATGTTTTTATTAGCAATATATACCTCGATTGATTATATGTGTAACCAGTACTAATAGTTTTGGTAGTATCTTTTTAACTTTGCCTTTTTCATGTTGTAATATCCTTTAGTGTTCCCCCAACCATTTTTAAAATCTTGAGTCTGTCCCTGGTGGAAGGGAGGGGTAAAGTGGGCTGCTCTTTATCAAAAAATTTAGAATCACACCCAAATACACATTGTCACATAAAATCTTGGAGTCATAAACACTACACACACCCTGCGTGTGTGGTCCCACGCATTAATGGGAGTGTTTGTGTATGTTGATGTCATTGTAGACTTGTGATCGAGTTTTATTGGGAGGAAAGCAGTTAACTCATTATGTAAGAGAGAGCGGGGGAAAGAGAGGCATGGATACACGAGCATTAGGTGGAGTGATCGAGTTTTGTTGGGTGTCTCACTTTCAATAGTACAATGGTGAATTTTTTTTTTATTTTTTTGTCAAAATGGTAAAAGCTTCATTAATTAAGAATAAAAATACATGAGATAATTATCTATAAGTACCACCCGTCCTTAATCGAAGGACTACAAAACTACAAAAGAGGGTAGTCTTCCCTGATATAGGTACCCAGGTTACTGCTACGATGGTGATTATACAGGACTTGTACGTGGCATTAAAAAAAGTCTCGTGGCACTAACGCCGCCCCTTAAGTTTTTGTTATTACCATTTCATTTTTTCTCCACAATATTTGAGGTTGTGTTTGGAACTTGTGAAAGGAAATTCATAGAAAGATAAAAGTTCAATTTTCCTTTCATTATTTGGTTTTTCGAAAAAGATAAAGAAGGGAAAATTCAAAAAACAAGATTAGTTTTCTCTTCCATTTCTTCTTGCGTTTCCTTCTAGTTTTCCACTTAGTTATTTTATCCTTTTTTCCTCCTTTTATCCCCATGTTCTAAACAGAGCCTCACACATGTGTAAAGAAAATACTCGTGGGGTGTTTGGATGGCTATTTTTTTTCATTTTCATTTCTACATTTTTGTATTTTAGGTGTTTGGATGGAAGTATCAAAAATGAGTTATGGGATGATTTTTTGATTTTTGAGTTTAGAGAAGTGAGAAGTAGGAGGAGAGGAGCTTTTTTGACTTCTCATTTTCCACTTTTCTCGTTTTGGTTAACAAAAAGACCTACAGGTTGTATTTTGCACACATCTCGCAAACAATACTCCTATTATTAAATGTATTCTGCACATATCTTCCAAATACATCCTCGCCAAAATTTAAAAAGTAAAAAAATATAAAATCCAAAAAACCGAAAAGATAGGCTTTCAAATACCCCACATCGGATCTCTTTTATCTTTTCATATTCGAGAAATTTGTGTGCAAACTGGGCTCTAATTGGTGGTTGCAATGTGTAGCCCTGCCCTCGGTGTCAAAAGATGGCCCAAACTGGTTTACCACTTGTAGAAAAAACCCGGTTTTACATGCCCAAATTCCCCTTGTTGATAAGGTGAGATTAAGATTTTTTTTTTTGTCATTCGTTAATCCTAATCTACTCTATCCTAGGAAACTGGGGGAGGGGAATGGGTGCTTACGGGAATCGAACCCTGCCCATATGCATGAGAGTATAAGAGAGGCAGGCACCAACTGCACTCGACTTGCAAGTGAGATTAAGATTTAAATTGGTAAAAGCATCTTCTATCAAGCTTTATATTTCCATTTTAGAGACCGGATGTGACATATTAAGGTAATATTTTGTCATTTATCCTCTTTTTTTATTTTTACTTTTTTGTACTTTTTAGAGGGATCCATCATCATTTTTAGAGATTTAGAGACCAAAAGAGAGCTGTGGGTCTCCAAGATTCTCTCTCTAAAAGAATGATTGGGTCCCTCCAAGATAATTTCATAAAGTACAAAAAGTTGAGATAAATTACAAAATATTTCTTCAATATGTCACATCCGGTCTCCAAGATAGAAATAGAGCTTGATACGTGATGCTCTAACTATCTCCAACCCTTCACTTTTTTTTTTCCCATCAAAATCAGTATAAAAAAAAGAAATGACCAAAAAGTTTGATATGATATTGAGGGCATGTTTGGGAGCCTATTCTTTTTTGTGTTTTAGCATTTTGGATTGTGAATTGTTAATTTTTGGATCATGGTCAAAATGAGTTATTAATACCTATGAGCATTTGAAAAATGTGTGCATGATAGATTTTGCAACAGAGTAGTGTTTAGGAGTAATCATTAAAATAAATTACGATGAGGTTTTCACCCATGATGCAAATGAGAATGTAAAAGTACCGGACTGATTATCAAATCGTGTCTAGATTAGGTTATCCCCTATGGTATACTCAAAAGGAAAATGTTGTTATAGATAGCAACGTATGGTTCAAAAAATGCTCACAATGAAATAACCAAAGTTAGCAACATCATAACTAGCAACTTTGGATATTCAAAACTAGCAACTTTTTCACAATAACCAAATTTAGTAGATCTTACATGTACTCAATCAAGTACACACATTATTATACAAAAACTTTCTCTCTCTTCCCTTCCCCCTCTCTCTCAACAATGGTTTCGAACAAATTATTTTACAAAAATGTTTTTTTTTTCAAAACTGTTTTTTCACAAATTTTTTTTTGAAAAACAGTTTTGTTTTCAACAATTTAAAAAAAAAAATGTATTTCTACAAAAACAATTTTTTTCAAGAACTCTAATAAAAATGGTTTTTTCAAAAATGATTTTTTTAAATATTGTATTTGCACACTTTTTTTTTTTTTTTTAGTTTGAAAAATTGATACAACAAGTTTTGGTTATCCAAATTTGAAAATGTAATGGGGGGACCTTTGTTTTTTGATTATGTACATAACACACCAATGTAGGACTCGACATTGCTAACTTTAGCAATCTCTAAATGGATAACTAAAAGCTGACGTGGCAATTTTTGAGTATTCAAGTTTGATTATACCATTGGTGATACCCTTATATATGTGGTTTTGATAATGCATTCTTCTCTAAGAATCTGTCAAACACCAAAAATGTAATAATCTAAAATGCCGAATATGATAATCTTGTTGCCAAATGGACTCTGAGGACTCCAATTTATAAAATTCCCACCAAATCCCAAAACTCATAAAATTATTCCTGTAGTTTGGGCTGTGTTTCCCTTAGGAATAATGCATTACCACATTTTTGGCGGGTCCTATCCCCAACCTTGTTATTGGTATGATTTTGCAATATGCATGTGTCATTGCTAATGCATGTGCTCGTGTCTAGATTTTGATAGTTTTAATTCATTCATGTTTCTTGTGATGAAATCTTTGTAATGTATCTCAACCTTTCAAATGAAATTGCCTCTTGTTAATATTTAAAAAAAGGGAGGAAAATACAAGGGTCAATAATGAGAAAAGAATGGATGACATAGCCTTTCCATTGGATTGCTAATCCAAACACAATTTTGCTAAGGCAAATTCTATTCACAACCCAGTTTTTGCTAAATGCCTCCCACTAAAAACCAAAACCACAGATTTCTTAAAAAAAACCCAATAAATTACTAAATGCCTCCCAACAATATTCTAAACTTTCCCATCTTACCCCTTCTCTCCCTCCACCGCACCACCTCCCACCACCACTGACCTTCATAATGACCGACGCCACTGAAAATTCTTCTCTCCCTCCTCTTCGCACCATCACCTCGCACCACCATTGCGCCACCACCTCGCACCACCACCGCTCCATCCAAAGAAAACAGTTCTTCTCCTCCTCCACCACCACCACGATGCAATAGAAGAAGGCATCGTGGTTCAAGTACGAAGGAGATCTCCTGACGCATCTTTCCCTCTTGTACCTACCATTACCGTTCAGATTCTATAATCCCAACTACCACTACCCATTCGGATTCTAAAGTTTGAATTACCTGTACCTACTTAGATTCTAGAATCCGAATTAGTAGAAACCATTTGAATCCGGATATCTGAAGTCGTCGAGGAGAGAGACAACTAGGAGAGATTGAGCTCGTGGAGACGGTTGAATCGGGCAACCATTTTCCTAAGCATGTGGGGCCTGGCGCAGGCACTAGTTTACTTGGAAGGTAGAAAGAAACGAGCTTTGAAAAGGGAAGATTAGAGTTTGATCGAAAACCCTAATCTACCAAATACCAAGCAGACGGGGGAACCAGTGGTGGTTATGGGTGATGATGCGGCGATGTGGGATTTTAGTGGTGGTGGTTATGGAGGTGAGTGGTGGTGGTGGTGATGCGGCAGTCAGATTTCAATTGTGGTGGTGGTTATGGAGGTGAGTAGTGGCGGAGGTTAGGAGGGAGGAGGATGAAGAAGAATAATGGCCTTGTTCGTTTCCCTGTTTAGTTTTAGTTTTAGTTTTGATGACATCATCATTTCCCTCATTTTTCTCTCTATCTCTCTCCACTCATTACACCTGCTGACATCATCAAAACTAAACTAAACTATTTAACCAAACACAACAAATATAGTCTTTATACTTTGGGGTATTTTTGTCTTTAAATGGTCAAAAATTAATGGGAGGCGTTTAACAAAAAATGAGATGCCAAATATAATTTGCCTTTTGCTGAAGTAACCCACTGAACTATTAATCATAGGCATGGGCTATAAACTAAAACTAAAACTAAACTGAGAAACAAACAGGGCCAATAGAATTTGCCTTTTGCTGAAGTAACCCACTGAACTATTAATCATAGGCATGGGCTATAATATTCATTTGACAAGGCCATTAGGTGCTCCGCATCCAGTAATTACCCTCACATGTAATTTTATGAAAAGACTGTAGAAGGGGTTGTAGGAATTAATTTGAAGTTCTAGCAAGCTGAGCCAGACACGCTGCATTAGAGCATCCTCATCAGGATTGCCAAATTAACTTTTTGGCTAAAATAGAGAGCCAATCCCTTAAAAACCCATCAAAATCAGCCTCTCTATTTTCCCTCACCAAATTTTTTTGCTACAGTACTGCACCAAATTTGGTGCGGTACTGTTCACGCACCAAGCCTTTTTTTTATTGATTCCGGTGTTGGTTGCTGTCAGAACGGAAGGTGGGAGGGGGGATGACGTGGCGACGCATGTGTGGGGGAAGAAATGTTAGTGGTTGATGGGGTGGGTGGGGGTGATGACACGTGGGCCACTACCCATTTTTTGTACCGAAATGTTGGGTGGGGGTGATGGCTGAGGGAGTTTTTTTAAATTTTTTATTATAGATTTGAGGAGAATATTTTAATATAGTAAAGTTAAAATAGAGAGTCTGATTTTGTGAGTTTTTGATAAAGTGACTTACTAATTTAGAAAAGGTGTTTTTGAAGTTAAATTTGGTGAAAATTTTGGTTCTTCTGACTAGGATGCTCTTATAAAAATAAAAATAGAAAAGCCACTTGAAGAAAAAGTGGTTGTCCGCAAAATAGTTTATAGAATTCAACCCTAAATGTCCAAGGGTAATCATTAACAGTAACTTTAAAAAAGCCACTCCAAGAAAAAGTGCTTGTACGGAAGATAGTTTGGAGAATTTAACCCTAAAGTCCAAGGGTAATCATAAGTTTTTGTGGTTCATGTGAGGACCCTGTCCTAACAATTAAGACCTTAAGTTCGGCCCGCAAGTCACGGAGTGAGAGCCAAAATTCCATTCCGTGGAATTTCGCAGTTGACTATGAACCAAAAAATCAATTAATCAAAAAAAAATAAAGGACCAATTTCTCTGCAATGGTCTAGAAGTCCATGTGCACTTGGAAGTTGGAACATATATTTTGTTTTGGAATGGTGGTCTTCTCCCGAAGTACAAGACAGTCTTTTCTCTGCTTTCTCACGATGCCAATATTCTTTGACTTTGCTACTACTTTTCTTTCTTTGAATTTTCCAAGTTAAAACGAAATTTAACAAAAAAAAAAAACTATAGGTACACCGTGTTGTGTGAAGCTCATCTTGGGTTCTACACAAATGATCGAAACCGCTCAATTTGTTTCAAATATTTTTTTTAAGGATTATTATAAAAAAATCAACTAAATTGGATATCGGTAGAGGCTTGATCTGTTCTTTGCTCAATTTTCCAACAAAAAATTGAGCAAAAAATCGATTAAGCTCTTATCGATGTCCAATAGAGTTGATTTTTTTTTTACAGGAATTCTTAAAAACATATTTTGACTAAGTTGAACGGCTCCGATCATTTGTGTGAGATCCCAAAATGGATCCAACACAATGCCGTGTGCATTTGTATGCACCAAATGGTGTAGCCATAGCAAAGCTTGAAATTTAAATACTAATTCTAATTGCCGACTGTTAGCTTTTTGATTGTTGCATTATGAAAAAATGATTTGTCTCATAAAACGCAATAAGTCAATTTTGGAAATAAGTCAGGAATTGAAGTAAGGCCTTAATATTAGTAGTGCTAACAAACGAGCCAAACGAGTTGAATAGTTAATTATTCCACATTGTTTGAATTTATTTAGCCTTTTCTTTCTTTGAATTTTTTGAGTTAAACCTAATTTAGATACTCCCGTCCCCTTTTGAATGTCCACTATAGGAATACGTTCAATTTTTAAATTTTCTTGCACCAAATTATTTGGTCTAAAAAAGATTAAAAAATCATGTAGAAATACAAAAGGTATTTAAAAAGGCGGAAACAGGGGGGTGCTGCGGCCGTGCGTGTTGTCTTGGACCCATTTCGAACAAAACCTTACTTTTCATTTCCGAAACGATCGGAGACGTCCACCGAGAGCTCGCATTAGAAAGAATACTATAAGTGTACCAAAAATTAACTCAATCCGATATCGTTAAGTGCCTCATCGTAACACAAATATGTTGAAAAAAATAGTTTCAATGGTTTTCATTTAATGTTTCAAGACATGTGTGTTCCAATTTTTTTCAACTTATTCGTGTTCCGATGAGGCACTTAATGATATCCGATCGACTTGATTTTTGATAAAAAATGAGAACCGGATACTTTTGGCGAGCTCTACACGTGGATGTCTCCGATCATCGAAACAAACGTCCATATATATAACGAAAATAATAGGTAACAATATATACACACTATAATCTACCCCCTGTTTCCTTAAAAAGGGACGGAAGAAGTAGTTAATACTAACAGGGCTAACAAAACCTTACTTTTCATTTCAAAACATATAAAGAGCAAGAAGATTAATCATTATGTGAAAGAATTTTCGGGCCAATAAAAAGAGAAATTTCTCCTTTTGAAAATTCTCTGAACAATGTGGAGTTGATTTTTTTTTCATGTAAAATTACAGAGAAGCTTTTACAAACAGACACGACCTCAAACTCGAGTAATTTGGTTCATTTATCTGTCCTAAATGTCAAGGGAATATCAACCACTTTCTAGTGTTTTACAAGTGTACCTACAAACTACAAAGGAAATAATTAATTCAGTTTCCTATGCAGTTATCTTGAAGATTTTCTTCCTCATTCTCCGCCCTGTGATCCGAAAAAAAGTTCATATAATTCCCCAACCCACGATTAATGGTAAAAGCAGAATTTGATGGATCAGGGATCCTACAGTGCACTTTTATTTAGCGGCAGTAGTGCACCTATGGTGCATGCGCCGACCGTCCATCCTGAACAATTAATGATTCAGATATTTTTATTAACTATTACCGCTAAGAGTTCATCCATAAATTTGAACCATTAATTACGGAGATGGACGTTCGAAATGTGTATTACAGAGTGCACTACAAAAAGTGCCCTACAAGATCCATGGACCCGAATTTGACAAATCAAAAACTCGTAGTAATTGAAAAATAAGTACAGTATATCATTTGTTCCAATTGCACCAAAAACTCCGCTAATTAAGATGATTGCTAATTTTTTTAGTTTGAATTGTCAAAATGGTTATGTACCGAACTTTTGTGACTTGCCCACACTAGCTTCACCACGTGTTTCAGCAAACCAAAAACTTTTCCTCCAAATAAGGAAATTGGTTGACACTTAGGCTCCCCGTTTATTTCAATGAATTTCCCATAAAATTTATGTAAAATTTATTTCATAGGTGGTTGTGAAAAATTAACTCGTTCAGATATGGATAAAAACTTGGTTAATTCGTATAGAAAATCCCGGTGAATTTGGGAAAGGAAATTGGTAAAGCCATAAATTATTATGAATATCCAAATGAGCTGATATTCCACGAAAAGTACCCATATATAGTTGGGCTCCCAGTTAAAACATCTAGAAAAGAAAATTTGTTGATGACAATTATAAAATCTGAAGTTTCTGAAGTCTCTCTTTAATGCTGAAACTTTTAAATTTTTGCTTAATCTTGTTTTTTTCTCAATAAAACTGAAAGGCTCTGTTTGGAACATGAGGAACGAAAGGAAAAAGGAGGAAAATGGAAAATTTTTCCTCTTCTTGTTTGGTTCGGAGAGAAAGAGGAGGGAAAATAAAAAAAATTAAGTTTTGTGAATAGTGAAATTTTCCTCCCACTTTCCTCTTACTTTTCTCTCATTTTATTTTCCTTCTCTTTTCCTTGCCTTCCTCATGTTCCAAACATAGCCAAAGGTCAACAACAATAATGATAAACAACCCCTAAAACAAATAAATAAGCCCATTACTGATTACAGGGTAGAAACAAATAAATGAGAAGCCCCTATACTCATGCAGAGATATTTAAACCCTTGACCTCATAGTAAGATGCAATGCAAGAGCCCTGGCCAATTGAGGTAACCCCAGTTGGTTCCCACCACATTACTTAGGGGGGGTGTTCCACTAACAAAAAACTATTTTTTTCCAAACACAAAGACAGGTCATTCTCTCACAACACATCACATCACATAAAAAACCGTGAAAAACCATTTTTTTTCAAAAAACAGGGTTAGTAGAACACCCCCTTAGAGGGTCCTACCATTACTTATGAGAGTGTAAGAATGAATGTAAATTTAGGTGCGTGACTTGAAGTGGGTACTTCTCGAATAATCTAAATTAATCCATACTTGTGAGGGATACGTGCCCTGGGTGGCAACATTATGTGAGGGTGCCTGACAACGGTACTTTGATCGGCAACAAAATTTATTAAAACTCGACAAATGGTACATCGAGATAAACCACACCTAAGCACAAGTGCAAGGATATGGCTAGGGTCGGCCCTGAGCCAAGCCGAGTAAGGCAGCTACCTTAAGCCCCTGAATTTTGGCACAAAATAGGGCCCCGAATAGGTACACTCAGTAGCATAATATATATAGGGGTCCGTTTTTGGATAGGACATAGTAAATGGGTCTTTACTTCAATAAGGACATCAACTTTTTCTTTAATGCCAAAAGGACAAATCACCTATACATTTCAAAAATGCCCCCACTAGCCAATGAAAGTGCCTAAACTCCCAAACCTAATGAAAGTGCCTAAACCTAAACCCCAGGGTACCCTATAAAAGTGCCTAAACTACTAAAACCCTATAATTGAAAAGTGCACCATAAACTTAAACCCTAGGGTATCCTATGAAAGTGTCTAAAATACTAGGGTATCCTATGAAATTGTCTAAACAGCTAAAACCCTATAATTAGAAAGTGCACCCTAAGTGCCTAAACCCACTATACCTTACCCAAAGAGCCTAAACCCCTTAAAATTGTACCCCAAAAATTGAAACCACCCCCAAAATTGAAGAGAGAGAAATTAGTTTTGTCCCACCCACGCATGAGAGAGAGAGAGAGGGACAGCGTGGGGCAATTGATGTGACGGGTTACATCACAATTGTCAGTGATGTGAGCGTGAGTGAGGCAATTCCTTTTGTCCGTGGGGCAATTGCTTTTGTCCGAGGGAAAGTCCTCTGCATGGTGAGCGTGAGTGGTGTGGTTTATTAAGGGTATTTTTGTCTAGTGTTGTCCTTGAGACATGAAAAATTTCCTATCAATGTATTGGATGCCTTAAAATAAGTTAAGCTGGACTAAACACCATTTAAAGCCCCAAATTTGTCCTTTAGACTAATTTTCTGTATATATTTAATCTATCACATATACAATCAATGAGCTAGCTAGCCTAGGGGAAAAGTTTAGTTGCTCTATCTAATAAGTACACGGTTCAATTCCTAAGTCTCTCTTTTCCTTCTCCATAACAATATTTTTTCCCTCTCACAAACTCACAATTCCAAAGGGATATTATTTTGATTGGTGCAAAACTTATTATGTCAAAAAAAACTAGTTTTATTCGAAACAACGAAATGAATCGCGGGAAAAAATATATGGGACTAAGTAACTATATTATTTTGAGGTTAGTTTTATTTTTATTTTTTAAAAAAAGAATACATAAGGCCCAAATTTACAAGTTTGTCTTAAGCCCCGAGAATCTTAGGGCCGGCCCTGGATATGGCAAGGCCATACATCTAGCGAGAAACCAAATGTAAAGCTAACAGAAGAAAAACAGTAAGCAACTTGTCCAAATATGAAATCAGGACAAACTAGGTACACTCTCCAAGAGGGAAATACATTCAAAATCTGAGCATCATAGGAGATAATCTTTTTTACGGAGGTTCCGTAAAAAGGGGTTTGCGCCGAGCAAATCCCCGCCGTTTATCCCGAGATTCAATGGCTCGGAGCCCGTGCATATATATATATATTTTTTACATCTGCAGTGCATTTAAGGAGGAGAGAGAGAGAGTGCACGGCTCCAAGCCGTTGGATCTCGGGATGGACGGCGGGGATTTGCTCGGCGCATACCCCTTTTTACGGAACCACGCATCATAGACAGTAGCATCAGCATCAAAGCTTTGACATCACCCAGGTAGGACAGCAGCAGCAGCAGCAACAAGAGAAAACCTTAGTCTTTTGGGTGTATCAATGCCTTTAACCTTGAACATTTTCGGAGTCTAATAGCACCATTAACAAACAAGAATCATCCAGCATAGAATATATGCAAGTTTACTTTAGGCATAAGTAACCCATGTTTCTAATTTACCCAAAAAAAACCCCCATGTTTCTCAATAAGACATGACCCCATAAAAACAAGAAATTTAGTTCATAGAGGGTGAACATTATAGGAGTGAGACTTACACTATTTCAACCAATAGGAGAGATGGTAATGAAGGAGGGTGAACAAAATCGCACTCTGAAAAAATACGCTGTGATTTCTTATCATATGGATTAGTATTCTAGTTTTGATAGTACATGATACGACACTCTTATAGCTTAAGCATCCCTTTTTCTGCTTTGCAATGCTCAGGGTTCCGATGAGGCGACTCGTTGCTGATCTCAACAAGCGTCGACCATTCGAGGTGGATTTTCTTCACGCGTGAATAGCATTTTTTTATTTGATTTGAATAGTTCCTTTAAAATTTGTCGGGATTTTATTTATTTTGGGGTCTTCAGGATAACTTACGCAGACTTCGACGACTAATTTTTATTAGCTAAAAACTCTACTATAGAAGAGGTCTTTCGTGTGGGAGCATTTCACACCACTAGAAGTAAAGGCCGGAGAAAATCCTAGTGCCAGCTGCATGTGATTGGTGTGGTTTGTCAGTTTATTGGAGCCGCCCCTTTTTTTGTCCATGACTGCCAAGACTACTACGTTCAGCTCTTCTCATATTTTCACCTAAAGTATTAGCTAGATTCGATTCCACGTGCCATCAACATTGATAGCCACCTCACCACCACGCATAAACGTATAAACGTATGAACAATGCCATCAACATTGGGGCACATATTCATTCATAACCTTAAAAACAATCACCAATCAACTGCAATTATACAATATTATTGGATTTTAATATATCTACATTTTGGAAAGCGATTTAACTATAGTGTGGGGCCCTCTTTCTCTTGCTATTCTTCCTGATGATGATCGGCGATGAAGACGATACTCTCACTTTCAAATTGAGCCTAGACCTACACACTCAACGCACCGTTAGCACGGGACTGGACCGTAGAGTCCAGAACGGCACTCCAACGGTCAAGTTAGTAGATGAAGGAGATGAAGTGTAGATCTAGGGTTTTTAGGAGAGCGTTGTGCGTATCTTTTCTAGACGATGATCGTTACCTTTTATAGATAAGCTTTGGTTTGTTCCCAAAGCACAGCTGTGCTCGTCACGTGACTTAACCGCTCGGCTGACGTCACGATGACGTACCCGAAGAAATATACTGAACACATGCTTCTAGTAAAATCATTACGCGTGTCATAACCATTCGGATGACGTCATTTGTCATGATCGCAATTTGTTACATGCACATGCAACATTTAAGGCTCTTGCCAGCTCAGCATCCGGCCTTCTGGCACATTCTGGACGTTATTAAGTCGGTTAAGGTGACAATCCACTCCTCGGGATCATGCCGAGCCATTTTAGTATTAAGCTTGGTCGCTCCACAAATGGATCAAGTATAGACGAGGCCTCGGCACTCAGCCGAAGCAATGGACCGAAGCCCCACTCTCTTTGCGTAAACAAATTCTGATCGTGTTAAATCATTCCTCTGAAGAGTCCCTCTAAGATAGTCTTTCGGCTACTATCTAAGAGGTATCTCTCCTGTGGTGTAAGTGCTCGGAATACCGGACCCCTACATATAGGTTTTCAAAAGTTCTTAAACATATCCACTAATTTTAGTGCTCATTGATCCGAACCGTTCATATGATGTGGGGGCTAGGCGAGTAGAGTGTCCATATAAAAATTTACGTTTATGGGCACTCTTAACTATCTCACCGTAACACTTGGATTTAGAAAAATAGATCTAAACTATTATTGCAAAAAAAAAAAGTATTCTTATTAAGCTGTTACAGATGTCTGATCAACTTGAATTTTGCCGTGGACAAATTAATTAACAACTTCACAAATTAGTTAATTTTGAGTGGGGGCACGTGAACCCACAAGCACCGTGCTAAGTCCGCCCCTGCGTGTGAAACGGCTACAGAGACCCTGCATTACCGAAGAAAAAAGAAGAAGGAAAAAGCCATGTGTTTTCGTTGGGCCTAACATCGCCATGCGCCATTCTTGGCGGATTCTCTGACTGCCATGAGTCGGTCTTTTTGCTTTTCAACGAGGGAGTACATTATAGACTTCAAATATTTTCGGAGCACAAGAATGGTCTTCAAGGGGTCCCATGCAGAAAGCCAAGTCCACTAACGTATAAAATAAAGTAGGGTTTACGTTGTTTTCACTCCTGTGTCCGCGAGTGGCTTACGCGCAACTCGATTAATTCTGGAGTCCAATTTTATTGTGCATTTCCGGGTTGTTCAATTAAAGCCGGAACAAAATTTTATATGATCCGGACCCAAAGAAATTGATATCATTTAAGAGATTTCGAATCTGAACTAGACCTTAGGAGGAGCAAATTCCTTGATCACCGGGTCAATCCCTTCGAATTACCAATTTCTCCACAGTTAACCAACCAAAACTAGTATAAATAGCCCTCCATGTAATTAGGAATCTCCACAGAGTTGTTTCCAATCACAAATCAAATCCTTAGGCTCCATTTTGAGCAACTCCTTCCCCTCTCTAACTAGTTGTCTTCTCATAATTTTCTATACAATCTGTGTCCAATGGCTTCTTACATTAGCTCCAAGACCCTGGCAATCCTAGCTCTTGCTCTTGCCCTCTGTGTGCAAGGCATTCTAGGTGAGTAAAAATGTTCATCTTGTAATTTATAAATTATAACCAATGAAATATAAAATTAAATTGACACTCTTGATTCCTCCCGTGTATTTTTTGTCACTTTTTTTTTTTTTTTACGCTTTCACATATTTCTATACATTTTCACATATTTCAATATACTTTCTAAATCTTACTGACAGTCCAATGGGCTGATTATTCGTGATCTAAGTCTTTGGTCCAAAAACTATTCATAAGATTTTAGACTTTAAGATTACATGTTTTCAATGAATGTAACCTATCTGTGGGATTATGTGTATATGTAGGAGGAGCAATCGAATGTGAGAACCTCAACAAAGACTCATGTGCGTTCGCGGTATCATCATCCGGGAAGCGATGTGTGCTCGAGAAGAGCGTGAAGAGGAGCGGGGAGGAATCGTACACCTGCCGCGCATCGGAGATTGAGGCTGATAAATTGAAGGACTGGGTTGAAACCGATCAGTGCATCGATGCTTGTGGACTGGAAAGGACTGTGCTCGGAATCTCGTCGGACTCTCTTCTTGAGGCCCATTTCTTGCAAAAGCTTTGCTCAACCCAGTGCTACGATAGCTGCCCCAACATCGTCGACCTGTACTTCAATCTTGCTGCTGGTGAAGGTAATCTGACCAAATAATCTCATATAACACGAGCTACAAAAACTCATGAAATGAGCCACAAAAGTAGGTAAAAAAAGTTAAAAATTAAAAAAATAGAAACTTGACTTTCCACATGTTCCTTGTATTTTTATTTGATTTTTTGTTCTCTTTCTAGCTTTTCCTGTTCAATATTCAGTCTATACCAAAGTCTGTGCATGGCTTACTAACACGACTGCTGGTTTTGACCTGGCTAGGTGTATTTCTTCCCAAACTATGTGAAACACGAGGGGAAAACGTACGTCGAGGATTGGCCGAGATCAAAAGCTCCGGATACGTTGCACCTGGACCCAAAGGTGTCCACCCGGTGAAATACATGGTTGCTCCGATGGTTGCCCCAGCTCCCGAAGGAGTCCACCCGGTGAAATACATGGTTGCTCCAATGGTTGCCCCAGCTCCCTATTAGACTTCAAGATTTTCTTCTAGAAAAAAATACTAAAGATTTTTAGATATATATCAGTAGTTTGCAATAACGAAGTCTTAGTGACTCGGAGCACTGAGATTGGAGTGTGTGTGTGTTTTTTTTTCTTTTGCATATGTTCGTTACGTAGTGAATTGGTCAAGGCGTCATGATCAATCAAACATACGAACATGAATAAAGTGATTTCCAATAGTCATTAGGAAGATCAATACTTGTTCAAGTGGTTTATACACTGTCATATTTGTAGAAAAATTACTCATGTAATATGGATTTGGCCGAAATATAAATCCCATCTTAGAATGTTTGATTTCTAGTATAAGTTCTGTTTCCTCAGCTGTGTGATGCATGAAAATGCATATCAAAAGATCACATACAGTTCATCCCATGCTGAATACTCACACTCGCGAATGTCAATGCACGGATGGTCCAAAAAGCATTTTCGACGTTCTAGATTTTAAATAAAATGTTCGAGCGAAGAGTTTAAACTATTTGCGCGAATAGTTTATTTAAAATCCGGACCATTGATTTCTGAGATGAGCGGTTAAGATAAGTTGCGTGCATTTGGTGTACAAGAGTGTGTGTACCTATAGCAGGTTTGCTCAAGTATATTTTTATTCACTCCTGTTTTTAAAACTTACAAAGGGCATGAAAAATGATTACAAAGTAAATGACACATTTGTTTCACTTCACAGAAAAAGGAAAACCATAGTACAACTTTACTTAGCAAACGCGAAATAAAGCCGAGAGGGAGGGAAGAAAATAAAATGAAATTGAACTCAGTTTCTATGAAAATGAAATGAGATTCGGTTTGTATATGATGTTTTTACGAAAAATATTAAGTTTTCTTTCCAATTATTACGTACGAAGTAAACTTTGTTCACTATAATTTTCCAAAACTATCCGCTCGCTCTCAGTACGGTCCTCAATAAATTGTTTGGCTAAATTGAGTATTTCCTCTTCACTCATTATCGGAGCCGCCCCTTTCTTTGTCCATGACTGCCAAGACTACTACTCTCATTTCTTCTCGTATTTCACATTGAATATAACTCTTTGTTCATGAAATTAACAAAATGTCGTAACAGAAAAACGAGAGTGTAGATCGGTTAAGACTCAACAAAATGGAAAAGCCCAAAGGATTTGTTCCCACCTAAGCAGTGGCGGATGCACAATTATCAATTTGGCCTGATTTACGGGGACCACTTTTTAATAATTTTTAGAAAAATTCAAAAGTTTACAATAATTAGGAAGAAAATTGGGAGGAAGTGCAGGGGCTAAACACCCCCCTTGAGCACCCTGGGTAAGCCACTGCACGTAAGGTATTAGGTTCGATTCCACGTGCCATCAACTCTGATAGCCACCTCGCCACCACGCGTAAACGTGTGAACAATGGCGGACCCGGTATTTCTTACAGTGTCATATTCATTCAAAACCTTAAAAAATATTCACCAGTCAACTGCAATTGTACAATATTCGACTTTATGGAAACCTGTTTAACCATAGGTTTTCAAAAGTTCTTAAACATATCCCCTAATGTCAGTGTTCATTGTTCCGAGCATATGATGGGGCTAGGCGAATAGAGTGTCCAACCAAAAATTTATGTTGATCGGAAACTCGCAACTATCTCATCGGAACACTTTGATTTAGAAAACTAGATCTAAACCATTTTTGCAACAATAAAGTATTCTTATTAAACTGTTAGAAATGCCTGATTAACTTGAATTTTGCCATGGACAAATTAGTTAAAAATTACTTCTACAATATAAACAAGAGAGGAGTTGAGCGGGAAGGCCACGTGACCCCACGTGCGTCATGGTAAGTAGAGGTGGGAATTTATATGACACGACACGATAACACGACCCGAACACGACACGAAGTTAGCGAGTTAGGGTTGACTGTTTCGGACACGAAATACGTATATGACACGACCCGATAAAACGATTATTAAATGGGTTAGAATCGGGTCAACCTGCATAACCCGAGAACGACACGGATTAACCTGTTCATCTATCCGTGTCGACACGTTAACCCGAACCCGACACGTTTAAACATGCTTAACCCGAGAACGGCACGAATTAACTTGCATTTCTAACCCGCATAACCCGAGAACAACACGTATTAACCCGCATAACCCGAACCCAAATTGACACGACACGTTAATCGGGTCATAACAGGTCAAGTTCAGGTTGACACGGGTAATTTCAGGTCGGGTTAGGGTTGGTATTTTCGACACGTTTAGGTAAACAAGCCTTTTTCGGGTTGACACGTATTGACCCGAACCCGAATGGACATGACACGAATACAACACGACCCGACACGACCAAGTCCGCTCATGCATGTGAAACGGTTGTGGCACACCAACTAGATTGGGACACCTTGTATTACCAAAGAAAAAAAATGAGATATGAGGAGGAAAAGGCCATGTGTTTTCGTTGGGCCTGGCATCGCCATCCACCATTATTGGCGGATTCTCTGACTGCCATGACTATGAGTCGGTCTTGTTGATTGTCAACAAGCGAGTACATAAATACACGTGAGAAGGAAAAGGCCAAGTGTTTTCTTATTAAGCTATGCCCGATCAACTTGAATTTTGTCATGGACAAATTAGTTAACAATTCTACAATATAAATACAAGTGAGAAGTTGCGCGGGATAAAAATCTATGGAATCCAGTGGGGGCACGTGACCTCATGATAAGTCCGCCCCTGTGTGTGAAATGGTAGTCATTAGTTTGAGGCGCACGCAAGTTGGATCGAGACACGTGACCCCGCGTGCCCATGGTAAGTCCGCCCTGCGTGTGAAACGGCTATAGAGACCCTGCATTACCAAAGAAAAAAGAAGAAGGAAAAAGCCATATGTTTTCGTTGGGACTGGCATCGCCAATGGCGGATTACCGCTATGAGTCTGTCTTGTTGCTTGTCAACTCGGGGAGTACATTATAGACTTCAAATATTTTCAGAGCACAACAAGAAGGGTACTTCAAGGGGTCCCATGCAGAAAGCCAAGTCCACTAACGTATAACAAAAAGTAGGGGTTACGATGGGTATTCGTTGTTTTCATTAGCGTTTCTATATTAGCTTACGCGCAATTCGAATAATTTTAGAGTCCAATCCCATTGTACATTTGGGAGGAACTCAATTAATACCAAAAAAATTCCCTATAGTCTGACCAGTGCCAGCCAGGGCCGGCCCAGGCCCAAGGTCCAAGGCCCAAGGGCCTTGGGCCTAGGGCACTCAAAAAATGGCTGAAATTTGGGGCACTTCAACATTTTTTACAAATGGGCTTGACTAGAACTTTTTTTTTACCCAAATAAAGAAAAAAAAATCCATTATTAGTTATAAAATAGTCCAACCATTGTGGCCCAATATTTAAAAAAAAGCCCAAAAACCATTGTGGGCCAATATTAAATAAAAGGCCCAAAGGCTAAAACTGATTAAAAAAAAGAAAAAGAAAATCACAATTTGAATATTGAAAAAGGAACGATACAAGTATACAACTCCTCTCTCTCATCATACTCTCAGACGATAAAGGAGAGAGAGAGAGAGAGAGAAGACTCACAAGACCAGAAAGAGAAGGTTAAACTGAAATCCGATCACCGGCGTCCGTAGCCATCCATCTGTCTGTCGAATCTCCGTTGTGACGTCCTTACAACTAGTAAGTAGTAAGCGGCCCTTTAAATTTGGTTGTATTAGTGTGTGTGTGTGTGTACGTAATAGATCTTCCTAGTTCCCTTTAAAGTTTAGCATATGTGCATATGAAATCAGATCATTACCTTGCCTTTATGCCTAGTTCTCTAACAATGTTTGGACCTTTGCTCTATCATCTGCTCGTTCAGTTTTAGCATATAAAATCAGATCATTAACTTTATGCCTTTATGCCTTATTCAATTTTTAAAGACCTTTTTTTTTTTTTCGTTGTATAGACGATATTTGGAATTTTGGAAATAATTGTTGATTCTTAGTCGCTATTGCTGGCCATTGAAGTTAGAGTTTGTACTTCCTTTTTTAAATAACCGTTAAGGGTGCAAGAGTGGACACCCTTGCACGCCATGTGGTTGCTAGAGTGGACACCCCTACACGCCATGTGGTTGCCCATAGTCTCAATCTTGTTATTTGTGATATGGCCAAATCTTGTAACAAAGCAAAAACTTTTTTCGAAGTGGTACAACGTATATATATATATATATGTGTGTGTGTGTTGTTTTCCCCTTCACCCTCACGATGGACAATTTTAAAAGAGAATTTGAAGGAGGTGAAGGGTTTCACAGTTAATCCATTGTCACAAACACGTTGGGAAAGTCGCATTGAAAGCATCAAGCCGATAAGATACCATGCCTCGAAAATAAGAGATGCTTTGATAGACTTGGCGAATGCCACAACAGATGCGATGGCACAAAGTCAAATTTCAACCTATCACCTTGCGACAACCTGAGAGATAAAAAAAAATAACTGTAGACACCCCAATTTGAACCCCACGAAAATCCTTAGCATCCCCAAGGATGAAAATGCCGATAAGAGCACGTGAAGCTTGATTGTGAACTTAGAAACCCCACCTAAACCTTTCCAAAAATAAACCCAATCTTGCACCACCTTCTAGTACACTCAAAACCCTCTTTTTCGATATATAACGCGTCCCAATCCATTTTGAAATGAGGGAGATATGCCCATTTTACCGAAACGATTCATTCTTCCGACCTTCTGAGGGTAAAATGGTCACATATTTTGATGTACAAATCATATTGGGTTCAAACCACTTGGGTTAGAAAGTAGACTTGATAAGCTTTCCAACGCTTCAAACCATGCGCAAAACGGAGTTCGGTAGCACCCGGAATGGCCCCGCGAAGTTTAGAATTTTGTGTTGTCTCGCCATCCAGGCGCCTGGATTCCCCTATTCCAGGCGCCCGGACTCAATCCAGGCGCGCCTGGATTGCCTTAATGCAGCGCTGGACTCACTCCAGGTACTTGCTGCCCAAGTTCAAGTGAGTGGGGAGGAGCGTCTTGAGGATCTTTCAGGGATTTTTCTGCAGAATATTGTTGAGAGAGAGTAAGGTATTTTGGTGACCCATGGCCCCCCCTAAACCTCACCTCTAAGGGTCCAAGTGGCCCCTTTTTGAACCTTTCTTTGCCTATTTAAGCCACTCCCCTCTCCACTTGAAGGAGGATCAGTTTTCTCCCTCCTTCCTCTACTGTTATTCTGCCAAAATCACACCAGAAACTTCATCCCCCAACTGATCCTCTATAGTTCCACTCATTTCTAGCCTACAAACCCATCTTTCATCACCAAAATCTTCATATTTCAACCTTCCACCACCAAACTTAACCACAATCCATCAGGATCAGTTTCTCCCTCCTTCCTCTACTGTTATTCTGCCAAAATCACACCAGAAACTTCATCCCCCAACTGATCCTCTATAGTTCCACTCATTTCTAGCCTACAAACCCATCTTTCATCACCAAAATCTTCATATTTCAACCTTCCACCACCAAACTTAACCACAATCCATCAAGATCATTTCTCCTTCCTTCCTCTACTGTTACTCTGCTGAAAATCACCCAGAAGCTCCATCCCCAAACTGATCCTCTTTGGTTTCAACCCTTTTTCTAGCCTAAAAACCTATTCTTGCATTACATTAACCATCCATACTCCATCTTCTACACCCAAACTTCCACCCTTCAGCTATAATCAGCTCTTAATAGCTCTGTAAACCCAAATCCAAAGAGCCATAAACCAACAAAATCCACTCAAAAACCCATCCAAAGTTCATCAAATCAAGCCTCAAGGTAGTTTATCTACTAAATTTGCTCAACAAGGCCCCGAGGGGACTCAACCAAGTTCTTACTAGTCTTTCTATACTAGTGGAGGACTAGGAAGAGGTTTGAAACATGTAAGAAAGAATTTAGTTTTGTGCATCAAGACTCAATCCAGCGCCCGAATCATCACTTTCCAGCGCGCTTGCATTGAGTCCAGGCGCTGATTCACTCCATGCGGCGCCTGGATTCCCTTCCCTTTGTCATAATTTCTTCTTTCCTTGCGCTTTAATTAGTTCATGATTCATTTTATGCTTAAGAGTGTTCAATACATGCCTTAGATCATTTTAGCATTTTCATTCCATCCATCAAAGCATGTTAGAATCACGAATTCCTAAGTTCATATCATGCATTTGAGTTGAGCTTGATGTTCATCCCACTCATTGTACCCTTAAATATCATTTAGAGTATGTGTGAATAAGTCATGAGCATTGCATTTGGTGTTCACTGCTGAAAATGAGGTTTTGAAGTTGCTGTCTGGTAGGCCCTCCAGGCGCCTGGATTGGCCCATTCCAGGCGCCTGGACTCAATCCAGGCGCCTGGATTCGCCTAATCCAGTGCCCAGTACCATCCATCAGGTGTGATATGTTTGATGTTTGTAATCAGTTTCTGGGGCACTTTGGAGCAGTTTGAGCATGATTTGATCAAGCTTCAATGATATATGCATAAAAATCATTCACACATGACATTTTGCACAAGCATCCACTCATATTTCATCAATTTATCCGATGCATTTGTTGTGCTTTCACATAAATTCGTGTATGAAGTCCATTTAAACAATGTTTTCAAAATCCTTTCGAACATTTAGTAGAGACCGGTGATCACACCGGGCGCGAGGGGTGCTTTAAATTCCTTCCCCTCGCGTAACCTAGCTCCCGGACCCGAGAAATCTCATTTTGAGAGGCCGGTAAAGCATTTTCCATTTCATGGGCAAAAGAGTCATTTTTCAAAAAGGTTTCTCGGGTACGGTCCTCAAATCCGGGTGGCGACTCCATTCAACCAATCAAATCATTTTCCAAATCGCAACCGTTTTCGTGGACATAACGCGCTCCCGCGGGGTGTTCACAATAACACAAGTCAAATTTCAAACAATTAAACTAAACAATTACATTTTACGAATTTAAACATATTTAAAGAATTAAACAATTACTTTAGAAGCACTGGACAATTTCTTTTGTCATGCGACACCCCGATTTTACCACAACCGTTACAACGCCTACCCTTCTTGACCATCGCCTTCTCCTTCCCTCTTTTAAGTCGTTTCCCACATCCCTTTGCCCTCGATGGGATTGGTTCTTTCGAACTAACTTGGCTTGCATTATTAGTAGGTGTTTCGATACTCATTCGGATACTACTACCTTCACCATCTACATGAGTACTCTTCATCAATCGAAGCTTCTTCCGAGCTATTAACAAACAATCTTTCACAACATCACTCCCACCTTCAATTACTAAGGACTCATCAATTACTGTAGAAGAAAGTTGGGAAAGGCTATTTCTCGTTTCTAACATAGAAGAGTCACATGTTTCATTCATGCCACCACCCAAGTCATCGAAAACTCTCCCAACTTTTTCTGATTTAAGCCACATAGGCAAGATATACTGCTCGGGAAGTTTCTGAACCTGCTTTTTGGTAAAGTACTGCAACATGTGCCTACACGGGATTCCATCACATTCAAACATCTTACAACTGCAAGTAAGAAAGTTCGATGACTTATCAAATTTAAGCTCACGACCCCTTGCTCCACTCTCTCCCCTAATTACACTGTAGAAACAGACACGATCATCTTTAAATGTCCTCGTGAGCACATACGCATCCTTCTGACAGATTTCATCTTGAAACTTGTGAAATATGTTCCGTGTATACAGTTCACTCATTGACAACTCCACTGCCCAGGGTGTTTTTGTAATTGGCTTCTCATTCACATCTTTATGATCCATATCCAATTCATTATGCCGGATGTGTGAAAGTGCCAGGTCAAACCTTTTCACAAACTCAATCAAAGAATTCTCTACAAACACAAACCTCTTGAAAAATGAATGGCATCCTTCTGCACGTTGACTGCTAGTCATATGGGCTGAGAAAATATGTCTCACAAATGCGGGAACCCATCTGTCCCGAATTTTGTACAAGTCATGCAACCATTCATTGGTGTCCAACTTCACTTTTCCTACTACCTCTCTCCAGCTTGTTTCGAACTCGTTAGGGCTCTCAGATTTCCATATACAATTTTTCAACTCGTCATAATGTTGTGTATACTGGACCGCACCTAATTTTTCAGAGAATTTACTTACGATGTGCCAAATGCAATACCTGTGATGCGTATTTGGGAGAACAGTGGCAATTGCTTTTGTCATCGAAGGACACTGATCGGTTATGATCATCTTCGACGGCCCCGCTGGCATCACTTTCAACCATTCTTCGAAAAGCCACTGAAATGCATCACTGTTTTCCTCGTGTAAGAACGCACACCCAAACAACGTTGTCTTCCCATGGTGATTAACCCCGACTAAAGGTGCAAAGATCAACTTATATCGGTTGGTGTTGTAAGTTGAATCGAACACCACCACATCTCCAAAATACCGATACGACTCTCTCATGGTTGCATCGGCCCAAAAACAATGCTTCATCCTCCCCTCATCATCTAGTGCAAATTTAAACGTAAAACCGGGATTCTTTTGTTGTTTTTTCTTAAAATTCTCATGCATCAAGTCCACGTCAAGTCCATCTAATTCTTTCCTCTTGTCCCTCGCAACATTATACAAATCTTGTTTTAAAAAACCAACATTGTGAAGACCACCGGCATCCATCTCTAAAATAGCCATCTGTTGTGACATTGGCACATTTGCAGCGGCTAATTGTTCTGCTAAGGCTTTCTTGGCCTTTGACACTTTGCGATGTGAACGTAAAAAATGAACCTTCCTAGGCGTCGCAAGAGGGTGGTTATGGGCCTCAACGAATTGACTAACAACAAACCCTTTCCCCGACTTGGAATCTTTTACAACGGTGAGTTTTGCACCACAGCCCTCTCTAATTAACCCACGTTTCCGTGTTGTGGGTTCAGAATTTGGTTCACAGATTCTCCTCGACCCTTGTTTGAAGCAAACGTACTCCTTTCTTACTACTTCAGTTTTCCCCTTAATTTTGCTAGAATTTTTCCGCGTCCCAAATCCAGCTGCTCTAGCATAGATGTTGTAGAACTCGTGAGCGGCATCTAAAGTGTCAAACTGTTGCTTAATTTTTGGTCTCAGCTCCCTTTGTACTTGCGGAATGTGTAACATTAGGGTAGAAGCAGCAGATGAAACTTGTATATCTTCCAATGACTCCATCCTACACAAAAACAGACAAAACAATACAAGGTACTATCAGAATTGGCAAAACAATAACAAAGTATTACCAAAAAACCATACTAAACTCACATGACAAAGTAAGGTTATTGGTGTCATCTTACATAGTTCAACCCTCAGAATATAGTGTATTGCAATCCATAATATATTATCTTCCAGGCTACAAGTAGTCCTCAGTGAACATCTAGTTAGATAAGCCTATAAATGTCAAGTCAAAACATAATTCAATTAGTGAAGCCTTTAAGTCACGATTCATGCATTCTTCATCTTAAATCCTAGTTAATTCAATCATATCAACCTCAAGATTTTTAAGATAGGCCGTAAACCTTACAGCTTCAATTCACTGTAAGTTGGGAAGAGTACTTACTACACATACGTGCCGATATATGTTCAGCACATACACCATTACAACCCAATTGCACGTCGTCCCACAGGACATTCAAAACCATAGCTACACCTAATACAAGCCTAATTACTCAACAAAAAAATAGAACAGAACGCTAAACGACATCAAATATATGTGCCGATAATGTATGGTCATATGCGGATCAGACTTGTAATTTTGGAGAAATTCTTTAGCTATAAACACCACTAACCAATACAACCAATTTACCCAAAAATACCACATACAACTGGAACTCATACTCCTTTCAGAATTCATTGACCCTAGTTGTACCTCCAAGTTCAACCATTTATTTAGTTGGTGCTAATTTAACTTCTTGCAAATCCGTTCTTTTCAAACTTACCAAACCTAATATGTATCTCCAGCCAATGTTGTTGTATCATCTAACCTTTAACTTATGAATACACTGATTTTTTAACGTTTTGGAAAAACGCTGTATGTAAATTTCGAAATTTTTGAAAAAATTTCTTAGATCTAGGTTTCGAAAATTTTCAAACTGTAGAAACCCTAACTAACAAATCGAAATCAGAAATCAATGTTTTTCAAAGTTTGATACCTTGGGTAAGCCGAAAATGACGAGATATCACGGTCGTGGGTGGTTGTGGGTGGCTGTGGGTCGCGGTCGCAGTGGGTCGCGGAGGTGGTCGCGGAGGTCGCGGTGTCTTCTTCTTCCTCTCTTCTTCTTCTTCTTCTTCTTCCTCTCACGCCGAGCCCTAAATCGCCATTCCTCTCTTCTCTCAGACGTTCGAAGTGAAAATGAGGGAGAGAGGAGTCAGTGTTGGGTTTTGGTCCTGAACCCTTTGCCTTGACCTGTTGTTACCTGATTTAAGTGACCCCTCGCGTTTGAGCCGTTGGATTTATCCAACGGCTGAGATTCTTAGGTCCGGATACTGTTCAAAGACGGGGTTCCGTTTTAGACGCGCCGGCTATATATATAAAGTTTCCTATGAGGGCTCCCTCACAAAAAAGTGTGGGAAAACAGTTGTGGGTCGTTGGATCATATGCCCTTCATGCGATCCAACGGCTCACAACTGTTTTCCAGCACTTTTTTTTGGTGAGGAAGCCCTCATAGGAAACTTCTTGTGTGTGTGTGTGTGTGTGTGTGCACACACACACACACACACACACACACACACACACACACATACACTCAATTTTAGACGGCCGCTTACTACTTACTAGTTGTAAGGACGTCACGATGGAGATTCGACGGACGGACGACTACGGACGCCGGCGATCGGATTTCAGTTTAACCTTCTCCTTCTGGTCTTCTTCGGTTCTTCCTCTTCTGAGTCTTCTCTCTCTCTTGCCTTTATCGTCTGAGAGTATCATGAGAGAGAGGAGTTGTACACTTGTATCGTTGCTTTTTCAATATTCAGATTGTGATTTTCTTTCTTCTTTTTTTAAAATCAGTTTTAGCCTTTGGGCCTTTTTTTTAATATTGGGCCACAATGGTTTTTGGGCCTTTTTTCAAATATTGGGCCATAATGGTTGGGCTCTTTTATAACTAATAATGGATTTTTTTTCTATATTTGGGTAAAAAAAGAGTTCTAGTGAAGCCCATTTGTAAAAAATGTTGGAGTGCCCCAAATTTCAACCAATTTTGGAGTGCCTTAGCCCGAGGCCTTGTGGGCTTTAGGCCTGGGTCGGCCTTGACTGGAAAGGACGGTGCTCGGAATCTCGTCGGACTCTCTTCTTGAGGCCCATTTCTTGCAAAAGCTTTGCTCAACCCAGTGCTACGGTAGCTGCCCCAACATTGTGGACCTGTACTTCAATCTTATTGCCGGTGAAGGTAATTTGACCACAAAATCTCGTAACACGAGCTATAAAATCTCATAAAAATGAGCCACAAAAGTTCGTAAATAAACTATCACAAATTTCATATCTAAGATCACAAAAATTTGTAAGGACCCAAAAAAAGGGGTGTACCGGAGATTTTTTTTCCAAAATTTAGACAAAATTTCAAAAAATAGAAACTTGACTTTTCACATGTTCCATGAATTCTTTATCTATTTTTTATTTTTCACTTTCTAGCTTTTCCTGTTCAATAATCAGTCTATACCACAAGTCCGTGGCTTACTAACATGACTGCTGGTTTTGACCTGGCTAGGTGTATTTCTTCCCAAACTATGTGAAACAAGAGGGGAAAACGTATGTCGAGGATTGGCCGAGATAAAAAGCTCCGGATACGTTGCACCTGGACCCAAAGGCGTCCACCCGGTGAAATACATGGTTGCTACAATGTTTGCCCCAGCTCCCGGAGGAGTCCACCCGGTGAAATACATGGTTGCTCCAACTCCCTATTAAACTTCAAGATTTTCTCCTAGAAAAAAATACTAGAGATTTAGATATATATCAGTACTTTGCAATAAGGAAGTCTTAGTGACTGGGAGAGTACTAAGATTGGAGTGTGTGTTTTTTTTTTTTTCCTTTTGCATATATATGTTCGTTGCGTAGTGAATTGGTCGAAGAGGCATGATCAATCAAACATACGAACATGAATAAAGTGATTTTCAATAGTCATTAGGAAGATCAATACTCGGTTAATTGTACCCTGTGTCATATTTGTATAATTGTAGGGAAATTACTCATGGATTTGGCCGAAATGTAACTCCCATCTAAGAATGTTTGATTTCTACAGTTGTGTTCCTCAGCTGTGTGATGCATGGAAATGCATGTCACAACATCACATACAGTTCATCCCATACTGAGTACTCCCTCTGTCTCATATTGCTGGCCCCTTTTGAAAAAACGTACATTTTGCACGCACTTTGAAAAAAAAGTACCTTTTGAAAAAACGTACATTTTGCACGCAAAAAATAATGTGTTTATGAGAATTATGTTTTTATAAAAATTTACACCAATTTTTTCTACTCAATGAGGTCTTTAAGTTGGTGTATAAATTTTCCAAAACCATTCGCTCGCTCTCAGCACTGTCCTCAATAAATTGTTCGGCTAAATTGAGTATTTCCTCTTCACTCATTATTTGAAAAACCTCTCTCAAAACCTTTTACCAAACAAACTAGTAATATTTTGTTTTGGCTAAATTGATTATAAAGCCTATTTGCTTATCGATATAAACAGACGACAAAACCCTCAGATTGCTGCTTAATTTCTACCATTTCTTTTGTATTTTTTTAGTTTTCCGGCCTAATGGACCGACTAATTCATATGTTCAATTTGACAATCCATTAGTAGAGGGCTCAGTTAAAGTCAAAACACCGTACAAACTAACACAACACATTCGAACCCTATCACCGGCCAGTTGCAACTGGTAGGAGGTAAATTTTATTTTATTTTATTTATTTTTATAGTCCAAAACTTATTTCAAATCCAAAACTTTCCCGCAATTGATTTTGAGAAGGAGGAGAGATAGGAATACCACGATTTGAACCCAGAGTTTGGGCTCTGGGCTTCCGACACTTAGTTTTGCTACATGTCTAATGGGCTAAAAGAGTAGATGAATGCTCTTGGACCTTTCCAAATTTAAAGATCAACTCGGCCCCCCAAAATGGTCTAGACGTCCAATTTAATCCGAAAAGGTGAAAAAACGATAAATCTGTAGGTACAGAATTTTTTGTACAGATTTTGTACAAATCTATGGTTTTGGACCTCTTCGGGATCCCACAAGGATGATCGGAGCCGTTCATGTCTTTCAAAATAATGTTTACTTGTATCCCGTAAAAATCAACTAAATCGGATATCGGGAAATGCTCCGTCAGTTCATCTAGTTTTTTATTCATAATTAAAAACTGGATAAACCAATGGAGCATTTCCCGATATCCGATTTAGTTGATTTTTTACGGGTTACAAGTAAGCATTATTTTAATAAACATGAACGGTTCCGATCATCCATGTGATACCAGAAGAAGCCCAAAACAACAGATTTGTACAAAATCTGTACAAAAAATTCTGTACTAGTAGTCCTGTCTGTGAAATAACCCTCTACTTTTCAAATTTAATGTGTCACACTCGAATAAATGTGCTTTTAAGATCTTGTAGAGAAGATATGTCACTCAAAAATTAATGTTGAACGAATATGGTTTAATATATCTTGGAGCACGTTTATTTTGCGAAACAGTTCAAAGTTTTAAAAGTATATTTGGTTTGCTGTTGAAGCATAAATGAGATTTAATAACATAATATTCGATATTCGATTAAAATGGTTGTCTCGCTTATGTTATCAACTGAGATCTTGAAATTAAATGAACGTCGATAAAATTACTCCCTCCGCTCCTATAATTGTTAGTCCTTTTGGGAGGGGTAAAAGAAAAAACTCGTAAACTAGACCGAGACCGACCAAACTGGTGGTTTGGTTTGATTTTTTACCAAACCAAAAAAATTGGTTGGGTTCGATTTAACGCCTTCAATCCGGAATCAACAGGACCGGATCGAATATATAAATTTTTATTTTTTAATGAGAGTTACATAAATATACATAACATTAAAATGTTAAAAGTTAATTAAACCAAAATAAGCCAGTCAAATCAAACCGAAATGTCCGGTCTGGTTTGGGAAAAACGCATAAACTGGACCAAACCAAACAGTTTACACAACTTTTGTGGAGTTTGAGCCGCTTTTCAATTGCTCATACCTCGTAATTTATAATATTTTATATTCTTTTAGAAATTTTGTCTTATAGAATGAATTGAGATCTATCGAATAAGCTCTATATTGCCTATATAATGTAATACCAAGTAGAAAATAGGGGAAATGACCAAAACATGGTGGTTGGGCAAAATAATACCAAAAACATGGGCATGGTTTAGCAAATGACCAAAACATGACAAGAACAAAAAATTCCCACATAATACATGGTATTTTAGACTTGCACTACCAACAAAAAAATTCCCACGGCTACGGACGCCGGCGATCGGATTTCAGTTTAACCTTCTCCTTCTGGTCTTCTTCGGTTCTTCCTCTTCTGAGTCTTCTCTCTCTCTTGCCTTTATCGTCTGAGAGTATGATGAGAGAGAGGAGTTGTACACTTGTATCGTTGCTTTTTCAATATTCAGATTGTGATTTTCTTTCTTCTTTTTTTTAAAATCAGTTTTAGCCTTTGGGCCTTTTTTTTTAATATTGGGCCACAATGGTTTTTGGGCCTTTTTTTAAATATTGGGCCACAATGGTTGGGCTCTTTTATAACTAATAATGGATTTTTTTTCTTTATTTGGGTCAAAAAAGAGTTCTAGTGAAGCCCATTTGTAAAAAATGTTGGAGTGCCCCAAATTTCAACCAATTTTGGAGTGCCTTAGCCCTAGGCCGGCCTTGACTGGAATGGACGGTGCTCGGAATCTCGTCGGACTTTCTTCTTGAGGCCCATTTCTTGCAAAAGCTTTGCTCAACCCAGTGCTACGGTAGCTGCCCCAACATTGTGGACTTGTACTTCAATCTTATTGCTGGTGAAGGTAATTTGACCACAAAATCTCGTAACACGAGCTATAAAATATCATAAAAATGAGCCACAAAAGTTCGTAAATAAACTATCACAAATTTCATATCTAAGACCACAAAAATTCGTAAGGACCCAAAAAAAGGGGTGTACCGGAGATTTTTTTCCAAAATTTAGACAATTTCAAAAAATAGAAACTTGACTTTTCACATGTTCCATGAATTTTTTTATCTATTTTTTATTTTTCACTTTCTAGCTTTCTTGTTCAATAATCAGTCTATACCACAAGTCTGTGGCTTACTAAGGCTTTGTTTGATAACACAGATTAAACACTTAAAACTAAATGAAACACTTAAAAAAATTTTTTTTTTTTTTTTTGATCGGCAACAAAAATTTATTGAAGAAACTCGAAGAAGGGTACATCGAGAACAAATCCAACCAAAAGTTGGATAACACCTCAAGGCCAAAGAGCCCAAATACAACATTAAAGAACAAAAATGCCCAGCCCAAACAAGTGGGCTAAGCCCAACCCCAAGAAAGCCCTAAACCTAACCCTAAAACACAGTGCAAAACATCACCACCAAAGCACCTGACAGCCACCACCGCAACCCCGACATCCACCACGACCACAAAGTTTATTACTATTATAATTTCAAAATATATAACAAAACTACTAGTTTGTTGTACAATGAGTGTTGTTGGTCTAGTGGCAAGAGGGAAGATGTTGGTTTGATAAATCTTTCAATTTTGTGGCTTAAAAAAGAGGTTGGTAGGAGTTGAACACACAACCTTCAACATAGAGGTAGCACACCTTACCACCAAGCAACACCTAGGCTATGTTACCAAATCTTGACACAAATAATGTGTATACAAAATTATTTTCCTCATTATTTTTTTTTAAATTTTTTTTTACATTGACAAGTAGGGGGTCAGCGGGGGCACGTGCCCCTGCTTGCCCCCCCCCCCGGATCCGTCCCTGTTTGTAGGGAAATTACTCATGGATTTGGCCGAAATGTAACTCCCATCTAAGAGTGTTTGATTTCTACAGTTGTGTTCCTCAGCTGTTTTATGCATGGAAATGCATGTCACAACATCACATACAGTTCATCCCATACTGAGTACTCCCTCCGTTTCATATTGCTTGCCCCTTTTGAAAAAACGTGCATTTTGCACGCAAAAAATGATGTGTTTATGAGAATTATTTTTTTAAAAAAATTTACACCAATTTTTTCTACTCAATGAGATCTTTAAGTTGGTGTATAAATTTTCCAAAACCATTCGCTCGCTCTCAGCACGGTCCTCAATAAATTGTTCGGCTAAATTGAGTATTTCCTCTTCACTCATTATTTGAAAAACCTCTCTCAAAACCTTTTACCAAACAAACTAGTACTCGTAATATTTTGTTTTGGCTAAATTGATTGTAAAGCCTATTTGCTTATCGATATAAATAGACGACAAAACCCTCTGATTGCTGCTTAATTTCTACCATTTCTTTTGTATTTTTTAGTTTTCCGGCCTAATGGCCCGACTAATTCATATGTTCAATTTGACAATCCATTAGCAGAGGGCTCAGTTAAAGTCAAAACACCGTACAAACTAACACAACACATTCGAACCCTATCATTGGTGAATTTGGATTTGTTAATTACTTATTTCAAACCCAAAACTTTCCGGCAATTGATTTTGAGGAGGAGAGATAGGAATACCACGATTTGAACCCAGAGTTTGGGCTCTGGGCTTCCGATACTTAGTTTTGCTACATGTCTAATGGGCTAAACTGGTGGTTTGGTTTGATTTTTTACCAAACCAAAAAAATTGGTTGGGTTGAATTTAACGCCTTCCAATCCGGAATCACCAGGACCGGATTGAATATATAAATTTGTATTTTTTAATGAGAGTAATATAAATATACATAACATTAAAATGTTAAAAGTTAATTAAACCAGAATAAGCAGGTCAAATCAAACCGAAATGTCTGGTCTGGTTTTGAAAAAAGCATAAACTGGAACAAACCAAACAGTTTACACCTCAACTTTTGTGGAGATTGATCCGCTTTTCAATTGCTCATGCCTCGTAATTGATAATATTCAATATACTTGAGAAATTTGTTTTATAGAATGAATTTAGATCTATTGAATAAGCTCTATATTGCATATATAATGTAATACCAATTAGAAAATAAAACCAATTATCTATCAGGTTAGTAGAATAGAACTAGGGACCAACAAATGAGGACATAGAGAGTAATATAGGATCCCGAATTTGAATGAAAAATTAGTACATTAGATTAAGCACTCGGAAAAATATTTTAAAAATTAATAACCGTCCGGATCAATTGTATGCAACCCGAAAGTGAGTCGACCATCGGTACCCATAGACTTGTAAATTTATGAAATACAGGATAATAAATGCCCCAAAGTCCCAAACTGACTGGGAGGGTCTTCAAGTCTCTGAAGAAAATTCTAGGAAGAGAGTCAAGAGACACCTCGTATCAAAGCTGTTACCTGCATTGGAAGAAAAACAGTAAGCAGCTTGTCCAAATATGAAATCAGGACAAACTCTCGCAAAAGGCAGTAGCAGCAGCATCGATCAAAGCTTTGACATCACCCAGGTAGGACAGCAGTAACAGCAACAACAAGAGAAAACCTTAGTCTTTTGGGTGTATCAATGCCTTTAACCGTGAACATTTTCAGAGTCTAATAAGACATGACATAAGTAACCCATGTTTCTAAATAAGACATGACCCCATAAAACAAGAAATTTAGTTTATGGAGGGTGAACATTACAGGGGTGAGACCTACACCATTTTAACCAATAGGAGAGAGGGTAATGAAGGAGGGTGAACAAAATCGCACTCTGAAAAAATACGCTGTGATTTCTTATCATATGGATCAGTATTCTAGTTTTGATAGTACATGATACGGTACTCTTATAGCTTGAGCATCGGAGGTGCTTCTCACCGTTTTCTGCTTTGCAATGCCTAGGGTTCTGATGAGGCGACTCGTTGCTGATCTCAACGAGCGTCTACCATTCGAGGTGGATTTTCTTCACGTACATGACTAGCATTTTTGTATTTAATTTGAATAGTTCCTTTAAAATTTGTAGGGATTTTATTTATTTTGGGTTCTTCAGGTTAACTTACGCACACTTCGACTAATTTTTAGTAGCTAAAAACTCTACCATAGAAGAGGTCTTTCGTGTGGGAGCATTTCACACCACTGAAGTAAAGGTCGGAGAAAATCCTAGTGCCAGCTGCATGTGATAGCCACCTCAACATTGATAGCCACCTCACCACCACACGCATAAACGTATGAACAACGGCGGACTCAATAATTTCTTATAGTGGGGCACATATTCATTCATAACCTTAAAAACATTCACCAATCAACTGCAATTATACAATATTATTGGATTTTAATATATCCACATTATGGAAAGCGGTTTAACTATAGGTTTTCAAAAGTTCTTAAACATATCCACTAATTTCAGAGTGTTCATTGATCTGAACTGTTCATATGAATCATGTGGGGCTAGGCGAGTAGAGTGTCCATATTAAAATTTATGTTTATGGGGCACTCGTAACTATCTCATCGTAACATTTGGATTTAGAAAAATAGGTCCAAACTATATTTGCAAAAATAAAGTATTCTTATTAAGCTGTTACAAATGTCCAATCAACTTTGCCTTGAATAAATTAGTTAACTTCTTCCCAAATTAGTTAATTTTGAGTGGGGGCACTGAACCCACGTGCACCATAAGTCCGCCCCACGTGCACCATTCTTGGCGGATTCTCTGACTGCCATGAGTCGGTCTTTTTGTTTGTCAACGAGGGACTACATTGTAGACTTCAAATATTTTCGGAGCACAACAAGGGTACTTCAAGGGGTCCCATGCAGAAAGCCAAGTCCACTAACGTATAAAAAAAAGTAGGGTTTACGTTGTTTTGTTTTCACTCGGGTGTCCGGACTAACTTACGCTCAACTTGATTAATTCTGGAGTCCAATTCAACTGTGCATTTCCGGGTTGTTCAATTAAAGCCGGAACAAAATTTTATGTGGTCCGGACCCAAAGAAATTAATATCATTTAAGAGATTTTGAATCTGAACTATACCTTAGGAGGAGCAAATTCCTTGATCACCGGTCAATCCCTTGGAATTACCAATTTCTCCACAGTTAACCAACCAAAACTAGTATAAATAGCCCTCCATGTAATTAGGAATCTCCACAGAGGTTTTTCCAATCACAAATCAAATCCTTAGGCTCCATTTTGAGCAACTCCTTCCCCTCTCTAACTAGTTGTCTTCTCATAATTTTCTATACAATCTGTGTCCAATGGCTTCTTACATTAGCTCCAAGACCCTGGCAATCCTAGCTCTTGCTCTTGCCCTCTGTGTGCAAGGCATTCTAGGTGAGTAAAAATGTTCATCTTGTAATTTATAAATTATAACCAATGAAATATAAAAATAAATTGACACTCTTGATTCCTACCTTGTATTTTTTATTTCACTTTTTATACAGTTTTTTAGATTTCTATACATTTTTGACATATTTAATATACTTTTTAAACTTTACCGACAGCCCAGTGGACTGATTGTTCGTGATCTAAGTCTTTGGTCCAACAACTAAAGTGTTCATAAGATATTAGACTTTAAGATTACATATTTTCAATGAATGTAACCTAATCTGTGGGATTATGTATATGTAGGAGGAGCAATAGAATGTGAGAACCTCAACAAAGACTCGTGTGCATTCGCGGTATCGTCATCCGGGAAGCGATGTGTGCTGGAGAATAGCGTGAATAGGAGCGGGGAGGAGTCGTACACATGCTGCGCATCAGAGATCGAGGCTGATAAATTGAAGGATTGGGTCGAAACCGATCAGTGCATCGATGCTTGCGGGCTGGAAAGAACCGTGCTTGGAATCTCGTCGGACTCTCTTCTTGAGGCCCATTTCTTGCAAAAGCTTTGCTCAACCCAGTGCTACGATAGCTGCCCCAACATCGTGGACCTGTACTTCAATCTTGCTTCTGGTGAAGGTAATCTGACCACAAAATCTCGTAACACGAGCTACGAAATCTCATAAAAGGAGCCACAAAAGTTCGTAAAATAAACTACCCCAAACTTCGTATCTCAGACCACAAAAAAATGGGTGGACCGGAGATCTTCCAAAATTATACCCCAAAACCACTTAACATAATTTCAAAAAATAACTTGACTTTTCACATGTTCCTTGTAATTTCACTTGGCTTACTAACACGAGTGCTGGTTTTGACCTGGCTAGGTGTATTTCTTCCCAAATTATGTGAAACACGAGGGGAAAACGTACGTCGAGGATTGGCCGAGATCAAAAGCTCCGGATACGTTGCACTTGAACCCAAAGGCGTCAACCCGGTGAAATACATGGTTGCTCCAATGGTTGCTCCAATGGTTGCCCCAATGGTTGCTCCAATGGTTGCCCCAATGGTTGCTCCAATGGTTGCTGGTTGCTCCAATGGTTGCCCCAATGGTTGCTCCAATGGTTGCCCCAGCTCCGTATTAGACTTCGAAAAATTTCTCCTAGAAAAAAATACTAAAGATTTAGATATATATCAGTAGTTTGCAATAAGGAAGTCTTAGTGACTGAGAGTACTAAGATTGGAGTGTGTGTTTTTTTCCCTTTTTGCATATGTTCATTACGTAGTGAATTGGTCGACGAGGAATAAAGTGATTTTCAATAGTCATTAGGAAGATCAATACTTGTTCAAGGGGTTTATACCCTGTCATATTTGTAGGAAAATTACTTCATGTATTATAGATTTGGCCGAAATATATAAATCCCATGTAAGGATGTTTGATTTCTACAGTTGTGTTCCTCAGCTGTGTGATGCATGGAAATGCATGTCATAACATCACATACAGTTCATCCCATACTGAGTATATTTTCATTCAGCACTCCTGTTTTTTTAGAACTTATAAATAAAGGGCAAGAAAAATGATTACAAAGGAAATGACACATTTGTTTCAGTACACAGAAAAGAGGAAAACCATGGGAATTGGGGCCTGTAGTGAGCCAAATTCATTATAGGGTGCATCGCTCGGCGATTGACGGTCCCAATAAATGAAGCTTAAATTATATGAAAAATGTTTATTTAAAGTGTAAGATGATCCGGAACGTTGATTGCTGATCGAACGGTTGAACAGAGCTCACTACACCCTGTAGTACAGGGGCCCCGCTCCCGAAAACCACAGTACAACCATTTGATTTAGCAAACGCGAAATAAAGCCGAGAGGGAGGGAAGAAAATGAAATGAAAACTCCGTTTCTAAGAAAATGAAATGAGATTCGATTTGTATATGAAGTTTTTAATGAAAAACATTAAGTTCTCTCGATCTCCAATTATTACAAAGTAAACTTTGTTTGGCTTTAATTTTCCAAAACCATTCACTCGCTCTCCGCACGGTCCTCAATAAGTTGTTTGGCTAAATTGAGTATTTCCTCTTCACTCATTATCTGAAAAAACCTCTATCAAAACTTAAACCAAACAAACTAGTACTTGCTTGGCTAAATTGAGTATAAAGCCTATTTGTTTATCGATATAAATAGATGACAAAACCCTCATAGATTGCCGCTAATTTCTACCATTTCTTTTGTATTTTTTAAGTTTTCGGCCTAATTGGTTGACTAATTTATATGTCCAATTTGACAATCCATTAGCAGAGGGCTCAGTTAAATTCAAAACACTGTACAGACCGACCCAACACATTCGAACCCTATCACCGGCCAGTTGCAACTAGTTGGAGGTAATTTTTTTATATTTTTTCCCATAGACATCATTGGTGAATTAGGATTTATTACTTATTTCAAACCCAAAACTTTCCAGCAATTGATTTTGAGAAAGAGGAGAGATAGGAATACCACGATTTGAACCCAGAGTTTGGGCTCTGGGCTTCGACACTTAGTTTTGCAACATGTCTAATGGGCTAAAAGAGTATATGAATGTTCGTGGACCTTTCCAAATTTAAAGATCAACAATGGGCCAGACGTCCAATTTTTAATCCGAAAAGGTGAAAAAACCTTCTACTTTTCAAATTTAATGCGTCACTCTCGAATAAATGTGCTTCACTCAACATAAATTTGAAGATCAACTCGGTCGGATCCCCAAAATGGATTCTGTCCAATTTAATCAGATCCTCCCCTGAGGTTTCAAATGATCATTGGAACTCTTTTTAGATCTTGTAGTGAAGATATGTCAATACCAAGATTCCCATATGACCAATTATCCTTAGTTTCTAAATCAAAAATGCGTTTTGACAACATTATGGAAAAAAATTGATGATGACACCTAAAAATGGAATTTATTCTTAAAAAATTTTTCTCTTTTAATAGTCCTTACTCAAATTTCAAAATGGCTTGTCTCTTTTTCCTTTATTTATTTTTTCCCATTTGTTCTTCTTTTCATTTAACTCAAATTTCAATATACGTATATACTTTTCCTTTATTCAATTTTTTAAAAATTGTTAGAAGATCTCTTTCAATTTTTTTCCTAGTCTTATAAAAATCATTTGAATTAGATAATTGTAAACAATCAAAAAAAAAAATTCATTAAAATTTTGGATCCTGAATAATAAATGAATTTTGAAAAAAGTTAAAAATAAAAGCCAAGTAATGGAATTTTTTTTTTTCGCATAGTTTAGCCTTGATATTTTTATTGACAGATCTATTTACATTAGATTTACACCCAACTAAAGGCAAAAACTATTTGTCTAAAAAAAAAAATAGGCAAAACTCATTATACATTGAAAGCCAAAAACTGAAAAACATGAATGAATTTACCACTTATAATCGTTCAAAAGTTATAAACCCAATTAGACTTATTCCATGTAATGGAGTTTTTCTTTTTTTTTTTTTGCAAACAAGAAATGGGATTTTATTGACATATCTCATATTTATTTTTAGTTTTTGAACATTTTGAAAAGAAAAAAAAAACATAAAATACAAAACAAAACAAAAAGGGGTTTTTTTTTCCACTAACCTTGCATGATCTGGAGAAAAACAATTTGAGGAAGAAAAAACAAGGAAAAAAAAAGAAGAAAACGTTTTTTTTTGAAAAATTATGTTGGTAGAATGTATTTATTTTGTTATAAGGGTAACTTTCGGGAGGGTCTTTTTTGAAAACTTTAAAAAAAGTAAGGAAGGGATTGTGATCGCGGCGGGGGGAATCTTGATATTGTCTTTTTTGGGAGGTGTGTTTTAATCCCATAACAAAATCCTCGGAAAGGTATTTGTTTGTGTCGAAACCTCGAGAGGTTACTGATAATTACCCTAAATCTGAAGATCAACTTCGTCCCCAAAATGGATTAGACGTCCAATTTAATCCGTCCTTTCCTGGTTCACTTTGATTATTGGAACGGTTTGCTTTTTAGATCTTGTAGAGAAGATATGTCACTCGCAAATTAATGTTGAATGAATGTCGTTTGATATATCTTGGAGCACATTTATTTTGTGAAATATGCGTTACAGTTTAAAGTTTTATTTTGGTTTACTTTTGCAGCATAAATGCGTTTTGACAACATAATATTCGATATTCGGTTAACATAGTTGTCTCACAAAAAGTGTTCTGATGTTATCAATCTGAGATCCACAAATTAAACAATTTAAACGATCGTTTGTTAAAATAAACTTTGATAAAATTACTCCCCTGCTCCTATTTGTTAGTCCTTTTGGGAGGGGTAAAAGAAAAAAACCAAAAACCAAATCGAGACCATTGCAATGAAGCCAAAAAGTTTGGCCTTTCAATTTAGAAACCGGTAGTTTGGTTTGATTTTTACCAAACCAAAAAAAAAAGAAACCAATTGGTTGGATTTTTGTCGCCATCCGACCTGGAATCAACAGGACCGGATCGAATATATATAAATTTGTATTTTTTTTAATGAGAGTTACATAAATAAAATGTTAAAAGTTAATTAAAGCAGAATAAGCCGGTCAAATCAAACCGAAATGTTCGGTCTGGTTTGGAAAAAAGCATAAACTGGAACAAACCAAACAGTTTACAGCTCAACTTTTGTGGAGTTTGAGCCGCTTTTCAATTGCTCATGCCTCGAAATTTATAATATTTTATATATTTTTTAAAATTTAGTCTTATAGAATTAATTGAGATCTAATCAACTAAGCTCTATATTGCATATATAATGTAATACCAATTAGAAAATAAAACCAATTTTCTATCAGATTAGTAGAATAGAACTAGGGGCCGACAAATGGGGACATAGGAAGTAATATAGAATCTTGAATTTTAAATGAAAAATTAGTTCATTAGATTTAGCACTCAGAACAATATTTTAAAAATTAATAACCGTCCGGATCAATTGTATGCAACCCGAAAGTGAGTCGACCATCGGTACCCACAGACTTGTAAATTTATGAAATACAGGATAATAAATGCCCCAAAGTCCCAAACTGACGGGGAGGGTCTTCAAGTCTCTGAAGAAAATTCTAGGAAGAGAGTCAAGAGACACCTCGTATCAAAGTTGTTACCTACATTGGTTCGTGTGTCATGAAGAAGATGGAAATTGGGGTTGCGTGCCTAGAGATATGCCCATTCAATACCTTGAGCCGGGATCTCTCAGTGTAGGGGTACATTACATATTTACATGCTTGTAATTCGCGATCACAACTGTCAGAAATTGTTTTTAATGGTTCAATTTTGCTAAAAGTATCAAATGTATTTTTTGAAATCTGGAACATTAATTATAAACAAGGACAGCTGCACTATTTCCCTACACTACAGAATCCCGGGTCCTTGCTATGCCTATATGGTTAGGTGTCATACATTGGTTAAAAAAACTGAGCTTATGCGATGGACTTTTACGCGGAACCAAGCAATAAAAGTTGGTTTTTAAAACGATTTGGTATGAGACACCTAACCTAATTCGGAGCATGGCGAATCTACACCGACCGAACGCATTAAAAAAAGATTGATGATGCAAGAATGAGAAGTCACCTTGGTGTCGTTTGGATGCCGTGATGAGTTTTTCCCATAAATTGGCTCACGAATCACACGTCACGGGCCGGAAAAGTTTGCGGAGATGATGGCGGATGTGGCGAAAATTAAGGATGGCATGAAGGACAAAGTTTCATTGTTGATAAAGTTGGACAGGAAATTCTCAATCCTAGAATTTTTATTGATAATCGGATGTCAAAGGCTTTGGCGGTGCGCAAAGAGTTGGAAACTAATTTCTTTGGGATATGTTATTTCCTGGGTGTTCCAGGCTAGATGTAACGACCGGATGCGAAGCTAGAGCGGAGCCATCTTTGAGTCGGATGGAGGTGAAAGATTGAGAAAGACGTGGGAGTCGGCCCACCCAAAATTTTCAGCCCAAGCAAGTATTATAATAGTAGTCTACTAAATGTTGGTTAGGACAAGTTGTTCAATTTCATGGTAGATTAACGTTTTGGCAGGAGATTCCGATTGGACTCAAGCCCTGGCGACCTGGATTTAACCCCCACTGGGTTTGAATTTGGCGAAAAGATTTCAACCAAAAGAACATGATATATACTATGGGTGGGAGTAAACCCAAATCCTAAGGCAAGATCATGATCACTTTGTCAGCCCCTTAGGATCACTTTGTCAGCCCCTTAGGTTAACGACACTAAACTTGGCTTTTAATTAAACAATACAAATGGACACAAAAAGTGTTCCTCAAATATGCCATATTATGCTATGCTGTGGTGGAATTAGTGTACCACAGAACCAAATGAATGACTAAATGAAGTCAACAAGAGACAAACGACCCATCTGATCAAAAAAAAAAAAAAAAAGAGACAAACGACCCATAGCCATGCCAAAGGGATGGTTTCTGTTCCTCTTGTGGTCACAAAACAGACAATCAGCTAACCAATTTAGAATTCTCGGCAGATGTAGGCCCCTCCCCCACTTGCAATGAAGCCAGCCAAATGGAGTTTGGCCTTTACAGATCAGCACCAACCAACAGCCGCCACGAAAGCAGATCGGTGAAACCGGAGTGGTTATGTAGTGCGTGAGGAGCACTGTCACGTAGTTCTTGAGGGGCCTTCTCCACCACATATTAATACGTCGTGGAATACCACGTGGGAGTGCTGATTTCTCGTCAATATTTTAATGTTGTTTTGAATTATGTCGATTGAGAGTAGCCTTTTTCTTTTCTCGAGTAAAAAGTATCTAGTGTTAGTGTTAATGTAGTTAATGAGATATGAACATCTGTCAGTACATTGGAGTATGCGGTGAAGTAATATTTTCTCACGTGTTGGTCCTTTGGGGCTAAAATCATCCTACTTCACAAGTTTCTGTTTTTGGCAAATTGGCAAGTCCGGGGGTGAGGTTTACTGGTATGGTTCTTTGAGTTTTTGGTCATGCAAGTCTTAAAGAATGTTACATTTGTAATCTCCTGAATGTGATTTATTAAAATTTAACGGTTAACTTTACTGATGTATATCGATTGAAAAAAAATATATATATTAAATGATTAAGAGGACACATATCACTCACTCATGAAAAGGTGGGACTCATATGATTTTATATTTGTATGCCTTTAATTTTTAATATACAAATTCACTTACAGTATAAATAAATAAATAAAAACTAGCATACATGTCCCAAAGTCAATCCCAGCCGACGCCACGTCGAGTTCTATAGTTTTATTTAGCCCCTTCGTGATTTTATTTTGGAATATTTGACCGACATTAAGGGAAAATAATTAGTTAATTAATAATTAATTACTTTATATTCTGATTCAGGTATATAAATAAAATAATCAAATAAATAAAGAGTAAATAGCAAGAGACTGCCAAACAAGTCGTACGCCAGGCGACATATACGCGAGATCTATATAGGAGAGGCTCGAGTCTGTTTATTTTGTAGTGCTTATTTACATTCCTATAAAAAATTAGTTTGATTCACCTTCGATATATAGCCGAGAGGGGAAAAAAACGTGGATAGGTACATTAACAACATAGATTTGTCTTGTCAAAAAAAAAAAAAAGAGATTTGTAAAACGAAAATGCGATGATAAGAAAATAATTTGAGGGTTAAGTTGGCCCGTTTTTTCCCTGTACCAAACTGTTTTGATCATGACGTATCGAAATTCGACGAAACTAATTTTTTGCGAGGATGACATACTTGACGAGATTTACAAAGTGAATGATTTCGATCATTGTTTTGAATCGGAAGTCCCCAAAATTGAACTAAATTGGACAAAATATAAACTGAACATCTTCTGGAGTAATGCCAACTTACCTACCGCTTTTCAATCCGTAACTTGGTACCGTTTGAGATACTGGTGCAGGCCGATACTCCTCAGAGGTGGTTCGAAAATGAAAAATTAGTTTTTACATTAGACAAGGAAAAAAATCACAAAATGGAAAATTAGTTTTTACACCATGTTTAAAATTAAAATTTTGCAACCATTCCCATCACAATAAGAGGCAATACAGTATAACTAAATACTTCATCCAACGTTTCGAGGCCGTTTGGTTCATTTTATCAACTTATTGATTTCTTGAAAGTTTTGCATTCTTATTTGGTGAAGTGGGAAAATTGTTTGGCAACAAATACCCGCGATTTAAAAATCGCCATTTTTCTTTAAATCAAAAACACCATCCCTCTTTTTGATTTCTATTCTCATTTTTCCTTCTATTATGACAAAAATTTGTTAGCATCTTCCTTCTTGCATTGATCGTTAGCCTGCATGAAACACAAGGCCAGCCCCAGAAAGCACTGAATAATCCCTCGTGAGATTGCCAAAATTTGCGTCTCCTTCTATTATGACACGTGTCAGTTAACCTGCCGACCTTTTTCCTGGATTTGAATGAACCACGGTCACCCATTGATCGGATCCTCACCAACCTACCCCAGTCTCGCCTTCCTGGATGCATGAATGAACAACCGTCACCACACACGTATATAAACCCTACATCGGTTTCTCATTTGACTCATCCTCATCTGTTCATTTGTTTCATCTCCTCCAATAGTCTCCAATCTCTATCGTTTCTCTCTCTAAATCTCTCTCCGACATATAGATATGGCAAGTTCGACGCTCACCGGATTGTTAAAGCATGTCGCCGACGAATTCCCATCACGGCGAGCGATTTCCGTTTCCGGCCAATTCGATATCACACACGCTCGCCTTCAAGAATTGGTTGACCAAGCCGCCTCCCAACTCGTTGCATCCGGCGTTAAACCCGGCGAAGTGGTCGCTCTCACCTTCTCCAACACCATCGAGGTTTTGAACCATTCATATATCCATTTAACTTTTTTCCTTTTTTTCAATTCTTGCTTCTCGTGAAAACCGAATCGGCGAAATCACATTTACTTCTCCAGATTTTTATTGATTTGGGAGCGTTATTTTTGTAAAAAAAAAAATTAGATAATTGAGATTGAAGTTTCAATTTGCTAAATGCCCCCACGTAATTGGATAATCCTAATTTGATTCATGTTTGTGAAAGTATTGCTTGAATATTCTTACCAGTAGAAGCAGGAGAGTTCTTTGACCGGTAAAAATATTTTTAAATTCCGGCTATTGAATTTTGAGGTTTTTTACTATTAAGAGTATTTTTTTTAATTCTGGACTTTTAATTTTTCATATGAATAACTATGATTGCTCATTATCTTGTTGTTTCCCAATGTCTTCTTGCAAAGAAAACTAAATTTTGATTGAGATTATTGGAAAACTTTATAGACGATGAAATGTTTCTCCTAAATCTTTCTTGAAAACGAAATGTGTAGGTGTGATTCACACATATTGTTCGTATAATACACCGAGTAAATCACAAATACACTTTTTGTTTTTAGGAAAGATCTTGGGAAACTTTTCATATCAAACCTCATTCTAATTACAGTTGCTTCATGTAATTACAGTTTGTAATCATGTTTCTGGCCGTAATCCGCATCCGAGCCACAGTCGCGCCATTCAACGCGGCTTACACCGCAGACGAGTTCGAGTTCTACCTATCCGACTCAGAATCGAAGCTCCTCTTAACCTCCCAAGAAGGAAACAAGCCAGCGCAAGCCGCCGCCACAAAACTTAACCTCCCACACATCACCGCTTCACTTCCTCACCCCAACTCACCCGTCACCCTCTCTTCCTCAACTCACTCCGAGTCAACCCACGACAACTCGCTCTCCGATATCCACAACGACCCCTCCGACACGTCCCTCTTCCTCCACACCTCCGGCACCACCAGCCGCCCCAAGGGCGTCCCCTTGACTCAGCTCAACCTATACTCCTCCGTCCAAAACATCAAATCCGTCTACAAACTCACCGAGTCCGACTCGACCGTTATAGTCCTCCCTCTGTTCCACGTCCATGGATTAGTCGCTGGATTATTAAGTTCACTCGCGGCAGGAGCCTCAGTAACCCTCCCATCCGCCGGCCGATTCTCCGCTTCGACTTTCTGGTCAGACATGAACAAATACAACGCCACGTGGTACACTTCCGTCCCTACAATCCACCAGATCATACTAGACCGCCACTTAAACAACCCCGAACCAGTTTACCCGAAACTCCGGTTTATTCGGAGCTGCAGCGCGTCACTCGCGCCGGTTATTTTAAACCGGCTCGAGGAGGCCTTTGGGGCGCCGGTTTTGGAGGCGTACGCGATGACGGAAGCGACTCATTTGATGACGTCGAACCCGTTACCCGAAGACGGGCCGCACAAGGCCGGGTCGGTTGGGAAACCCGTGGGTCAGGAAATGGTTATATTGGATGAAAATGGGGTGGAACAAGAGGTTGGGAAAAGTGGGGAGGTTTGCCTTAGGGGTCCGAATGTGACGAAAGGGTATAAAGGTAATCCTGAGGCAAACAAAGCTGGGTTCCAGTTCGGGTGGTTTCATACGGGTGATCTCGGGTTTTTCGATTCGGATGGGTATTTGCAACTTGTCGGGCGGATTAAGGAGCTGATCAACCGTGGAGGTAATTTCTGATTAAATTACTTGTAGTATGTCTTTCAATAATGTTTTTTCCGATAATTAGGAGTGTCCGAGACAACTTACGTGTATCTTGACTAATTTTTTTCTGATTTGATCAAAGACAGACCCTATTCGTAGAACTTACAATTACGTTACTGCAATCATGTTCTTAGTGTTACGTTATCATTTTTTCAAAGTGGAGCTTATTAATTAATTGTTACAGTACACATAAAGAGAGAGATAAGGATGGGAATCTTTTTTATTATACCCCTACGAATGCGAATATTATAACGTTCCTAAGTTTTACTTTTATTTAGTGCTGGTTTAGTTAGGTACCACTTGGATCCGGGGGCCTGCTGTCCGTGGGGTCGGCAGGCCCTGTCAACCCCATCCGTGCCGTCCATTTCGCGCATCAACGGCTCGGATTGCATCAAACAATGGACGGCTCGGATACACTTTGGAGAGGTGAGATTTGAGCCGTTGATGCGCGAAATGGACGGCGCGGATGGGGTTGGCAGGGCCTGCCGACCCCAAGGGGCAGCAGAGCCCCCCACTTGGCTGAGGTAGTATTGGTTGGAAGGTCTTATTTAAGCTCTTTTGGCTTCCACAAGTTTCTTGAAAGTGACCAACAGTATTTGTTTTAGCCACGACCCACGTAGTCTTCGACAATGACTGGCTGGCACATTGTCGTCTCCCAATTCATTTTTGTGGTGTGTTAGAAGAGCCTTTGTTTTAGTGGGAGTCCTCATTATTTTTGCTACCTAATGCTTTTTTAAAGCACTTCACGTGAACCTTTTTTGCATTTTTGAAGTATAGTACTATGGCAAAAGATGAGGTTTCTGTACTCGTGGATGTTATAGGTAGTAGAGTAATTGATAGTGGAGGTGAAATTTATTATGCCATTACCGAAAATTTATGCCATTAGCCATGAGCTTTATGGAACCGGGGAGACTAGTGTGCGATTGGAGCCGTTGCATGTGCTCTTCACGGCTCGGATTTCATCTCGGCACTTTGCAAATCCTAGCCATTTATTGCTAAGATGAAATCCGATCCTTGAAATTGATACACCAGGGCTGCACATCAGCACCCTTGGGTCCAGAATGTTTTGTTTTTTTCACTGCCCCTATTGATACACCTTTAGAGAGATTGCGAAAGACTTCCCAGCTGTGTATAACAACTGTTGTCTACATTTTCAGGAGAGAAGATCTCACCTATTGAAGTGGACGCGGTTCTTCTATCTCATCCAGATATTGCTCAAGCCGTTTGCTTTGGAGTTCCCGACGAGAAATACGGGGAAGAGGTAAAAACAACATGATTTCATCACCAACCCCCTAAATTGATGTCAATCATCTCTTTTTCTTTCTACCTGCCTGTGCTTCCTTTGGGAAGTAGTTGCATCCTCCTATGGTCCCCCACTGTGTTAGGATCCATTCACAGTTTCAGAAACTAGTCAAATTTTGTTTGAAAAGGTTTTGAATTAACTCCTGATTTAAGTGGTCGTCGAGATAGGGATGTTTAACCACATTTCAATGCATATTCCACCTAAAGAGTTGTTCAATACACCCTTTTTCCCAACTTTTGGGGCAGTTAAGTGCATTGGTGACATTTTGTTTATTTACCTTCTTTCTAACTTCTTGTAATCCTGACCGAGAACCGAAAATATAGGACTTAAAACAGAATCTTGCTTTGTGACCTAACAATTTTATGGCTTGCCAAATGACAGCTAGAAGTTCAAAAGCATTAATTAGTACATTTCCACATGGCTCGGATACTTGGTTTCTTATTTTCTTGAAAGAAATGCGTCCCAAGTTTAAGCTACCTTACTATACATTTTGTGTTGCATTTTGTAAGTTTTTGGACGGGGTGTGTATGGCTCAATGCATTCATTTATCAAGTTGTAAGCATATTTTTTAACCCCTCCTTATTGCACAGATAAACTGCGCTATCATTCTTAGAGAAGGATCAAACGTCGATGAGGCTGAGGTGTTGAGGTTCTGCAAGAAGAATCTCACGGCTTTCAAGGTCCCTAAGAAAGTTTTCATCACCGATTCTGTCCCAAAGACTGCCACTGGCAAAATCCAACGGCGGTTTGTCGCAGAGCACTTCCTTGCTCAAATCTCTACTGCAAAAGTCCCCAAGTTCGGAGCCTAAACGAAGCTTGTTTTCCCTCGTCAGTTTGTGTCACCTAAGTGATGAGCTTTCGGCTGCAATTTGAAGAATCTATTTCTATCCAAGGTCATGGTTCAAAACACTAGTATTCTAGATTGTAGATTCATTGTTTGGTTGCTTTGTAGCAGGTGTGGCTGTGGTTGTGAAGGTTGCTCACTCAGTTCTTTGTATTAGGTTCGGCTGACATGGGTTTCAATTGAAGCGAAACGAAAAGTTTCGATATTAGGATTGTATTTGTGAATTTTCCAACGATGAAATGCATTTTATTTGTTTCCGTTCAATAATTTGTCCAATCTTTTCATTTTGGTGTCTTATGGGATTATCCCAGTCCCCAGGACCCTTGATCATTCCAGCAACTCAAACATCCAAGGTACTTGAACTATTTAATTCCAATCGGATGTCCGGGCCACCTAAGTTATTATTAACCAAGAAGAAAATTCCAATGAATAGCAACTCATGCACAACTCTTGAATAATTTTCAAGGACACAAGGTGTTTATTCTTTAATCCTCAAATGAACATGCCAAAAACCATATAATGCGTACTAATAAACACAGAACATAAGCCCTGCAAAAAAGAAAAAGAAAAAAGAAGAGCCCTCGGACCTTAAGCCTCTTGTTGTTCCTCCTCTTCGTCTTCATAGTCGTAACCTTCCTCATCAGCTGTAGCATCTTGGTACTGCTGGTACTCGGAAACCAAATCATTCATGTTGCTCTCTGCCTCAGTGAACTCCATCTCGTCCATTCCCTCTCCAGTGTACCAATGCAAGAAAGCCTTCCTGCGGAACATAGCAGTGAACTGCTCGCTCACCCGTCGGAACATCTCCTGGATTGAGGTGGAGTTCCCGATGAAAGTCGAGGCCATCTTCAAACCTGTAGGAGGGATATCGCAAACAGTGGACTTCACGTTGTTGGGGATCCACTCAACAAAGTAGGACGAGTTCTTGTTCTGGACGTTAATCATCTGCTCATCCACTTCTTTGGTGCTCATCTTGCCGCGGAACATAGCTGAAGCAGTCAAATATAGACCGTGCCGAGGATCGGCAGCACACATCATGTTTTTGGCATCCCACATCTGTTGGGTGAGCTCTGGAACAGTGAGAGCGCTGTATTGCTGGGACCCACGAGATGTGAGCGGAGCAAATCCAACCATGAAGAAATGTAACCGTGGGAATGGGATGAGGTTGACGGCAAGCTTGCGAAGATCAGAGTTCAGTTGACCAGGGAAACGAAGGCAGCAGGTTACACCACTCATCGTGGCAGAAATAAGATGGTTCAGATCTCCAACTGTTCAAGTAAGTATAGTTAGCGAAAAATGCTCGGATGAAGCCCTTCCCGGTATTGTTTTTTGCCCATTTCCCGCGTGGAACCTTAAAAACATGTTTTAAAAACATCCAATGGTTCGGATCCCGGCCAAATGACCGGGAACTGAAAATTCCGGACCTAAGCTATGTAAGGGTGTCCTGACCGGAACCGGACTCCTACTTAAATTCCATAAAAGATAAATCTACCTTAATTGCGCAAAAAGAAGTTAATATTCAAATCCAGGTGGAAAACGACTAGAATCCTACAAACATAGGACCTTGATGGCTTTGCATACAGTAGCTTACAGACCACTGGCATGAAAGATTGCAATGGACACCCAGTCATAAGACAAATATCTGCTAAAAGCCTAAAACATGGAGTCCAATGGTGAAGGTGAATTTTGAAATGCAGTCAATGTTGACAAAAATTGGAAAGCATGCAACATGAGTGTGAGGAAAACAAACTTACAGCTTGGTGTTGTGAGCTTTAAGGTTCTGAAGCAAATGTCATAGAGAGCCTCATTGTCGAGGACCATACACTCATCAGCATTCTCAACGAGTTGGTGAACTGAGAGAGTGGCATTGTAGGGTTCTACAACTGTGTCAGACACCTTTGGTGATGGAAACACTGAGAAAGTAAGCATCATGCGATCCGGGTACTCTTCTCGTATCTTGGAAATCAGAAGAGTTCCCATGCCAGATCCAGTTCCACCTCCCAAGGAGTGACAAACCTGAAACCCTGAAGAGAAAAATAGAACAAGCAAGTGGGATAATTTGTATTTGAAGATTACAACAGCTTGACTATTTGATGAAGTGCCTACCATAGAAAGCAGATACATTAACTAACTGTCAATGCAACCATAGGATGACCATCATTAAAAGCAATCTCAAATTGGATGGTGAGAAAATGCAACAAAAAAATCTGACATATCTGAGCCTGATACAACTAGCTTAGTTGAAATGTTTTGTTTTAAGTGTGTCAGGACATAGCTTATAGCTAGTGGAGGAAAAACCACTTTTGAATATCAACACAGAGATAAACACACTCATTAATAAACCATACTATGTGGTAGAAGAGGAAACTGAATACAAATTTCATGATTTGATGCCACCGGAATTGGAATCACAAGCTAAAAAGGGCGAAAATGACGGTAAACATAACAAATGCAATTGAAAAGGCAGAAAGACCACATGTAGAGAGCAAATGAATAGATTAGCAGATTCACATTACGCCTTATATCAAGTCCTGAAACAAAACAGTAATGTCATGAATATGTTTTCATTGCGTTAAGAGCATCTCCAATCTTCATTCCTTCAAATCATTCCCCAAATCTTCAAAATGAAGAATGCGTGCTCTCCTACCATTCTGCATTTCCTTTCATCTCAATTTTGATTCTTCATATGTGAAGAACCCTCCAAATTACATTAAGAAAGTTCTTCACATATTTTACAGAGTAAAAAATCTATAATTCACTATTGTGATCCAATTAGTGATAAAATTACTAGTAGTAAAAGGCTTTAACAATATTTAAAATAAGACCAATGTTAAATGTACGTGGTTCAGTTGAAAACTGAGAGATGATTGTGTAGAGTGTTTTATTTGGAAAATGATAGACATGAATAGTTGTTGGAGTTAGAGTGAATAGTAGCACTCTTCAAATTGTCTTTTGAAAAAAGAATAGTAGTTGGATTCTTCAAGATGAAAAGTTTTGAAGAAATGCTCGAAGAACGTCTTCACTCCTTGCTCAAATTTAGACTCAAACTCAAATTTGAGTAAAAATCATCCAAAACCCTCCTCCACTCCTTACCCAAACCTATAACAAATTTGAGTTTTACTCAAAATTTCAAGGCTCTTTTGTTCATTGCTATTTATCCTTTTGTCATTCAATGATGTGAATTAAATCTCCACCGTAGAATTTGAATAAGGGTTGGAAGGAGCTATGCCAAATCAAGTTTTCACAAATTTTTTTAATAAGCAACGTATTCCTACCAAACGAACACCAATGCACGCAAAAAATATAAAACAAAAAAAATACTCCGAGTCTAATAAACATCTGATCAGAGTCAATATGCAAACAGGACACTTCAAAAGAGTAACAAGGAATCCAAATTCAGATCGTTAGATTACACATAACAAACAAGCAAACACTCAAGGGACACCGGACACATAAGCACTACGCCAGCAAATTAACAGTTCTTCCATGTGAATTATCAGATTAAAACCACAATTGCCACATGCACCGTAACAAAAAAAAAAAAGGGAAAAAAAGCCCGAAATCAATTCTATGCAATACCTTGAAGACAGTCGCAGTACTCAGCCTCCTTACGGACCACATCGAGAACGGAATCAATAAGCTCAGCGCCCTCCGTATAATGCCCCTTGGCCCAGTTATTCCCCGCCCCAGACTGACCGAAAACGAAGTTATCGGGCCTGAAGATCTAGCCGTAGGGCCCAGATCGGACGCTGTCCATTGTCCCAGGCTCAAGATCCATGAGTACGGCCCGTGGCACGAACCGTCCGCAGCTGGCCTCGTTGTAGTAGACATTGACTCGCTCGAGCTGGAGATCGTTGTCGCCGTTGTAACGGCCGGTGGAGTCGATGCCGTGCTCGGCGCACACGACTTCCCAGAACTTTGCGCCGATCTGGTTGCCGCATTGGCCGCCCTGGATGTGGAGGATCTCGCGCATTTTTGGAGGGAGAGGGAGGAGAGAGAAAGAGAGGGAGTGGTGAGTTTAGAGAGAGAGAGAAGGGGGGTGGTTATTGGGTTGGGGTTTGAGGTGGGTGAGGGAGGAGAGGCAGGGTTTTATTGGCGGCGAGTTAACGGGACGTTTGTTGTGCAGTCGCGTGGGGGGTGACGGCACCGTTTAAGTGGGAATTTTGAATTTTAAATTTTAAATTTAGGAAACCATAATTATCTAAGCCACGTTTCTTTGGCCCAAGGATATAAAATAGTAAATAAATTATCCTTGCGAATTTTATTTTTTTTGCCTCAGGGCCGGTTGTGATATGAAATGACAGTTATCAAAAAAAGTTGAAAAAACCTCTAACGCTCCATTTGGTAACTTGGAAAGCAAAAGGAAAAGAAAGGAAAACAGTTGGCCCTGTTCGTTTTCCAGTTTAGTTTTAATTTTAGTTTTGATGACATCATCATTTCCCTCATTTCTCTCTCTATCTCTCCCCACTCATTAGACCTGCTGACATCATCAAAACTAAACTAAACTATCTAACCAAACACAACCAACATATTTTCCTCCTTGGTTGTTTGGTTGCAAGGATTAGGGGATAAGAAAGAAATTAAAAAGAAATCTGGAAAAGAAAAGTCTGAAAACATAAAATAGGAGAAGAAAACTGAGAGAAAACGTGAGTGAAAATGGGCACCAAATTTCCCTCCATTTTCCTCTTGAAAGTTAGTTAAAACTTTATTTGTTCTCCATTTTCCTCTTAAAACCAAACAAGTGAAATTCCTTTTCCATTAATTTTCTTTCTATAACCAAACAAGAGAAAAAAATCAACTTTTTTTTTCATAATTTCCCTCTTCTTTATTTTCTTTTCTTTTATTTTCATTTCCAAGATACCAAACAGAGCCTAAGGAAGGAGCAAAATTCCTTATAAATAATTTCTTGAATTCAATCTTAATTTTTCAATAATTAATGGAGAAATAGAAATACAAAAACATAGGACCATAAGAAAATAAAAATTTTGAATCGCAGTTGTGACATAACTCCTTAAATAGATTTTGAAGAACAGTAAAAAAATTCCCAGAAAATGAATTGGAATATGTGTTTAGAATGCCCAAAAAAAAAAAAAAAAGAGGCTTTAGCTTAACCTTTCTCTTGAAAAATCACACAATTCTAGTTTTTTTACATTTGAAATAGGACTATAATCACTTAACTGAGTAAAATTTCCACACGAGTTTTTATTATCCTTGTTTCATATGGTTCTCTTTTTAAGTAAGGCTTTGTTTGATATGAAGTCCTCTAATGAAAATTGTACTTTAAGGCTCTGTTATAATAAGTGATGTCTGGATTTTTTTGTTTTTGTTTTTTCACATATTATAAGACATATCATTCTCCTTACATGTATCAACTAAAAAAAATAATTTAAAAAAATGTGGAACACGCTTGGTATACATTGGAATAAAAATTTCATCACCAGAATATTTGAAAATTCGGATTCAAGTAAAATTTTTATAGAACTCAATTTATAGTGACAGTTCACGATATAATAAATGTGTTTTTTTCAGAGAAAAAATTAGTTGGTCCATTATTTACTAATCTTGATTAGCAGGTAGAGTGTGGGAAGCGCCCCGAAGCGGTTGAGACCACGCGAGGGGTCCCGTGGAAAAAGGGCTGTGCCATGCACATGATTGGCGGACACGTTGCACGTGATTTAGAGGACGACCATGTGACCAAAACACTACAACAAACAAAAAGATCTTCCGCAGTTCCACTTGGGGGTGGTGGGCCAAGGCCCGGTCCAGAACCAGTGGCCCACTCAAATGGCAAGGCTGTGGCCCATGTCAAACTTAGCTTTTACTCGAATCTGAGGACTGGTGGAGTGAGAAGCAAGGGAGCCTATAAAAAGGGACCCATCAAAGGTGGGCAGATAAATAGTATCATGGGCCAGTGCCACCTTCGTGGCAAAGCAAGGAATGCTGAAACTTGAAAGAACTCATTTTGAGCTATCTAAAATGTGGGTCCAATGCCTAACTAATCAAATCCTTCTATATTAAAAGGAAATCCTACCATTTTTCTTTCGCTTCAAACTCGTGATTAGTATTCACGTTTTCCACCCTTGAATGTAAATTCTATGTATGCAATTATTCAATGTAGATTATATGTATGCAATTATTCAATGTAGATTCCATGCATGTAGTCATGATTTTAAACACATTTTAGAAGGTTCAACGTATGCATTAAACACATGATTTTAATCCATCGCATGTAGTCATTATTTGATTTTCTGTTCTGGTGTAGGTAAATAGTCATCATGAACTTAGTACTTGCATTAATATTCATCTAGATTAATTAAAAACATATTGGAAAATTCAATGTATGCATTAAACACATTTTAGTTCTTTGCATCTAATTGTTGGTAGGTTCAATGTATGCATTTATATCTAAGCTCATTCTTATCTTTTTGGATGTATTCATTAATTAGGTTCATTTCATTTAGAGTTCTAGGAATTAGAAGAGTCTTTCCCGTGGATTATAAATCGAGATGGAATCTTTCATTTGGGACAGAGAGTTGATTAATGAATTGAGTTTACAAGGTTGAGGCCATTGTAATTGGGGATTGGGCTGCAGTCCTTCCTCGCAGAACCGCCTAACCCTTGCGAGGGTGAAGCACCTCTATCTCTTCTCTCTCTCCTTCTCATTTTCTCACTCTTTGTTCTTCTTTACACACTTCTCCAAGTAATATTCTTATTTCCCCACCCAAAACCACCACGATTCCTATTGTATGTGGAAATACTCAAGTGTCCTAAAACCGTCCTACAAGAACACGAACAAGGAATTTGCTTTTATTCCAAAATTCAATTTTCAAATTAACCAAGCACAAGAATGGGATTACCTAGGAATCAATTTTTATACTTAATGCCCAATGCTAAGACACATCCAAACACAAACCTCACAAGGATCCACTTTTAACACCTATAACTTAATGTATGCAATTATTCAATGTAGATTCTATGTATGCAATTATTCAATGTAGATTCCATGCATGTAGTCATGATTTTAAACACATTTTAGAAGGTTCAACGTATGCATTAAACTCATGATTTTAATCCATTGCATGTAGTCATTATTAGATTCTATGTATGCAATTATTCAATGTAGATTCTATGTATGCACTTATTCAATGTATGCATTTATATCTAGGTTCTTTCGCATATCTTATTCAATTATTCATTAATGAGTTTGTGGTGGAGAAAAAGCAAATTATTGGATACATGAACTCGATTCAAAAAATTAGTGATGGGTTCTTTGCTCTTCTTTTTATTGCATTCAAATTTGATGATGGTTTTTCTGTAGAATTGGATTTTCCTGAGCAATCAACGCTCTGAAGTTACACGGAGTATGGGAGAAAAGGAAGAAGTATCCTTTATTTGAATAAATTTTGTATATTGGTGTTGCAAGTAATTGATTTAATCTATATTTGAGTACATTTCGAAATTTCCGGTATCTAAGCATCTAGCATTGCTCAATTTTGGTATTCAAAACTGGCAGTCGGAGGCATCACTTATACAATCCGATGTTAATGTTTTTTAGTTGTACACTTCCTTGAAGTATAAATAGCAGAAAATGGGCTTCCTTCGTTTTTTTTTTTGCAAGATGTTGGTTGGCCAGAAAGAAATAAAAACAAAGTACAAAAGCACGAGCACGAGACTCCATACGTGCATGGAGCCTTCAACTAGTCTTATTTACAAGGGAATCCTATTTGGGCCGAGGTGGATTTTGGTATTTTTGTAATGAAAAATTCAAAATTTAGCCTACGGAGGTCATTAAGGTTTAAAAAATATACTTAGAATGTCTAATAGTGTGTAGAAAAGTGCAAAATACACTACAAGAAAAACGGTTTTTTGCTTTATATTTTTTGTGACCGCATTTTATGCGGTCCCAAAAAGTTAGTAATTGCGACAGCAACAAGTGTGGTTGCAAAAAAATAAAATTATTCGCGGTCGCAAATAAGTAAACAATTGCGTCTGTAATTTTTTGCGGTCGCAAATAATAATACATTTGTGACTGCATTTTCTACGGTCGCAACTAATAATGCAACTGCGACCGCATTTTGTGCGGTTGTAAATAATGCTTTATTCTGATATTTTTTTTTTTTTTTGGCTCTTTGCCTAAATTTTGGCTGGTTTTGCAAGGCGGGATAAAAAATTACTGCCTCAAATTTTTTTGGCGAAAGTTTCCTTCCCCTTATTTCCCCCCAAATTCCAAAAAATCTAAGAGCAACCACAACAGCCTCAACAAATCTTCTCCTCTCCCTATTTTACCCAGGGAAGCACCAACAATGGGCTGCAACAGACTCAACAAACAGGTTAACAAAATAGAAAGGTGAACAGTAGCTCCCCAAATCCCACCCCATTTGTTCAGCCACTGTTCACTCCCTACCTATTTTTTAATTATTTTTTCCCTCACTCTTCTCTCTCCCTCTTTCCCCTTCTCGGTATCTCCTGCACTGACCAGATCTTGGCCGACGGTGACGGGTTTCGTTTTACAAATGACGGTGGTTTTTCATTTCTTTACGACGGTGATATGGGTTTCGTTTTTTTCCGACGGACTTGGCGACGGCAAATCGGCGAGATCCGGTTTTAGTATATCTGGGCTTCATTATTTTGAAAAGTACGGCGATGGGTTTCGTTCGACTTGGCACGACGGCGATGGCGAAATCTTCGTTCGACCTAGCTCTACCTCTCCCCAAAATCGTGAAAATTTCTTTTTAAAATATGGGTTTGGATTTCGAATGGATCGGGATCGGGGTTTGGGTTTCTTTTTGAAAATGTTTGGATCTGGGGATTGGGTTTGGATATATGGGTGTGTATGTATATGTGTTAATATATTATATTATTTTGAAAAGTAAAAATCAGTATTTTAATAGTAGAGAGGTAGTATAGGTAGTATTGTTGGAGTGTTGAAAATGACATTGGTAGATAAAACACTATTCAGTAATTTATTTGGCTCACAAATTGTGGAGCCTTGTTGGGATGGTCTAAAAGCCCTAGATTTCTCTACCTCTCCCCCAAAATCTGAAAATACCCTAATTTCCTAGCCCGAATCCCTCTCTCTCAAAGTCAGTTTCTCTCTCTCTCTCTCTCTCTCTCTCCCCAGTATATCTCTGAGCTTGGTGCAAAATCAGAGACGTTGTCGATTAAGTTGCAAAAGGAGGTAAGCCTCATCGTTGGCTCACGCATTTTGCCAATCAATAAGTTGATTTTTGTAAAATGGAATCGTCTTTGTGATGATAAAGCTGCCTTTTGCTATCATTCAGGCCCACTACCTGTTGATGAATTCTGAAGAGCCATTGATGGACTATGTTTGTGCTGTGCAATCTACAAAGGTGAGTTTCTTTTTTCTTTTTTTTTTCTTTTGAATAGCATAAAGGTGAGTTTTGTTGGATCATCCAATCTTTGAAATGGTTTAACCGACCACATAAGGGTTTCATGTGTTTTCATCTTCTTTGTTAAGCTAAGGTAAATAACTCTACAGGACAAGTAATCCCACAATCTGAAATCCACCCTTCTCGCTACCGATGGAATCTGGTTTAACGCATGTCAAGGGCTTTTAAACCGTTCTCTTTTAAGAATTATTTCACACTGGAGTCATTCCATTATACTTCCTTTTGTTTTGCTTATGTCTTTCATAAGCAATCCGACTGTTCGATGAAATGTCTCAACCAAAATGGGGGCCTTAACCAACTAACTAACCAGTAGTTTCGTGGGAAGTTTGGGCCAAGAAAGCCACAATAATAGTTAGAAAGACCGGTAGTTTCAAATTTGTAAACGTTATTTCTATGAGTGAAAAAGCATATGAATGTGTCTCACATTTAGTGGAACATGTAGAATGCAAGTAATGGGTGCAGATTTTGGAGGAGTGCCAAGGACGGTGGCTTGCTCTATCTCGAATAGATGGGCGGAACAAAGTAGATCTTTCATTGTGTGTAGATAACATCAGTGAACTTCCATCGTTTTCGGTTACGTCAATTATTGCTGTTATCTTCCTTTACAGTGGGATCTATGGTGATGCCGTCACGTTGGAGACTTTGAAAGATTTTCACAGAAGAAGGGCCCAGGTACTAGCTGAATTGGGCACCGAAATAATTGCATTTTAAACCATTCCAAATATATTAGAAGCCGAGGTACTTTCTATGCTGCTTTTGGTTAGGATTCTTAGGACTCTAGTGCTCGTACGTCCTGATTACCGTTGGTTTCAATGCAGGCTTCTGCTGACTTAGTGGCTACAGGGGGGACACTATCTGCAGCAATAAAGCTTTTAGGTATTGTCTGCTTCTCTCATGATTTCGGTTTCGCGGGTTCAGAATTTATTTCGACATGTTTCTTTATGACTTCCCGCAACCCAACAACCTTTTCCTTTTCGCCATTGCAGAGGGGCTTGATCTAGGCATCCAGTTGAGAATGTGAATGTTAGGATGACCTTAGTGCTTATGATTTTGGACCAAAACAGGGAAACGTAGTGCATACCGATGATACGAAATCCTTTTCAGTGGTTAGAAACTCATTCCTATAGTAGTAAACACTAGGATTATGATGTGCTCAAGTTATGCAAATAGTAGAAAAAATTGAATTTTAACCGCTGAAGTTTGTGGTGTTTGTTTATTAGGTAGTGTGGTTTCTAAACTTAAATGCTTGATTAGGCTTTTAACAACTAATATTGTTATGGTGCATTTCTTTTCCTAAGAACTATCTCTGACTAGATGTGTTCATATTCTATGCCCCATGTTCCTCCATCTTTTGTGCAACTAATATGCAAGTTATGTTGCATTTCCTAGAAACTCTAGCTCTAAATACATTTTGTTAAGCACTGCCACATTATGATGAGTTTTTTTTTTTTTTTTTTTGTATAGGAGAAAAGACAGCTCCTTTTTATATGAATAGCTCTTGAGAAACACTATGATGAGTTGATTTGGTTCTCTCGGTGCATGTAGTGAATGTGCTTTTATAGATTTTCTCAATGGCTTGAGTATCAAAATGATCCATAAATGGCTCTAAAGCTCCACCGATGTCGAGACTTGTCGGATTCCCCCATCGCTCTGAGACTCATAAAATGCTCTGAAGCTCTGAAACTCTAAAACTCCGCGCGGTTCAATACCTGGCTTGTACGTTCCTCTTTTAACATTCATAGTTCAATTCGGGCTATCAACCTTGTATGTTCCTTTTTTTAACCTTCATAGTTCGGCCCCATTCTATCTTAGATCTAAGCTGACTACAAACTTGTAGATACCATACAATTTGGTTAATCAACAACCAAAAGAGAAACATTCTAGCCTTATGAGCCTCTTCTTGCTTTTCCACATTCTAGGTTTCTGGTAGTACATTTTTGTGATGATTTATTCGCTTTGTTGGTGGACGAGGGGATACTTGCTATATAGAGCTGCAGTATGGCTGCAAGTTGAATACTAAAGTGCAGTGAATCATTTTTTGCTTTAAGATATTGACATTTTTAGCATTCATAGTTCTTTGAATAAATTGCTCTTCAGTTGTAGTCCTTTCTTGAAGTGATACCATTTGTGCGGTTGCTGAATTTTTGTTATGTCAATGACAGAGACTTAGAGTAACGTATTTGGCTGCAATACCCGTTATTACTTGCTAATTGGTGCTCTTATATAGAGAGCCTCTGTGCACTCTTAAATCTTAGAGTCCCATGAGTGGGTCTTTGTTTGTGGCATTTGTAGCCTCTCAAAAGTACACTATAACCATGGTCAATATTTTCTCTCAAGGCAATGAAAGAATGAGATTTATCCAAGTGACAAAGTACAAATCAAAGTTACAGAAGAAGGTCAAATTTTGCATTGATGTTCTTTTGTTCGGCTTACTCTTTCGTGTCACTAACACATTTATGGATTGAATACATTCTTATTCTTATGCTTCAGTATAGGAAGAGCTACCACCGAGGTGGTAGCCCAGTTGGCATGGGTATGGGACACAGGGTCTTGCCTCCTTGTGCACTCGGGTTCGAGTCCCCCCAGTGCAATACTTGTCTGTGTTGGGGGGTTGCAAGGAGGGCCTATGCCAGCTGTGCACTCCGGTGGTGCTGTGGTGACGGCCTGTTTTCCCGGACAGTAGCTATGGCTCGAACCGGACATTCCACAGCGGGTCGGGAGCCCCTATGGTCACGCCCAAGGGGGGTTGCTACGCTGGTCGCCCCCTCCCACCCTTTAGCCGTTCAAAAAAAAAAAAAAAAGTATAGGAAGAGCTGAAAGTTATTGAAAGTTTGGGTTTGGAATGAGATGGCTTGGATGAAGTCTTCTATTTGTGCTCACAAACCAAGTCTTCTATTTGTGCTCACAAACCAAGTCTTCTATTTGTGCTCACAAACCAAGGCTAGCTCACAACACCAACGGAAGAACTTCTCATTAACATGACTCTAATGGAAAGATTCCCATTACATGTAGATTTGTTTTGACTTATTAGATATTCAAGTTTCTAAAATGTGCAAAAATGGTTGTGAATGTGGATGTGGGTGCTGTGTTGCATGTGTTTTTTTGGCTATTTTTTTTGTTCATTTTCATTACTATTGTAAAGTTCATTATGTAATGACTTTCAATCAAGTATACAAATTCTTATTTGTTGGGCGTGTTTGTTGCATTGACAGTGCATATGATTAGGTTAAGCAATCAGATTACTTGGTATTGTGTTTTAGGTACAAATGAAAATAGCGTGTAGGATTATAAGTTTGATATCGATTGAGGCTATATAACGTTCGCCCGTGGCAGAACACGTGGGCATTCACTAGTATAGAATATTAGCGACCGCACTTTATGCAGTGGCAAATACAGAATATTAGTGACTGCATTTTGTGCAGTGGCAAAAAGTTACATTTTTTGCGTTTGCAAAAATGCGGACTCTAAAAGATGAATTTGCAGTCGCTAATACGTTGCGACCGCAGCATGTGGTCGCAAATAGCTTTTGACACCCAACCAATCGCGTCCCCTATTTTTGCGGTCGCAAATAGAAATTGCGACGGCATAGTGAGCAATTGCGACGGCACCTTGCGGACGCAAAAAACCTCTTTTTTGGTAGTGATACACTGGAGTTTTGTTTTACTGGGCTAACAGTAGAAGGACTCTTTTTTTCGATAATGATATTTGATGCCTTGATGCACTTTATATCTTCTTTGCTAGCTGGACTAATTTTTGGAGATTAATTAAGAGGGAGGGAGGAAAGAAGAAAATATGGTAGAAAGGAGATTAATTAAGAAGGGAAGATAAAATAACTCTTGATTTGGTTGGTAGTTTGTGTGCGGAGGTGATTGAAAGAATTCATTTTGAGCTATCTAAAAAGTGGGTCCAATCCTAACGAATCATATCTTATTCACAGGGAGTGGCGAAGCCAAGAGTAGAAATTGGAGGGGCCGAGTTATGAAAGAAATTTTGGCGTGATGATTTAGTCAAGACTAAATCCAATTATTCGAGTTTTTATGAAACCGTTTTGATAAATTGAAAAATTAATCTCGAGTATTATTCTTACCATATCATTTGACAAATGCAATAACATTACCATTCTTCTGGATCTTCATTAGTCCTATTTCAGGTGCAAAGCTTCTTCAAGTGGTAGCTCACTCTCAAAACTCCTCCGACACGAGTCCTAGTCATTACGTTGCGGCCCGTTTTCTGGCTTCGCTTGCCCCCTCGTAGATTAGTGGGTGGGGTGGTAAACTTAGAGGGCACCCGCCTCCTTAGGGGGTGTTTGGGAGCCTACTTTTTAGCTTTTGATTTTTGACTTTTTGGTTTTTTGGCTTTTTGGCTTTTGATCAGAATGAGTTTTGGATGTGGGAGTAGTGTTTGGGAGAAATGTGCAGAATGTGTTTTGGAAGGGAAAATGAGAAGTAGAAATCAAAAAACACCTCCAAACCTATTTTTGATTTCTGGCCCAGATTGTTCAAAATGGAAAAACAGTTTTTGGAAAAACTATTTCTCCCCTTGGCTGCCAAACATCCATAAACCAAAAAAGAGAAACCAAAAAATCAAAAAAGAGGCTCCCAAACAAGCTCTTAGTAGGAATAAAGAAGTAGAAAGTAATGCAAAATATTGGATAGGAAAGTTGTCAATACTATCTCAGTCAAAACGAAATGTAGAAATTCAATTATGAAACAAAAATGTTGAAAAGTTTCCCTGAAATGGTGTACGGTGAATCTGGACGATTCATTTATCTTTCCTAGACCATTTCGGGAAAACTTTTCATGTTTCCTATTACTCCTCGTTATGAAATAATTAACATGCAATATTAGTGTTCATGGATGCATGCAGGAATGCCATATGACTCGGAGAATAACGTAATGAGGGGGGAAAAAATGTGAGACGCTAATTGTGGACAAGATCAAAGACAATCCTCAACCCTTCGTTTCCCCCTCAAAATTCTCTTCTTCCCCACATTTCTCTCTCTTCCTACAACCAAATGCATCAAGGATCTCTCTCTCTCTCTCCTCCATTCTCCCATTTCTCTCTCACTCTGTGTTTCTTCTCTCTCATTTTGCAGAGCTCCTACCCCTAATCACAACAAGCCATCATGGTACGTCTCTTTTCTCTCTCATCAATCGATTGGTTTTCGTTAATTTCATAATACAGTAGTTGTTCTTGAAGGGCAAAAATGCGTGAAAAGATTCAATATTTGTTTCTTTTTATGGACTAATAGAATCATGTTCAGATTTAAATTTTTTTTGTCCTGTCCTTTTGTTCATAAAATTTTTACACTAATTTGGGGAACGTCGTGATAATCGTTGAAGCTGCATGTGGTACATCCCCAAGTCACAATGTTAAATTCAAAAAGGTTAGGGGAGACTACTCGTTAGTGTTGTCTGGATCATGAATTTCTACAGAAGAAATTTGATTTTGCAAAACACAAGTTGGAATATTTTAGATCAAAAAAGGAAAAAAAAAAAAAATTAACTTGGGAGTTCCTGAGAAAATTCCTTGCATAATGAAATTCCTCACATATCATTTTTTTCCTGGGTAGGCGAATGCGGCGTCTGGGATGGCGGTGGACGACGAGTGTAAGCTGAAGTTTTCGGAATTGAAAACAAAGAGGAACTACCGTTTCATAATCTTCAAAATTGAGGATCAAAAAGTGGTGGTGGATAAGGTTGGGAGCCCAGAAGAAAGCTATGAGGATTTCAGTGCCTCTCTCCCTGCCGACGAGTGTCGTTATTCTGTCTTCGATTTCGATTTCATCACTGAGGAAAATTGCCAGAAGAGCAAGATTTTCTTCATTGCTTGGTAATATCATAGAATTTCCATTGATTTCCTTGAAGATAGTATTGTTAGAATTACGTACTCCTCCGTCCATTTTTAATTGTCAAACTTCACAAATTTTACTTTTTATAGAACTACTATCATCGTTACACTTTAGAAATTAAGGGCCGGACAACCCAAAATGACACACTAAACCATAAAATAGTGGACCATAAAATAGGGACGGAAGGAGTATGTTCCAAAGGAGGAATACTCTTTCCTTGAAGATAATCTCTTCCAATTACATTCACAGAGAAAACGAAAAAGAGATCAACCATGAAGAACATCTTTCTCTCTCATGTTGATCCACTTCCTCAATCGTAGAAAACCGCGATTATTTCAATAGAATTCTTGTTGGTGATCGAGTTTTTTTGACGGGTTTTACTTTTTGGGTTTTACTTTTTAGGTCATTATAGACACCAAATCCAATTTTTCCTATCGCACAATCTTGCTTTAGAAATCACCATGGTTTTAAATACCGGCCATTACGTAACGTATCGGCCGTTACGTAACGGTTTTTGGCCTCTCCGATACCGTTTCACCACGGTATACCGGTGAGAGGAAAAAATCACATACGTATCGGCCGGTTCCCATTACATATCGGTTTGTATCCGATACACGGACCGGTTCACGACCGTTACGGGTCATTTAAGTAATTTAAAATTATTTTTTTATGAAAAAATGATTTTTAGAAATTCACGACCGCTACACCTGGTTCCCATTACGTAACGTTTGATACTACCGAAACCATTAAACTAAAACCGTTATCGTTAAACCGATATTTATAACCTTGGAAATCACTATAGTGAACATTGACCGCGTTGCAAGTGGAGTGGAGTGCAGTTGGTGCCTCCCTTATATTCCCATGCATGTGGGCAGGGTTCGATTCCCGTAAGCACCTATCCCCCTCCCCAAATCCCCTAGGATATAGTAGATTATGATTAATGAATGGAAGAAAAAAAAAAAAAAAAACATTGACCGCGTTTTTTTTTTTTCCTTCTCATTTTTAGGTCACCTGAGACAGCAAGGGTGAGAATGAAGATGGTGTATGCCAGCTCCAAGGATAGATTCAAGAGGGAACTGGATGGGATACAAGTTGAGCTGCAGGCAACAGATCCGAGTGAAATGAGCTTTGACATTGTAAAATGCCGAGCCCTCTGAACACTGTCTTCTCTTCTTGGGTCACCATAGTTAATTCATTGTGTTTTTTTATTACTGTTTGTGGGGTTTGGTAATTCCCTGGTCAATATATACCGGTGAAAAATATAGGTTAATGTAATATTCTTTTGTTCGTGTTTGCAATTCGGATTTCACGTGTCAATTGTATTTTCCTTGGGTCAGATTCATTAAGTGATTTGAAGATGATGGAACACAACGATGGTAGAGATTAAAGTAAAGGGTAACGATCTTTGTTTTTTTCTTGTACGCATTCAATTTGGATAACCAATAAGAGAGTTTTTCGCGAAGCTGAATTTTGTTAGCTTCGATTTCGTGATCACAAGAAAAGAACATTAGTTGAAAAGGAAGATTTTAAGACTATATATTAGGATATATTTGAGGAACTAGTTTCAATATGACTGAGTTTTCATATCCCTTCATTATACAAATGCTAATATTTCAAGTAGACTACAGGACTTTGAACGTAACAAGAGGTACCCCGTACCCGTACCCTTTATTGTCTACAAATGACACAACATTTTACAGACTTCTCAAATCTAAAATCTTCCAAGACAATTACAAATCCTTTTCCACATCTCATCAAGAAACTCAAAGTAGGTGTCCCTCCATGACCTCTTGTACAATAAAGGACCAAAAACGACCCAAAACCCCACAACGAATCCTAGTGCCGCAGTCACGTAGAACCATTCCACTTCAGATTTAGTACCTTCTTCATCATGTCCTTTAGGGGGGGCTCCATCAGTGCTGCAATTCTGTGTGAGTGGAGGTCCGCAAAGTCCATTGCCAGTGAAGCTAGAAGAACTAAAACTCTGCAGTTGGGTGCTCGATGGGATTCTCCCTGACAAATTGTTATGAGAGACATTTAAATAACTCAAGAAAGTCAAAACCGACATGCTTTGGGGTATTTTCCCGGAAAGTTGGTTTCTTGACAAATCGAGAGATTCCAATGACCCCATGCTTCCAATCTCCTTAGGGATCACTCCTGTGAGATGATTTCCTGACAAATTCAATGAGAGTAATCCCAATAGACTTGTTATTTCCTCAGGTATCTCTCCAGATATATTGTTATCTGATAGGTCCATGCTAGTTGCAAGTGCAAGTATGGTGTTATACTGATCCTCCCGTCCTTTGGTCACCACAAATGCATTCTCCAAGAATACTCCCTCAATGGCGGAATAGAAGATGCGATCACTCGAGTCTTGTTTCACGACCATAGCAGTGAGGTTTTTTAAACAGTGTGGAATTGGTCCTGAGAAACTGTTGTTTGCGAGATCCAGGATTTGAAGGGAACTCAGATGACACAGTTCAGAAGGAATTTGGCCGTGCAAATAATTAGAACGGAGACTCAGAAACTTCAAATTTGAAAGGCTTCTTCCCAACCATGTTGGAAAGCTTCCGACAATCAAATTCAAGCCGAGGTCCACTGTGACCAATTGTGTGCAGTTCTCCAGTGTCGAAGGTACTTCTCCAGAGAGGCTATTGTTGCGCAAGTGCAATGACTCAAGTCTCGATAAAAATCCCAAGGAGCTAGGAATGTTTCCGCTGAAATGGTTGTTTCCCAGTTTAATGACTTTCAAATTTGGCCAATTTTCCCAACAGTCAGGAATTTCGCTTGATAACTTATTTTCCCCGAGATGAAGGATTTTTAGTCGGGGTTCATCTTTCCTATCACACAGAAAATGAGAAATGTCCCCCGAAAATGAATTGTTGGAAAGGTCTAGCTCGGATACATTTGAGGAGAGACGAGGTAATGGACCGCTGAATTGGTTGGAGCCCAAGTAAATCATTGGGGAACTATCATCGAGTTTAGGTATGTTTGGAATCTTCCCCTGGATTTGGTTGTGAGAGAGATTTAGGTAGCCGCAACGGGTCGATAAATTCCAAAACCACTGCGGGACACTATCTGAAATACCAGTGCCCGATAGATCCATGCTCCCAATGCCCTTTTGTGAACGAAGCCACATGGGAAACTGACGACCTAAGTGCCAAGATCTAAGACTGATCGCTCCAAGTTGAAATGGAGGAATCCAGTTAGGACTCACTTTTAAAACCAAATGGTTTCCAGATGCGTAAAGTTCTTTGAGACTTGTGAGATTGACAAAGTGAACTTCAGACACAACCCCTTCTAACAAATTATTATCAAGAGTGATGTATTCCAAGTTTGAAAGGTGTCCAAAATTTTCAGGAAGAGAACCGGTCAACTTATTCCCTCCTAAACTCACACCTTTCAAGGATGAACACCTTCCAAAACTCACTGGAATAGGACCAGAAAGTGAATTACCACCGAGATAAAGGACTTTCAGACTTTTAAATTGTTCAAGTTGATCAGTTAAATGACCAGAAAGTCCACACCCATCACACCACAAAGACACCAAAGAATAGGAAATGCACCCAGACAAACTCTCAAACAATTCTGATATGTTTCCTTCAATTCTGTTCCCTGACATAAGCAGCGCCCTCAAGTTACAAAGATTTCCCATTTCTCGTGGTACTCTTCCTCTTAGTTCTGTATCCCATAGATTAAGAGTAACAAGAGAAGTCAGATTTGCAACGGAACTTGAGAGTGTGCCATGCAACCCTGTGCCTCCAAGGTTTAGCCGCTCAAGATACCTAAAACTGTATAACCAGTTGGGTATGCTAGAGTTGAAATTCCCGGACATATCAAGTTCTCTAAGGTTGGACATGTTCTGGAGACCACTCGGGATTGGGCCTTCAAATCCAATGCCTCCCAGGTTAAGAGAAACGAGGCCGTTAACACTCCATAGCGAATTGGGAAAAGTAGAATGAAGATTATAATTAAAAGAAACATCCAGCACTCTAAGAGAAGTCAAGTTCCAAAAACTATCAGGAGGAGATCCTTTGAATTCGCTTGAAGCTAAATTAAGATAAACGAGACTACTAAGACTGAAGATCCATCTCGGCATCGAGTCATTGAACTCATTCCAAGAAAGATCTAGGACAGCGAGAGACGTAAAATTAACATTCTCTAGAGGAGGCATGTGATCAAGTGCACAGTAAGACAAGCGCAACTCTACCAAAGAAGGGAGCTCGTTAATTACCTGCAGCCAGTTAGGTGTCTTGTTGAGTTTCACGTTGCTTAAATCAAGGTGTTCCAAAGTTGAAAGACCAGAAAGCCAATCAAGATTCTCGACATCTGACGTAAAATCAGGATATGAAAAAGGGCCTTTAAGACTAAGAGAGCGTAAACTAGAGAGATTTCCGAGTTGATGGGGAACTGTTCCAGCAAATCCAGCTTCAGATAGATTAAGATATCGAAGGCTTGTCAAATATCCAAGAAAGCTTGGAATTGGAATCCCTCCAAAATCATTTCGACTCAGATCCAGGTAACTCAGATGCTTCAAATTGAGTAAAGAAGGATTCAATTCACCTCCCAACTTTTGCTTCACATAAGCTTCCTTTTCGGCCCGAGTTAAGTAGTCTGTATCATAGGGATTTTGAAGGTGGAGTTCAAGTACATGGCCGGTTAAGTTGTTGCAAACAACTCCGGCCCACAAACAACAATCAGCTTCGACATTCCAAGAGGAAAGTCTATTTGAAGGATCTTCCAGGCCTTTCTTGAAGCTTAAAAGAGCGTGTTTCTCGCTCTCCAAACAAGCCACGTCAAGGTTTCCGTAGGAGTAGCTGAGACTAACTGTTACTATGAGGAGGAAGAATAGAGGGAATACTTTTGGAAGTGATATCAGAGAAGCATCCATCACCCTCATGCAACAATGGAGGGATTAACAGATCAACAAAGGACCGGCCAAGAAATTTTGTATGGAATTAAAAATCGAGAATAGTATCAAAGCCTATAACTAAAATCAATAAGAGCTATTCTTGCAAAGAACTTTGAAGAAGAAAAGGGCAGCAAAAGAGCAAATAGAAAGAGCCTAGCACCAGAAAATATCCTCTATTGAAGTTATTACACTGGTTTCAAAGCAGTGGCGGCTCTAGGAATTTTTCCCAGGGTGTTCATAAATTCTTATGCTCTACTACCTTTATAAATCACAACTAAATATAGACACAAAAATTTCCATTAATATCGACAATGCCACTAAAAAACAACGGATAAAGTATATTAAAATTGCCCTCGATAAATTTTCATACTTCGAAACCACTGCATAATAGAACTATAGAAGTAGTCCTTTTTTTTTCTTCTCAGTACCAGCGAAGAAGTCAAAAAACAGACTGGAAGTCTGTGTACGCCTTTCCCCCTTTCCCATGCCTTTCTATTTGGACTTTAGTTTTTTGGTTTCAATTTGAATTGAACTTGGCCTTTTTATTGGCCGAAGTGTTCAATACTTGGGCTTTTTTATTAGGCAAGATGTTCAATTTTTTTTTTTTTTGGGTGGTCATGTGCAGCCGCCCCTGCTTCAAAGGCAAACAAGACCATTTATGCAAATAGAATCATCTGGTACTAGACTTGACTCAGCCCGTCAATGGATGCACATCACTTCACATAAAATCTTATCACCAAAATTAGACTTGGATGCACATCCGTCCAGATAAAATCACATCACCAAAATTAGACTTGGCATCCTAGTTTTTCTATCTTGCTTTCTTCTTTACCTTTCTCTTGGGCAAAAAATAGTATCTCATTTTTGTCGAAAGAAAAGTAGACCTCTGTTTGGTGTTTGTCATATAGGTTGCTTCTTAGAAAATTCATCATTGACCTTTTGCATTTGAACAAAGGAAACTAGGAGTCCGATTTTGTCCAGTCTCTCTAAATGAGGTTGAACATTACCCACACCATTATTCGTTGTCTCTAATTGCTATTGTTGGTGCAAACTAGGAGTCCGAATTTGGTGTGCACCAAGTTGCTGGCGAATTCGACTCCAATTTACAATGAAGTCCAGTCCCGATTGACTGTTTGTTCAAATGCATCATGCACAGACGAAGAGGAACCAGAACACCTTCGGATTTTGCGAGCCCGCCAAAAATATATGTAGGAGATAATTCTAGAAAGAAACAGCAACTAGAATCATAATCGTTTTTCCTATCTTCGAAAATTGGTGGAACCCTAGCCTTTATTAGGCATAAACTTGTAATCATTCACCAATAGTCACATCTTTACATTCAAATCATTGTGACCATTCACGAACCATTGTAACCGTTCACGAATAGTTGTACCTATTCATCTAAACCCAACGGTCACACCTTTTAAGCTCAATAGTCACGTCTATTCATTTATCCCAAATAGACATACCTTTTGGTTTGATTATGACTATTCATTTAAACCAAGTAGACACACCCCTTGCATTTAATCCAACAATTGCATCTATTCATTTAACCTGAGTAGACACACCTATTGGATTAAAACCGTTAACTAATTATAAAATTTAATATTCATTAAATATTTTGGAAATGTTCCAACAGGCGTGCCACCGTACGTATTGGCAAACTAGGAAGGGAAATCAAATACAGAAGAATGAGAAACTTGGCGGAGGGATTATGCGCATTGTAAACTCGGTTTTCGTTTTTCATTTCCGTTTGTTTGTTGTCTTTTTGTTCAGAGTCCATAGAACTTCAAACTGGTAAATATTCCTCGCATTAAATATTATTTCAAAAAATGGTGAAATAATTTTTTTTTAAAAAAAATCGGTCGAAGAAGAACAGCAAAAGAACTTCAAGAAATCTTTGGTAATCTATTTTTCTTTTTCTTCTCTGAAAGACTATACTCGGAAGACCACAAAAGAAACTTAATTGCAGGAAAAAAAAAAAAAAATTCTCAACAAGAAGGAATAAAAACGTGTTTGCCAAAATTTTTTTTGATCAGATTCGTGGATTGCATGCCAAATCCAATTATTTGGGTGCAGCACGTAATCCCTTATCATTCTTTCGTAATTGATTATCCTTCCTGCCAATGCTGGTTTAGGAGTCAATTTTAACCATAGTCAATACAGTGGGACCTAGCAATTAGAGACAAGTAGACAAACCAGCTACGGTGAGGATGTTATTTACCCTTATTTACTAAGGGTGAACAAAATCGGTCTCAGGAGACTAGCATCAATTAAATCACATTTACATTTAGAAACAAAAGATATTTGAACCAGTGGCGGACGCAGGATTGTAGCTGCAGGGGGGCCACTCCATAGAAAATATACAGAAAAATTAAAAATATACTAAAAATACACTGAAAAAATTGAAAATATGTCGAAAATTGAGGGGAGTGCGGGGCCGAACACCCCCTCCGCACCCCCCCAGGTCCGCCCCTGATTCGAACAGTTATCCAACTATTTTCAGTACTTATATTAGTTAACAAACGGAAAACCTCAGGGTACAGACCCTAGGGTACAGAATTTGCACAGATATGTTTCGGGACCCACTTGTGGGTCCCGCACGGGCAATCCAAACCGTTGATTCATCTTGAATAATTTTCCAAGGGGTCCAGCGAGAAATCACCTCAATCCGACATGCGTAAGTGGTTGATCCAAAACTCACACATTTCATTCAAAATCGGTTCGGATTGCCCGTGCGGGGTGGGCCCCCGAACAAATCTGTGCAAATTCTGTACCTATATCGTCTATACCCCTAACATCCTCCGTTAACAAAAACGCCAATCTTGGTGTCAGGGGGGTCGCGTGGGTATTACCAGGCGTGGTCTTATTTTGATTGGTTTATAGTACATTTCCATATTTTTTTAAGTGTGTTACTTCGTATATCCATCTTATTAAAGAGACATCATCATTACACCTTTCGCATAAACTTTTACCTCTACTTTTCAAAGTTATCTTCCACTTTTACCCATTATAACTTTTTACCCACTAACTTTTTGAAAGGGCAAAATAGTAATTGTACAAACTTTTATCTATTAACTTTTTTAAACACACTTATTAAGGGGCAACCAAAATGGAATAATCGACAATAAAAAAGGACGGAGGGAGTAGTAGAAAAGTTAGAGTGGGTAGCCGGTGGTTTTCAATCGTTGACTTCATGGCCTCCGCTAGGGGCAAAAGGGTAAAAGTACATTTCTCGCTCCATTCGTTCCCCCTCTTTTTCTAAGAAGTAGGGACAGACTTTTCTTGCTTGTCAGGATTTCCACAAAAAAGAGACAACGTAATCTCTGAATCGTTCTCAAACCACTATCAAGCAGTTTGAAAGATTGATGAGTCTTGATTGAGGTTGAGTTGAAAAATATTAAATTTTACTGAAGTGAGGATCTTAATTTGCGGGGGTATCATTGGAGACCAGATTTCGGCCTACAAGGGGTAACGTTAATCCAAATCCTTTTTAGAGGTCTGTTTGATCGAGCATTTCATCAAACAGTTGTTGTGCATATAAGAACGAGATTACACACGAATAGGCAAAACCCGAATTCAACATGTCAGGGATTGGAGACAATACAACCATACAACAAGTAGGGTAAATTTCAGCGACACCCATCTTAGGTCAGCGATACCCTCACGGGAAATGACTTTAAACGTCGTGTGGTTTTAATTATTTATTACACCGATACCCAATCAACAATTGCTCGACCAAAGTTCAAACATGTGATGTGTTTTGGAGTCTTTGGACAAATTCAACATTTTTAACCCCAGGATACAAGAATAATACGATTAATCAATGCAGCCAATATTAATCGTTAATAGTTAAGCGATTTTTGTGTTCTTTCCACCTCTTATCATATTTTTTTCTAGGTAGGCGAATGCGGCGTCTGGGATGGCGGTGGACAAACGACTGTAAGCTAAAGTTTTCGGAATTGAAAACAAAGATGAACTACCGTTTCATCGTTACACTATAAATTTCAACAAAGATGAACTACCGTTTCATCGTTACACTTTATTCTCAAACTTTTTAAAGTGTAACCTACTTTAAAGGGTGAAATAGAAAATGTATATCAATTTTTACCCATGGATTTTTCAACGTGGACACTTGTTTAGGGCCGGACAATTCAAAATGACATAGTGGACCATAAAATAGGGAAGGATACGTTCTAAACGGGGAATACTTTTTCCTTGAAAATAATCTCTTTCAATTACATTCCCAGAGAAAAGGAAAAAGAGGGACCACGTAGGACGTCTTTCACTCTTATGTTGATCCGCTTTCTCAATTCTAGATAACCGTGATTATTTCACTAGAATTCTTGTTCGTTTTCGAGTTTTTGTGAGGGGTTTAGGTCATTCATTACAGACACCAAATCCTATTTTAGGTCATTCAATTGAGGAACTAGCTTCAATATGATTGAGATCGCCATTTGAGTTTTCATATCCCTCAATTACAAAAATGCTAATACTTCAAGTAGACTACAGGACTTTGAATGTAACAAGAGGTACCCTTTGTTGTCTATGAATGACACCTACAACATTTTACAGACTTCTCAAATCTAAAATCTTCCAAGACAATTACAAAGCCTTTTCCACATCTCATCAAGAAGAAACTCAAAGTAGGTGTCCCTCCATGACTTTTTGAACTACAAAGGACCAAAAACACAGATATAGTAAAATAAACTAAAATTGAGAAAGAGTAATTGTACATAAATAGACGAGATTGTACAGATCCAAACACAGATATATCTAAATTATTCGATGCACATGGATCCAACACAGATGTGAAACTCACATACATTAAACGATTTCTCACACATCCATACCCAAATATATACATACGTGCATTTCTATATATGTCTGTAACCTTTTTGTCAAACCCCAATTCCGAAAGCCCGAATGGCCGTCGGCCCGAGTCCTTACTATAGGCCACGAAGCTATTACAATTTACAACTGAGTCTGAAACAGATTACAAACAAAGTGCTGAATTTAATAAAATGCAAGAGTTCAAACCAAGCTTCATACTTCTTGGTGGGATACAGACGACCACCATTTATTCAAATACCACGACTTATTCAACGCAGAGCGATTGTACTTTATTAGACACATATAGGAGATCAACTTATACCCTAGAGATCCAACAGGTGGGTTCCAATAGTGCTACAAGTCCTCAATTACCATTCAAAAAATCACCTGTAAAAGACTTAGAAAAATCTGTCAGCTGAGAGCTCAGTGAGTAATTTAGCGTGCCAATATATGCAATTTCAGATTTTCAAAGAAACATATTGATGTGAACAAAATTATAAATCTCAATGAATAGCATCAATTCCGATGTAAAAGGAAAAAAAAACAACGAATAATGTCAACAGAGAGATATTCAACAAGGTATCAAAAACAAAAAAAAATTCATCTCGACAAGGTCTCACAAGAATAGTAGTGACTCACAAATAATAGAGTACTCGGAACAACAACATTTGAATGGAATCCAACAATAACATGGGAACCATAAACACAAAATGGCAGATTGTTTTCTCAAGGTGTCATCACCCATTGGATACAATATCATACTATTTCACTGGATGGCATGGGTATGTTCCAAGTCGATTGACTTTAACACACCTGTTCTCTATCAGGTTGAGCACTAGATTCGCCACACTATTTCACTGGCCTGTTCTCTAAAGGCCAAAGGCGCCCAAATATTTTCACAAGCATCTTCCCTGGACTTTCAATATACCTATACACATGATCCTAGTCGAGTCACAAGCGGCAAGTACTAGAGTCACCTGCGTCAGAACTATTCCCCTGCAGCCTACAATTTTCGATAACTCTTATTAGGCAACTACCTCCCAACACGCTTAATCTCCCCACACCACTCCCGTAAGCCTAGCGCCAAAACCTAATTGCGAACGTATCATCTCTAGGTAGAGGGCTAATTATGGACATATCACCCTTTATTGTCAGACTCGGGGGCGTTGATCTGGGAAACTAGCTCTGGGTTTTGGCTCTGAGATCCGAGTAGCCTTGCCAACAGATTTTCGAGTATTTATACAGCAGAGAACATGATATATGTGTTTGATTGTAGTAACAAGAAAATCATTACTCTCTCCGTCCCTTTTTAAATGTGTAGTCTCGTAATTCCAACTTATTTTCTCTCACATCAACTTTTACAACTTTTACATCTACTTTCCACTACTTATCCTTATCAATATAACAATACATGCTAACTTTTCAAAAGGAAATCTACTTTTAAGAGCAAAACAGGACATGTACCCACTAACTTTTCAAAACACACTTATTAAGGGACAGCTTAGAATAAAAAGTTAAACACTATAAAAGGGACGGAGCGAGTAACTATAAAAGCTTTTAGGTCGTACAAGTTTGGACTAACTTTGTAGAGGTTTTATGTCGCAGTATTTTTTTGTTGTTTTTTGCTTAATCTTTGCAAGATTGGCGTCAACTTTTTACATCATATTTTGTTTTGACCAGAGAAATTGGGAAATTATATATAAAAAAAAAAAAAATACACGTTGTCGTTTCTATGAACTTTTTGTAAGTTTGGTCTATATTTGTATACTTTTATGATTTCTTTTTGTAACCCAATCTTACAAGGATGAAGAGAATGCCAAAAAGTCCCTAAAAAGTCGGTAAGTTCAAAACAACACGTAAACAATAACAAAATCAAATCTGAGAAGTTGTGGAACAAATAACCTACGGAATGACACCAAAGTGAGTAGTACATCAGAAAGAAGCTGATAGTTACGCGTACCACAGTTTTCACCAACGGAATTGATTAATGTAATTCTTCAGTCGAGCAACTCCGAGTGCAATCGCCAGTTGTACGTTTTCATTGACCATCTCCACGAACTGGAAATAAGCATACCTCCAAGCTTTTTTCAACAGCAGAACTCCAATAAATCCCCATAACCCTGTTGCATAGCCACACATTATAGCCATATAGAACCAAAAAATTTCAGCGTCATCTCCTTCGTGTTCATCTCGGTGACCTGTGGTTGTCGGAGGTTGAGATTTTTCATCACCGGGACAATTTCTTGGTAATGGAACTCCACAGAGTTAACTGTTGCCAAGGTAACTAGATGAAGGATCATCAAGAGTTTGAAGCTGGTTTCCCGTTGGAATTCGTCCAGACAAGTTGTTGTATGACAAGTTCAAGTGGCTTAAAGAATTCAACTCCGAGATGCTCTGTGGAATTATCCCTAAAATTTGATTCATCGACAAATCAAGAGATTCCAGTGACTTCAACCCACTAATGTTCTTAGGAATTTTTCCTGTTAGATGATTATGAGAGAGATTTAGCCCTTGCAAACCAGAAAGATTTGTTATCTCTTTTGAGATTGATCCAACCAGGTTGTTCCTCGAAAGGTCCATGTTGGCTAGAAATGCTAACGTCTTGGTGAATTCAAGTTCGCGTCCTCTAATGACTTGTGTCATGCTCGTATCAAAGTCAAACCATTCCACGTTAGACATTATACCGTCTTCATCCAAAATCATGCTAGAGGGATTGCCAAAACAACGTGGGATGGGTCCTGTCAAGTGATTATTTCCGAAGTCCATGATTTGGAGTCGCTGAATTCGGCATAACTGTGAAGGAATTTTATCAATGAACATATTCTGGTGCAATCTCAAAACTGTCAAAGACAACAAGTCTCCGATCCATCTAGGTATGCTGCCAGAGAATCCATTCTCACCAAGATCCAAAACTACTAAACTAGAGCAGTTTCTCAATGTCAAAGGAAGCTCCCCATAAAAACTATTGTTGTTCAACTGTAACAACTCCAACAAAGTAAAATTGCCTATTGAGCTTGGAAGAATTCCTGAAAGCTTGTTAGATGACAAACTCATAACCAGTAGTGCTGAAAGTGCCCCCCACCCTTTATTATGGGGAAGATTTCCCAGTAGCTTGTTTTTTGAGAGATCCAAAACTTGTAGAGTTGGAATTTCCCACAATGAGTAGGGTATCAAACCACTTATCAAGTTGCCAGCCAGTAGTAAAGTTTCCAAACTAGGCAACATCTCACTGATATTTTGTGGAAGAGGTCCAGTGATTAAATTATCGGAGAGATCCAATTCCTTTAAAGTGGAAGGAAGTGTTTGAATGGGTCCACCGATAAGATTTTGGGAAAGATCCAGGGTCACGAGAGGCATTGCATTTAGCCATTGAGGCAGGGTTCCTGATATGCTTGCATTAGAAATATCCAACCAAGTAAGTTTCTTCTGGGTTTGAAGCCATTGAGGAAAACTGGTCCCAATTTTGCAGGAACCCATTCGAAGTGATTTCACTTGAAAAGGTGGCATCCAATCAGATATCACCTTCAATGTCAAGGAGTTAGAATGTATTCTCAGTTCATCTAACATTGTGAGATTGGCGAAATTGGCTTCAGTTACAACTCCTTCTAGGTGATTATTAGAGAGATCTAAAAACTTTAGATTTGATAATTGACCAAGAGAAGCTGGAATAGTTCCAGTTAACTGATTCAGAGAAATATCTAGGATCTCGAGGTTTGATAATTTGCCAAGAGACACAGGAATTGTTCCATTTAGCTGATTCCAATAAATATCCAGTACTTCCAAAGCTGACAATGTCTCTAGTGATCGAGGAATGGACCCAATTAATGAATTCATTGAAAGATCAAGGTGCTTTAGAAGTGGAAGTTTCCCAAACAAATCTGGAATGGGATGGGAAAATGAGTCCCATGAAACATCAAGGTATTTCAAACGCTTGAATTTCCCAAGCCAATCCGGTAACTTACCCGAGATGAAAGTATTATACGACAAAATTAGCTTCTCTAAATTATACATGGCACATCCGGATAAGTTTCCATAACCTCTTGACATCTTCCGTTTGAATTGGTTGTAAGTCACGTCCACTGATTTCATGTTACATTGAGTCAACAAGAGCCTCGATAACCCAACAACATCAGTAAACAAGTTGCCACCAAGATTCAAATGTTCAAGGCTTTTAAGATTTTTTAGATAAAAAGGAAAGGAAGAATTCAAGTGGTTAAAGGAAAGATCAAGAACTTTCAAAGCAGTCAAGTTTTCAATAATTTTTGGGAATGGACCAGCAAGTGAGTTGAGACTAAGATCCAGATTCCTGATATTAGAAGCAGTGGAGTTCAAATAGAAGTGAGATACTAATAGACTACTACGAAGTTCACAGCTCGACAAGCGCAACTCTGTTAACGTAAGCATATTTAGTATCACATTCAAACTGAGCGCTTGACTAAGATCTATGCCACTCGCATCAAGGTATTGCAACGAGGAAAGACGAGAAACCCAAGTGAAATCATCAATAGTTAACGATTTCTGATCTATGCAGTTAAGATCAAGAACCATCAAACTAGAAACATTTCCAAGATGATGGGGGACCTTTCCACTGAAATTTGAATTAGAGAGATTAAGGTACCTTAAAGACGTCATTGATCCAAAGAAAGTGGGAATCTGGATGTAGTGAAAATTGTTTCCACTCAAGTCCAAGTGCTTCAGATACTTCAATTCAACCAATGAAGGGTTCACTTCATTGGCCTCCATTGGCATTGCATTTGGGTCTAAACTAACCAGATCAAGCTTGACGACATGGGAAGTACTTCCATCACATTGAATTCCTTTCGAGTTGCAACAATCTTCACCGGTCCAAGAGGAAAGCCGACCTGTTGCGTCTGTTAGGCTTTGTTTGAACTTTAGGAGAGCTTGTCTCTCTTGTTCAATGCAGACGATGGTTGACATTGATCCACTGCCCAAACAAGACTGCAAAAAAAATCCATTGCATAGCAGAACAGCTACAAAGAGCACAACAGTGGAGAATATCCTCATTTTTCACTTATCCAACTGGTTTCAAAGGGAAACAACACTACTTATTTATGGGTTTCAAATAGCATCATCAGGTCCTCCTTGAGGGCTTACAACGTTCTATTTCTACAAGAAAAAATGGGGTGGTGGGGCTCTAGTTTGGGTAGGAAAAGACTACGAACAGTCCGTCAACAGATGCACACCCGTTCATATAAATCCCATCATCACATAAGTCGCCCATAGATTTCTACCTTCACGGAGAACTTGTGGATCAAAACCGGGCTTGTATTTCATTAAAAGATGTCATTATTAGAAGGAAATTGTAGTTTTGTGTCAAGAAGTTGGTGTGGTTTTCCATCATTGGCTTCAGGTCTCAACTTCTCATTAAGCAAGAGAAGTTGGCAAAGGGAAAAAGAAGATTTGTCGTTCTCTATTAAGCAGTCTGAAAGCTCAATTCTTGAAATTACGGTCTTGTTGGAAAAATGTAAATTGACTCTTTGAATCTGGGCCTTTCCTTTTTGGGTGGGAGTGGCAACTATATTTTCACTTTGTAAGAGATAAACAAAACACCAATTGAAAATGCCAAGAACAAGATGTAAGACAGAATATATACATATGTGTGTGGGTTTGTGTGCGTGTGAAATAAGAACTTAGCAAACCAAAACAAACAAGAAACAGAAGTGAGATGTAGAGTGAGACTAAAATTGAACTTGTTAGGATTTTAACCACCAATTTATCTAAAAGCTTAAGCTATTATTAGAGAGAGTGGCAACTTTATTATTTATATTGTCAACACGTCCCCTCACGCGTAGTCAAGCTCTCCTCCATAAGCGGGTCAAACACGTGTAATTTTTCATCATTAGATAGGGGGTGAGGTTCGAATACAAGATCTCTTGCCTCTTGCCTGCTCTGATATCATGTTAGATTGTTAACCACCACTCATCTAAAAGCTAAAGTTGCTAGCGAGAGAGGCAACTTTATTATTTATATTGTCAACGTAACTCATTCCAGAAAGTTTGCGTAGAATTGACGTAACTGGGTGCAAATCTAAGTAAAAGCAATTACAGCCCCCGTTAAGGTTGATCGAATTGTGAGCAATGACAAGATATAGTGTTTACAATTTCACCAATCATAGGAGAATCGGTAGATCTGAGATATCAAATGAGTGACCACAGAGACGATGTAAAATCTCCTTTTGCTATAATTATGCAGAGTAATCACTGGTTACACGTTATTTACCTAGAAATTGAGTACAAATGAATGAATACTGAGCGATGAATATATATCAAGATGATGCATGGCACCGTTTGGACACCCAGGAGGTATGCTGAATCCTCCATACCAAAATCTCATTGAAAGAACTACATTACGCTTGCATTGAAAACTCTTCGAATCTGCATTTTCTTGGTAAGGAAATGTTTAATTGCGTACGGTAGTGGTCATGAACCATGTGCCCACTGTGACTTAGCGATATGTACGTGTAATTCCATTTTTTTAGGTTTTATTCTTGTGCATGTTGATGTTACCGACGATTGAACTTTGGAAAAAATGTTGGGCAATAAAACCTGATGGGGTCAAAGCTCCAATTACCCTATTCGTTTCTGGAGGATACCCTGATGTGGCTTAAGATCCTCTCATTACACCAATGCATTGGAGAGGAAATTACACACTTAAGAAGCTTCCTCCTAACATGGCAAGCAAACTAATGGTTTAAAGGTTAAAGGAAGTCAGTTTTACAATTCAAATTGTCCTCCTATTTTACAATTTAGTAAAGTGGGGTTCTTCATTAATACTTAGTTGCCACATGAGGTGAAATTTTTACTATTTAAATGCCCCTACTATTTCTGAAAGCTAATTCAAGTGGTAGGTTTGACTTCATATAGGCCGGCGATTTACTTGCCATTTGAAATGACAACATTTAAGTCTGTAATGGATAGTATCAAGATTCCTCCAATGTGGGATTTATATCTTATTCGCGTCACCCATGTGCTAACATATTCTTGGAAAGTTGATTAGTGAAACACATTTTAACTGTCTATTGTATTGACTTATAGGCTGAAATTGGGAGACATTCAACTGCAGATTAGGAGTGGGAGGTCTACAGATTCCTTTTAGACGAGAATTGCAAACTCTAATTGTCAGATATGGTTGTTAGAAATCAGATTGTAGACATGGTCAGAAGAACATTGATGGGCGGTGAGCTGATCATTTCTCTTCATCTTTTGTCTGCCTTCAATTGCTCCCTGTCGCTTTCTGTTTTTGGCCTCCTGGCTGGCTCTTTTGATCAGCGCTTCGGTTAGTAGTTATAGTGCATTAAAAATAGCCATGTACAATATGTAGAGGTTTGAATCATGTTAGATATCCTTTCTAATCAAATGGTGTATTTGATTCAGCTTATTGTATGACCTTTGCTAAGGTGATTCCAAATCATGCTATTTTATACAGTTAGAAGCCTCATTTAACTCCTAATTTGTTCTTCAACTCAACAACATTGTTAGCGAGCAAAAGCAAAATAAAAGGCCGAGTCGTGGTTCCAGTGAGTCTGGGAACCAGATGACAGATATCAAAAAGAGTAGATCAAGGTAGACTACTGAAATATCTAGGTCTTTGTTTGATTCCTTTTTTATGTGCTATCCTCTTCGGACCAATCCCATCTCAAGGAGCTCATGTTCGCTACAAATTAAAGTTGAAGGGCACGATGCTTGAACATTTGCTTTCTGTTTCATTAATTGAGGTCTCAGTTGTGAACATTATACTTTATAGAGGAAATGACTTAAGAGTTGAGCTCTCACTGGACAGTAGGGCATTTCCATTTCAAATGGGTACACACCCTTATCTTTCTGCATGGATGGGGACACACTGTCACACACATTAGGGAAGAGAAGTTTGTCTCCAGTAATGATTTGACAAATGTCTTTAGCAAAAAGGTCGGTTACATACATTTCTTTATCATGTTCTGCACTGCCAAGACCAATATCTCAGAACATCAGAAGTCACCTGTTTGCTAGCAGTATTCACTGAACATGAAAAATAACTCAACCTTATACGCAAAATAGCCGAAACTCTTGTCTTGGCCAAGGTAAGTCGTTCCACAAATTTGTGCTGATATGAAAACTTGGATAGCCATTTGAATGCACAACATCGTGAATGCAAACTAATGAATCACAATCCACAACATAAGCAATATGTTAGAGAGTCTGATTTGCCTGAGGTTCTTCACATCCGCATGAGGTTCTTCACATGTGTGCGTAGGCCCAATCCGTTGGGGAGTATCCACGGAGTCCACCACATCACATGGACCCAATATGCATTGAATGTCTCATATCCACTTAAAAGTTTAAGCCTTGTAAGTGGTGAACCACCCAATTGTATAATAAGGTCCAACTCTTTTTCTGTTTATTCAATGTGGGACTCAATCTTTCACACATGTTTCCAACACAATATACATTCAAAATCTCATTGAAACATAGACAAGCTCAGCCAGACCAGTAGTTGATATTAAAATTCAGCAAATTTTTTGAATTCTGAAAACTAAGTGTAAAATTGCACCTGTAGAACAAGCTCTTTCAGCTTGTTCATTGCTCTGAATTGCTTCATTGGTTCATCCTAACGAGTACAACACAACCAAGAGGTTTGTTTGTCCAGCCACGGGTCCTCTGGTTCACGGATCAAGATATGATACAACTAACAAAAAATACGAATCCAGATCGTGATTATTTTTCTCATCTGTTATTTGCTGTTACAGTGAGGATCCTGACATTCACTTAAGTACATTGAGGCTGCTGCCAAGACTGGACAAATCAAGGAGGTCGAACACGTGCCAAGAGAATCAAACTTCTGTGACACCGAAAAGACAAAGAACTTCTTAGTGGAGGCAAAACTTCCCGATGCACGACCACTTATCAATGTATGCAATCGTTTTGGATTTGTTCCAGATCTGACCCACTACCTATATTCAAACAATATGCTCCGCTACATTGAAGGTTACGTCGTTCAGTAGGTAAGAGTTATGTCAAGGATCTTAGATTACTTGAAAATTCATAGTTTTGTGAAGTATGCAGTACTGAACTCTTGCTATTTAGTTGTAAGGCAGCTGCAGGATGATGAGCACCCGGAAGATTTTATTGAATATCTTATTCTCTCTGTCCATTCTCTGCTTCCAGTGGAACCACTGGTGGATGAGTGTGACAAAAGTTCAGGTCCCAATCTCTGCCTCCCTTTCTGTCTCCTTAACTGCTCCGAATCCTCACACTTAGCTCATGTTCTCAGGAATCGACTTCGATTACTTACCCCGTTCTTAGAGCATCTTGTGAGTGAAGGAAGCCAAGATGTGCACATGTTCACAATGCTCTGGGAAAACACATAATAGACAGCAACAATAATCCAGACACATTCTCACCACAAACCCGTACTATGATTCACGTGTAGTGGGCAAATATTGTGAGAAGCATGATCCCAGCCGTTGTTGCTTACTGTAACAAATGACAACTCCCTATTTAAACTGCAGGCCAGGTTAGTATTTTTCTTAGCTTATAGTACCTGTATGTGGATGGTGGTTGAGAGGGGGTTTATCTAACCCATTTTTATGTTTCACGTATGTAGTCGAAAGGATGGATGGTGATATGTGGGAGAAGGTTCTTAACCCTGAGAATGAATTTAGCAGACAGCTTAGCGAACAAGTTGTATCTACGTGATCAAGTTGTATCTACTGCTTTGCCTGAGAGCAAGAGGTCAGAACAAGTTTCTGCAGCTGTTAAAGCTTTCATGAGTACTCATCTTCCTAATGAATTAATTGAGCCTCTTGAAAAGATTGTGCTTCAAAATTCTGTGTTTAGTGGAAACTTTAATCTGCGGAACCTGCTTATCTTGACTGCCATTAAGGTGGATCCATCTAGGGTAATGGATTACATCGAAGACAGATAACTTTAATGGACCTGCGGTTGGAAAAGTGGCAGTGGAAGCCCAACTGTATAAGGAAGCTTTTGCAATTTTCAAGAAGTATAAATTGAATGTCCAAGCAGTCAATGTGTTACTGGATAATTACTTGAGCGGGCTGTTGAATTTGCATTTCATGTCGAAGAAGATGTTGTTTGGAGTCATGTGGCCAAGGTGCTACTGAGGATGCAGACATTTATCAAAACTTGGTGAAGTACCTTCTGATGGTTAGAGAAAAGACCAAGAAACCAAGGGTTGATAATGAGATGCATATGCCAAAATCTCTCCGTTCACCAATTGAATCCACCGAATAATAGTCAGATCCATTTTGAGCCAGAATGGAAAAGCATTTTACGCAAATTGCATGAAAAAAGTAGGGGTAAGTAGATGCCATAAGGTTTTGGAGGATCAAAGCAATAGTTAGTTTAAGTCACCCCTTGGATGCTAAAACTATTAAAACATTGAAGTACACATCTATATTCTTGCCTCAGGCCTCAAACATGAGGTGTGTTTGCTTGGTATAGTTTCCTTCTCCTTGTGAATGGTTTACTCTTGAACACTATACACAGAGAGAATATTCTTGACTTCCAGTCTTATCAAAACAATGTACGTGCTTCCAACAAAAAAACAAGTTTTGCAAAATAAGTTGAATTCGGCTGGGATAGTGATATAGACCGTATAATATGTTTGACGGCGTTAAAATCCAATTTATTCAACTTGTACTGATACTAGAGAATATGCCATGGTAAGTGCATTTTTTCTTGATAAAATATGCAGACATTTTCTTGTAGATTTTTCAAGCTGATATATGTTAATGTTAGGCACTCTAGGCACGCTTACAACGTATAACTGTTCATACATGTCTCTTTTCCAGCAATGTGTTTTTTCAGAGAACCGGTTTCATGCCTCTCAAAAAACAAATTGGTATGGAAGATACTTCAGATGAAATTCTCATTTTTGCATGGGACTTCACTTTGTCTTTTAACATATATTTTTTCGTATGAATTGCAGCCCCAGATGTATATCATAGAAAGTTGGTACATCGTGAAGCCCCTGGGTTCGTCGGTTGCATTTGTAAGGAGATACCATTAAGTGAGTTGCAACTTATTGGAATAGAATAATACATGATACCATTAACCATGGGATATTGGAGTTTATTATTAATAGTACTAATAAATTCCTCCAATCATATGGAGAACAGGCAGTAGAGGTAGATCAATTTTTGCAGATGTAATTGTGAAACGGAAAGAAAAGATCTTTGGCCTCATGCATGGATTTGGAACGACGAAGAACATGATGGCACACCGGATTGATATATTTTGGTAACAACTATTTACATCTAGCTACCAAGCTTTCTCCTTCTGCTCAGCTCAAACACGTCTCTGGGCCAGCTTTACAAATACAAAGCAAAATTCAATGGTATGAGGTAGTCATATTTGAAATTTTGTTCAGCAAATGTCTTTTAATTACCGAAAGGGTAAATACACTCTCCCCCTCAATAATATGATCTAATTCTTAAATTGAATTTTTTTGTTCTTTTTGCTTCTTTTTCTCTTGATCTCTAAATCATTTACATATTTTCCCATAGTTCCTCTATTGGGTCATGAATGGTGTTGAAACCAAGAACACCCTCATATGGTCAAGAATACCGTTCACCGTTGCTGTTAAGTTGGAGAATTTTTGGTGTTAAGTTGGAGAATTTTTGGCGTAAAGCAAACTCAATTTTCATGTAAATAGGAAATATAATATAATTATAAGTCCCAACGTTGTCTTTGCTTTCATGGGTCCTTTTATGACTTTATTGTACAACAATCCATCTTATTTCCGAGCAGACATAGGGTTTATGGCTGCATTTACTTGGTTAAACAATACGGCAGGAATCACCGTGAAATATGAAAGTAAAATGCAGAGCTAGATAATACTCTATTTGATCCCTAGAATTGCATACCATATCCCCAATTCTTTGTCTTTCTCCTTTTGGGAAGAAGTAATAATCCTGAGAGAAGTGTTGGGCAATCTTTATCATCTCGTGCCAGATGCAACAAAGGATGAGTCCTTTTTCCTTCTTGCAAACCATGGGAGTGCCTGGCGTCCAGAGGAGAAAGCTCATTTTCCTTTCAGCGTAAAGCGGCGCATAAAAATCCCGCCTCTTCTTGTTAAGTAGGATTGATTTGACAGTATAAATCAGGTCATCAACGGAAAAGTACCTATGCGAGAAGTAGAGGAGTGCGATTCAATTGAGCTTGGCTTGAGTCAGTTGGTTCAGTCTACTAATAATAATAAGGCTTTCCAAGTTGTCTGGTTTATCAGTCCCACTCCGCATGAACTGTTTGCCTTTGGTTTCTTCTTAATGAATGACGAATCAATACAATGTCTTGTATTTCACACTGTTTTGAGTCAAGTATTCTTAGCATTGTAATCATTTTCTTACGCCTATCGGTTTCACACGATTGTAAATGTGCTAAATTGATGCGGCCCATGGAAACTCACTATTCCATGGATAGAAGCCGGGTGGCTTGCGAAGAACAGAAAAGTTAAAACTACTCCAAAAACCAGAACAAAAGAAAAGCAGTCTTACAATATCTACTTAACGAATAAAGTAGAAGTGGCCTGGAATTTCAATCGTACTTTACAAGCAAAAAAGCAAGTCCATGACCATAAGTTGGTGGCCGGTTGATGAATAACATACAAATCGTTCCCATGATCTCACGAGAAGTTTTAGTCTTTTTCGTTTTCATGTTTTATTCGTTTCTTTGAATTTTCGTTATATTGTGATGTATTTTTTTAATTAATTATACATCTCGATAAGAGAAGTCTAAGAGTAAAAAATAGGATCAAAAACTAAAAAAAGTTTACTAAAGATGAAAAATGTACCAAACTGTTGTCTGTTTGTCTAAAGTGATCGTCTTATATAAACTTTTTTCAACTTTGGTCCACATTTTTATATTTTCTGATTCACTTTGCCGATTCGAATGATTGATTTCAAAAACTACGATGAAAAGTTGAACCAAATATTATGAGAATAAAAAAAAATCATTTAGATAAAAAGACAAAAGAATGGAGTCTTTTTCAAACAAACTTTTAAACAATTTGCACGTGATACATTCTCATGTGTTACGATGTGTACGATATTGGTCGCGTATCTATTTGGCAATCCAAATAATTCATTGTGAAAGTCTCGATGGATTTAACATCCACACAAAGAATCAAGTTCATTGAACATTAGTATTCATTTGAACAAAAGATATTTGTCACAAGAGATAAAAAATCTGACTATACCGTTTATTTTTGTTCGGACAAATATGATTTGACCAAGTCTTTAACGGTCTCCCATCAACAAAAGTCTTTGTATAGATGTAAAACACGTCGAAACCTAGTAGATTGATTGTCCGGATTGGGATATAGGACTTTAGTATGTTCTGTTTTGCATCTCAAAGGGAATTACATTTGGGATTATCACATTGATTAAGTGGGGCTTCGAAATTTTCTTTTGCTCTTAGTAGAATTATTAACTGAAATTCAGAAAGAAAAATGCCTACATACATAGACGAGATTGTACAGATTCGAACAGTGTTATATCTATAATCATTCAGTGCATGTGGGTTCCACGTAGTAGATGGGAAACTCACAAACATCGAACGATTTCGAACACATCTGTATTTGAATGTGTAGTTCTATCAATGTATTCATAGCATTTTCGTTAAACCCTGATTTCGGAAATAGGACCAGCTGTGGGCCCTAGGCCTTGGCCATGGGCCACAAAGCCTATATAACCTTACAACTCAAACAGATTATAAAAGAAATACCAAATTCTTATAAAAATGCAAGAGTTTTAAATCGACGTCATACATGGTGGGATACACACAACCTTATGTCTCTTTTCTCTCTCGTCGATCGATTGGTTTTCGTTAATTTCATAATACAGTAGTTGTTCTTGAAGGGCAAAAATGAGTGAAAAGATTCAATATTTGTTTCTTTTTATGGACTAATAGAATCATGTTCAGATTTATTTATTTTTTTGTCCTGTCCTTTGGTTCATAAAATTTTTACACAAATTTGGGGAACGTCGTGATAATCGTTGAAGCTGCATGTGGTACATCCCCAAGTCACAATGTTAAATTCAAAAATGTTAGGGGAGACTACTCGTTAGTGTTGTCTGGATCATGAATTTCTATAGAAGAAATTTGATTTTGCAAAACACAAGTTGGAATATTGCAGATCAAAAAAGGAAAAAATAAAAAAAAAAAACTTGGGATTTCCTGAGAAAATTCCTTGCATAATGAAATTCCTCACATATCATTGTTTTTTCCTGGGTAGGCGAATGCGGCGTCTGGGATGGCGGTGGACGACGAGTGTAAGCTGAAGTTTTCGGAATTGAAAACAAAGAGGAACTACCGTTTCATAATCTTCAAAATTGAGGATCAAAAAGTGGTGGTGGAGAAGGTTGGGAGCCCAGAAGAAAGCTATGAGGATTTCAGTGCCTCTCTCCCTGCCGACGAGTGTCGTTATTCTGTCTTCGATTTCGATTTCATCACTGAGGAAAATTGCCAGAAGAGCAAGATTTTCTTCATTGCTTGGTAATATCATAGAATTACCATTGATTACCTTGAAGATAGTATTCTTAGTCGTATTACGTACTCCCTCTGTCCATTTTTAATTGTCAAATTTCGTAAGTTTAATTTTTTTTATAGAATTATCATCGATACACTTTAGAAATTTCAGCTTTTCATTATAGTCGAGAGATATCATCGTTACACTTTACTCTCAAACTTTTTAAAGTGGAATTTAATTTTAAGGGTAAAATGGGAAATGTATCAACTTTTACACGCGAACTTTTCAACATGAACACATATAAAACGCCGACAACCTAAAATGACACAGCTAACCATAAAATAGGGACATATGGAGTACTCCATCCGTCCGGATTTGTTGGTCCGTTTTGGGGATCCGAACTTTTTTTCCATTACTTTCCATTACTTTTTGTCTATGTTCATTTCCCATTTTGCCCCAGTCAAATCCGGAATTTAAGGTGCCAACTAGTATGTTTTAAATGAGGAATACTTTTTCCTTGAAGATAATCTCTTTCAATTACATTCATAGAGAAAAGGAAAAAAGAAAGACCATGTAGAACATTTTTTATTTATTTTTTGTTGGTAACTGAACAACAGCCCCACAACAGGCCATTCTAATGTAGAACGTCTTTCTTTATTATGTTGATCCACTTTTTCAATTGTAGAAAACTGTGATTATATCACTAGAATTGTTGTTGGTGATCGAGTTTTTTATTGATGAGTTTTAGGTCATTACAGACACCAAATCCATTTTTCCCAATAACACAATATTGCTATAGAAATCAGTGTAGTGAATATTGATCGGGGTTTTTTTCCTTCACATTTTTAGGTCACCTGAGACAGCAAGGGTGAGAATGAAGATGGTGTATGCAAGCTCCAAGGATAGATTCAAGAGGGAACTGGATGGGATACAAGTTGAGCTGCAGGCAACAGATCCGAGTGGAATGAGCTTTGACGCTGTCTTCACTTCTTGGGTCACCATAGATAATTCATTGTGTTTTTTTATTACTGTTGGTGGGTTTGGTAATTCCCTGGTCAATACCGGTGAAAAATATAGGTTAATGTAATATTCTTTTGTTCGTGTTTGCGATTCGGATTTCTCGCGTCAATTGTATTTTCCTTGGGTCAGATTCATTACGTTATTTGAAGATGATGGAACACAAAAACGGTAGAGATTAAAGTAAAGGGTAACGATCTTTGTTTTTTCTTGTACGCATTCAATTTGGATAACCAATAAGAGAGTTTTTGGCGAAGTTGAATTTTGTTAGCTTTGATTTTGTGATTACAAAAAAAGAATATTAGTTGAAAAGGAAGATTTTAAGACTATATATTAGGATACATTTGAGGAACTAGTTTCAATATGATTGAGTTTTCATATCCCTTCATTATACAAATGCTAATATTTCAAGTAGACTACAGGACTTTGAATGTAACAAGAGGTACTCGTACCCTTTATTGCCTACGAATGACACAACATTTTACAGACTTCTCAAATCTAAAATCTTCCAAGACAATTACAAATCCTTTTCCACATCTCATCAAGAAACTCAAAGTAGGTGTCCCTCCATGACCTCTTGTACAACAAAGGACCCAAAACGACCCAAAACCCCACAACGAATCCTAGTGCCGCAGTCACGTAGAACCATTCCACTTCAGATTTTGTACCTTCTTCATCATGTCCTTCAGGGGGGGCTCCATCAGTGCTGCAATTCTGTGTGAGTGGAGGTCCGCAAAGTCTGTTGCCAGTGAAGCTAGAAGAATTAAAACTCTGCAGCTGGGTGCTTGATGGGATTCTCCCTGACAAATTGTTCTGAGAGACATTTAAATAACCCAAGAAAGTCAAAACCGACATGCTTTGGGGTATTTTCCCGGAAAGTTGGTTTCTTGACAAATCGAGAGATTCCAATGACCCCATGTTTCCAATCTCCTTAGGGATCACTCCTGTGAGATGATTTCCTGAAAATTCAATGAGAGTAATCCCAATAGACTTGTTATTTCCTCAGGTATCTCTCCAGATATATTGTTATCTGATAGGTCCATGCTAGTTGCAAGTGCAAGTATGGCGTCATACTGATCCTCCCGTCCTTTGGTCACCACAAATGCACTCTCCAAGAACCCTCCAATATAAGAGGAATAGGAGATGCGATAACTCGAGTTTTGTTTCTCGACCATAGCGGTGAGGTTTTTCAAACAGTGTGGAATTGGTCCTGAGAAACTGTTGTTTGCAAGGTCCAGAATTTGAAGGGAACTCAGATGACACAGTTCAGAAGGAATTTGGCCGTGCAAATAATTAGAACGGAGACTCAGAAACTTCAAATTTGAAAGGCTTCTTCCCAACCATGTTGGAAAGCTTCCGACAATCAAATTCAAGCCGAGGTCAACTGTGACCAATTGTGTGCAGTTCTCCAGTGTCGAAGGTACTTCTCCAGAGAGGCTATTGTTGTGCAAGTGCAATGACTCAAGTGTCGATAAAAATCCCAAGGAGCTAGGAATGTTTCCGTTGAAATGGTTGTTTTCCAGTTTAATGACTTCCAAATTTGGCCAATTTTCCCAACAGTCAGGAATTTCGCCTGATAACTTATTTTCCCCGAGATGAAGGATTTCTAGTTGGTTTGGTTCATCGTTCCTATCACACAGAAAATGGGAAATGTCCCCCGAAAATGAATTGTTGGAAAGGTCTAGCTCGGATACATTTAAGGAGAGACGAGGTAATGGACCGCTGAATTGGTTGGAGCCCAAGTAAATCATTGGGTAACTAGAATCGAGTTTAGGTATATTTGGAATCTTCCCCTGGATTTGGTTGTGAGATAGATTTAGATACCTGAAACTCGAAGATAAATCCCAAAACCACCGCGGGACACTATCTGAAATTCCAGTGTCCGATAGATCCATCCACTCAAAGTCCTTCTGTGAACGAAGCCACCTTGGAAACTGAGGACCCAAATGCCAAGATCCAAGTTCCAAATTTTCAAGTTGAAATGGAGGAATCCAGTTAGGACTCACTTTTAAAACTAACTGGTTTCTAGATGCGGAAAGTGTTTTGAGACTTGTGAGATTGACAAAGTGAACCTCAGACACAACCCCTTCTAACAAATTATAACCAAGATAGATTCGTTCCAAGTTTGAAAGGTGTCCAAAATTTTCCGGAAGAGAACCGGTCAACTTATTCCCTTCTAATTCCACATCTTCCAAGGATGAACACCTTCCAAAACTCACTGGAATAGGACCAGAAAGCGAATTACCACCGAGATTAAGGACTTTCAGACTTTTAAATTGTTCAAGTTGATCAGTTAAATGACCAGAAAGTCCACACCCACCACACTGCAAAGACACCAAAGAATGGGAAATGCACCCAGACAAACTCTCAAACAACTCTGATATGTTTCCTTCAATTCTGTTCCATGACATACGTAGCTCCCTCAAGTTACAAAGATTTCCCATTTCTCGTGGTACTCTTCCTCTTAGTTCTGTATTCTCTAGATTAAGAGTAACAAGAGAAGTCAAATTCTCAATGGAACTTGAGAGTGTGCCATGCAACCCTGTGCTACCAAGGTCTAGCCACTCAAGATACCTAAAACTGTATAACCAGTTGGGTATGCTAGAGTTGAAATCATAATTGTAGGATAGATCGAGTACTCTAAGGTTGGACATGTTCTGGAGACCACTCGGGATTGGGCCTTCAAATCCATTGCCTCCCAGGTTAAGAGAAATGAGGCCGTTAACACTCCATAGCGAATTGGGAAAAGTAGAATTAAGATTATAATTATAAGAAATATCAAGCACTCTAAGAGAAGTCAAGTTCCAAAAACTATCGGGAAGAGATCCTTTGAATTCGGTTGAAGCTAAATTAAGATAAACGAGACTACTAAGACTGAAGATCCATCTCGGCATCGAGTCATTGAACTCATTCCAAGAAAGATCTAGGACCGCGAGAGACGTAAAATTAACCTTCTCTAGAGGAGGCATGTGATCAAGTGCACAGTTAGACAAGCACAACTCTACCAAAGAAGGGAGCTTGTTAATTACCTGCAGCCAGTTAGGTGTCTTGTTGAGATTCACTTGGCTTAAATCAAGGTGTTCCAAAGTTGAAAGACCAGAAAGCCAATCTATATTCTCGACATCAACATATCCTAAAGGGCCTTTAATACTAAAACTAAGAGAGCCTTTAAGACTAAGAGAGCGTAAACTAGAGAGATTTCCAAGTTGATGGGGAACTGTTCCAGCAAATCCGGAATCAGATAGATTAAGATATCGAAGGCTTGTCAAAGATCCAAGAAAGCTTGGAATTGGAATTCCTCCAAAATCATTTCGACTTAGATCCAGGTAACTCAGATGCTTCAAATCGAGTAAAGAAGGATTCACTTCACCTCCCAGGTTCTGCTTCATGTGAGCTTCATATTCGGCCTGAGTTACGTAGTCGGCATCATTGGGATTTTGAAGGTGGAGCTCACGCACATGGCCGGTTAAGTTGTTGCAAACAACCCCTGCCCATTTACAGCAATCAGCTTCGACATCCCAAGAGGAAAGTCGGCTTGAAGGATCTTTTAGACTTTTCTTGAAGCTTAAAAGAGCGTGTTTCTCGCTCTCCAAACAAGCCACGTCAAGGTTTCCGTAGGAGTAGCTGAGACTAACTGTTACGATGAGGAGGAAGAATAGAGGGAATACTTTTGGAAGTGACATCAGAGAAGCATCCATCACCCTCATGCAACAAAGGAAGGGATTAACAAATCAACAAAGGCAAAGAACTTTGAACAAGAAAAGGGCAGCAAAAGAGCAAATAGAAAGAGCCTAGCACCAGAAAATATCCTCGATCTATTGAAGTTATTACACTGGTTTCAAAGGCAAACAAGACTATTTATGCATATAGAATCATCTGGTAATCCTTGGGCAAGATTCAAGGATCAATTTCGACTAGAAGAACATGTGGTTGTGAGGCTTTAATTTAGATGGCACAAGACTTGACTCAGCCCGTCAATGGATGCACATCCGTCCAGATAAAATCATACCACCAAAATTAGACTTGGCATCCTAGTTTTTCTATCTTGCTTCCTTCTTTACCTTTCTCTTGGGCAAAAATTAGTATCTCATTTTTGTCGAAAGAAAAATAGACCTCTGTTTGGTGTTTATCATATAGGTTGCTTCTTAGAAAATTCATCAATGACCATTCGCATTTGAACAAAGGAAACTAGGAGTCCGATTTTGTTCAGTCTCACTAAATGAGCTTGAACATTACCCACACCATTATTCGTTGTCTCTAATTGCTATTGTTGGTGCAAAAATCGTATAAGTGATGGAAGTGGATAAAACTGGATAGAATAAATAGTTGGTTCAAGGAGCGTTACAATGTCGCTTTCCTTAAGACGATATTCGCCCCCACCAATTCGAGTGAATTTGGTGTGCACCGGGTTGCTGGCGAATTCGACTCCAAGATATAATGAAGCCTGGTCCCGATTGACTGTTTGTTCAACTGCGTCATGCACAGACGAAGAGGAACCAGAACACCTTCGGATTTTGCGAGCCCGCCAAAAATATATGTAGGAGATAATTCTAGAAAGAAACAACAACTAGAATCATAATCGTTTTTCCTATCTTCGAAAATTGGTGGAACCCTAGCCTTTATATAGGCATAGACTAGTGATCATTCACCAATAGTCACATCTTTACATTCAAACCATTGTGACGATTCACGAACCATTGTGACCGTTCACGAACCATTGTAACCGTTCACGAATAGTTGTACCTATTCATCTAAACCCAACGGTCACACCTATTAAGCTCAATAGTCACGTCTATTAATTTATCCCGAACAGACACATTTTAGTTTAATTATGTCTATTCATTTAAACCAAGTAGACACACCCGTTGCATTTAATCCAACAATTGCATCTATTCATTTAACATGAGTAGGCACACCTATTGGATTAAAAACGTTAACTAATTACAATATTTAATATTCATTAAATATTTAGGAAATGTTTCAACAGCTCCCACAATACGTATTGGCAAACTAGGAAGGGAAATCAAATACAGAAGAATGAGAAACTTGGCGAGAGGGATTATGCGCATTGTAAACTCGGTTTTCGTTTTTCATTTCCGTATGTTTGTTGTCTTTTTGTTCAGAGTCCATAGAGGTTGTGTTTGGTTTGGGTTTTGAGTTTTGGTTTTTGTAATGACTAGAGGGAGAAATAGGGATAATAATTAAAAAATACTTAGGTATTAATGATTGGAGAGAGATAGAGAGAAAAATAAAAATAATATTTAAAAATAGGGGTAATAATTGAATAATAATTGAGAAAACCGGTTATTGAAAACCAAAACGAACAAGGCCAGAACTTCGAACTGGTAAATATTCCTCGCATTTAAATATTAGTTCAAAAAATGGTGAAATAAATTTAAAAAAAAATCAGTCGAAGAAGAACAGCAAAAGAACTTCAAGAAATCTTTGGTAATCTATTTTTCTTTTTCTTCTCTGAAAGACTATACTCGGAAGACCACTAAAGAAACTTAATTGCAGAAGAAAAAAAAAAAATCTCAACAAGAAAGAATAAAAACGTGTTTGCCAAAAAAATTTTTTGGTCGGATTCGTGGATTGCGCCAAATCCAATTATTTGGGTGCAGCACGTAATCCCGTCTCATTCTTTCGTAATTGATTATCCTTCCTGCCAATGCTGGTTTAGGAGTCAATTTTAACCATAGTCAATACAGTGGGACCTAGCAATATTAGAGACAAGTAGACAAACCAGCAACGGTGAGGATGTTATTTACCCTTATTTACTGAGGGTGAACAAAAATTGGTCTCAGGAAACTAGCATAAATTAAATCACATTTACATTTAGAAACAAAAGATATTCAAACAGTCGTCCAACTATTTTCAGTACTTATATTAGTTAACAAACGGAAAACCTAAGGGTACAGACCCTAGGGTATAGAATTTGCACAGACGGACAAAACGAAATGGAGATGTTTACCGCGTAGAGCTCGTCAATCCGATATCGTTAAGTGTCTCATCGGAACACAAATACCTCGAAAAAAATGGAACACAAATGAACACAAACACTAGAACAAAACCGCTGAACCTATGTTTTTTAAGTTATTTGTGTTCCAATGAGGCACTTAACCACATCGGATCGAGTTGATTTTTGGTACACTTGTAGTACTTAACGAGCTCTACGCGGTGAATATCTCCGACTGTCGAAAAAAATTCGGCGCAGCCGCTCCATGGGGTGCACAGCATGCTGATGTGCAAGGAACTGCACAGCAGCAACCCCAAGTCCGCATCCATCACCCTCATGCAACAAAGGAAGGGATTAACAAATCAACAGATGACCGGCCAAGAAATTTTGTATGGAATTAAAAATCGAGAATAGTATCAAAGCCTATAACTAAAATCAACAAGAGCTATTCTTGCAAAGAACTTTGAACAAGAAAAGGGTAGGTAATAGGCGCACAAATTTTCATATTAGCGCCTCTTAATTAACCCTTGTTGAGTCCATTTATTTTGTTATTGGAAGTATAATGCTTTATTTACATGCTTTGTAGATATTTGGAGGCTTAACATGTAATGGGCTTCATTAGATACGATTGGTGTGAAGTTGGTTCACTAGTTTACGAGATAGCGGGCTGTTACGTGGTGTGCAAGTACTAACTGTGAGCCTTCATATTTTATGGGTTGATTTTGAAATGTCTTGTGAAGAAATTGGTCAACTCATGGACCATGGATTGGCAACGTGACTGCTTGGAGCAAAAGGAGACTTGGGTCAAGACCAATTGAAGAAAGAAAGAAGACCTTGTTGGGCTTTAGTAAAAAAGTAACGTGGAAGGAAGTAGGGTAGGGATGGCAATTCCCCAAAACCCAATGGATACCCGCCCCGCCCCCGCCTATTTGGAGGCAGATATTGCTCAATTTTTCATCCAATAGGAGCGGGTATGGTAGAACTTAAAGAATCCCCACTTGAAAACGGGACGGGTATAATTTTGTGATACCCACCTCCAAATACCCGTACCCGCCTCCGTTTCCAATTGTATATATATATTTTTTTACAAATGTATATACATATGGGGGCATATAGTAGTATATAAATGTATATGTATATGTGTATATATAAGTATGCATATATGTATGATTTGTGTATATTGTTCCGAATTAAAACTATATATGCTAAGTGTTAAAAAAAAGTTTAATGATGGTAGTTGTTAAATTTTTTTATATCTTGGTAGACTGTTATTTTTTTGTAATTTTCTATTCTATTTTGTTTTAAATGGTTGTTTTTGTTATTATAGGACACATAAATTAGATCTTATCGTTTCTTTTTGTTCAACAAGTTTGGATATGGATTTACCCGAATATACCCGATCCCCAATGGGAGGCGGGTATGGTCGATTGTCCACTATCCCTTTTGGGTATGGAGGTGGGGATGGGGATTAAATTCCCAATTGGAGATTGGAGGTAGAATAGGGTCCCCCGATCCATACCCTACCTGTTGCCATCCCTAAAGTAGGGCTAAAAACAAAGGTCGGCTATGCACATTACGAAAACTTGGAAAACAAGACATGAAGGGCGGCATATATCAGTATAAAAAGAAGGCATGGCCTGGAGACCGGATATCATATACGCACGGGATCACACAGAACAAAGAGAGAACACGGAGAGCATGACTGCATCAACAATTCTCATGGGCAACTAAACATCTCTCTTAGGGTGTAGATGAAACCCTAACCAAGTAACTATGTTTTTATATTAATTTTGGATTTTGATTATCGAAATGATGGTTGTATAACTTTGAGACTTATTAATATGATTCGATCTTATTTTTCCTATCTAGTGTTATGTGTTTGTTTTCTGTGAATGCAAATACATAGTTATGCAAAAAATTTATTGGCGCATGAAATTATAAATTAAGATAGTTTATGCCTAGGGAAGACGAGTCGTGCCTAGATTAATTAGTTTTAGAATCGAAGAAGATTCGTGTCAACCGAAGATAGGTTATGCCCGGTTTTCAATCACATGTTATTTTCTTGTCGATACTGCTAGGGCTTGTAGCTTTTAGCAAGTGATTGTCGTTTTTTTTTTTGAAGAGGAAAAACTTTATTAATCTCTGAAGAAATACAAAGATTAAAAGGGAAAGAGAGGCCAAAATACCCACCGGAGATAAATCCGAGATGATAGGAAAGCACCCTCAAACCCCGGAAAGAGCCAGTCGGCGAGAAACCAACACATCAGTAGGAGAAAGTTTATAAAAAAACATTATAGTGAATCTAGAATGCTATTGAGCCTGAACAAGAAATCATCAATGGTGAAATTTGATCCTCCAGCTTTAGCATTAACCCAAAGAGCAACTCTGGTCTTGATGCGCTCTGAAGCTTTATCCCAGTCCGGAGTTTGGTTCTCAAAAACACATTCATTTCTCATGTTCCAGATTGACCAAAGCAAAGCCATTGGAATTACATCCCATATCCTCCTTTTAGCCTTTTTCAAACTCCAGTCTTTCCACCAAACAAATAAGGCTCTAACCGATCTAGGAGGGACCCAACATACTCCCCACCATTGCATGATATCAGACCATAGTATCCAAACTGAATTGCAATGAAGAAATAAATGATCAATAGACTCCACTTGCATAGAACAAAACTTACAGTAAGCTTCTACTTCATTATTGATGATGCCAATCCTTAGCAAGAAATCTGCGGATTTGATTTTGCCAAGATAAACCAACCAGCAAAAACATTGTACTCTATAAGGGGCTGCATTCCTCCAAATTAGATCAAAAGAATTATTAGCAACAATGCAATCAGGGTTGGCCAATTCAAAGATAGACTTAACACTGAAAATTTTAGATGTGTTGCCCTCCCAAATGAGACCGTCATTGCACCCTTGATTTAGCATGATTCCTGCTCCATCAAGAAATGTATGGAGTTCATCCATCAAATCTTTTTCCCAATCATAAAGCCTTCTTCTTAATTGTATCCCCCATCGATTAGATTCAGCCCTCCTTGACAGAACTTCACTAAGTAATTCCTCCTGATTACAAACCAATCTGAATATAGGAGGAAAAATTTCAGCTAGGCATTGCTGGCCTAGCCATCTATCGAGCCAGAATCTGGTAAGCTTGCCATCTCCCACTTTGATTTTTGTATTATTCATGAAGACTGAAAACATTCTTGGATTTCTCTCCTTGGTTTGTATGATGTCCTTCCATATGGTTGAGAGATTTCTTGACAAATCAGATTTTGGAAACCAACTGCTGCCATTCATCTTGTATTTGGCTTTGATTACCTTCCTCCACAGGGCCTCTTTCTCCATACCGTATCTCCACCACCACTTGATTAATAATGCATCATTCATTTCCTTTATGCTCCTTATGCCCAGGCCACCATTTGACCTACTTTGAGTTATGTTACCCCATGCCACCAAATGGAGTTTCTTTTTCATGTCAGAGCCGCCCCATAAGAATCTAGCTTGAATTGCTTCTAAGCTTTTGGCTACACCATCAGGGATTTTAAATAGAGACATGAAGAAAATGGGCAGACTGCATAAAACAGCTTTGATGAGTACAATTCTACCTCCCAGTGATAGATACTTCCTCTTCCATGAAGCTAACTTGGACTTGAATCTTTCAATTATGGGTTTCCAAGTAGTTTTGCGTCTGGGACTCACCCCAAGTGGCAGACCCAAGTATTTTACTGGCAGATTCTGCATATTGCATCCCAAAACTTGGGCCAGAGGCATCATTTCCCCATCTAATAGACCAACCCCACAAAGGATTGTTTTATGAAAGTTGATTCTCAACCCAGAAATGTCCTCAAAATTACCAAGTAATTTTTTGACTACTTGAACTTCCTCAATGCTAGCCTTACAAAAAACCAATGTGTCGTCAGCAAATTGGAGATGGGTAATGACAGGCCCATCATTTCCAAATGTTAAACCACTGAGCGTACCCTGAGAAAGAGCCCTTTTGAACATCCAATTAAGTCCCTCAACAACAAGAATAAACAAGAAAGGTGAGAGTGGGTCACCCTGTCTAACCCCCTTCTGCATTTGAAACTCCTCACAGGGTGAGCCATTAACAAGTACTCTAATCCATGCAGAAGATAAACATTCCTTCATCCATTTGATCCATTTACTTGGAAAACCCATGAGTTTTAGCATTCTGAACAGAAAGACCAATTAAGGTTGTCAAATGCCTTTTCAAAGTCTAATTTTATAACTAGACCTTGTTTCCTTCCTTTCTTTCTTCCAGTGATCTACTATCTCATTTGCAATTAGGATGTCATCTTGAATGTTTTTGCCACCAGAGAAAGCAGATTGGACCTCACCCACAGCCAAAGGAATTGTAAGTTTTAGCCTAGTAGCTAGAATCTTAGAGAGGATTTTATACATGCTTCCAATTAAGCTGATTGGCCTATAGTCAGAGAGACCAATAGGGTTTTCAACTTTAGGGACCAGAGTAATGAAAGAAGAATTTATACCTTTGGGAAGCCTGCCATTTCTGTGAAATTCCATTAAGAACTCCATAATGTCTTTCTTCATGAATGTCCAGCCCTTCCTTATACTGAGCATGTTAAATCCATCAGGCCCTGGTGCTTTGTTTCCATCACTTGCTTTGATGATATTCCAAGTTTCTTCCTCAGTGAATCCAGCAATTAGTTGGTTGCTCATCTCAGTGGTGATAGACCCCCCCATATTTTCTCCAAACAGCGGCCTAAATGGTATTGACTCCTCATACAGACTTTGAAAATGATTGTGGACTGCTTGCTTGATCTGGCTAGGATCATCAATGGATACACCATCAATGAATAGAGAGTTAATCATGTTCCTTCTTTGTCTAGCAGTAGCCATGATGTGAAAGAACTTGGTGTTTTTATCTCCCAACAAATGCCATTGAATTCTAGATTTTTGGAGCCACATTCTCTCTAGAGTTCTGTAAAAACTCCACATCTGATTGTCGTTTCGGTAATTGATTTCCCTAAATTAATATAATTACTTGGTTGCGAAGTTAGGGTGGATTCCAAACCCTAAGACCCTTTTTTCATATTATTTAATTCACAATCTTTCCTGTTTTTCATTATTTAGATAATTTTAAAAATCAAACTCAAATAACTTTTTCTCGAACTACTCCCTTCGTCCCAATTTAAATGTCCTACGGGAAATCGAGCTTTTTAAGAAGTTCAAATTTGTGCTCTAAATTTCCAAAAGTAACCTTAAAAACTGAGTCAAGTAAATGTATTTAAATTGTTTATATCCTTCAATATGGATCTCAAAAAATATGTCATATGGATATTGTTTGATAGATTTCAATTAATTCTACTGTACAAAATTTTCAAAATCATGAAAAATAGAATATATGTTGAAAGCTATTGTCAATTTAAGAATGATATGAATATCAAAAACTGTCAAATCAATGAGTACTTTTTAGGGGTAGAATTGAAAGTTTGATATGTTTTGATGGTTATTTGTAGAAAGTGGATACTTATTTTGCGACATCCCAAAATAGAAAGGTGGACATTTAAAATGATACTTATTTTGCGACATCCCAAAATAGAAAGGTGGACATTTAAAATGGGACGGAGCGAGTAATTTAGAAATCAATTGAAATAGTTGCAGCTTAGCCTTATAATCCCTGAGGATGATACTAGGAATATTTATCACTATTCATTTGAGTAGTAATAATTATTTCGTTTAAATTAATTATTTTTGGTGTGAAAAACGACCTTCCAAATTTTGGCGGAAAGGAGCAAATAGAAAGAGCCTAGCACCAGAAAATATCCTCTATTGAAGTAAATATACTGGTTTCAAAGGTAAAAAAGACTATTTATGCATATAGAATCATCTGGTAATCCTTCGGGTAGATTCAAGGATCAATTTCGACTAGAAGAACATGTGGTTGTGAGGCTTTAATTTAGATGGTACAAGATTTGACTCAGCCTGTCAATGGATGCACATCCGTCCACATAAAATCTTAGATGGTACAAGACTTGCCTCAGCCCGTCAATGGATGCACATCCGTCCACATAAAATCTTATCACCAAAATTAGACTTGGCATTCTAGTTTTTCTATCTTGCTTCGTATCGTTCTTTTCCTTTCTTTTGGGCAAAAAATAGTACTCCCTCCTATATTGTTGGGTATCTTTCCTTTTTTAGACGTCTCCAAAAATTGTCAGAATAACAAAAAACATCATAAATTATGAAATATAATTTTTTTTTTGAGACGTTCAAAAAGATAAACAGACCCAACAATATGGGACGGAGGGAGTATCTCATTTGGTGGAAAGAAAAGTAGACCTCTAATTAGTGTTCTATCATATGATGCTTCTTAGAAAATTCATGGCTTATTTACCTTTTTAGTCCCCAAAGTATTCGCGAAATGTCAATTTGGTCCCCAATATTCAAATCGTGTCTATCGAGTCCCCAATGTTCACAATGTGTGTTTAAATGGTCCATGTGTCTAACTTCGTCCGTGTTCTCTGTCAAATGCAGGGGTAATTTCGAAATTTCACCCCCACAAAGCTGCTTATTTACCTTTTTAGTCCCCAAAGTATTCACGAAATGTCAATTTGGTCCCCAATATTCAAATCGTGTCTATCGAGTCCCAAATGTTCACAATGTGTGTTTAAATGGTCCCTGTGTCTAACTCCGTCCGTCTTCTCCGTCAAATGCAGGGGTAATTTCGAAACTTCACCCCCACAAAGCTTATCTTCAACCCTCAACCCCGTAGCTTCAACCCTCACCCTGTTGATAAAAAAAAAAAAATCACCCTCATCAGAACCGATCCCCAAAAATATCTCAGTCCCACGATTCCCACCCGACTACCCTGCCTTCCCCTTCTTACACCTACCGCCGCCGCCCGAAAACACCACTCCAGCACCATCACACCTCCGTCCACCGCCTCCTCTAAACACTTCATGGCCAGAATCTACCGCGGTTGGTACAAAAAACGCTCGGATTAACTAACGACGGGGGTGAGGCCGTCGTTAGCAAATCCACCCGCAGGTGGATTACATCTCCCAACAGTAAATTAGTCCGGGGAAGAGAAATTTCAGCCAAAGACCGGATTAGAGGTGGGCCCTGGATTTGTAGTCCGGCCGCTTCACAAATCCGGCCGCAAATCCGCCAGCCAAACAGGGCGTAAGGGTTTAGAGGTTGAAGATGAGCTTTGTGGGGGTGAAATTTCGAAATTACCCCTGCATTTGACGGAGAAGACGGACGGAGTTAGACACAGGGATCGTTTAAACACACATTGTGAACTTTGGGGACTCGATAGACACGATTTGAATATTGGGGACCAAATTGACATTTCGCGAATACTTTGGGGACTAAAAAGGTAAATAAGCCGCTTTGTGGGGGTGAAATTTCGAAATTACCCTTGCATTTGACGGAGAAGACGGACGGAGTTAGACACAGGGACCATTTAAACACACATTGTGAACATTGGAGACTCGATAGACACGATTTGAATATTGGAGACCAAATTGACATTTCGCGAATACTTTGGGGACTAAAAAGGTAAATAAGCCGAAAATTCATCCACTACGCCAAAATTGGTCATTCCCGGCTCTTTTATTCCTGGCACTTTATTAATGCCGGAAAAGCCACTATTAGTCTATTACCGACAGTTCACAAAATGTTGAAAAAAATAACTTTTACCAGAGATTTTTTAATGCCGCCGCCGAAAGCCCAATTTTTGGCTAAAACATTACCGGCGGTTTTGTAAATGCCGGTAAAAGTACTTTTACTGGCGGTTTTCTTAAAGTACTGGTAAAAGTCATGCAGGTTATAGTATAATATAAAAAAAATTCTTTGTCCAATGTGAAACATCATGAGGGCTAGCCCAGCTAGTTAGCGTGCATGAGTGAAATCTTTGAAACTTGAGGATGCGCGCCCGGGGCGGGTTAACAGGGAAGAGGGGACAAACACTTTTCTCGTTGGTCGGGCTTCCCAAAAAAAATAAAATAAGCGAGAACATTTTGAAACACTTTTCTCGTTAGTCGTTCTCGAATCTCAATCAAGCAGTCTGGATCGAGTCTTTGATTGAGGTTGAGTTGAAAAGTATTTTAGTACATTTTACCGAATTGAGGATCTTAATTTTCGGGGGTATCATTGGAGACAAGATTTCGGCTTACGAGGGGTAGCATTAATCGAAATCCTTTAGATGTCTGTTTTTTTTTTTTTTTTGAACTGCAGAAAATTCTATTAGACTAAAAAGCCTCAAAAGGGGCATCCAAGGAACAGATATGAGAAAGTTGGGGAGAGGGATTAAACATCCAATCCCGGGGATTACATCATTCAAAAATTGGGATGCAACCCAATGAGCAGCTCTATTAAACTTTCTACTAGTCCAAGAGAAAGACAAATTAAGAGTAGTTGCGAAACCTCAAATGTCTTCAATAATAGTGTTGCATTCCCATGGGGGAACATATTCCGTTGAGCATAGTTGAATCAACATTTTGATCGAGCATTTCGTCAAACAGTTGTGCATATAAAAACGAGATTTCACACGAATTCAACATGTCAGGTATAGGAGACAATACAGCTATAGAACTATAGAAGTACGGTAAATTTTACCGACACCCATCTTAGGTCACGATACCCCCTCACGAGAAATGACTTTAAACGTTGTGTGGTTTTAATTTTTTCTTACACCGACACCCAACCAACAACCAACAATTGCTCGACTAAACACATAATAAAGATGAGAAATGTATCAACTTTTACACAAGAATTTACTTGCGAATTTTTTAAAGTATAATCTACTTTAAAGGGTAAAATGGGAAATGTATCAACTTTTACACAAGAATTTTTCAATATGGACACTTATTAAGGGCCGGACAACCCAAAATGAAATAGTGGACCATAAAATAGGGACGGAGCGAGTATGTTCTAAACGGGAAACGCTTTTTCCTTGAAGATAATCTCTTTCAATTATATTCATAGAGAGAAGGAAAAAGAGATCGACCATGTAGAACATCTTTCTTTCTTTTGTTGATCCACTTTCTCAATTGTAAAAAACCAAGATTATTTCACCAGAATTCTTGTTGGTGATCGAGTTTTTTTAGGGGTTTTAGGTCATCGCAGACACCAAATCAAATTTCTCAATCATACAATATTGCTATAGAAATCGCTATAGTGAACATTGACCGTGGTTTTTTCCTTCTCATATTTAGGCCACCTAAGACAGCAAGGGTGAGAATGAAGATGGTGTATGCCAGCTCCAAGGATAGATTCAAGAGGGAACTGGACGGGATACAAGTTGAGCTGCGAGCAACAGCGAGCAACAGATCCGAGTGAAATGAGTTTTGACATTGTAAAATGCCGAACCCTCTGACCATTGTCTTCTCTTTTCGGTCACCATGCTTAATTTACATATCTTGTTAATTCATTATTCTTTGTATTACGTTTGTGGGTATGGTAATTCCTTGGTCAATACCGGTGAACAATATAGGTTTATGTAATATTTTTTTGTTCGTGTTTGCGATTTGGATTTCTCGTGTCAATTGTATTTTCCTTGGGTCAGATTCATTATACAAGAAGATGATGGAACACAAAACTGGTAGAGATTAAAGTAAAGGGTAGGGAGACTTTTTGCAAAGCTGGATTTTGTTAGCTTGGATTTCGTGAAAGTCACAACAAAAGAATATTAGTTGAAAAGGAAGATTTTTAAGACTATATATTAGGATATAATTGAGGAAGATTTTCAATATGATTGAGATCGCCATTTGAGTTTTCATATCCCTCAATTACAAAAATGCTAATACTTCAAGTAGACTACAGGACTTTGAATGTAACAAGAGGTACCCTTTGTTGTCTATGAATGACACCTACAACATTTTACAGACTTCTCAAATCTAAAATCTTCCAAGACAATTACAAAGCCTTTTCCACATCTCATCTAGAAACTCAAAGTAGGTGTCCCTCCATGACTTTTTGAACAACAAAGGACCAAAAACACAGATATAGTAAAATGAACTAAAATTGAGAAAGAGTAATTGTACATAAATAGACGAGATTGTACAGATCCAAACACAGATATATCTAAATTATTCGATGCACATGGATCCAACACAGTAGATGTGAAACTCACATACATTAAACGATTTCTCACATCTATACCCAAATATATACATACGTGCATTTATATATATGTCCGTAGCATTTTTGTCAAATCCCAATTCCGAAAGCATGATCAGCTGTGGGCCCTAGTCCTTACTATAGGCCACAAAGCCATTACAATTTACAACTGAGTCTGAAACAGATTACAAACAAGTGCTGAATTTAATAAAATGCAAGAGTTCAAATCAACCTTCATACTCGTTGGTGGGATACAGACGACCACCATTTATTCAAATACCACGACTTATTCAACGCAGAGTGATTGTACTTTATTAGATACAAATAGGAGATTAGCTAATACCCTAGAGATCCAACAGGTGGGTTCCAACAGTGCTACAAGAAATCACCTGAAAAAGACTAAGAAAAATCTGTCAACTGAGAGCTCAGTGAGTAATTTAGTGTGCCAATATATGTAATTTGAGATTTTCAAAGAAACATATTGATGTGAACAAAATTAGAAATCTCAACGAATAGCATCAATTCCGATGTAAAAAAAAAAAAAAAAACGAATAATGTCAACAGAGAGATATTCAACAAGGTATCAAAAAAAAAAAAAAATTCATCTCGACAAGGTCTAACAAGAATGGTAGTGACTCACAAATAATAGAGAGTACTCGGAACAACAACATTTGAATGGAATCCAACAATAACATGGGAACCATAAACACAAAATGGCAGATTGTTTTCACAAGGTGTCATCGCCCATTGGATACAATATGAGTGTCACATTAGGATGGCACCTAGCATGGGTATTTTCCAAGTCAATTGATTTTAACACACCTGTTCTCGATCAGGTTGAGCACTAGATTCGCCACACTATTTCACTGGCCGGTTCTCTAAAGGCCAAAGGCGCCCAAATATTTTCACAAGTTTCTTCCCTGGACTTTCAATATACCTATACACATGATCCTAGTAGAGTCACAAACGGCAAGTACTAGAGTCACCTGCGTCAGAACTCAGAACTATTCCCTTGCAGCCTACAATTTTCGATAACTCTTATTATCTCTATGGCCAACTACCTCCCAACATGCTTTAGTCTCCCCACACCACTCCCATAAGCCTAGCGCCAGAACCTAATTACGAACGTATCATCTCTAGGTAGTAGGCTAATTATGGACATATCACCCATTATTGTCAGAGTCGGGGGCGTTGATCTGGGAAACTAGCTCTGGGTTTTGGCTCTGAGATCCGATTAGCCTTGCCGACAGATTTTCGAGTGTTTATACAGCAGAGTACATGATATATGTGTTTGATTGTAGTAACAAGAAAATCATTACTCTCTCTGTCCCTTTTTAAATGTGTAGTCTCGTACTCCAATTCCAACTTATTTTCTCTCACATAAACTTTTACAATTTTTACATCTACTTTCCACTACTTATCTTTATCAATATAACAATACTCGCTAACTTTTCAAAAGGAAATCTACTTTTAAGAGCAAAACAGGACATGTACCCACTAACTTTTCAAAACACACACTTATTAAGGGACATCCCAGAATGAAAAGTTAAACACTATAAAAGAGATGGAGCGAGTAACTATAAAACTTTTAGGTCGTACAAGTTTGGACTAACTTTGTAGAGGTTTATGTCGCAGTATTTTTTTGTTGTTTTTTGCTTAATCTTTGCAAGATTGGCGTCAACTTTTTACATCATATTTTGTTTTGACCAGAGAAATTGGAAAATTATAAAAAAATAAAAATAAATACACTTTGTCGTCTTCTATGAACTTTTTGTAAGTTTGGTCTATATTTGTATACTTTTATGATTTCTTTTATGGAAATGAAAAATATGATATAATATTTGAACCCAATCTTACAAGGATGAAGAGAATGCCAAAAAGTCCCTAAAAAAGTCGGTAAGTTCAAAACAACACGTAAACAATAACAAAATCAAATCTGAGAAGTTGTGGAACAAATAACCTACGGAATGACACCAAAGTGAGTAGTACATCAGAAAGAAGCTGATAGTTATGCGTACCTCAGTTTTGCGTTTTCACCAACGGAATTGATTAATGTAATTCTTCAGTCGAGCAACTCCGAGTGCAATCGCCAGTTGTACGTTTTCATTGACCATCTCCACGAACTGGAAATAAGCATACCTCCAAGCTTTTTTCAACAGCAGAACTCCAATAAATCCCCATAACCCTGTTGCATAGCCACACGTTATAGCCATATAGAACCAAAAAAATTCAGCGTCATCTCCTTTGTGTTCATCTCGGTGACCTGTGGTTGTCGGAGGTTGAGATTTTTCATCACCAGGACAATTTCTAGATAATGGAACTCCACAGAGTTCACTGTTGCCAAGGTAACTAGATGAAGGATCATCAAGAGTTCGAAGTTGGTTTCCCGTTGGAATTCGTCCAGACAAGTTGTTGTATGACAAGTTCAAGTGGCTTAAAGAATTCAACTCCGAGATGCTCTGTGGAATTATCCCTGAAAGTTGATTCATCGACAAATCAAGAGATTCCAGTGACTTCAACCCACTAATGTTCTCAGGAATTTTTCCTGTCAGATGATTATCAGAGAGATTTAGCCCTTGCAAACCAGAAAGATTTGTTATCTCTTTTGGGATTGATCCAACCAGGTAGTTCCTCGAAAGGTCCATGTTGGCTAGAAATGCTAGCGTCTTGGTGAATTCAAGTTCGCGTCCTTTAATGACTTGTGTCATGCTCGTATCAAAGTCAAACCATTCCATGTTAGACATTATACCGTCTTTATCCAAAATCATGCCAGAGAGATTGCCAAAACAACGTGGGATGGGTCCTGTCAAGTGATTATTTCCGAAGTCCATGATTTGGAGTCCCTGCATTTGGCATAACTGTGAAGGAATTTTATCAACGAACATATTCTGGTGCAATCTCAAAACTGTCAGAGACGACAAGTCTCCGATCCATCTAGGTATGCTGCCAGAGAATCCATTCTCACCAAGATCCAAAAATACTAAACTAGAGCAGTTTCTCAATGTCAAAGGAAGCTCTCCATAAAAACTATTGTTGTTCAACTGTAACATCTCCAACAAAGTAAAATTGCCTATTGAGCTTGGAAGAATTCCTGAAAGCTTGTTGGATGACAAACTCATAACCAGTAGTGCTGAAAGTGCCCCCCACCCTTTATTATGGGGAAGATTTCCCAGTAGCTTGTTTTTTGAGAGATCCAAAACTTGTAGAGTTGGAATTTCCCACAATGAGTAAGGTATCAAACCACTTATCAAGTTGCCAGCCAGTAGTAAAGTTTCCAAACTAGGCAACATCTCACTGATATTTTGTGGAAGAGGTCCAGTGATTAAATTATCGGAGAGATGCAATTCCTTTAAAGTGGAAGGAAGTGTTTGAATGGGTCCACCGATAAGATTTTGGGAAAGATCCAGGGTCACGAGAGGCATTGCATTTAGCCATTGAGGCAAGGTTCCAGATATGCTAGCATTAGAAATATCCAACCAAGTAAGTTTCTTTTGGGTTTGAAGCCATTGAGGAAAACCAGTCCCAATTTTGCAGGAAGCCATTCGAAGTGATTTCACTTGAAAAGGGGGCATCCAATCAGATATCACCTTCAATGTCAAGGAGTTAGAATGTATCCTCAGTTCTTCTAAAATTGTGAGATTGGCGAAATTGGCTTCAGTTACAACTCCTTCTAGGTGATTATTAGAGAGATCTAAAAACTTTAGATTTGATAATTGACCAAGAGATGCTGGAATAGTTCCAGTTAACTGATTCAGAGAAATATCTAGGATCTCGAGGTTTGATAATTTGCCAAGAGACACAGGAATTGTTCCATTTAGCTGATTCCAATAAATATCCAGTACTTCCAAAGCTGACAATGTCCCTAGTGATCGAGGAATGGACCCAATTAATGAATTCATTGAAAGATCAAGGTGCTTTAGAAGTGGAAGTTTCCCAAACAAATCTGGAATGGGATGGGAAAATGAGTTCCATGAAACATCAAGGTATTTCAAACGCTTGAATTTCCCTAGCCAATCCGGTAACTTACCCGAGATGAAAGTATTATACGATAAAATCAGCGTCTCTAAATTATACATGGCACATCCGGATAAGTTTCCATAACCTCTTGACATCTTCCCTTTGAATTGGTTGTAAGTCACGTCTACTGATTTCAAGTTACATTGAGTCAACAAGAGCCTCGATAACCCAACAACATCAGTAAACAAGTTGCCACCAAGATTCAGATGTTCAAGGCTTTTAAGGTTTTTTAGATAAGAAGGAAAGGAAGAATTCAAGTGGTTAAAGGAAAGATCAAGAACTCTCAAAGCAGTCAAGTTTTCAATAATTTTTGGGAATGGACCAGCAAGTGAGTTGAGACTAAGATCCAGATTCCTGATATTAGAAGCAGTGGAGTTCAAATAGAAGTGAGATACTAATAGACTACTACGAAGTTCACAGCTCGACAAGCGCAACTCCGTTAACGTAAGCATATTTAGTATCACATTCAAACTGAGCGCTTGACTAAGATCTATCCCACTCGCATCAAGGTATTGCAACGACGAAAGACGAGAAACCCAAGTGAAATCATCAATAGTTAACGATTTCTGATCTATGCAGTTAAGATCAAGAACCATCAAACTAGAAACATTTCCAATATGATGGGGGACCTTTCCACTGAAATTTGAATTAGAGAGATTAAGGTACCTCAACGACGTCATTGATCCAAAGAAAGTGGGAATCTGGATGTAGTGAAAATTGTTTCCACTCAAGTCCAAGTGCTTCAGATACTTCAATTCAACCAATGAAGGGTTCACTTCATTGGCCTCCATTGGCGTTGCGTTTGGGTCTAAACTGACCAGATCAAGCTTGACGACATGGGAAGTACTTCCATCACATTGAATTCCTTTCCAGTTGCAACAATCTTCACCGGTCCAAGAGGAAAGCCGACCTGTTGCGTCTGTTAGGCTTTGTTTGAACTTTAGGAGAGCTTGTCTCTCTTGTTCAATGCAGACGATGGTTGACATTGATACACTGCCCAAACAGGACTGCAAAAAAATTACATTGCATAGCAGAACAGCTACAAAGAGCACATCAGTGGAGAATATCCTCATTTTTCACTTATCCAACTGGTTTCAAAGGGAATCAACACTACTTATTTATGGGTTTCAAATAGCATCATCAGGTCCTCCTTGAGGGCTTACAACGTTCTATTTCTACAAGAAAAAATGGGGTGGTGGGGCTCTAGTTTGGGTAGGAAAAGACTAGGAACAGTCCGTCATCACATAAGTCGCCCATAGATTTCTACCTTGACGGAGAACTTGTGGATCAAAACCGGGCTTGTACTTCATTAAAAGATGTCATTATTAGAAGGAAATTGTAGTTTTGTGCCAAGAAGTTGGTGTGGTTTTCCATCATTGACTTCAGGTCTCAACTTCTCATTAACGGCAAAGGGAAAAAGAAGAGTTGTCGTTCTCTATTAAGCAGTCTGAAAGCTCAATTCTTGAAATTGCGGTCTTGTTGGAAAAATGTAAATTGACTCTTTGAATCTGGGCCTTTCCTTGTCGGGTGGGAGTGGCAACTATATTTTCACTTTGTAAGAAGATAAACAAAACACCAATTGAAAATGCCAAGAACAAGATGTAAGACAGAATATATACATAGGTGTGTGGGTTTGTGTGTGTGTGAAATAAGAACTTAGCAAACCAAAACAAACAAGAAACAGAAGTGAGATGTAGGGTGAGACTAAAATTGAACTTGTTAGGATTTTAACCACCAATTAATCTAAAAGCTTAAGCTATTATTAGAGACAGTGGCAACTTTATTATTTATATTGTCAACATGTCCCCTCACGTGTAGTCAAGCTCTCCTCCATAAGCGGGTCAAACACGTGTAATTTTTCATCATTAGATAGGGGGTGAGGTTCGAATACGGGATCTCTTGCCTCTTGCCTACTCTGATATCATGTTAGATTGTTGACCACCAGCTCATCTAAAAGCTAAAGTTGCTAGAGAGAGACAACTTTATTATTTATATTGTGGTGCATATCTATGTAAAAGCAATTACAGTCCCCGTTAAGGTTGATCGAATTGTGAGTAATGACAAGATATAGTATTTACAATTTCACCAATCATAGGAAAATCGGAAGATCTGAGATATCAAATGAGTGACCACAGAGACGACGTAAAATCTCCTTTCGCTATAATTATGCAGAGTAATCACTGGTTACACATTATTTACCTAGAAATTGAGTACAAATGAATGAATACTGAACGATGAATATATTAAGGAACCTGACTAATTATGCTTAGGCCGATTATCCCAGTATCTCTTCCCCCACAACTTTACTTGGCCAACTGCATTTGCGTTTCTTCTGAGAAGTGTACGAAACAGAACAGCAGGCATATTGCATAGGGTCACGTCTGTTGGACCCTTCACTTTCGATTCCATCATAATAAATACAAATTTTTTTTGAATAAAGCCAAATTTGGTGCGATACTGTAGCAAAAATAATTTGGTGAGGGAAAATAGAGAGGCTGATTTTGGTGGATTTGTGGGGGGTTTGACTCTCTACTTTAACCCAAAAGTTAAAGTGGGGAGCCAAATGAGAATCCTCTTAATCACATGGAGAATGGGTTGTCATTAGGGTCCCACACATTCACCCCACCCCCCACCCGTATTTAGTTTCCCGACAGCCAAGGACATTAAGTTGGTAAGGGCATTGAATGGTGGGACACCCTTATTCTTCAAGTCATGAATTTTATGACACCATACTTATCGGATATAGATCTTTTAGTGATTTGGTTAAAAAGAAAAAATTGATTTTTTGGTTTTTTTCGTTTTGTCTTTATTCAAAAAAAATTTGTATTCCTATCGCGGGACAAGCCAATGTCTCCGAACAGACTTTGATCGCCTTTCGAGGTTTAGTGGGCTTGTATCTCATGGGCTAGGCTTAGTCGCTCAAGAGATGAAACATGTACTCATACACATGATCCATCTTCAAATCCTGTTGAATGAAGTCACTTGTTGCCACCCCAATATCTTGTGCCTGCAAGGACAGAATTAGGGATTTCATTTCCGAGAGGGAGAAAGCCAATAAATAAATAAATTTACTTTTCCGATTGAAGATCAATGTACATCGGTAATGAAAACCGTGAGCAGTACAAGGGTAAAACTTACTAAAATATGGAAACCCTGATTTTTTCGGACCTGGAATACTTAAATTTGATATCTTACACGAAGCTTTCTGGATATTTAGCATTAAACTACAAAGTACAAAGTACAAAAAGCCGAGCATGATTAGGTGTATGAAGAACTAACGTAACTACAACAATAGCTAATGAACTAACTTCTCACCAAAACTCCAACTCACCAAGATGAGACCCGTGACACTAGTTTATTTGGACAGAAAGGAAAGTGAAACAGCAGCTATGGGGTAATTTTACTCATTGGTCATGAAAAGAAACGAAGAAACAAGGGAAATACCCTTTGCTTGTGGCTGTTGCCCCATTCGACAGCGAATTAATAGATCTGCACTTGTCGTCCTCTTTTATGGGCCAATAGTGGTGTACCGGCGTCAAACTTTTGTGAAGAAATCATAGTAATGTGGCTTCACATGTAAAGTAACAGAATTCCAGGCAAGAACGTATTTTTCACTCACTGACCATGCCGATCCTTCAATGTAAATCTAATACCTGTTAAAATAGTACCAGATTAACAAAGAAATAAAATGTGTTGGTAAGTAGAACATCTATCAAAAGACACGTATTAAGGGAAATAAGAGAAAAGGGAAAAACCAAAATCTTAAATCTTTTACCTGTGCATATACTGGCTGGCCAAGTCTGATTGCTTGTACCCTTCCCGTGTTTCTTTAATCCAATCCTACAAAAATTCCAATAAATTGATAGTTGCTTCCACTGTTTCTAGTTCAATTTGGAATAAGCAAATGGGTCCATAACAACGTAGAAGCATATTAGTCTTGGGCCTAATGTGGTGTTTCCAAAGGTAACGATTCGTAATTTTGGCGTTCACAGTATTTAACTTGTCTTACAATAACCAGACAAGACTAACCAAGCACGAGCTGCAGGGTCATGAACTCTCAATCTTCGCCTCCGTGTCTTAAAGCCTTCGCAACACCCTTATACTAAAACTGTGAGTCCTGAGCTTACACCTTCAAAAATAACCGTTTCCAGGATCACAGCAGCACGACCTTGATCAGTCCTTACTGAAAAGTTTTTGGTGCATAATTATTTTAGAGGTGGGAGGGAAAAATTAGAGGGATGTCAAGGAATGCAAAGTTTTTGGTGCATAATTATTTTAGATGAACAAGAGTTATAAATGGCCGGTATTTTACTTTTGGAATTTCTTAGATTTGATTGAATGGTGGTCCTCTGTTGGTAGCTGCTGCTAGGTTTTCTATTCATCTAGCAATTAAGACTGCTTGTATAAATAGAATGACACATCCAGAAAAAGGAGCCATCAAGATATTCAAAGCATTAAAAACCGAAGGCATAAACACAACTTAAAAAAAAAAAAACTGCATCCAAAGGCCAACAATCATCAAACACAAATCAGAGCACATTGGTTATATACACCCATGCTTATATGACGACTTTGTTGCGGATATATGTAAATACAAGAAAAAAATCAAGCCATCCTCACCAGTAACAACACCACCATGGAGGATCATGGCGTCGAATTTGATGTCAGCAGAGAGAGGGCTTGCGCTGTTGAGGAGGGAGCGGAGACGGTGGTCATGGCGGTCGCGAATCCACCTAGTTGCCAATTCATCCTATTTGTGACCCAAAGCCAATCAGCTTTTTGCACTACTCATCAATTCCCAAACGGTCGCGCTAACGAAGCCTGGGCTTCAAGTAAGCAGAGAAAAAGAGAGGGAAAAAAAAACACCTTCCAATACACCTTTTACACATTTTATTACATTTTCATCCATTTTTATTCAATTTTCACATATTTTAATATATTTTTTAGACCTTAACAGAAACCCACTAGACTTTATTTAGCATTTTCCATTCCCAAAAGCAAGTAGTAGCTAACTCATGCGATAGAGTTCTTGGATGCCCTACACTGCATTGCGGGATCAAGTTTTATTCTCTTATCCACCATGTAATAATAGATTAGGAATGACAAATGAAAAGGAAAAAAAAATCCTATATATGAACTTGGAACATTGTGCTCAAAACTTTTTTTTATTTTTTATTTTCTACTCTACTTCTAAGCTAAATAAGGGAAGAGAGTTTTTTTTCTTTTCCTTTCCTTCAAGCTCCATCTTTTAGTCTTTTTCGTTTCCATGTTTTATTCGTTTCTTTGAATTTTCGTTATATTGCGATGTATTTTTTAATTAATTATACATCTCGATAAGAGAAGTCTAAGAGTAAAAAATAGGATCAAAAACTAAAAAAAGTTTACTAAAGATGAAAAATGTACGGTACCAAAAAAAGATGAAAAATGTACCAAACAGCTGTCTTTTGTCTAAAGTGGTCGTCTTATATAAACCTTTTTCAACTTTGGTCCACATTTTTATATTTTCTGATTCATTTTGCCAATACGAATTATGATTGATTTCAAAAACTACGATGAAAAGTTGAACCAAATATTATGAGAATAAAAAAAAAAATCATTTAGATAAAAAGACAAAAAAATGGAGTCTTTTTCAAACTTTCTTTTAAACAAGTGTCACGTGATACATTCTCATGTGTTACGATCTGTACGATATTGGTCGTGGGTCTATTTGGCAATCCAAATAATTCATTGTGAAAGTCTCGATGGATTTAACATCCACACAAAGAATCAAGTTCATTGAACATTAATATTCATTTGAACAAAAGATATTTGTCACAAGAGAAATAAAAAAATCTGACCATACCGTTTATTTTTGTTCGGACAAATATGATTTGACCAAGTCTTTAACGGTCTCCCATCAACAAAAGTCTTTGTATAGATGTAAAACACGTCGAAACCTGGTAAGATTGATTGTCCGGATTGAGATATAGGACTTAGTATGTTCTGTTTTGCATCTCAAAGGGAATTACATTTGGGATTATCACATTGATTAAGTGGGGCTTCGAAATTTTCTTTTGCTCTTAGTATAATTATTAACTGAAATTCAGGAAGAAAAATGCCTACATACATAGACGAGATTGTACAAATTCGAACACTGTTATATCTATAATCATTCAGTGCACGTGGGTTCCACGTAGTAGATGGGAAACTCACAAACATCGAACGATTTCGAACACATCTGTATTTGAATATGTGTAGTTCTATCAATGTATTCATAGCATTTTCGTTAAACCCCCGATTTCGGAAATAGGACCAACTGTGGGCCCAAGGCCTTGGCCATGGGCCACAAAGCCTATATAACCTTACAACTCAAACAGATTGTAAAACAAATACCAAATTCTTATAAAAATGCAAGAGTTTAAATTGGGGTGACTCGCTGGTGACTCACGGAGGGTTTCAGTTGCACATGCTCTGAGTTCAATTAGCTGGGTTTTTATTTGTTTTTTTGCTTTTGCTGTTAGTTAGTTCGTTGATTACATGTGTGCGGTATTTCTGAGTCCTGATTAGCTTGTTTTGCTTCTGTTTTTTGCTGGTTTTTGTTTTGATTACATCTGCGCTGCGTTGCGTAATGGATTGAGCTGGGTTCCCGTGGGGTTCTCTACCGCTAATTATTGATAGGATTCATAATCCACGTCCTTGGTGTCGGGTCTGCTTCGGCAGGTGTGTCTGAGAGCCGGTAGCCTTTGATAGCTTTAAGCCGTGCTCATTTCAATTGTTAGTGGTTGTAGTCTCTTTCCTGTCTTTTGATGTAATCGTTGCCGGATGGCGTTGATATGAATATCTTGACATTTTCAAAAAAAAAAAAAAAAAAATTGACGTTCATACATGGTGGGATACACACATGACACAACCACCATTTATTCAAATACGATTCATTCAACACAAATTAAATGCACTTTATTAGGCACAAATAAGTCCAATAGTTCCACAAGTCCTCAATTTCCATTCAAATAATCACCTGAAAAACATTTGGAATAAGTTTGTTAGATAAAAGCTTAGCGAGTGATTTAGCATGCCAAACGTAAGTATATGTAAATGCGGCATACGAACAAATGGAACGATAATCTGAGATTTTCAAACAAAAACATTGACATGAACAAAATATGCGTCCAAACAAATAGTATCAATTCAGATATAAAAAAAAACAGTGTCAATAATCAAATATGCATCTCAACAAGGTATCAAAAACAAAACATGCATCTCAACAACGTATCACAACGATAGAGGCAACTCCCAGGTAATAACTCATAATTAATCTCAGTAATAACATTTGAATGATATCGAATAATATGGGAACCATAATTACAAGTGGAGTGATGGGCACCAAGTACTCTTATGCATCTGACGGGAGTTCAAATCCCACTAACTACAACTAACAATACTATTGATCTACGCTGAGGAAGAAAAAAAACAAGGAGCCATACTCACAAAATTCCAGATTGTTTTCTCATCTAATGTCGCACTTAGAGTCACGGTGGCGTCCTTGGTCTATTCCCTAAGTTGATCCAAAATGGAGTACTCACTATGATTTTAATGCATTAGCAGAACTCTTTTGGCATTATCATTTTCCTATATATATGAACATATCTATAGACGTCTATATACTTTACTAGTATTTGCCTAAAACAAAGTATCCCTGCATGTACAACAAAATTACGACTCTTGCTTTTGGCACAACATTACTACGGGTCTGTAATTATTACTCCAATATTAATGTACAACAATATAGGATAAGACAATTATACAAGACTACAGGTATTGCACCTTTTATCGGGAAATAGATACATACAAATCAAAATTATATGTTTTATTATGACAAGAAAACCATTATCATTAACTATTGAAAGCATTTAGGTTGTACTTTATTACGTAAGTAAGTTAAAATTGAAAACAGTACATAAAAAAAACAAAATTAAATCTAAGAAGTTGTGGAACAACACAAGAAGTGCACCAAAACCTATAGAATAACAACATAGTGCGTACATCGGAGAGAAGGTGATAGTTTTGCATACCGGAGATTTGTGTTTTCACCCACCAGACTGATTAATGTAATTCTTCAATCGAGCGACTCTGAGTGCAATCACCAGTAGTACCTTGCCATTGACCATCTCCACGAACTGAAAAAAAGCATACCTCCAAGTCTTTTTCAACACCAGGACTCCTATAACTCCCCATAACCCCGTTGCATAGCCACTCACTATAGCCATATAGAACCAAAAATTTTCAGAGTCAATTCCTTTGTGTTCTTCTTGGTGACCTGTGGTTGTTGGAGGCTGAGATTTTTCATCACCGGGACAATTTCTTGGTGATGGAACTCCACAGAGTTCACTGTTGCCAAGGTAACTAGACGAAGGATCATCAAGAGTTTGAAGCTGGTTTCCTGTTGGAATTCGTCCAGACAAGTTGTTGTATGACAAGTTCAATCGGCTTAAGGAATTCAACCCCGAGATGCTCTGTGGAATTATCCCCGAAAGTAGATTCACAGAAAAATCAAGAGATTCCAATGACTTCAACCCGCTAATGTTGTCAGGGATTTTTCCTGTCAGATGATTATGAGAGAGAATTGAGCCCGCGCAACCCAGAAAGATTTGTTATCTCTTTTGGAATTGATCCCACTAGATTGTTCCTCGAAAGGTCCATGTTGACTAGATATTGTAAGGGCGAACTGGTGAATTCGAGTTCACGCCCTTTAATGACTTGCACCATGCTCGTAGAACTCAAATTAGCATGGTACCTCATTCTGTCTTCTTCCAAAATCATGCCAGAGAGATTGCCAAAACAATGCGGGATGGGTCCCGACAAGTGATTATTTCCGAAGTCCACAATTTGGAGTCTCAACATTCGGCACAGCTGTGAAGGAATGCTATCACTGAACATATTATGGTGCAGTCTGAAAACGGACAGAGGTAAGTCGTCAATCCATCTAGGTATGCTACCAGAGAATCCATTCTCACCAAGATCCAAAACTTTTAAACTAGAGCAGTTTCTCAATGTCAAGGGAAACTCTCCGTAAAAGCTGTTGTTGTTCAACTTTAACTCCTCCAAGGAAGTAAAATTACCAATAGAGCTCGGGAGAATTCCTGAGAGCTTGTTGGATGATAATCTCATAACCCACAGCTCAGAACGCACCCCCAATCCCTTATAATTGTGGGGAAGAATATTCCCAGATAGCTTGTTTTTGGAGAGATCCAAAATTACTAGAGTTGGAATTTCCCACAATGAGTAAGGTATCAAACCACTAATCAAGTTGTTATTCAAATACAGAGACTCCAAATTAGGAAGCATCTCACTGATATTTTGTGGAAGAGGTCCAGTGATTGAGTTATTGGAGAGATCCAATGCCTCTAAAGTGGAAGGAAGGTTTTGAATGGGTCCACTGATTAAGTTATCGGAGAGGATCAAATCTGTCAAAGTGGAAGGAAGTTTTTGAATGGGTCCACTGATTCCCGATAGCTTGTTTTGGGAGAGATACGCAAGTGTTAGAGCTGGAATTTCCCACAAAGAGTAGGGTATCAAACCACTAATCAAGTTGTTATCCAGATCCAGATATTCCAAATTAGGAAGCATCTCACTGATATTTTGTGGAAGCGGTCCAGTGATTAAGTTGTCGGAGAGATACAATTCCCTTAAAGTGGAAGGAAGTTTTTGAATGGGTCCACCGATAAGGTTTTGGGAAAGATCCAAGCTCACGAGAGGCGTTTCATTTAGCCATTGGGGCAGGGTTCCTGATATGCTAGCATTAGAAATATCCAACAAAGAAAGTTTTTTTTGGGTTTGAAGCCATTGAGGAAAACCAGTCCCAATTTTGCAGGAACTCATTTGAAGTGATTTCACTTGAAAGGGGGGCATCCAGTCAGATGTCACCTTCCACGTCAAGAAGTTAGAAGCTATACTCAGTTCTTCTAAACTTGTGAGATTGGCGAAATTATCTTCAGTTACAACTCCTTCTAGGTGATTAGAAGAGAGATCTATTATTTTTAGGTTTGATAATTGACCAAGAGAAACAGGAATTGTTCCACTTAACTGATTCCCAAAAATATACAATTCTCCCAAAGCTGACAATGTACCTAGTGATTGAGGAATGGACCCACTGAATGAATTCCTTGAAAGATCAAGGTACTTTAAATGATTGAATTGCCCCAGCCAATCCGGTAAGGCACCGGTAAATAAGTTGACACCAAGATTGAGATGTTCAAGGCTTTCAAGGTTTTCCAGATAGGAAGGAAAGGAAGAATTCAAGTAGTTATAGGAAAGATCAAGAACTCTCAAAGCAGTCATGTTTTCAATAAATTTGGGGAATTCGCCGGCAAATGAGTTCTCACTAAGATCCAGATTCCGGATATTAGAAGCAGTAGAGTTCAAATGGAAATGAGATACTAAAAGAGTGCTATTAAGATCACATCCCGACAAGCGCAAATCTGTCAAAGAAGGAAGCATATATAGTACCGCATTCAAATTGAGCGCTTGGCTAAGATCCATGCCACTCGCATCAAGGTATCGCAACAAGGGAAGACGATAAACCCAAGTGAAATCATCAATATTTAACCTGTTCTCATCTAAGCAGTTAAGAGCAAGAACCATCAAGCTAGAAAGATTTCCAAGATGATGGGGGACCCTTCCACTGAAATTTGAATAAGAGAGACTGAGGTACCTCAACGACGTCATTGATCCAAAGAAAATGGGAATCGTGATGTTGTGAAAATTGTTTCCGCTCAAGTCCAAGTGCTTCAAATACTTCAATTCAAGCAATGAAGGGTTCACTTCATTGGCCTCTAAACTGAGCAGATCAAGCTTGACAACATGGGAAGTATTTCCATCACATTGAATTCCTTTCCAGTTGCAACAATCTTCACCGGTCCAAGAGGAGAGCCGACCGGTTGTGTCTGTTAGGCTTTGTTTGAACTCTAGGAGAGCTTGTCTCTCTCGTTCAATGCAGGTGATGGTTGAAATTGATCCACTGCCCAGACAGGACTGCAAAGAAATTCCATTCCAAAGCAGAACAGCTAGAAAGAGCCCAGCAATGGAGAAAATCCTCATATTTTCTTATCAAACTGATTTCAAAGGGAAACAACACTACTTGTTCATGGGGTCTTAAATGGTTAAATTTCTACTAGGAAAAACATGGTCGGTCGGCCTCTAGTTTGGGTAAGAAAAGACTACACTCGGTCCGTCAACGGATGCATTTCCGGGTCCTTTCTTAGCTTCTTTTGCAGTCAAGAAGTTGGCGTGTTTTTCCATCATTGACTTCAGGTCTCAACTTCTCATTCACGGCAAAGGGTAAAACAAGAGTTGTCCTCTATTAAACAGTCTGAAAGTTCAAGTCTTGAGTTGAGGTATTGAAAAAGGAAAAAACCATGCGTACACCACATGTGTGCACGCCATTTACACACCACCCCATCCGGACCGTCCAAACACTTTTTGGACATTCTGGATTTGAAATGCATTATGACCGGTCATAAAGCGCGAATATGGTGTGCACGTAGCATTAAAGTAGATTCTTTTAATCTGGGATTTTAATTTTTGGGTGGGATTGGAAACTATATTTTCACTTTTTAAAAAGATAAACAAAACATGAATTGAAAATGGCAAGAACAAGGTGTAATACATACAAGAATGTGTGTGTGTGTGTGAAAAAAGAACTTAGCAGAACAAAACAAACAAGAAGCAGAAGTGAGATGTGGGGTGAGACTATAGTGCAACTTATTCCAGAAAGTTTGTGCAGGATTGATGTAACCGGGTGCAAATCTAAGTCAAAAATATTACAGCCTGTGATCGATTGGTGAGAATTGGTAGATGTATCGAATGAGTGACCACAGAGAAGATATAAGATCTCCTTTTTAGCTATAATTATGCAGAGTAATCACTTGTTGCACATTGTTTACCTAGAAATTGAGGCATAGAGTGTACACATGAATAAATTCATATACCGAACGATGAACGTAGTAAGGAACGCGCGTGACTAATTATGTTTAGTTTGATTCTCCCAGTATCTCTTCTCCCACATCTCTACTTGGCTAACTGAATTTGCTTTTCTTCTTAGAAGCATACGAAGTGCAACAGCATCATATGGAGGAGGCATATTGCATGGGCTCAAGTCTGTTGGACCCTTCACTATCGATTCCATCATGAACTTCTTCTGTGATCCTGTAGCGGGACAAGCCAATGTCTCCGAACAGATTTCGATCGCTTTTCGAGGTTTCGTGGGCTTGTATCTCATGAGCTTGGCATATTCACTCAAGAGATGGAACATGTAGTCATACACATAATCCATCTTCAAATCCTCTTGAATGAAGTCACTTGCTGCCTTCCCAATCTCTTGTGCCTACAAGGACAAAACTAGGATTTCATTTTCATTTACAAGAGGGAGGGAGCCAAAAAAGAAATAAGAACTTTTTGTTTGATTGAAGATCAATGTACATGCGTAACGAAAATAACGAGCAGTAAAATTAACCAAAAAATGAAAACTAAAACCCCTGATTTTGTTGGGCCGCAATACTTAATTTTGATACATTACATCAGCACATGACAAATGGCGAAAAATATACATCATCGGCATTTAGTTATGAATACAGGAAGCTGATCATGGAATTGGGGAATGAATATGGAGAACTAACACAATTTAGACAAAGCCCTATTTAATTAAATTCTCTCCAAAACTCAAACTCACAAAATAAAAACAAATATAGGTGTAAATTTAGTGCTGATGAAGAGAAAACGAAAAAGTATGAGAAATACCTTTTGCTTGTGGCTGTTGCCCCATTCAACGGCGAACTTAATAGATCTGCATTTGTCGTCCTCTTTTATGGGCCAATAGTGGTGCACCGGCATCAAGCTTCTTGTGAAGAAATCGTAGTAATGTGGCTTCACCAAAAAGGTAACAGAATTACAAGCAAGAATGTATTTTTCACTCACTGACCATGCGGAACCTTCAATGTATATCTTATACCTGTTGAGCACAATATCAAACAAAGAAAAAAATATTTTGGTCACTAAAACATACTCCCTCCATCCTAATTTAATTGCTACCTAATTATGCGTGCCTTTTTAAAATTCTTGTAGTTTTCAATCTATAATGCATTTTATATGCAATACGGATCCTATATGATAAATCTCAATTAATAATATTAGACAAAATCTTCAAAACTGTAAAAACATTATAAATAAAAAGATATAGATGCTTAAAAATGGCACGGATATTCGTAGGAAGCAATTAAAATGAGACAAAGGGAGTATTATACAAAACACAGAAATGCACATGCCTTTAAGGGAAGTAACAGAAAGGGGGATACCAAAATCCCAAATCTTTTACCTGTGCATACACTGGCTGGCCAAGTCTGATTGCTTGTACCCTTCCCGTGTTTCTTTAATCCAGTCCTACAAAAGTTCCAAGTTCGATAGTCGCTTCCGTTGTTTCTAGTTCAATTTGGAATAAGCAAAGGGAACCATAACAACAACGTAGAAGCATATTAGCCTTGGGCGTATATGTGGTGTTTCTTGGACACAAAGTACGGACTTCAATAAGCAAATGGAATTCCTAATATGTAACTTGCCTTCCAATATTAGCGAGAAAAGAATATCCAAACATCCGGCTACCCCGAGGCATGAACTCTCATTCTTTTGCTGCAAGTCTTAAGGCCTTCGCAAAACCTTATAATAGAAGGGAAGGCACATAATCCATGGGTAACTCATTGATTCTGATCCGCTTCGGAGATCAGTTACGACACTGTCAATTACCAACTTAACACTCATTCGTACTTGACACTCAAATTTATCCACTATGGTGAGACCATTTCTTTAGTTTCTAGAACACATCAAGTGTTGCTTTGAAACGAAACCAAAGATTGATCATCACCTCACTAAGTAAGCTACTTACTACAGTAGCAATGACGTTCATCAATCAATTAAAATACCACCCTACCCAAGAAGTATTGAAGAAACCCTTGGGGTTTTCCTATGATGGGAAACCCTCCTAGGCAAGGCCACTTTGGACTCACACATGTGGGGGTAGAACTCGAACAATAGAGCATTCAGCATCCTATGCCATAGAGCAACAGAATGAAAGGGTATTCTAACTTCTATGAGTAATCCATCTGAGTCATTGTCACAAAACAAATGACCATTAATTAGCTACACTGACCAAATATTTACGTATGTAAGTTTATATAATCATGCACATAAAGAAATTCTGAATACCTGGGCGAACACGCGAGCACCCCAGTCCTGTTTGTCAGAGACATTACATTTGAGGAGATCCATTCTAGTTGCAGCAACTATCGGGTTGCCCTTCCAGTATGCATAAGCCTCCCTATCCATCCATCTCTTCTTCTTGTTCCCTTCTTTTAGTTCCTCTAACAATCCCTCCCAAGGTTTTATATTTATCTCTGCCCTACAAAATACTCATGTTGTGAAAATAGTCCGCCAAATGGGTACCCCGTACCCCACATCCAAGATGCCTAACTGAATGAAAATATGCAATGGGTACAAATTTCGCTTAGCATCCAATAACAGCATATATGGCGAGCTAAGTTTCTCTTTCAAAATTTCCTTTACTATCACTTTTTCAGAGACCGAAATCAACCACAAACATCCAATTATGTTCTTCATTTACACAATTAAATTCTTTTTGAAGATTCATCTGCAATGCAATGCTGCCATTGGACTTCCTATCAATAATTTTTGGGGTGCCATATAGATTCGGATTTGGATAAGATCGATTCCTTTCTGAAACTCTATATGTGCAAGTCCTGAGAGGCTAGAAGCAATTGTAGTGATATAGAACCATTGAAAAAAAAAAAAGTCTCTAGAATCAGATACACACAAACATTTTTTACACACAAACATTTTTTGTTATTAAGACGCAATATGTCTCCACATATATGATCTATACATATTTCTATGATCATCGATCCTAGAGGACCCCTTGACTATTTTGTATAAATGGGTTTGAATCTATTTGTATACATTAATAAGAGAGGAGCGCATTCAATCCTTGTTTTTATTACTTTTTTTTTTATTATGTTTCAGTTCTACATCTTCGGGACGGGGAGAAGAGTTATACTCACATCAATGTCGTGACCCACATTGTGTAAATTGTGTGTTATTCTAGCCAAATTCCCCAGAAAGAAAAAAAAAATTTGGTGGCATTTAAATTGTTTCAAAAGTGCAAAAATCAGGAAAGAAGAGTACTTGTTCTACATTAAAATAATTTGTGGCTTACCATCCCCAAAACGACCAATCAGGGAACACAATGTCCAATGTGGAATCATCTCCGCAATACCGGAAAACCGGAGGTGGGGCCGTCGCATTGGACCCACTATAATCCACCGATTTCACCACTGGCCAGTCCACGCAATCGAACATCAGGTCCAAATCAGGTATTTTCCCGGGGTACCTCCGTAACAACTGTAGGATCCCCCACTGCGTAAAAACATCCCTGGTCTGAAACGCCCTCCTGTACCTCTCCACGTACGCCCTTCCGTCCACTACAACCAGCCTGAAGTTGGCCGTCCTCTTCGCCCTCTCCACCATTTCCCTCGTGACTCCAGTCTCCTTCCACGGCCGTAGATCCTCGTGGATCCAACGGAAGTAATCCGGACACGCGGTGGGTGGTGGACGGTCCTGATCATCCGGGGAGTGGAAGTTGGATGGGTAGTAGTTTGGTGGGCAGAATCGGGTGCGGTTACCGGATGTGCAGTTGAGTGGAATTTGGATTTTCGCCAGGGGTTTTTTGGGGATTTCGGATGGGGACACGTGGGTTGTTGTGGTGGTTAGGATTGTCTTCGGTGGGGCATTGCCAGCAATGGACTGCAATAATAAACAAACACCAACGACAGATCTGGTCAGATACTGGAACAACACAGTTCACTTTTAGAGAGATTATTCGGTGCTACTAAAATATACTCCCTCCGTCCCTTTTTAAGTGACCACTTTCACTTTTTGACTTTATTTTTAAATTGTCTATAACTTTCAATCTATAATATATTATGTACTTTTGAAAAAATTGTATTTTAGAATTCATTGATTTCTATAAAACAAGATCCATATTGCATATTTTATGTAATATAGATTGAAAATTATAAACAACTTTCGAATCCAGCTGGAATAGTAACATCATCACTTAAATAGGGACGGAGGGAGTACTGTTTATCATGTGGAAGCAACACCGGCAGGAAGACACTTTTGTTGGGATGCAAAAAAAAGTGTGTACAGCCATTCAAGGGATGGTAATGGAAATCAAGAATCCGGGGGGAGTGTTGTCCACCTCTCGATCATCCGATCGTGTTTTGGACGGCCTGGAAGTGTTCTGATTTTTTATCGGAAAAAATAAATCAAAATTAAATTAAAATTACCGAAAGCATCCAAACCGTCCAAAACATGATCGGACGGTCAAGGGGTGCACAGCACTCTCCCAAGTCCGGAAATCAAAAGTCAATTAGAATCCCAAAAAGGACTAACATTATACGATGGACAAAGTATTAGGAGGCGAAATCCTCAAGTGTTGTCCGACACTCCTTTCTCACCATGCATTAATTGCGGAGTTATATCGTTGTTTGGATCCTAATATCAATGCACACCCCTTGTTTTATTTTTTGGTAAAGTTTTTATGTGTAAAAAAAAATAAAAATGCGGATATCAATTTAGGACATGACATTAAAACTTGTACTTATTGAACAGGTCTTAAAAGGCGGATGCAGTTTTATTCTCATGCTATGAATTCAAAAGAGCATTATGAAGGAAAAAATGGCCCACAAGCACATGCATATGGGCGTAGGACGTGTCTTGATCTCGACTCTCCAAAAACATCTTCCACCGCACGTTGAAGTAGGACGTGTCTTGATCTCGCAGAAAATGGGCGTAGGAAAAAAGGGTAACCGACGCTCAAGGCGCACATTAGAAAACGGTAAACATATGGGTACAGACACGAATGCACAAAAAATGCACCGACTGTGTTCAGGGACCCACTTTTGGAACCCATACGAGTGATCCGAACCGTTCATTATTCTTAGTAAATTTTTCCGAGGGACCCCACAAAATTTCAGCTCAATCGGACGGTTAAAAGTGCTCGAACCAAAGTCCCATCGTTTCAAGCAAAAAAAATTTAATTGAAAAGGTGAGACTTTGGTTCTAGCACCTCTAACCGTCCGATTGAGCTGAAATTTTTTTAATCCCCTCAGAAAAATGTTCTAAGAATAATGAACGATTTGGATCACTTTTGTGGGACTAAAAAGTGAGTCCCCAAACAAGATCGGTGACATTTAGTTCTGTACGGGTAGTTGGGTCCATTAGGAAAGGAAACATATTCTTTCGAGCTCGACCAGACACAAAAATTAAAACAACAATAAACAAAGCGAAAACGGAAGTACAAATACGAAATTAATACTCCTACTATAATTGCGACTATTAAGGAGGTCTGGAGAATTTAAAAGTAAAACAACTTACAGTGACGGTGGTGGAGTCGAGCAAGCGCGTGACAACGAACGCGCCAAAAAGGAAGACGAGGAAGAAGAAGAAGAGAACAGAGGATCGTTTGGAAGACCTCTTGGTTGATGAAAATGGAAGCCAAACCGTCTCCCTAAAATGCCTGTAGATCCCTGTTTCCTGCCAAACATACCTCCGGAATCCCTGCTGCAAATTCTCTCTCATATCTCCAAATTACTAACAATTACTCTCTCTCTCTCTTCTCGAACAACAAATCTCAGGTGCCGAACATGTCTCCTAAATTGATGGAAGTAACGATCTTGAGGGTTTTCAGCCAATTCGAGCTCCGACGGTGCAGATCCAAGATTTAGTAAATACAGTTCAATTAATTTCAGAGAGAGAGAAGGGTGATGCAATTAATCGGTGAAAAGGGGGTATTGACTAGGGAGGAGTTTGTTGGAGTATTTAGAAGAAATTACTATATGAATTTTAATTTGGAGTCAGTGAACAAAATCAAGATGGAGTAAAGCTTGGACAAGAATGGAGGATGAAAGTGAAGGCAAATGGTGCTCCACTTCAGAGAGACAACCGAAGAGGACCCCACAAAAGGACAATTAGGCACGATAATTGAGAGGGTAAGAGAGAGAGAGAGAGAGAGAGAGAGAGAGAGGTGTGGATGTTCTGTGTGCGTGTAGCAGTAGAAAACGAGAGATGGGAATTAAGGGTAGCTCTCAGCTCCTCGACGTTCTCGTGATGGGGCGGCTACAAAAAAAGTAGTAATAAAAAGCTTTGAAGTATTGTGCAAAGTGGAGTATTTTAATGCTGACTTGAAGGTACGTGTAACGGTAGGAGGAGCTACTCTATACATTTCTTCTTCTTCTATTTTTTTTTTTTAACGGTCAGCGGTTGTTCAGATCAACTTACACGTATTTAATTTCGACTATTATTTTTTCGGGATTTCAATTAACAAATCGATTTTCAAATAGGTGGTTCTTTTCGTAATAAAATTGTGAGAAAAAGAGAGACATAATTAATTAGGGCAATACTTCATGCATGTGCTACAAATTATATGTATAATTGGGTTGTTATGTTTCTAAAGTGTAACATGAAACAAACTAATTATTCAAACTTGAACGTCAAATTACAACATCAAACCTTCTCACAAGTTATTGAAAATTGAGAGCTTATTAAAGTCTCAAATGCAACCATCATGTGTGTCTTTGAAGAAATTCTCCCAACAACCCAACCCATCCAAACATTGTACGGCAAATATTGTAAAACAAAGATATCAAATGCTTAAACAGATGCTTGTTATAAATAAAATAAAAAATTGGAATTTTTCGAGATAGAACAAAAACAAAAGCAGGGATGAGTGATTAAAGGCTCCAATTATTCACCAAAAATACTTTCTTCAAAAAGTACTTTTGAATCAGATTTATAAGAAAAAAATAAAAGAAAATTACAAAATAGAAAAGATAAATAAAAATTATATAAAATTATATATATATATATATAAAGATATATATAATGTATCTCCAATATTATCTGTTTCATGGATCCCGAAATCCCGGATTGAAAAATTTTGAAAATTTTAGAAAATATTTTTGGAAAATCCGAGATTCAATCTAATGTGTTCAAAAACAAAATGGGAAATCTTCAAAAAAAAATACCGGAAGGGCTTGATCCAAGCATTTTTTCGCAAAAAATGTACATTTACTGATTTTCAAAAATGCTTGGATCAAGCCCTTCCCAATAATTTTTTTGAAGATTTCCCAAACTTGAAAACACCTTTGAAACATTGACGGTTCGAACAAAAATATCGGGAAGGTGGAGTCCCGGATTCGGGACTCCCGGACTTGATCGGGCCTCATATATATATATCGTTCCATACTATTTTTCTTGCCTTTAATGTGTCTCCAATAGAATATTCATGCGCAAGACATAGGGTCCACCAAAAACAAATACCTTAGAGCATCTTCAATCTAATAATCTCCATTCCTCCATTCTAAAAGATCAAAATATAATTTTATATCCAAAAAGTGAACTTGAAGGATTTTCACTATTCATATGACCTCCAACCCAATAATCTTCATTCCTCAATTTCCCAAACATATTGGCTGAGGGTGAGAACAAAAGGAGGATATGAGAGGAATTTGGAAAAAATGAACAGTGAAATGAAGGTGAGGGTGGGTTGAAAATGCCCTAAGAAATATATTCAACCAATTTAATGTATTATTAAAAAACTTCTCGAAAAGCACAGTCCAAACAATTGATATCCTTCAATAGCTGATAGTAGAGGTGGCAAATAGGTGGGTTGGGTTGGGTTTGCATGGGTTGGTATGGGTTATGGGTTGAATATGGGTGGGTTGAATATGGGTTGAAAGTGAATGGGTTGAATATGGGTGGGTTGAATATGGGTCAAGCCAAACCTAACCCAACCCAACCCGACCCATATTTTTTATTTTTTTATTTTTTAATAAAAAAGAGTACGCGCTGTTTAATGTAAGATCTTCCATTGCTCAAAATAAAAAATAAAAAAATAAAATAAACAGTTTCAGCAGCAACAATATTAACCAAATGAAGCATTGCTTGGATCTGCTACAATACAAATTGAAATTCCGAGGTAGTTTTCACTTCCTCTACCTCCTCCAAAGTTAATGCTTAAACAAATCTTTACCGAGCAAGCAAATGAAAAATGCATGTTATAAGAGATTTGCAATAAAAACTATTCAGAACAATCAGCCAATTTCCAACAAGATAAAAGTCAGGCCTAATGCATTTAGAAAAAACTCAGCATTTGATTCTTTCAAAGCTTCTGTAATCAACTCCAATTGGAAGACAAACTCAGCAGCAAGTATCAACCTCTGGTTCTAATCATCTCTTCAAAATCCTCGACAAGCTCTTCCTCCTCTTCCTCCGAATCTTCAACAACTATATTTTTCAAAAAAGTACACAACGTTAGGTATCACATATAAAGTAGTCAGTCGCTAATCTAAAAAAAATGAGCTCATTTTGTTCACCTTTTGAATTGTATTGCCAATCACGTGTACATAATAATGCCTCTACATTCTTGGGTATGAGTGAAGAGCGGTACTTGTCTACAATACGACCTCCAATACTAAAAGCCGACTCTGAAGCCACTGTGGTGATCGGAATACTCAAAATATCACGTGCCATGAATGAGAGGTTTGGATATCTAGATCTATTTTCCTTCCAATAACAAAGGATATCCAAATCCACATTTTTCTTCCTTTCAAGTCTAGGCTCTTCTAAATACAAGTCTAGCTCTGACTTAACTCTACCCAATCCACATTCTTGACTTTCAAAAACATCAAACTCCTACAAAGTTACGCAGTTAAGAGTTATCAACATATGAATTAGAAAGTACGCATATAACCATAAGTCTGATGTTAGGCATATCTTACTTGCAATGGATTCCAATTCACCTTTCAATTTTACCTTCTCCTTTTCAAATAGCTTTAACACATCAGCCTTTGCCGTATTTCTTGAAATAGATTTCGCTGTGTGATTTAGATAAGAATGTATATCCCTAATTCCTTCATGTTCCACAAATCTAAAAGGGTAATTGTGCTTGATAATTGCCATAGCCATTTTCTCACGATACCTCTTCTGATCTATATCAATAGAAGGATGAAAGTCACGAGAATCTCTGTTAGGACAATTATGACGTATTAAACTCGACGTTCCTGATGAAATAACATACTTTTGACCACAGTAATTGCACTTGGCCCATTTTTTTCCATCAGCACTAGGAGGTAACTTTTCAAAGTCCCCCCATACAGCAGAAGTGGACCTCTTTGAACGTCTAACAGTACTCGAAGAGCATTGCTCAAAATTCTCGTCGATATTTTCTTCCATTGGAAACAAAAACCAGAATACCTAAAGAAATATAAAAAAACAAGAGTTAAACAAACCGAGTCAAACTTGGTCTATACTTTACTTCACTTCTCCATTAATTATCAGGATCAGAAAATGCCCATGGCGGTGTTGGTCTATACATACCACAGACTTGAACATGCATGTGGTTGATAAATATCTTTTCGGAATGTAAACATTAAACCAGCTATTTACGTGGTGGAGGTGATTCTTACCAGGATCAGATCCAGATGGAAGATCGGTGAAAAGTGACGATGATGCCGAATCGAGGTGAAGCAATTGAGTTTAATCGAGGTGAAGATGACGCTGAATCAAGGCTTGAAGGTCGATTGAGAGATGAATCGAGGATTGAAGGTCGATTGAGAGATGAATCGTCGTTCTCCCTCTCTCAATCGTCGTTCTCCCTTTCTCAATCGAGGATTGAAGGTCGATTGAGAGGTGATGATGATGCCGAATCAAGGCTTGAAGGTCGATTGAGAAATGTTTGCTCGATGGGTCGATTGAGAAATGTTTGCTCGATGGGAAACCTACAAGGCTTCTTAATTTTGGGTCTAACTTATTTTGAACCCATTTTAAACCCATATAAACCCATGTGTATATGGGCTAATATAGGTTCACCCATTTACAACCTATATTTTAATATGGGCAAGTTGGGTTGGGTTTTAAGTAGGCAAGTTGGGTTGGGTTCATGGGTTGGGTTGAACATTGCCAGCTCTAGCTGATAGTGAAGGCGATTATGTACGTCGTATTGTTCATAAATGGCATAAGAGTAGAAACTTGAGAGGATCAACAAAATATCATAAATCTAGCATGCAGCCCCATTCCCAATTAACAAACTTGTAGAAAATTAAGGCCTTGTTCGACTAACTTGATTTTTTGGGCTTTTTTAGCTGATGTATGTAACGAGAATGATCTAACTCGACGTGACACCCGGGTTCCAGAATAGTACTTACATGACTCTAACGGATCGTTTGGATGGGGTCTTAGCACCCGGATTAATTAGACTAGCAAACTTGATTATGGTCTAGAATTATAATGAAGGTTAAAAAGGTATTTTTTAGTCAATGTTCTTAGGATCGGACACGATGGTAGCATGATATAAATTTTGTGGGAGTTGATACTTTTCTTCGAAATTGAACAATAATGTAATGATCTACGCATTTTATTTGGTCTATATGTGGTATCTCTCAAATTTTTCCAAAAATCGAAACACGAACACAATTATTAAAGGGAGAATTGTTATAAAGTCCACTATATTAAACCGTATCGGAATAATGTTTATCCATAGTAAAGGGAACGACACCTCACCAAATATTTGTGTCAACCGTTGGCTCTTCCAAAAAAAAAAGCCACATATCCCAACATTAAAGTTCCACTTGTCAAAGAGTGATGACTAAGCTTAAGGCTATACATACAAGCTGTGGCATGTTAAAATTGTGATCTTTTTAAAATGCCCCCAAACTTTGACCTTAATATAAAAAATACTCTCAAACTTGCATTTTTTTCAAGCGTACTCACCTTTGACGGTGGAGTTATTTTTTATAACGGAATTGATGTTTAGGAGTACGCTTTGACGGTGGAGTTATTTTTTATAACGGAATTGATGTTTAGGAGTACGCTTGAAAAAATTGCAAGTTTGGGAGTATTTTTTATATTGAGGTCAAATTGGGGGAGGGGCATTTTGAAATTTTCCCCTCAAAATTTGGGGGGCATTTTGAGATGCTCAAGATCTTGGGTATCAAGAGTTGGTACAGATAACGTAGTGACAACCTCTATTCAGTGCAGAAATGCGTAAAAGTATAGTGCAACATCATTTTGGCGCGGAGATTCCGATAAGGTAAAAAGCATCACATTTCCTTGCCAACTACGTTTTCTTTCAAAGTTTGTTAAATCGAATCAATACAGAAAGTACATACAATCACCAACTAAATTGTACATACAATCACTGATTCGAGCCTCAATTTAGTAATTTTGATTGTACTTTACAACGTAGAGTAATTTTGAACAAAAAGGGATAGCCAATTCTCAACTTAAAGTTCCCAAAAAGTTGAATACACGCAATATTTACAGGTCCCTCGACAGCAGCATACCTTGTTCCTATTCGACATTACCTGTAGGAAAATAAGTAATTTTTATAAGCCGACAACTTATGCAAGATACTATGTTGTAAAGTTTGTAAAATCTTGTAATGCTCTGACAGGATTTTTTGTCCTCTTGTGTTGTGAATTTAATAGTTGTCCTTCTAAATGTGAAAGAGTACAAATAAAGGGTTAATTTTAGAAATTACATAAAATGCCAAAAAGAGGGGTTGTGGTTAATTTTGCTAGTGGCATTATTGTTTCACTAATTTGTCCACCTCATTGTTATTGGGCCGCCTACTTTCGACTTAGATTGTGTATCCCAGATGGATCAGTTATTGGGCTCAAATTTGACCCAGTAGCTTGACTTTAGAAAAGGCTCTTCTCCTTATGGGCTTACCATACAATCCAAGTAAAGCTTCCAACAAATTTGCGAACTCACGGTTCTCAGCTCACACTGAGAAATGCTACAAAATCTGTACTTTCTCACAGAACAAATCGCATTTTGTTCCACTTACTTGGCCAAATTTCTCAATCCGCATAATAGCTGATTCGCGAATTCACATCAGCTTTGCACAAGTTTTTGGCATTTAAATTTCTGAACATAGAAAGTTGTCACGTGTTGATGGGGCAAAACATTCGGGTTATATAACACAGCACACGTGTATATGGTGCATATGCTACATTTCGACGAAAGGACAATATAGATCGATATGGTGAACACCACTTTCATGTAACATTAAAGTTGTGCAATTTAATTAAGGAGCCCTACGAGAACTGGTTGCATCGTGATAATCAGTAGTATTTGATTTCGACACTTGCTTCATGCTCAATTAGCTAGGCTGTCTCTCGTTCATCGTTACAAAGAGAGAGCTATTGAATTGAAATTTTAATGAAACAGTGGAACTTCATATTCTAGCATTTGGCACATGCCCAGGAACACTCTAGAATTTGGGACCTAGTAATTAGCCTCTTTATTTCAAGGCCATTCAATCGCTAATTGTCTTAAAGTCGAAATTAAAGGGGGCCAATTAACAATGAAAGGAACTTTGGTAGAATTTGCAAGAGTAATTCCAGTTATTTGAATCATTTAAATTTTAAAGGCACGATTTTAGTAAATTGAAGAATTAATCTTGAATGGGGCCGACCCCCTCTAGCCATGGGACCGACCCCCTCTAGCCCCACCATTGACTACTTGGCACCGCAAACACAAGTACCCTATACAATTTGTACTAGCTACAAAATATAACACCCACTACCATCAACCACTGCCGTTGATCGAATGCAACGCCTCTCCTCCGCCGTTAGACCAACAGATAATGTAAACGAGTTGAGTCAATCACGTTGTCAAGCCGACCAAAGGGTTACCGTTGCTATTTACAAGCACAAGAAGGATCAAAAGGGGGCAATAGTTGTCTCATTGTCTCTGCACAGGGAACGGGTTTGCAGTGCCGAGTGGGTACAACGTGGTACCCGTGCGCAAAGCATCCGGCCGTCCATTTCGGTTTTGGACGGTCCAGATTATGGAGAGAGAAATAAAAGAGAGAGAGAGAGAGAGAGGGGAGGGGGGGGGGGAGGAAGAGAGGAGAAGAGAGATGGTTTCGATCTGGGCCGTCCATTACACTTTTGGACGGCCCGGATGTAACATTCGGCACGACATAGGCTCGGCCACATGGTACCCGTCTAGTATACAAAAAATTTCTTGCATAGGAGATAGAGATATGGAGGGGAGGTGAACGAGGGGACAACGAATTGTATGTTCTCTTATTATTCTTGTTTTTTTATATACTTTAAGTCTTAAGAACCACTGTAAGTAGTTTATTAATCTATCTCACAGCATACGAAGCTAAGAGCAAAACCAACAACTAGTTTAAATTTTTAGCCAAAAAAACTTGTGCACAATGCATATAGCTACACTGCCACTTTCAACACTCCAATAATACTATCCATTTTACCTCTTTTATTAAAATATTATGTTTTCCATTTTTTAAAAATATCACAATAACTATACATGCCAAAGACCTGTGAGTACTGTTCATCGTCACTTCTTCCATCGCCGTCAATCATCGATTGTCGCCGGATCGTTACCTCTTCCATCACCGTCGATCGAAAGCTCCATTGCCATCGATCGTCGCCGGATGGTTACCTCTTCCGATCTCCGTCTCCGTCGATCGTTACCTATGCACTATTGATGGTCGCCATCGATCTCCATCTCCATGGACGGTCGCCGTCGTTGAGCAGCGGCTTCTGACTGTAGGGAAGAGAGAAAGAAACAATAAAATATCGGATGGATGATGAATAGTGCCATGATATTTTTACCTAGGTAGTTCATATATGGATTGTGAATAGTGTTTTACCCTACCTGGCTACTCCACCTCCCTCTTCTTCTCCATTTTGCCTCAAACGCTATTTTACACAAGCTGCTGCACATGCTCTAATAACTACCCTAACAGAAAATAATGAGTTCAATTTTGTACATTTTGACATAACAGGGTCCCTGTGGTGTCCAATTTGACCGTCTAAAAATGTTTTCAATAGACTAAATTCTTACATTATATATAAAATAATTTGGACTATTAATTTCTGAACGAAGCACTCAGATTGTCTGGACACTGCAGGGCCCGACGCCACTTTAACATACGATAACTATAGCTGGGATAGTTTTGCATATACAAAAAGGTGCAGGGAGACATGAAACTGTCATATTTTCCAAACAGTGGAAAAAGATCTGGTCAAAAATGAGAAATCTGGTCAGGTATCATCACTTACGTATGTTTATCCCATGTTATTTTCCATTTCCAAATGATAGCCCAACCCACTTGACCACAAACTCATTTACAACTTCACTTTAGCCCACTGAATTCTACATCGATCGCTGTTTCTATTACCTTCACTTTTCTTTTCCTTTTTTTGCTGATATTACTTCCACTTTTGATGGTGAGGAATGAGGATGGAACTGAAATTCTGAAAAGGTTGGCCACTTTTTTTTTTCAACATACTAAAATCTTAGAGAGAGAGAGAGAGAGAGAGAGAGAGAGAGAGGTTCCCACTTGAATCATCTCATAGTACGTTGAACAATTTGATATTTTGTCTTGTTTTCCTTTTTTCTCCCCTTTTTATTTATTAAAGTTGAACCATTGATGTTGATGAATGCTTTATTGACCATGAGCAAGGACAGCGGCTGAGTCGATAGGGCCTTCAAGTGTGTTCTCATCTTTCAAAGAGAATCTTAATTTAATGTGTTTATGGACATGAGTAATATATACAGTATACGCTGTATAAAGACAACCCATGAGACCCATTAGTTGCTCGAAATACTACCAAGAAAAGATAGCCCATGAGACATATTCCCACCGTCTCAAAAATATAGTCCTTCGTTCCATTTTAACCAATAAACAATCGATAATATTTTTCAATCTGTAATACATTTCATATGAAAATGGATCTTGTTTGAAATATCTCAATTAAATCTAAAATACAAAGTTTTTAAAATCACCTAAAACATTATAGATTATTAGATATATTACATTGGATGTGACACGAACTCTCAAAAGAGACTATATTTTTTGAGGACAGAGGGAGTATTAGCAAGGATGAAGCCAGGAGGTGGGCAAGTAGAGACTGTCTCCCTCGCTACAATTTGAAAAACTCTACTATTATATTTGATATATACCATCCAATTATATACTGCTGCCCCTCTTCCAAATATATAATTGGCCCCCCGGCAAAAATCCTAACCCCGTCCTCATAGGAAACTCTTTGTATATATATATATATATATATATATATATCCAAGTCAATTCCATTCAAATAAAGCCCGAGGGCGTTACAGATTTCATCACGAGATACAAGAATGAACCAAAACTAAGAAAATCTAGATAAGAGCACATACACTAGTACGCTCAGTGGCACCCCTGCCAAAGCCAAAGGCAGACCAACAACTCAATGTTGGACAAAGAACCAATCCACGATTTGGAAGTAGAAATCCCGAAGGATAACAACTCAAACCCTACCAATAAGCACAAGATAAAACCTTTGTATTTTCGATATTTCCCGCAGCCGTATTTTTTTGTATTCTCCCACAAGCCATTATCATCACATATATCAATTCATTTGACATTTAGCGGAAACAACATACACTTTTGACTACAATGTGAAGACGATATTATTAATGGAAACTTAGCGTAAGTCTCGATGATGGTTGTGAGTGGTGTCTCGAATTCAACTTGGTTGATGATGATAGCCTGATTACGATCTATCATCAAAATTAATGGCTAAACGGGTTGTCTCGTCCTTTTACTGCATAGGCAATCTATTCTTAAGAAGAAGTGCATTTGAATGTCTCCATAGAAACTTTGATTAGATTTTTGGGCAACTTCACTTACCACTTGCGGTTTGAGCTATATGCGGTTACAGCCCTTCTGGTTTAATTTGTTGCATATGCATCCTCTGTGGTTTTAAAAAAGTTGCATCCGCATCTAACGGAGTTATGGAAATAATGCAAAATCGTTTATGGAAGTAAGGAAAAGTTCACTATGTCATTGTCTTCCTCCTTAATTCATCTTCTTTCTTCAATCTAACAAATCCATCCCATGTATCAAACCCCCATCCAAAATATAATCCAAAATCTCGATTCAAAATCAAATCTAATCTCAAATCCAACCAAAGACGATGACGGAAGGGTTGTTGGGTTTTGTAGTGATAGCTAGAAGTTACCAACTATGAAGTTTCACCTAAAAAGTGGAAACATGTGGTGGTCTCGGTGGGTCAAGGCTTTTGGAGTTTAAAGGCCACGCATGGAGACGAAGGAGAGAACGGTTAAAGTAAAGTATAGACGGAGGAGGTGGATGCCCGAGTTCAATGGAGGAAAAGGGTGGTGCAAGAAGAACTAGTATGGATTGATAGCGGTCGAGGGTTTGTAAGAGTCAAGGTTTGTGCTAGGATGGAGGAAGAATATAGTAGACAAGGGTACAAATGTACTTTTACCTTACGTTTCTCTTCCACACTCTCAAGAATGGCGTGTGAGATCTACTTTCCATTAACATTGACAGCATTGGGTGCAGATGTTAGTTTTTAAATCATATGGAATATAAGTGAAGTTTGCCCTATATTTTAACATCTCCATTTTCTCTATTTTTAACAATCAAAGGCTTTTGTAGGTGAGTTACCATGAAATATACTGTCGCCACGGAAGAATCAAACTGCAAACTATAAAAAGAGGAAATTGATATTGACACTCTCCAGATTGTTAATGACACTCCAAAATGGAGAGTACCAATATTAGTTCCATTTATATTGGCACTCCCCTTTTTGGAGTACTATTAACAATTTAGGGAGTGTAATATCAGTTCCCTAAAATACCAATCATGTCTCCCTAAATTAGCTTTTTTCACGGTTTGTAATTTTTTTTTTATTTTTTAGTTTTTCGTTGTAATTATTTGGATGAATCCGAAAATATAAATTTGTGGATCGAAATTGAAAAAAAAATGAAATAATAGCAACTATTTAGTATATTTTTCATCTTTAGTGAATTTGTTTTTACTTTCGGTCTTTAGATTGCTCTCGCCGAGACAAATAATTAATCCAAAACATAGAGGCTGTGTTTGGTTAGATAGTTTAGTTTAGTTTTGATGATGTAGGAATGACATGAAAAGAGACTTATCTTGTTATCAAAACTAAAACTAAACAAAACTAAAAACAGGGCCAGAGTAATTTGAATCTAAAAAAAATTAGAAAAGACAAACAAAAATATCATTTAATTATGAAAAGCGACTTATCTTCAAGCATAGAAATAGACAATAAAAAATGGAGTATCGATTAGACGATTTGGATAATTACTTTGTTTTTTATTAATTGGTGAATTAATGATGTGTATGTATTAAAGTCAACTTTCACTGTTGATTGAAAGGATTGTGTTAATATAGTAATATACGATAGATATTTTAAGTGTTTTCTATAGTAAAACCATATTATAAAAAAATTTATTTGTTTTTTTGTTGCCGTGTAACTGAAAATTTTAAAGTAGTCCTTGGTTACTTAGCTTCTAAAAATTAAAAAAAGGGGGTAAATTTTCACTGATACCTCCTGAGGTTTTCCGTAATGAAGAATACCTCTTTATGTTTGAAAATGACAATAAACACTTGTGGTTTCAATGTTTATTTTCATTTCAATGTTTATTTTCATTGACACAATAACAATCAATAAAATTCTGAACATTTGTAAACCAAATGGACTGTTGACGGAATTAGCCAAAGGTGGCTTTTATTGACAAATTCACTATTTCTAAAAATAAAAAATGATCAACTCTCACTAGTTTTGACCTTGAAATAAAATTACTATTTCAAGATCTTCTAGAATAAAATAATTGACCAGCAGTACGGAAATTCTAGAACATTTGTAAACCAAATGGACTTTTGAGTGCTTTAGAGTTTAGCGAAAGTGAAATTCTAAATATTACTGTACATATTATGAATTGTATCCTCCTCTTTAAAATAGGAGTAGCTTTTTTCTTGCGTCTTCGTCCTAGCCATAGTCTTTTAAGTTGAACCACAAATGTCCTTTTTGTAAACTTTGGGTGTCCCAACCAATTTAGTATTTTGATGAGTTCTTGGGAGATCAATTTCACCATTTATGAATGAGTGGCTCAGTTAAAAGCGAGACAAAGATAGCCATTTGGCAAACTTTTGTTTGAGTATATTTGGTATTTTTGAGGAGCCCAAATTATAAAACCTTTTGGGTAAAAAGTCTTTTTGGCATTTTTTAAAAGTCCAAAAATAAACGCTTTTTGCGTCCAAAATACCCTTTAGCCCGAACATCTTTATCTTTCACTTGAAGATAACTTTTCCAAATCAATAAACAAGACTCTCTAAAAATTTAGTCCAAATGTACCCAAAACATTGCATAAATCAAACTAACGTAAACTGATGCCACTTGAGAGGTTTCGAATCTAAAACTTTGCTCTTTTTCCGGTATTATCTATTTCTTGGCTTGTGATACCACCATAAATATGCAATCTTGACCAGATTTTGTTTCAGTACTAAAGTAACCCAGCTATATTGCTTGCGTATTACCCAATAGCCTCTCAAAACCCAAACAGCCTCAAATCTCATCCCACCCTTATAAAAACCCACATATACCCCCCCAACTACAATTCCTCCCTCCCAGCTTTATTCATTTTTCTTCTCTGTTCCAAAAAGGTTCAAAAATTCCTACCTCTCAAATGGCTCAGGTAATCAAACTTTCAATTCACAGTTACATATATCTGTTTCTTTTTTTCCAGAACTAAAATCAGATACAATTTCAAATATTTAATTTTTTTTCTCTCCTTTATTTGTTGGGGTATTTGTTTATTTGCAGAAGAAGGTGGTGTTGAAGGTCATGACCATGGCTGATGAGAAGACGAAGCAGAAAGCCATTGAAGCCGCCGCCGATATCCTCGGTACCCACTTCGATACATCCCAAGATATTATTTCTGTGAAATTCCCCTTAAAGTTTCTTTTTCGGTCCGGATCCTCTCCAGTCCAATTCCAATATTTGGACTGAACGAGACAGTACTCGTCTACACCGTACATTGGTAAAATCAATGGCTCGGATTTGCTAATCAACTCTCTTACAGGTCAGAGTTGATTAGCAAATCCGACGGTGTAGATGAGACGAGGACCTCCATTCCAAAAGTTAGACCGGAGAGGATCGATTTCCTTATTTTATTTCATAAAATCTCTCTCTGTTTCTCTTTTCTTGAATTGGGTATGGATCCACAGGAGTTGATTCGATAACAGCGGATCTGAAGGATCAGAAGCTAACAGTGATTGGGGAGATGGACCCAGTGGCAGTGGTGAAGAAATTGAAGAAAGTTGGAAAGGTTGATATAATCTCAATTGGGCCTGCAAAAGAAGAGAAGAAGGAAGAAAAGAAAGAAGAAGGCAAGAAAGATGAACCCAAGAAAGAGGAGAAGAAGGAAGAGAAGAAAGAAGAAAAGAAAGAGGAGAAGAAATAAAATAAATAAATAAATAAGCTGTAATCCACCAAATTTCCCTAAATTACTAGTACTATTTGTTTCCCAATTCCCACTATTCTAATATTCCATTGAAATAAGTCTATGTGGGGGAAATTTTCCAAGGGAAAAAAAAAAAAAAAAGGGGGAAATTTGAGTAGGGATTTTGACTTTTTGGGGGTGACTTTTTTGGGTTTTTGAGTAAATTACTATGCAGTTGTATTTATATGAAAAAAATAAAAATCCCGGGCTTTGTATTTTTGTGGAAGAAAAGTTCTTCAAATAGGGAAATATTTTGGGATGAGTTTCTTTTTTAAAACAAAAAAAAAAATTTTTGTTAACAAGTCATTTTCCGTGTAATGGAATGCGCATCAAAAGTCCGGAGGATGGCAATTTCTCCACCAGGAAAAGCATTAGATACAAACAAATGCTGAATCATCGGATAATTCTTGGAGAGAGATGGTTTAGGCTGCGTTTTTCGCTAAAAATACCGTATTCTCACTAAAGTCGAAAATGGTGTAGTTTTTGCAAATAATATATATATACACAGAACATATCCTATGAGGGCTCCCTCACAAAAAAAGTGCGGGAAAACAGTTGTGGGCCGTTGGATTATATATACAAAAAACTTCACATCCAAACTCCCGGATTTTAAAACGTCCGGACCTTCACCTTCCCAATTTGTTTTTGAAAATCCGAACCTTATTAGCGTTTTTATATATATATATCCTATCCGGACTTCCGGACCTCCTTGATCAAAGTATTTTTTTGACGATCTGAACCGTCCAATGTGTTCAAAAGGTGTTTTCAAGGGTCCGCGCGGGTAATTTTTTTTTTTTTGAAGATTTTCTGCGTGAACCCTTGAAAACACCTTCTGGACACATTGGACGGTTCGGATTTCCCAAAACAATTTTTAACGGGAGGTCGTTACTAGAAAATTTGCCTATAAATAGAATAACTTGTCTTTACGATGTAAACGACCGACAAAAATACCGAAAATACTGTTTAGACAATAGTGGAAATTCATCCTCGGATTGCTTGAATATGAATCCTTGCTCATGTGACAAAGCGTGAGATCATGATGATCATTTATGCCGAATTTGATGTGGATGTGCATGTTAAAGTATTGTTTTTGTTTGGTGAGATCTTATGCATGCAGCTGTACAGAATATTTTCTAGTAATCTTCTTGTTGGTCACATTTGCATGAACTCCAGCGTGCACCAATTGACAAATTATAGATACAGATATATGTATACAAATATTGTTTGAATATTCCAATGAGCATATAAATAAATAAAAAAATTTCCACGTAGAACCTGCATCAGATCTTTGGTCCTCAGGTGCATTGAATCCGACCCTGTTTGAACTTTCTCAATAAATGAACCAATAATGCTAGAGGCGCACAAGAATGGCACACCACAAACCACACAACACAGGTCATGCTAAGAGGAATAACACGTGTCAGTTGACCCCACCACTATCTGACTAAAAAAATTTTAAAAAATTGAAATCCTCTCTCTCCTCCCCTCGTCTCTCTCTCCCCCAAACAGGGGCGGACCTAGGGGGGTGCCAGGGGGGTGTTCGGCCCCCGCACTCCCCCCAATTTTCGACAAATTTTCAATTTTTTCAGTGTATTTTTCAATTTTTCTGTATATTTTCTATAGAGTGGTCCCCCCTTTCTATGGAGTGGCCCCCCGCAGCTACAATCCTGCGTCCGCCACTGCCCCCAAACCCAGTCTCCTCCCCTGCCCTCCATAGCCACCACTGAAATCCACTCTCTCCTCCCCTTGTCTCTCTCTCCCCGAAACTCAATCTCCTTCCCTGTCCTCCACAGCCACCGTCACCCATCCATAACCGCCGCCGCCTTCTTTTCTCTCTCTAACTTGTTATGGTTTCTCGCAAGCTGTTACCTTGGTTCTTGATTTAGACGATTAGAAAAAGTTAGACGAAACAAGAAACAAGTGAAAACTGACCTTTCAAAAAAAAAATCTTCTTCTCTTGTAAATTTCGGTACTTTTGGGAGTAATTTTACTTAACACTGGTAATCCCAGAAAGAAACTCCAGACCAAAAAAAAAAAAACCTTAAATCCCACACAACCCTGAAAATCGCACAAAATTAACTGATCTGAAAATCTTTGACTGAAACCCAACACACATTAGCTCTTTCCCTTTTATAACTATACAATTTTTTCCTTAAAAAAAACTGTAAAGGCAAGAATACTTTGCCAACCTTTGGATTAAATGAACACTTTTGGTATGAAAAATAGTAGGAGTACTACTTTACTTCCTTATAAAAACAGACATTGAGGCATTGAGCTAGTAATAAGACAGAAAAGGTGTATCGGTGTGTGTGAAAAATTTTATAAAAAAAATATAAAAATACATTAAAGAGTATAAAAAGTGTATTAGAGTTTGCATCATATTGAAAATTATAAAAAGTGCAAATTAAAAGTCCTTGTTCACCACAAAAGAAGTAATTTTTATATGGTTTTGGGACACCGCCACAGAAGTAATTTTCCCTACCACTCCCCTCTCACATTTGGGACCCATCACATGCCACGTGGATCCCACCACATGTGAGAGGGAGTGTGAGGAGTAAGGGTGGTGAGGAGTGTATCTATCATTTTTGGATATACAGTGGGGCTAGGGTGGGCCCTGGCCCCACAGCACTTTTGAAAATTTTAAAAAAAAAAAATCTTCAGGTCAGCTCAGTTAGTGTCACTTTTTCTAATTAACAAATTAGATTACATATATCTATCTGTAGCCATAATTAAAAAATTAGGTTCGTTGCTTAGGTACCTGGTTTCCTTTTTGACCCTCGAGCTCTTATTTGGGGATTTCTTTTCGCCCAAATTGTTTTATTGTTGATTCTTTACACGTGTTATTGTAATGAACCTAATCTATTGTTTATTCTTTTTTCAAGAGAATAATTATTTCTGAGATTTGAAAACATGTTGATTTGCACTTTGGTAGATTGTTAAGCTACTTTTATTCTATTTTGATGCATAATCAATCTTGAAAACCATATTTCGGCTTTTGGAATGCAATGATATTGATAGTTTTTTTTTTTTTTTTTCAAAGAATGGAATAGAAAGATATTTGATATTAAATTTTTTTTCCGTTACAACTCGGCCCCCCGGGATTTTGGATACTATCTCCGCCACTATTGTCCCAACATTTGTATGCACCACAAACTTTTATAGAGCCCAATAGAGTCTATTGTGGATGAGAATGTTAGGATACCACTGCCGAGACCATGAAATAATTGCTCCCATGAATAGAAAATAGAGTGCAACTGTTCAAAAAATTCGATTTCGTGAAAACTTCTATAATTGCCAGGTCACGGTTTTGAACTTTATGTCCAGGTGGAAAGTAAACCTCCCTTCCGTCCCAAACTATTAGACCAGTCCCCAAAAACAAAATCCTCTCTAAAAGATTCGTGAACAGAATATTTTTCATTTTACATACTTGCATCACTATCAACACTCTAGCAGAAATAATTAAGAACATCTCCAGTAGTCTCAACAAAAATTTAGCCATTTTGCCTTGAAAAAGTGTCATATAGTGATATAGGTAGACAAAATATCACACCTACCCCTCAGACTAGTCACTTGGCTCAAAAAAAAAAAAAAAAAAAAAAAGACGTCACCTTCTTCCTCAGACGGGTGCGTGTACAACACGCCCTGAGAGTGCATCTCACTCTCCTGCACGCGCCTCCTCTGACCTGTGCGTGTGGGTGCCACAGGACTCCGTCAACGACGGGTCTTCAACCAATGGAATCGTCTCGACGAGATCTATAACCCTCTGGCCTCAAAACAATTTTACGACCAAGTTTTCAACGACTGGTTTTTTTTCCGGTGGCTATTTTTCTCTGGTGAAGCAAGCTACAACCCCCTCCTCGTTGTTCTTCGCCGTCGATTTGCTTGGAGAGAGAGAGAGAGAGAAGGAAAGAGAAGGCCAAGCCAGGCTACAGTACCTTGTCAGACCTCGCCTGTTGTTGCGAGGTACTATAGCATTGATTTGATGGCTAGCCGGGTAACGAGGCTATTGGGTACCGATTTCTGGCCAAACTCGCCTGAAATGGCGAGGAAGGGAGGGGTATCAGTTTGTTGAGAATTGTTGAGGTACTGTTCATCAAATAAAATGGAGAAGGTTTATATTGAGGTTGTTGTGGCCTTAATTTTCACTATTGACTACCTTAAATACCAAGCTAACCCATTTAGAGAGGCTGTAGGAGATGCTCTTAGGTCAACATTCAAATTTCAACTTTTTTTCACGACATAATAATTACACTTTTTAATTTTCGTCTTTTCAATTTGGCCCATTATCATTACGACCAAGTTTTCAACGACTGGTTTTTTTCCGGTGGCTATTTTTCTCGGGTGAAGCAAGCTACAACCCCTCCTCGTTCTTCGCCGTCGATTTGCTTGGAGAGAGAGAGAGAGAGAGAGAGAGAGAGAGAGAAAAGGCCAAGCCAGGCAACAGTAACTTGTCAGACCTCGCATGTGGCGAGGTACTATAGCATTGATTTGATGGCTAGCCGGGTAACGAGGCTATTGGGTACCGATTTCTGGCCAAACTCGCCTGAAATGGCGAGGAAGGGAGGGGTATCAGTTTGTTGAGATACTGTTCATCAAATAAAATGGAGAAGGTTTATATTGAGGTTGTTGTGGCCTTAATTTTCACCAATGGGAAAACGATTTATTCTAGACAGTTGCTGAAGTTATCACAAATGGGTTCCCACACAAAACAATTGCAGGTCAAGGGCTCCTCCATTTTGAGAAATAGTTGGATCCTCCAGACTCCGGAATAGTTACTGGGGAACATCCAAACCCTTACCAAATACAGAATAATGAAAAGAAATTGTGTAACGACCTGTGTCAGCTGACCTGTTAACTCTTAGCCTAACCACATGGCTTAACTTTTGAGCTATAGAGTAGCGGCTCGACATTCGTTATATATCCACTCACATTTCCCCACATTTCCCATAACCCACCGATGTGGGATGGGGTCCTTACACAGTACATCCAGTATCTTCCATTCAGAGTAAAAACTGCAAGCAAGAAGCCAACCCAATTTACAACATAAATAGCATCATGGCCACACCTGATGTATTGTCTACGTTTATACCCATGAAATGTGCCAAAACTTGGCATTATCATTGCCAAATCGAGATGATGTTCTCGATGCATTAGGACTCTGAAATTTATCGACAATGCTATCAATATGCTATGCCAGCACCTTGATTCTTGAATCCTTTTGAGAAGGGACAACGAAATATAGAAGAAACGTTTACCGGGACAACGAATATAGAAGAAACGTATCCCAACTCAAACCTTGTTCAATTGGTGTTCCTTTTTTTCAAACCAGAAATCCCATAAAAACCCAAAGCTGAATTATATACAACCAGTATGGTAGACGAATAAATAAAAGACTAACCACAACTCAAGAATTCTACTCCTCAATATGTACCCAGGAAAAACCCAAGGGATTAATGATATAAGACCAAATTGAGAACAATGGATATATTTCCAACCTCCGGCTTTACCATCAAAACTGAATAAAAAGGGGAAAGTTGTTGAAACATGGTCAAAGCTAGTCTATAAGTAAGCACTTTGAGTCTATACATTACAACTGTGTTCAGGAGCGAAACAACAAAAACATGCGCACTCCACAATGGACTTGAACCTTTATAACTCGGTTAGAGAAAAGTAAGACACTCGAGAGAGAGAAAATTATCCGATGCTCTACCGACCCCCGATATTCTTGAGAGAATTGTACTTCACAATAGTCTGCCAGATGGATTATATAGTTCATCTCCAAAAATCTTTATGCTTTTACAGCAGGTAAGTCTAGATGAATCGATCTAGCAAATGGCATAGCCCACCATTTAGCAACACTTGAAGCAATACTCTTAGAGCCCGTTTGGATGAGGGGAAAGCACCCTCCACAAACTTCTGGCCGGACTGATCGCAACAAACGTCAAAGGGCAGATTGCAAACTTGGTGACCTAATGCCAAGAGAACTCGGGTCAAGCACAATATGAGAGATAGCCAAAGGATCGCTCATACCATTAGGTTTCAGCAGTAAAACAAGTACAAAAAGGGAGCTACACTGGAAATCATTTTTCCATGGGGAAAAAATTGATGATAGGAATAGGAGGTAAAAGGTTGGCAACATGTTTTCCACTTAAAGGACCTAATAAATGGTCAATTCCCAGTCAGAATCAACAGGGATTCCAAAAACTCACTTATTTTTTTCAGGTTATGCATGCCAGTCTAGCAGTCAATACTCTCCCTTGTTCCTTGATCGAAGACTGCTTCCCTTGTTTAAGCGTACGTTAGCGGTTAGTCTTCTTGCGGTGATCAAATAACCGGCATAAACAGGATCGTACAACAAAGGGAGAAACATTTTTCTATTTGGATTTGGGGCAGGGAGAACAGATACGGTCTTACATGACTCTGAAAGAGTAAAAAATTAAATATAGTATTAAAAAGAAAAAACTGCTGGTACAATAGTATGATAAGAAAACTACATTATGTTTTACAGCACCATTTTTACTGACTTGTCCGATTTAAGTCCACACTCAAGGTAGATAAGAACTCAGCATGAGAGTCTGGGACAATATATAAGAAATATCCCTGATTCTCTATGGTACATGGACTGGGTCGTGGAAGTCCTTTCATATCCCAGTGCACCTAACTAGATACCCCGATAGTCAACTAACCAAGTTCTACAAAAAATAATTGAAGTTGCTACACAAAATGATGGAAGCAAAGAGAAAAACCAAAGCACCGTCAGGTAAAACATTCAGTTGATTCAGCAGAAAATAACGAGTGCCAGCAGCGGGCAGCAGAGAGAATAGTAAGGATAACGAGCGCTCCGCCCGCCAAGCGGGCGGCAGGAGCAGCGGGCAAGTGCTTGGTAGGCCACCAGCCCAGAAAAACCAGGCGGGGCACTCGACGAAAGGGGGCACACTGAGCAAGCATGAGAAATTGGCCCCGCTCCGCTTTCTTAAAAGCAAGGACCACTACGGGAGGTAAAACCAAGATGCCAAATAAGCTTACTTAATCTGTCCATGCATGACTAGGGGGTGTTCCACTAACAAAAAACTGTTTTTTCCAAACACAGAGACAGGTCATTCTCTCACAACACATCATATAAAAAACCGTGAAAAACCAGTTTTTTCCAAACACCGAGATAGGTCATTCTCTCACTCTGGATGTGCCTAATTCAAACAATATTCAAGTAAACTTATCATCGAGATCAAGAGTGCCCAAGTGGAATAGCTTCATTAGCAGCCTTGTTTAAGACCCAAGCCGGTACTTACCTTTCATATCTTTTAGAGAAAATTAAATAAGCTGTTTTAGGCCTAGTAGATTGGCAACAGCTGTTAGCAGCTCAACCTAATGGCTTATACCTTCCGCTGCTTAATTCATGCTTCGCTAGCCAGCTAGAGAAGAGTTGGAAGGGCAATAAAAGGAAGGGCAAACTTCATTTTCATCCCGTGGTTTGGGTCATGGACAGATTGTCCCCTGACGTTCGATTATCACCACATAACCTCCTTGTGGTTTTTCGACCAATGTGCACGTTACAGAATTTGAACCACACTATCTGGTTTGAGAATGTGAAAGAAATATCCAATGCACAAATACTTTTGACACTTCCTCTTTTAACTAAACTCGAACCCTAACCCTATGTTACCACCATTTCTTTCCCATTCTTAATATACCATTGCTAAAGGCAGGTAAAAATGAGTGTTACAGAAACACAAACTTACCTACATCTTGTGAAAGAAGCATGGCAGAGAAAATAAATAGTACGATAGTAGAAATCAAAGAAACACATACAATTACACTTGCAAATTACCCCAGCCACAGTCATATATTACTTATATATGCACACATATTCGGAAAGATGGATTCCAACAAAAGAATCTCTCTCTGACTAAACACCAGATACCATAAGTTTTTCCATTTTTTTTTTCTTTTTGTAGAACATCATAATTGAAAGAAAGGATTCACTAGAACAGATCATTGTTTGAACACAAATTCCCCCTTGAAAAAATTGAAGAAAAATTGAAGGGTCAATTTTCGAGATGCAATCAGTAATTGATCCCCATATTAGAAAATAAAGAAAAAATTAAGGAGGGTCAACTTTCGTGTGTATGTATAAGTCATTGCGTCCAACACACTCCCTCCCAAGTTCCCTTGATTTTCCATCATACTAACGCGTCCTTACTTAGTGGATTTGTTTAGAGAAGAGCATCGGGTCTTAATTAAGTTTGCTTACAGACAGAAAAATGGGACTGTGAAACTAATTTAATGAAGGAACATGGTAGAGACAGAGGCCAATTGGTATATGATAGGCTGATTATGAAATTGAAGAATGTGCATACATAGATTAGTGGGTGCACACAAGTATAAGGCCCCGTTCCGCTAAAAAAAAAAAAACAGTTTTGTTTTAAGTAAAAAACTATCTCATTCCACTAACTAAAAACCACTTAGTTTTTTTGCAAAACTAAAAACCAAAAAGGCCAAAAAACTAGTTAGTGGAACAAGTTAGTTTTTTTGCAAAACTAAACATACAAAAAACTAGTTTAATGGAACAAGTTAGTTTTTTTGCAAAACTAAAAATCAAAAAACTAGTTAGTGGAACAAGTTAGTTTTTTTGCAAAACTAAAACATCCAAAAAAACCAAAAAACCAAAAAAACCAAGTTAGTGGAACACCCCCTAAATGAGTTTATGAGGTCAAAGGAAGAGGATGAGGTTATTATAAGGCCATTTTGCAAGTTCTGTGAACAGAGTTGGTTGTGCACTTTGATCCACAAACTATGAGGTTATGCGGTGATCATCCAATGGACCAACCCCAAGGGGCCAAATTGAAGTTTGCCGAAAAAGGATTTTCCCTTCTCTTTTTCATCAAAATAATATCATTATTCAGTCTCTGCCATCTAAGTTCACAAATCCAACTGCCCTCTCTCATCCAATTCCCAAAGATTAGCAAGTACTACAATGGAACAACTTTTGTAAATTTGGTTGGAGCTTCTCGGCAATGTCACTCTCAGTCTGACCAAAGTTATCAATATCAATCTCACGAGAGAACTTCCACCTCCGCCTTGTGGTTGAGTTTCAAGTGCATTCCAAATTATGAATGATAACCCCAGGCTAAATATAACCAAACCACTGCAATACAGTATCCATTTGAGAAGAGCTCAGTTCAAAGCAAAAGCAAGAACAAAGATATAATTCATTCTACCAACAGAATTATAGATTTTCATGTAAGAAAGGTAACTACAGGCCCAATCCTAAATCCTCTCTCTGACAGGAGCAAATTATCTCAAGGATACAGGAAACCAGGTAAAAAACAAAAAAATCTAGTTCTATCTGCGATAAGGTGTGGACTTCAAGGGAATTTGGGCATATTACGGGGAAAATTGTAAAGACAATGAAAAAAAGGGGACACAAAATTGGGAACTTACATGACATCTGAAATGAGCAATGTGCCAAAGATGTCAAGTGAGCTGGAATCAAGAAGTCTTCTTGAAGTTACAAGTGAATCACTGTCAGACTCACCACACATAACCTACCACTTCAGCATCTCCTGTATCCCTTGATCTTCGAAACCAGGTGGATGTACTGCCCCTTCTCTATCATATGTGTAATTACTTCATGAGCTTCAGAAAGCTTTCCAGCATTGCGCAGGTTACTAACTAGAGTACTATACACAAGGAAATTCGGATTACAACCTCTGAATTCCATCTCTTTGAGCATCAAACATGCCTTGTCAAACTTTCCCGCCATACAAAGCCCACGGATCATGGAATTGTAAGTAAATACGTTTGGCAACTGTCCCCTTATAATCATTTCATCAAACAAACCTTCAGCCTTCTCAAGTTCTCCCGCCGCAATATATCCAGTGATCATGACAGTGTAACAAACCACGTCAGGTGTGCAACCATGCTTGGTCATCTCATCAAAAAAATAGTTACAGGCATCCAAGTTTCCTGCTCGACTGAGCCCATCTATCAAAGTTGTGAAGTGAAGAACACTTGGATCACAACCTACCTCTTTCATGTGGTTTAAAAGATTAAGTGCTGCCAGCGGCTTGTCCCCTTTCCCAAGAACATGGAGAAGGATGTTAAAGGTATGGAAATCTGGGGAGAAACCACTTCTACCCATTTCATCTAACAATCTATGAAACTGATCTAGCTTCCCCAGCCTGAATTTTGTGAACATTAGGATATTGTAAGTTAAAATATCAGGGGAATGACATTCGATCAACATCTGCTGATATACCCACTCGATTAACTTGTACTGGCTTACTACAAGAAGGGAATGTAGAATAGCATTGTAGGAATGCTTGAATGGCCTATAGTTAAATGTTTTCGACTTTATGAACCTCTCTACTACTCTCTTGGCTAAGCCCGCCTCTCCACATGTGCATATCAATATGTTAAATGTACGTGCAGTGGTGGGAAATCCATTCTCAGTCATCTCTTCAACCAGCCTCCACATTGCTTTAAATTCCTCTGCATCTGCAAAAATCTTCATGATCAAATGGTATGAATTTGTTGTGTGCCTATAATTCTCTAGCTGACCAGACCACACAAAGAACTTGTACCCCAATTTTGCACAACGGGACTTATTTGCGCAATTAATAGTTCTCAATATCCCTAAAAGAACTTCTCTCACAAGCAAGCCAGAAACTCTAATATCCAAATCATCCAAAGCGGCTTTTGCATCATACCCAGGACCATCTTGTTGAAGAATTTCAAGAACTTTTTCAGCATCGCTTCTCACATTTCCAAAAAAACTCCGCCTTCCATTGAAATTCCCCCATGTATGGTTTTCATGATTGTTTTCCAAGTCAGGTTTTTTATTAGGAAAATCTATTTCTGGACTCTTCCAATCTCCATTTAAGGATCCATCTATGCTTATAAACCCATCATTGACACCGTCTCCAAAATACGAACGGGCGCACAATGAACGGGCAATGCCAGGAAAACAAGAAAAACACTGAACCAACCACTGACCACGTAGAGCTACAGAGTACATTGCGAGAGCAAATGAAGAAATGGGAAAAACCCATTATGTACGTAAGTTTACAGTCTCTACCAAAATCAACAAACCCACCAACCGACTTATTTGATACCCTAATACAAAGAGGTCTGAAAGGTTCGACTTTTGCCGTTGAATAAATGGAGAGACACCCATTAAAAGCTCAAAACACAAAACCACATAGTACTGCGGCGACCATTCATTTGAAGATAAAGATATGTTGACTAATTAAACAGCTTCAATTGACTCAAGTCGCATGATAATCGATATGACTCACCAAAAACTAGGGTTTTTCAGGGTTGAAACTCAAAGTTAAGAGAGAAAGGGGGTTACTGGTTTTAGGGCCGGAGTGAATACCTGGTAATTAGGCGTTTACGGTGCGGCGGCGTCGGAGTTCTGTGCCCAGGTTACTCAAGACATTTGTGAGGGAAGGAGTAGAACTGTAGAAGAAAGTAAGCAACTGGTAGAAGCTGCGTTATGATCCCCTACGGACGAAGAGGGCTCTAATAGTTCCAATACCACAATCAAGGACTTGATCACAGATGAGCCCTGAATAAGTGTTTGCGCCGAACAAATCTGGGTCGTAAATTTCGAGATCCAATGATTAGGATCAATGCACTATCTCTTTCCTCATTAGAAGCAGGTCGGATTAAAAAAAAATCCGCGCATTAATCTGAGCCGTTGGATCTCAGAATCCAGGACTCGGATTGTTAGCACAAACACCCTATTCATAGCTCATCCGTGAATAAGTATTACTCCTATTTAAGTTGTTTATTTTAGAGCTACTGACATGTAAGACTTGCAAAGTGCAAACAAACCGAATCAAGCCAAGTTTTAGGATATTCAGATTCGTTTGTTTAGTTTTTAAACAAACGTGAGCCGAACTAGAGCTCAATGAACATTTAACTAGCCGAGCTTGTCTAGGTTTGAGTCGAAGTCGAGTTTGTTCACGAGTCTCAACGTGACAAAAATATTATAGATGTTTATACTCTCATACAGGTCTACAACTTTAATAAAAAATTTATTTTGTACATCAATAAGTAAAAACATAAATAAACTTATAAAATCACATTAAAGTTTAAGTTTATACTACATTTAAAATTTATACATGGACTAGTTTTAAAATTTTCATGATATACACGAAAAAGTTTAAACATATTCAAGCTTATATGTGATTTTATGAATACACATACATGCTTCAGATTCGCGAGCCTAATCGAGCCGAATACTGGCAGGTATAGGTTCGGCTCATTTATGAAACGAGCCTAAAATCGAGGTTTAGATTCGACTCATTTAGTACTCGAATCGAATTCGAACAAGCTTTTATCGAATCAAGCCTAAAAAAAATCGCGACTAGCTCGGTTCATTTGTAGCCCTATTGACATGTAATACTCCTAAATCTTTTAGTAATATCTTTTAGGAATTCACGTGTCTAGACTAGTTTTCACACATCTCAATTAATCCACGGAGTACTACCTCTATTGGTTGGGCTTCAACAAAACCAGAGCAAAGCCGCATATGAATTTATGCCAATAAGTGAATAGCTTGTGAGTGGTTTCAAATTTGAGACCTTAAAGTCATCTCCAATCCTTTTCCATATTCAAATTCAAATTAAATAAAGTAAAATTATCAAATACCCATGAGTCCAATTCTTACCCAAAACCTTACTCATTTTTGGATTTTACTCTTTAATTTTTCCATTTTGGATTAGTTACTCATTTTTCAAACGAATACTTTGAGAGAGGGAGTTTCGCTGCTTTCGCAGGCCCTTTCTGTATAATGTCGGAGATTCGCTAGCTCTTTCAATCTAATGTTGAAGCTTCACTGGAACTAATGACTATCGATGTAGCTGATGCTCTTTTCTCTCTTATTTAAATTATGCCTTTTTTTTTTTTCAAGGAGCCAAGGCACATGAAATTTACAAGAAATTTGGAAATAGCTAAGAACTACTAACAACTAGGAAATGAGCAACCCACCGAGGGCAATCATGCTCTGAGACACGTTACTGCAAAAAGCAGACCGTAATCGGCGTAGAGTCCATCCGAGTATTAGTAGAAGAGCATCCCTGAGCTCAAACCATTGGCGGCGGTCCTTTAAGCGGCTAACGTTGGCATTTACGCCGCGGGGACACCCCACAGCCGTAAAGGGATGCTCCAGTGCGAGTTCCTGCTGACACTTCGAAACTCCGGGCGAACCGAACAACCCGCAACGAGCCAGACCTCTGAGCAAGCACCAGTAACCGGTAGCCAGGATCTGGAAACCAGACCGAACCGGACCAAACCAAAAGAACACAGAAATAAAAACAACAACTAAACAGAATACTAACCAACAACCGAAAGCAAAAATAAAAACACAGCAAATCTGGACTCAAAAACAAGTGCAACCGAATACTTTCGCTGAGTCACCCCATTGAGTTGTATCAAAGCACCGAGTCAGAACGAGTTACCAAAACAGCCGCTTCTCCGTGTTGAGAACCAAGATCCGAATCCGGCCGCCTACAGATCTGAGGACATTATTGTAACGGAGGGGGCCAAAACCACCAGAGTTCAACCCAAAGTCAGATTTCCTCACAAAACCCATACCAGGCGGTGGAGAAGGTAGCAGATGGTGGGCTAGGATCAGAGACAACGGCAGGTAGAGGCTAAAAATGGAGGCGATGACAGAGGAAGATGGTTGATGGCGGCGAAAAGATTGAGATGGAGGCGGGATTGAAGGATGATATCGGCAAGGGGTTGCCGGCAAAAAAAGAGAAGAAACCCTAGAGGGATCTAATTTTTGGAGAGAGAAACTCTCTCTCAAGGCAATAGTAGGCCTAATAGCATTTTTACCTTGGTTTAAAATTATGCCATTGGATACTTAAAAAAATCAATTTGGGTGAAAATTGGGTTTTGCCATTGAATATGTACTCCGATTAGGTTTTTACAGTAATTTTGACTTAAATTTTGATAGAAAAAACGGTAAGGGGTGGAGATGCTCTTAGAAAAGAATACACCTCAAAGTACTCATTTAAATGATTAGGTCAATCTGATATATCCATTTTAAAAAAAAAAAAGTAAAGATATCAATACAAAATGAACTAATAATAGTTTCAGAAAGTTCGCCACTTTGCCAAAATGGGACATTCCCGGCATTTTAATTAATGCCGGAAAAAGCCACTATTATTGGCCCAAAAAAAAAGTAACTTTTACTAGCGTTTGTATAAAAAAAATGCAGGCAAAAGTCAAATTTTCCGCTAAAATATTACCGGCATTTTTGTTAATGCCAGTAAAAGTCTATTTTTTTTAAAAAAAATTCCACTGTATGTTATTAATATTTTTCATTGTGCATTGTGGAACATCATGTGGGCTAGCTCAGTTGGTAAACTCACGCGCTCAAGGGGCAAAGGTCGCGAATTCAAGTCTTGGGGGAAGCATTTCTCCTCAATATTCCTTGCCACGCAAGTGCCATGTGGTCGCCACGCGAGTGCCATACGGGCAGCATGTGGCATTTTGTTTACAAGGCAATAGTGTCAAGTATTACCGACATTTGTGAAGACTTTTCTCGGCATTTGTAACATTACTGACACGTGTCGGCATTTGGGAAGACTTTTCACACATCTTTTGCAAACACAACTCTGGATAAGCGTATGTATCATATTATTAATAGTTTCTTAAGTGTAATAGACTGTAAACAAAATGCCACATGCCACACCGGTATAAACTGTTTTATAGCATTTAAAACAAATATTATGAGATTTTAATTTGTTGATATTCAATCAACTTTAGTTCATAAAACTAAGAATTGAAATACTATACTGGTAATCAGTTAAAATAAAACGGGGTTGTTTGTTAAATGAGTCACATATAAAGGTCACGTGAGCTACATGGTAAAAGGCATTACAGTCGTCTATTTTTTTTCACTATACTCTAATTTTAAAATGACCAATTCTATATGTAACTCATGATCTCCTAACAACAATCCATTCAAAATTAACAAGGCCAAATCTATTTATAACCCATAATTTCCTAAAATACAACCCATTAAAACTAACAACTCCCCCCGCAAGATTCAATTAGTCTATCCCGATGCTATTGAATTTTAAAATATCAAATTGTACATATTTTCAGATTTTAAAATAGAATGGAATTACCATTGACCACACAAAAATAGGTACAATTTTCGAATTTTACAACTTTGAAATTTTAAAATCCGACACCGTATGGACAGACTAATTGTATGAGTGGTGGTGTTGGCGAACAATGGGAAGTGGCTGTGGAGGGGATAGAGGGAGTGACGGTAAGCAGTGATTGTGGTGGTGGAGTTTGTTGGCGGCAGTGGACTGAGGGAGGGTGCTCGGAAAGAAATTGGAAAACCATTTATTTTCTTTATGCTTATTTAGAATACAAAGGAAACTCTACGGGATAGACCCCCATCCACCGCAATTAACGAAAGGGGGTGGTGTGCGGCCCAGATTCGGGGGTGGTGCAGCCCCTTAGGGGCAGCATCCATGTTGCCCTCTCAAAACTACGTAGTTTTGGTCCACTTTGCTAGAGACATAAGGGAGCTGTTTGACCTATATTTTTGCTTGTTTCTCATTAATTTAACCCACCAAAACGACGTCATTGGCCCAGAAAAAAACCCTATTTCCCCCCAAATACATCTCCACGCTTTTACATTTCTCCCGCCAAATGCCCACCCTCATCACCCCACCCCACCCCACCCCACCCCTACTCTTTTCTGCTCGAGTAGCATCATCAACCCTTCATGTTGTTGATCGACCACCGCCAGAATATCTTGGGGTCGCCGGAGTTTTGGTGTCGTCGCCGGAATCTGAAAAGGTACGACTTTATTCAACAATCCGGGGCAGATGTACTTCTCCAAAGTCCATCTTCAAACCAACCAATGGTAAGATTTTAATCTTTATATCGTCTATAGTTTGAAAAGAAGAAAATAACATGATGTGTATTATAGTTATCTCATTATATTTAATGTAGGATGGCGAAACACCCTATTATTAACAAACGACGCATTTATTATGTCAAACATCTTGCAGTGCACTAGTTTCAGAGGTCTTTAGTGTACTTATATTTCGATTATTGTTTCGTTCCAATAGCTAGATTAAAATCTTACCTCTTGTTTGCTTGGCTATTTTTTTTTTTTTAGGAGATGACATTTTATCGAGCAAGGCATTCATCAATCCACATTCCTACGGAGGCCAAGCAATTCTTCCTTGATGACAAGTTTATTGATTTTTGTGTCAATTCACAACCACCATCGCAACATTTATTTTTAGGAGATTGTCTTTTGGAGGGTATGATTAAGTTATTCGAGGATATTTGTTTTTGTTATGAGGATTTGTGGAGGATTGAAACTTGTGAAGGTTTTTTATTGAGAAGCTAAATGCTACTGTGATGAATTTGTTTTATATATATATATATAGACGCCGTTTTGGTGGGTTGATTTAAGGAGAAACAAGGAAAAATAGAGGGTCAAACAACTCCCTTGTCCTTCAAGCAAAATGGACCAAAACTACGTAGTTTTGAGAGGGCAACATGGATGTTGCCCCTAAAGGGGCAGCACCGCCCCCACTTCCGTGCGGCCCTCGGTCGTCCGATCGTGTTTTGGACAGTCCGGATATGTTTTGATTTTTTACCGGTGAAAATGGCTTTGTTTCACTTCTCTAGCGAATTAAAATGAAAGATTTGCTCGTTTGAATAAATAGACCAATTCATGAAATTCACAAATGCAATAACGAAGTCACAATTTAGAAGGGACTGAAACGGCAAAGCAAATGAAAAATCCAAATTATTCAAAATTCGTAATTATACAGCGACACGGCAAAATGACAATTCACTTACAGAACGTTAATATCAAACACACCAGACATACAATCCAAAAATAAAGACACAAAAAACGGAAACATTTTTAAGAGTTTGGCTTGGCTTAAATTCAGTTGCCACATTCCTGGAGTCTTCGCTCTCCAAAGCCTTTTTCGCCATCACCGGCTGCTGCTGCTTCACCAGTGGAACTCGATAATCGTTCTCCTTCACCTGCGAACACAAACACAAAATAGACACATATGCTGACTAATTAACGACTCTTCTAAATAGCAGAAATCAAACAACATTACTGAAAAGGTTAGAACAAAATTAAAGACGAAATCTAATTCGAATGGAAGAATCATGGTAAGGGATTTTGCGTCCCCAAAAATCCCCTCCCACGATTCTGCCTTACGATTCGTGATTTATTTTTCGGAAATCTAACAAAAAAATTTAGAAACCTAGGAGCCACTGATAATTACCATGTGTTGTTTATTTAGCTACTGTGATGAATTTTTATTTTTTTTTCGGAAATCTAACAAAAAAATTTAGAAACCTAGGAGCCACTGATAATTACCGTGTGTTTTGCCAGGTGATGCTTCAGAATCTTGCTTTTGGGCTCCACCCCCTGACCACCATGAAGTAACCGAATCCTTAACACTTTCCACATAACCTTTCCCAGTAGGACTCACAGTAGGACTCACATTACTAGCAACCTTAGATTCATTTTCCGTCTTCTCCTTACTTGGATCCTCGTCGCTTTTCAATCGCTCCCTCACCTCCTCCGACTCAGTCACTATCCCCGCCGGCTTCTGATTCTCTCCCTCATCGCCCTCTTCTTCTTGTTTTCGCGTATACAAAGTATCCTTAACACTACTACCAATCTTAGATTCAGTTTCCGTCATCTCCCTATTCGGATCGTCGCTTCCCAATCGCTCCCTCCCTTCCTCCGACTCGGTCACTATCCCCGTCGGCTTCTGATTCTCTCCCTCCTCGCCCTCTTCTTCTTCTTTTCGCGTATACAAAGTATCCTTAACACTACTACCAACCTTAGATTCAGTTTCCATCTTCTCCTTAATTGGATCCTCGTCGCTTCCCAATCGCTCCCTCACTTCCTCCGACTCGGTCACTATCCCCGCCGGCTTCTGATTCTCTCCCTTCTCGCCCACTTCTTCTTGTTTCCGCGTAAACAAAGTATCCTTAACACTACTACTAATCTTAGATTCAGTTTCCGTCATCTCCCTATTTGGATCGTCGCTTCCCAATCGCTCCCTCACTTCCTCTGACTCGGTCACTATCCCCATCGGCTTCTGATCCTCTCCCTCCTCGCCTTCTCCTCCTTGTTTTCGTGTATCCAAAGTATCTGATGCTGCAGTCTCATCTTGGTTACCGCCGTATCCCAGCTTTGAAGCAACCACATTTTTATCAGCTATTGGAGAAGTGTAGCCGCTTTGGTTCGATGGTAGCTTGGTAACATTATCGAGGGGTACGTCTTCGGTATCATTGGGGTTGATGGTGGATTGCGGTGGAATTGGTTCTTGTGAGAACTTATCGTGGCTATCTGTGTACAATTCAGGTGCCTCTTCGGATTTCGGTTTTGATTCTGGTTCGTCATAGACATTCATTTTGTTGAAAGAGTCGGGCATTCCAGTGATCCCGGCATCCTCACAGCCTGTTCGGAGTAACATCAAACAGTTTGAAATTAGAGAGGATTAAGCAATTAACATCTTCCAAATAGGAAAGAGACAGAGAAAAGGATCTTGTTCCAAAATTTTAAACAAACCCAACAAGTTAAATTATCTAACAAAACATATTTTATGATTTGATGATTAAATTGCTGCTGGTTTATTTTTTTTTTATGCGAAGGAACAGCCCCTCAGTGAGGCTACTAATGGACCCAATTGCACAACCCAAACCCCCGGGGAGCTAGCGCCACCACACCAACTACGGCTCCCCACTTATTGTAAGGATACTAACACGGTGGGGAATCAAACCCCAAACCTTAAGGATTACCCACAAGGCTTGGTAGTCATCCTAACCATTGGGACAACCTTTGGTGTCTCTGCCGGTGAACCTTTGACCAATGGAAAGACAAAACTCTAGATACAACTTTCATCCAGAGTAGTTCGATGCATGTGGATCCCCGTACATAAGACAAGTCTAGATATAGCTGTGTGTGCTATAACAATTCGGATGACGTTTATCATTCTTAAACTTCATCCGAATTATTGCAGTATACACAAAGTACTGAACCAGAAAGTATTAGTCTTACCATCAATCTTATGTTCAGTTTCCGTCATCTCCCTCTTCGGATCCTCGTCGCTTCCCAATAGCTCACTCACTTCCTCAAACTCTGTCACTATCGCCACAGGCTTCTGTTTCTCTCCCTCCTTGCCTTCTCCTTCTTGTTTTTGCGTATACAAAGTACCCAATGATGCAGTCTCATCTTGGTTAGCGCCGTATCCCAACGTCCAAGCAACCGCATTTTTAGCTGCAATTGCCTTATCAGCTATTGCAGAAGTGTAGCCGCTTTGGTTCGATGGTAGCTTGGTAACGTTATCGACGGGTACGTCTTCGGTATCATTGGCGTTGATGGTGGATTGCGGTGGAATTGGTTCTGGAGAGAACTGATCCTGGCTTTCTGTGTACAATTCAGGTGCCTGTTCGGATTTCGGTTTCGATTCTGGTTCGTCGTAGACATTCATTTTGTCGAAAGAGTGGCGCATTCCAGTGATCCCGGCTTCCTCACCGCCTGCTCGAAGTAACATCAAACAGTTCGAAATTAGAACAAAGGATTAAGCAATTAACATCTCCCAAATAGGAATCTGACAGAAAAAAAAAGGTTTTGTTCCAAAACTTTAAACAAAGTACTGAGCCACAAAGTATAGTCTTACCAGCCCCAGTAGGATCATCGATTTTGCTCAGATAATTAGACACTTCAGGTTCGTCTTTAGGCGCAGGAGGAACCTCCTCCATGCACGTTGGAGTTTCCATGCTGATCTTCGGACGTTCCCCGGTGTGACCGGCCCCTTCCCCATGGAACAAATTCCCAGCGGATTCAGAACCAGGGGTTCCAAAAGTCCCAGCAGAAGGAGAAAATGAATCGTCCTGTTTCTCCGGCACGTGCACATCAGCCACCCCCATGGCGGTTGACCTTCCAGTGCTGCCCCCATATTTCCCTACATCCTCATCCCGAGGTTGCGAAAATGGCCTTGTTTGTGGGTCTTGGTACTTGGAGTCGTACCGATCCTCCGCGGCAACCGTTGGTTTTCCCAAATTGCCGCCGGGGTTCTGCCCTGCCACGGTGTTCGTAACTGCCCTACCAACAATGTTATTGATCAGTTCAAAAAAAAAAAAAAGTAATCGAAAAGGCAAATCATAATGCCAAAACTTTTATACAAGTTGTTTAAGACTTAAGAGGATCATACCTGGGACGGATTCATGGACTTCTGAGTCCTCCACCATTTCATCATCATCCTCCTGTTGACCTTCAACAGTCTCATAATTGTTATCCTGATCAGCGTTATCATCTTTCTTCGTAAGCGCGTTCTTGATCTTCCTCGCCTTCGCCTTCACCTTGTTCATAAACACAGATCTCTTCCCCGGTTGTTGATCTTCTTGACCTTCCATACCTGAAACAAATATCCAAATTAACCTCCGTAAACAAACACCAAAACAGAGGAGACAAATCATGCAAAACAGAAACTTAAACGGAGAAGTAACTAATCTCACCTGAGGGCTGGTTTTGGTCGAGACCGTCGTGACGTGGGATTTGCGAGTCCATATTTGAAATGTAAAAAGCTTTTTGTTTTGTTAGTGTAGAATGTTGCAGACTGAGATTGTATGCAGAGCAGTAGGAAATTTCAGGTTTTAAATAGAGTGAGTGGAGGGAGGAGAGAGAGAAAGAGGAGGGAGATGGGAAATTGCATGTTAATTTTGCCAGCTTCTAATTAATAAGTATCTTCACAAATATCAGCGAGACACGAGTGGATGACCGACAAGTGTTTTGTTGATTGACGCGTGTCTCGTGTTCATTGTGCGGACGTCCTGTGTGATTGGTTTTTGTTATGAGCTGGCATCGTGTCGTGACATCTCGTATTCCTATTAGGATTTTTTTTCTCAATCATAACTCGACCTGTTTAATTTTTCGTGTTATCGTATCGTGTAAATTCATGTTTTTTGTGTTAAAAATAATTAATTCTAACCCGCTAAATTTTTATCGGGTTCTCGTTTCGTGTCGAAAATTCCTAACCACTAGTTTTTGCTTGTTTCGAAGAGAGAGAGAAAATGTTGTGGACGGGATTAGCTGTGACGTTGGATTTGATTTTAAAAGTGTAACACAGTTGGGCCCCTGTGTATTTATATTCCGGGATGATCATTCAACGCTTTGGAACATTATCCTTCCTACATGGAAAGGGAAATGTTTAGGTACGCGAACAGTTTACTTTCCAGTCGGCCATGCCACGGCTTCGCGCGTGGGCTGGCACTAGTCATAGCTGTCGGTCGATAATGTCCACTTGCCGACACTGGATGTGGACAATATGAGGCCACATCGGTAAAGCTGAGGCTCCTTAATTCACGGAACCCTTCTACTTGCACCGACGAAAATGTACCAATCACGTACCGACGGCGTCGCCGAAATTTTGAATGAAATGGGGTGATTTTGGATCGAGCTCATCAAGGAATTATCCGATTGCTTTCCAAATAATAAACCACTCGGAATTCGATTATGAGAACGATGAACGGCTCGGATCGACTAGTTGGGACCCACAAAGGCGTCGGCAATGCCGTCGATACGTGGTCGGTGCATTTCCGTCGGTGCGGAAGGAATTATCGTAATTCACGTCTCCTCTGATCAAATACACAGCAAATGGGCTCACTCCAAGGGCTGTTTGGCTGTCCACTTTTTGCATTTTTCAATTCTTTTTGTGTATCATTTTTTGGTGATTAGGGATTGTCCCTCAAAACACATTTTCGAGTTTTCTTTTTTTTTACTTTAGAGGAGAGAATTCAAAAAGAGGTGTCGAGCTACTTTTTACATTTTCCACTTGCAAAATGCATTATGTCAATTTCTCCAAAACATTCCTCCCATAATCAAAACACATTTTCACCATAATCTAAAAGGCTTAAAAAGTAAAAATAAAATACTGAAAAATATGCTCCAAACACCGCAAAACCAGCAAGTCCAAGAGTTCAGATAAAATATCTTCAAAAATATCCAGAGGAACTCCACACTGGTCCCGATCCTCTAGGTACACACACCATGGGCACACACCAAATCACACCTCCCACGTGTCGTTCTACTAGGCGTGCCACGTAGCAATGGGCTCCACTACAAGACTAACTCCAAACAATAAACAACAACACTAACATAACTAATCTAGTCCCTAATCATTGGAGGTATGGGCGAACATAATTGGAAACGGACATAACTTTTCGCAATATACCACAAAATGGTTGCTCTCAAAATACCACTAGACAAAAGACTAATTGGGTGTTCCAATAACTGAATTTTTTTTTAAAAGGTTTTTTGGAAAAAACTAACTTGTTCCTTTAGTTTTAGGAAAAAACAGCTGATGATACCAATTGTTTTCTATTTAAAGTTAGTGGAATTGGTTGGTTTTTTGGGGGGTTTTCCGTTAGCAGAATGGAGTAGCTTTTGGATTAAAACTGAACTGGATTTTTCTTAGTGAAACACCATCTAACTAAAAAAAAAAATTGTCTACATCTCGCCTCCCTAACCACAGCCTTCACCTTCTTTAAAAATTAAGAACGAAACTACTTTATTTTTTAATTTAAAAACACAATTTTTTTTTTTTTTTTTGCAGCGGACTAACTTTTGAGACAGGGAATAATAAGAAGTTTATGGTCTGATGAATTTAGAAACCTAATACTAAATAGAATATTCTATAACAATTGCAATGCAGGAAAAAAGTGCCATTTTAAATCGTTTTGATCATTTTATTTTTAGGCTTGGACAAACTTTGTGGATGGATGAAGGGTATAAAAGAAAAAAATATATATATATTATTTATTTAAGCTTTGTTAGTACGTTTAATGCGTGAATATTTATACATGATATTTATACATCGTGATGTGACATCCTGGGTTTCTCTGTCATCACTCAAAGACTAAACTTATCGATTCATGAATATTTATACATCGTGATGTGACATCCTGAGTTTCTTTGTCATTACTCAAGACTAACCTTATCGACCCAACAATAATCGACTGTGAAGAGGAGAAAACCAAGATATATCTCCAATTTTTTTTCTCAAAACTAACAACCAAACATATATGTTCTCTATACTTGTTTAAAATCCAATGGAAACTCTACGAGATCGACGCCTCGGCCCCTATTTGCGACAATTAACATTATGGCTTTATTTCACTTCTCTAGCAAATTAAAATGCAACATTTGCTCGTTTGAATAAACCAATTAATTCATCAAATTCACAAATGCAACAACGAAATCTCACGATTTAAGAAGGGCCTGAAAACGTAAAAGTAAAATGGAAATTCAAATTATTCGAAGGTCATAATTATACAGTAACACACCAAAATGACAATTTACTTGTACAACATTAATACAAAATACACCAGACATACAACACAGAAAATAAAAACACAAAAAAAGGGAAACATTTTTCAGAGCTTGGCTTTGGCTTAAAATCAGTTGCCTGATTCCTGGAGTCTTCGCTCTCCTACGCCATTTTCGTAACCGGTTGTTGCTTCTTCACCTGCGAATTACGCAAACACAAAATAGATTTTAAATAGGAGAAATCAAACAACATTACTGAAAGAATAAAAACTACCACCATATGATATTTGGAGCGAATCTTAGAACAAAATTAAACACGAAATCTAATTCGTACATGAGAATCATGGTAAGGGATTGCTTGACCCCAAAAATCCCCTCCCACGATTCTGCATGCCTTAAGATTCATGAATTATTTTTCGGAAATCTAACAAAAGAATTTAGAAACCTAGGAGCCACTGATAATTACCATGTGTGTTTCCAGGTGATGCTGCTTCAGAAGCTTGCTTTTGGTCTCCACCCCTTGAAAACCATGAAGTAACCGTACCCTTAACACTTTCCACCATACCTTTCCCAGTAGCACTCGCATTACCAGCAATCTTTGATTCAGTTTCCGTCATCTCCCTATTCGGATCGTTGCTTCCCAATCGCTCCCTCACTTCCTCCGACTCGGTCACTGTCCCCACCGGCTTCTGATTCTCTCCCTCGTCGCCTTCTCCTCCTTGTTTTCGCGTATACAAAGTCTCCGATATCACCTCAGAGAGCGTCTTATCTTCCTCGCCCGGCCTCAACTTCTCAGCCAAATACTCCTTCACCGAAACCCCTTGATCCTGTGCTTCAACTCGTCCCTCCTGTCCCGTCCCCGTTCCACGGACCTTTGAGACCATTGAACTCCCTACGTTGGAAACCTTCTCGTACACGGGTGCTCCAACACTGGAAACCTTCTCGTACACGGGCGTCACCACTGAACTCCCTGCATTGGAAACCTTCTCGTACATGGGTGCTCCAACACTGGAAACCTTCTCGTAGACGGGCGTCACCACCGAACTCCCTGCATTGGAAACCTTCACGTACACGGGTGCAAGCTTCTCCGTCACGGTGGCAACAATCTTTTGCCCATACTCTGCTGTCGTTCCCGGTTTTCCAATCTCCTCTCCTCCTTGCGTACTTTCTGATGCTGTAGTCTGATCTTGGTTACCGCCATATCCCAACTTCGAAGCAACCACATTTTTAGCTGCAATTGCCTTACCAGCTATTGCAGAAGTGGCATATGAGAGCCTCTCGGTGTAGCCGCTTTGGTTCGATGGTAGCTTGGTAACGTTATCAAGGGGTACGTCTTCGGTAGTATTGGAATCAAAGCTTTTCAAGTCCGATACTGGATCAACGGGGTTCATGGTGGATTGCGGTGGAATTGGTTCTGGTGAGAACTGGTCGTGGGCCTCGTGGCTTCCTGTGTACAAAGCTGGTGCCTCTTCAGATCTCGGTTTCGATTCTGGTTCGTCGGAGACATTCATTTTGTTGAAAGAGTGGAGGATTCCAGTAACCCCGGCTTCCTCGCCGCCTGTTCGGAGTAACATCAAACAGTACGAAATTAGAACAGGGGATTAAGCAACTACTAACATCTTTCTTTGAGAGAGAGAGAGAGAGAGAGAGATTTCGTTATAATATTTTAAACAAATCCAACAAGTTAAATTTTCTGACAAAACATTTTACGGAATGACAAAACTCTGGACACAACTAGTAGTTTGATGCACGTGTGGGTCCACATACATAGAACGATACTAGATGCAGTTGCGTATACTATAACAGTTTGGACGGAATTTATCATTCTTAAACTTCATCCGATTTATTGCAGCATAAACAAAGTACTGAGCCACAAAGTATAGTCTTACCAGCGCCAGTAGGATCATCGATTTTGCTCAGATAATTAGACACTTCAGGCCCGTCTTTAGGCGCAGGAGGATCCTCCTCCATGCACGTTGGTGTTTCCATGCTGATCTTGGGACGTTGCCCGGTATGACCGGCCCTTCCCCATGGACAAAATTCCCAGCGGATTCAGAACCAGGGGTTCCAAAAGTCCCAGCAGAAGGAGAAAATGAATCGTCCTTTTTCTCCGGCACGTGCACATCAGCCACCCCCATGGCGGTTGACCTTCCAGTACTGCCCCCATATTTCCCTATATCCTCGTCCTGACCTTGCGAAAATTGCGTTGTTTGTGGGTCTGGGTACTTGGAGTCGTACCGATCCTCCGCTGCAACAGTTGGTTTTTCCAAATTGCCGCCGGGGTTCTGCCCTGCGGCGGTGTTCATAACTGCCGGAGACTCATACACTGCAACATGCATTCAAGATTCAAGGTCTTAGAGCCACATTTTAATCAATCATATAAACGAAACTGATTTACCAACAATGTTATTGAAAAGTCAAATCATAATCCCAAACTTTTGTCCATATTTTTATTTTTATTTTTATGTATAAAAGTTTTGGCAATAATATTTCTCTAAAAAAAATGCTAAAAAGCATGTTAGTTTCTAAAATTCCAAACTCATCAACAGAAACGGTGTGCCGATAGGATGCCTTCGTATGATGATACAGTGATGCCCTCCGACATACTAATTTCTCGTAGGGGATGGTAAAAATTAATGTTACCTGTTTTTTTAAAATCTTTTTTTTCAAAGTTCTATTTAAATTTGCATTAATTTGGTCAATGTAACCATTCTCCTAATCTGTTTTTTCAATATAATAATTCACTTTACCGAGTAAAATGTGAAAAAAAAATCAAGAAACTTCCTTTTTTTTGTTTATCTTTTTTATGAATTTTATAATCATTCGATTTCTCTCGCGAGACAAACAATTAATCTAACATATCTGCGTGGATAACAAAAAAAAAAAAAAAAACCCACATACTAAAATCACAAATTTACTGTCTTGAGAAATGATTCACTTAATTCAACTTCACCATAATATTTTGTTAGGATGTGAAGTTACCAAAAGGGAAACATCTGTTTGATAATTCCGTGCAAAAATCATATGGAAATAACTTCAGAACAACTTGTTATTGTGGAAACATACTGGAATGACAATCAACCAATCATAATGGTCAAGGACGGACACGGGGATGGATTAGTCCGGGCAACCGTTTTATCCAAGTTTCAAAAAAAATTCTAAAAGGTTTTACCGGATTGACCTACGCACGAATCCTGCGTCGGCCCCTGAATATAGTTCAATAAGAACAAGTAGTGGAGTAGGCAAAAGGGACATACTTGGGACGGAGTCATGGAATTCCGAGTCTTCCACCATTTCATCATCTCCATCATCATCATCATTTTTCTGATTATTATCCTGATCACCGTTACCATCTTTCTTCTTCAGCACGTCCTTGATCTTCCTCGCCTTTGCCTTCACCTTCTTCAATAACACAGATGTCTTCCCCTGTTGACTATCTTCTTTCCCTTCCATACCTGAAACAAAAATCCAAATTCACCTCCGTAAACAAACACCACCAAAACAGAGGATACAAATCGTGCAAAACCGAAACTTAAACGGAGAGAGAACTAATCTCACCCGAGGGGTTGTTTTGGTCGTAATCGAGACCGTCCTGCCTTGCGATTTGCGAGTCCATATTCGAAATGTAAACAAGCTTTTTTTTCTTTTGTTTGTGTAGAATGTTGCAGATTGAGATTGTAATGCAGAGCAGTAGGAAATTTCAGTTTTTAAATAGAGAGAGGAGGAGCGAGGAGAGAGAGAGGAGGTAGATGGGGAAATGGTTTTTTTTTTTTAAACATGATTTTGCCAGCTTCTCAGAGAGGAGTGGCGGTTGTATCAGGGAGACACGTGATGGATGACTGACACGTTTTTTGTCGGTCGACGCGTGTCTTGTGTTCATTGTGGGGGACGTGGGTTCGTGGCACTCTAGTGATTGGTTTTTGCTTGTTTCGAAGAGAGAGAATAAAATATTGGGGAGTGGATAAAACTGTGACGTTTTTTTTTTTGCCATTCGATATACATCCAACGATGAAGGCTGGGGGTGGACGCCTCTAGATTTGAAAAAATTTATTATTACATTGAAAAAATATACATATTATCAAATTATTTAGCCTGGCCCCTTGAGGATAGTCCGTCACATATAATTCTGATTCCCTGGTATCATCTGGGGGTAGCGAGGGTGTTATGAGTTAGTGGAAGGGGTAAGCAACTTCCGTTTATAAATAGTTAGTGAGTTAGTGGTGGTGAGGGGATAGTAATTAAGCTGATTCATGTTTTAAATTCCAAATTCCAAATGTCTCTGTTGAGGCTCAAACCCCGATCTCTCGCTGTAGGAGATCAGAAGTTAGTTATAAAACTGTAACGTTGGAATTGATTTAGCTACTTTGGCCTTTCCTCTAAAGCCAAAAGCTGGATTATTGGATTATTCGTTTTGTCTTTATTCAAATTTTTGCATTTGTTAGTTTTGCGTCAATTTTGTGGTTTACATTCCAAATGAGATCCAAAGAGTATAAAATTGTGGTCAAAACTCAAATTTTTTAATAATGCCAAAATAGGTGGATTATTGAGGCTCAACCACGATATTTTTTTAATAATGCTTTATAGAAAATTAAAAATTAAACCATAATTTTATACCGCTACTTAATTATAAAACTAAACTCAAATTTGGAAATTGATTTAATAATTTTATTGTTAACAGTGGGAAAAAAAAATTATGTAATTCCAGAGATGATCATTCAACGCTTTGGAAGATGATAACATTGGACCCTTTATGGAATATTCACCTGATCTCATTCAACGCTTTGGAACATTATGTTCTTTCAGAATAATGCTTTGGAACCTTAGTAAGATAATCCTTTCGAATGGTCTTTGCTCTCGTTCTTAATTTTATTTTGTGCTTGCACTCTCAACCTTTATACTCACGAATTGTAATTATTTCAGAAGTTTTTAAGAGACGCTCTTATGCTCGTGCTTATTTATGCTCGTGCCTACTTTGCATGTGAGTGATTAAATTGGAACTCATACATGAAGGGGGTAAATAGATACGAATAAGGAAAGGGTCCGGATAATTTTGGAAGCGAATTAAGAAGAGGAATGCTTCAATTGCACCGACCAATTTTCCTGCGTAATTAACAAACACTCCCAAAATTTTGACATTTGAATATTCAATATTTAAAATGGCAGTTACTTTAGAGTTTTTTTCGGAAGCAATGCAACTTATATTGATAATATTTTTTTTTCCCCAAAATAAGAGATCTTTATTAAATAACAAAGATGGTCCAAACTAACATCAATCGTTTTCAAAATTGGCAAATTGCCATTGGGGGCAAATTGATTCAAAATTTCAATTGTCCACTAAATAGGGATTACTTAGCCAAAGAGTGGGTTACCCTATTACAATAACGTTTAACATGAACAAACTTGCAAGAAGAAAAAAGGTAGTAACTCCAAACAATAAGAAAGGATGGAGTTACAATCAAAAAAAAAATCCCTTGCTTTCGTAAGTACTTGAACAACTTGGGCACAATCACCTTCCACAATATATAATGTGAGATATCCCTTTGTTCACTGCAATAACCAAAGCATTAAAAAACCATGTTCCAATAATGTGGATAAGTTAATAACCCATATTCATATGTCTTTTGATAATAATCAGATACAAATTGCGCTGCTCGTAGTATTAAAAAAAAAAGAGTTAATTAGGTATCATGTACAAAAAAAGATCATTATTATTCCATCCTATGAGATTTGAATATTTATGATTTCATCCTGAAATTCAAATAAACCCCAAAACACCATTTTTCTCTCCTAATTTTCCTAATTTCTCTCTAATTTTTCCTAATAATTCTCTCCTAATTTCCTAATATTTCTCTCCTAATCTTTCTATCTCTCTCTCTCTCTCTCTCTCTCTCTCTCTCTCATCTTGAAAAATCTCTCTTTCCTAATCTTGTAATTCTATCTCCTAATCTTTTCACACCTAATATCTCAAACAAAAAAATTGAAATAAATAATCATGAAATTTTGACCTAAAAACTTGGTTAAATTATTTATCATGAACGTTATGTTGATTTATCATATTTATTATGTGAAATCACCGTAATGATAAAATAATAAATCATATTCACTGTGTATAAATAACCCTCTTTAAAAGGACATGTGAACATAGTTCATTAATTTACCACTTTTCCACCAAAGTGGTAAAACAATAAACCATATTCACTATGTGAAAATAACTCTCTTTTAAAGGACATGTGAACATGGTTTATTAATTTACCACTTTTACTATATCAAATCACCCATTTGATAAATCAATAAATCATAATCATCGTATGAAATAATCATCTCTTAAAAGACAAATGAACATGGTTTATTAACTTATCATTTTTATTGTCTCGAAAAAAACACCACAACATTGAATCGAAAAAAAAAATCACCGTTGAATCGGGAAAAAAATATGAAGGATATGAAAATAGCAACTTACGGAATACACCAATGTGAATCAATGCACCATGAAAATAGGTACAATCACTTGCCATGAATCATAAGTTTTAGTAATACACCATGAAACCTCAAGTACAAAACATATACCATGAAGCTTTTCGACTATCTTTGCCAAGAATCAAAACAGCCAATCACATTGATCTACAAAGATGATTGGCGAGATCTATACCAAACGGCAGTGCGATTCCCAACCTTAGAAACCAATCATCATCAATGGCGAGAAACTCGATGTCGAGGCCTACGAACTCGAAGTTGTCGTCGTCGCCGCCTTATAGACCGAAGATGGTTGATGATCTAGATAGTCTAATCTGCCGCTCAAAACCCGGAGTCGTTGTTGCCTCACGAGGTCGCGTGGTCGCTGTAGCCAACAAATCGTTTTCGCCACCCATCCGCAATCCACTGCTCTAGTTCACAAATCTCGATCCACACAGAGAGAGAGAGAGAGAGAGAGATTTTAAATTTACTTGATTGAAATTTGAATAGAAACTGAACCCATGGAATTAGGGATGTGATAATGGTTAACTAATGAAATCCCATGGAATTAGGGATGTGATAATGGTTTAACAAATGAAACTAAATCCCATTAAATTTACGTGATTACGCCAATTGCTGAACCCCAAGGAATTAGGGATGTAATCCTACAATTATGGAAATACTAATTAGTCAACTAATAAGGAATATTTAATTAGTCAATTCTACAATTACGGAAATATAATTAAAAGATATATAATATAACTAACAATGGCACTAATAAGGGCATAATGGTCCGATTATCCATTTACAGGATGAAATCATAAGTATTCAAATCTCATAGGATGGAATCATAAGCATCTTTTTTGTACATAATGCCTAATTAAAATTCTCTTAAAAATCATACTATATATATAATAAAAAAACTCAAAAAGTCTCAACAAAACAAAAAAACCCTAAATCATTTGGATAATAGTCAAAGTGATGCTAAGTTTCTACTATAGTAGTTTTAGTTTTTTAACGGTATTATGTGCCTATGTGGTATTCTTCCGCAAGTTATTCTCCTGATATATATCACAAAAATATCATTTAGAGGAAATATACTCAATTTTTACTATAATGGGAAGATAGTATTTTTAGTGAAAACTCACACTTAGTTACTAAAGTATTCCCTACATCTCAAAAAGTTGCTAAAGTACTCCCTACATTTTGACTCCATTTACGTTTTGATGTCAATGTTAACTTTTTGTATTCGTATTAATGACAAAAAAAATGTATCAACTTATATTTAAAAAGTTCCAAAATGTAGAAATAATATAGAATTTACTAAACTACTCCCTACATTTTGACTCCATTTACGTTTTGATGGCAATGTTAACTTTTTGTATTCATATTGATGACAAAAAAAATGTATCGACTTATATTTAAAAAGTTCCAAAATGTAGAAATAATATAGAATTTCAACATTAATATTCTTTTTGCCTTTAATTTTGTCTCAATTTTTAGTCATAAGTTTTGTATTTTCATTCATCTCGTCAAAACGAATAACGTTTTGAAGAAAAGATTTTCCAGCTTAATTTGACATTTTATCGGAAATCGCAAGGTGCGTTCAAATTCTTCAGTCTAGCCACATCGTTGTTCCTCGTCCTCCTCTTCTTCATCTTTGGTGGCCATTCTATTGAAAAAGGTCATATTCTCCCTCTCTCCCCCTCTCTTTGGGCCGGTGATTTGAATTTATCTAGTGTTTTCAAATCGGGATACATATAATATATCGTTTTTTCATCTTATAAATCACCTCAAGGATGACACGTGAATTCTCAATCCAAAAGACACACCTTAAATACCATGTGATAAACCAAAGAGCTATGTCATTTCTTCCTCCTCAAAGCTCTGTCTTTCTCTTCTCATTTAATAAATTAACATTTACCAGTGCCTTTCAAGTCATTTGCCACTAATATGTTCTTTGTTTTGCAATGAATGAAAGCTCAAAAAAAGAAAAAGGAAAGTTTGGACACCACCCGTTTAATCACTTTTTGGAAAGGATCAATCATCACTTTTTGTTGGATCCATATCAAAATTTAAGAAACAAAATTTTAGGCGTGACAGAAGAAAAAATTTATGTTCAACACAACAAATCGAATCCTAATACAACCTACCAAAAAACTCAAAAAGGGAAAACATTTGAAGAAGCAAAAACAAAGAAAAAACAAAAATTCCTATAGAAATAAAAAGTCAATTTGTTGGAGTCAAGCCATTCCGAATGAATGGAAGTTAACATGTAATCTCAGATCCTCTCTCTCCCCTTTGCCCAAAAATCGGGTTTTACACATATTAACCAATGGAAGAGGAAAAGATCTATCGCCATGGGGTTGCCAAAAACCAAATGGAGTTAAAAGAGAGGATGATTTGGAAAAGGTGAAAGGGCGATAGGAAGGGAAATAGGGCCACCAAGAGAAAACCCCAAAAATTATAAATGGCATTTGGGGGGGTGGGATCCTACTATTCCCGTCTCCGATCCCTAACCCTTTTGATCCCCAATGGGGATTATTGTTTTCCCTCCTTCTTTCAATTATGACTTTTTAAAAAATTAGATGACAAAGGACAATAAAAAAATGTACGTAAACTATAAAAAAAAAAAAAGGACTAAACAATGGCAAGAGTAAAACTATACTATAGTATCGAAAGCTCAAAGAAATAAAATAAAATAAGTTTCAAAACCAAATTTATCAGGAGGACCTTTTTAGAAATAATAAAAATTAGAATTTCAACATTTAGTATATTAACCAAAAAACTCAAAAGCCTTTAATTTTGTAATCAATTTTTTAGTCATAAATTTTCAAAATTTTCATTCCATTCTTGGGGTTTGAATTTTATTGAATTTTTTTGGTAAGCCCGAGAAAGAAGTTTGGCGTGGCTTTTGGGGGAAGAGATTCTTCAACAAAAAAAAAAAAAAAAGAGAAGAAGCCCAAAAAAAAAAAAAAATATTTAGATTGAGTCCTGAGCCCAAAGGTTTTTATATGGAGGGCAAGAGGGCAACATTTAAAATTTTTAAAGAAAATAGAAAAGGCCCAATAACTCATAAGTCATAACCACATTACCCTCCCATTACCCATTCCCCATTACAAATCAATTAATTCATATTCTTCATCTTTGTTCGGAAAAGGCAACATTCTTTCAAAAGGTTTCATAAATTCTCAAATCTCTCTCTCTCTCTCTCTCTCTCTCTCTCTTTGGGCCGTGGTCCATTGAGATTTATGTTGGAACAACATTTTCTCCTAAAATCTGGAACTTGGAATAAAAATTAAGCATTTTAGGCCAATAGCTCGGGTTTTTATCCAGATTCTTTGAAACCTCCGATTCTTTAAAAGAGCCAAAGAGGTAATATTCTATCTATAAAACAAATATAAATATATATAAAAATTACAAATATCTAGTGCATTTTGAATCCATTTTTATAAGTGTTATGACACGTGAATTGTAGCCTCTCAATCCAAAGACACACCTATAAATACTACCTAGTTGTATTCAAATATTAATGTTCTAATTTCTAGGGATTGACTATTAAGTAAGGATGTGTTCTATTTTAGTAGGTTTGTCCGTTTGTGTTTATCAATTTGTTAATTATAGAAAAAAAAATTATGATTTCTTCTATAGGTACTATGAAAAGAAGATAAATATTGATAATGACAAGGATAGAGTGAGGTTTCGTAAAACAAAATTCACTATGGATCTCTCAATAGAAAAATCAAACAACAAAAAGATGCAATGGAAAAATCAATAAATCATTCGATCGCTAAGCCTTTTTAAAAGAAAAACAAAAATCTATATCAAGTGGAAGAATTTAAAAAGTGGTTTAAAATGATGAAGAATTTGGAAGGAAGGTGTTAATGAAGAAGCTATTGATGTAATCAAATGAGGAACCTCCAGTGGAGGTTTTGATGTTTACGCAAATGAGGAATGTTAACTTTTTGGGATGGTTCATATTAATGAAGAAAATGAAAGTGTGCTTGACCTTGAAAAGATGTTGAATGTGAAATAATCCATTGTCAACCAAGTATATCAAGAGGGTAATGTTAGTTCAACGAGGTCCCATTAAGATCAAAATGGTGTGTTTCCAAAGATACTAAGAAAGATTGCACTTTTCTTCCAATCTTTACATTTGTGATCTTCCAAATGGATGAGAAGCAAGAAATGAGGTGGCTTGTGTTTCAAATGAGTTGAACAAGGTGTTTTGTTTTTGTTGCAAGTTATTCAAGTCTAGACCAATGACAACTAAACTGGCATAACCTTCCTACAAAGCTTAGAGAGCATGAAAGGAAATGCAACATATTGCAAATGTCGTGAGGTGGGTGAACTTCCTAAAGGACTTAATCAAAATGCAACAATTGACAAGAAAATGGAAGAATTGATCGACAAAGAGAGAGTTCGAAAAAGTTGATACTAGTTCGAATCATTGGGGTGGTGAAGACTCTTTCTCGCAATAGTTTGCCATTTCGTGGAAGTAATGAGAAGATTTATGAGAAGAATAATGGGCTTTTTTGTCAACTCATTGAATTTGTTGCGGAATTTGATCCTATTATGCAAGACCACCTTCGGCGTGTGGTAGATAAAGAAATTCAACATCATTATCTTAGCCACAAAATTCAAAATGAATTGATAATCTTGTTGGCGAAAGAGATTGAAGAAAAAATCTTGAAGAAGATTTTGAAAGCTAAGTTTTTTCTCTCCTTGATTGTACTCCGGATCTCGGGGTCAAAAGAACAAATGGAATGTTAGAATATGTGTGGATGTTGAGGATGAAAGAAAGTCAAGGTGGAGGAGTTTTTCTTGAAAGGTTGATGATACATCGGGGCTTGGGCTTTTCAAGAGACTTGAAGGTGCTTTGGTTGATCTAAAACTCAACATAGATGATATAAGAGGACAAGGTTATGACAATGGCTCAAATATGAAAGGTAAACATCAAGGCGTACAAAAAAGGCTACTCGATGTAAATCCTAGAGCCTTTTATATTCCTTGTGGATGTCATAGCCTAAACCTTGCACTATGTGATATGGCAAAATCTTGTGCGAAAGCAAGAAACTTTTTCCATATGTGCAAAAAGTTTAAACTTTGTTTTCGGGTTCAACAAAGAAAACGGTGGGATGTTCTTAGAACATATGTGAAGGGCTTGACAAATTCCCTAAAAAAACTTGTTGAAACTTTGGGAAAGTCATGTTGAGAAAAAAGAGCAAAAGAAAGCCAAAATGCTCCGGAATAAGAATGCGTTGAAAATTGCGAATATTTCTAAAGAGGATGTTGTGATTCGGAAGCTAAAGGCTTTGTGCAAGAATGGTTTGGAGGATTTTGAGTTCTTGATTAGCTGATGTATTTGGTAAAAATTTTAGACAAAGTTAATCAAGTTAGCAAAGTTCTTCAACGAGAAGAGATGGATATTGAAGATGCAATTACAAGAATAAAGGAGTTGATTGTATTCTTTCAAGAGCTTAGAGAAGATGGTTTTGAAGATTTGATAAATGAAGCCAAAGAACTTGCAAATGAAGTTGGTATTGATCCGGTATTCGGAAAAAGAGTTGTTCGTAGAACGGGGCAATTTGTGAGGATGTGGAAGATGGTCAAAAGAAATAAAATAAGTTTAGAGTTACATATTTCCTCCACATTATAGATCGAGCTTTTACATCACTTAAAGATCGCTTTGAGCAATTTGAACTATATGAAGTAACTTTTGGATTTTTGTTTAATGCAAGATTCAAAAGTGTTGGAGAAGAGCAATTGAGGGAGCATTGCACTAAGTTAGAAAGTTTCTTGAAACACAACGAACATGGTGATATTTATGGGGATGAGTTGTTCCAAGAACTTAAACATTTGAAAACAATATTGCCGAGGAAGTGAAAAAGCAATTTACATCCTTGATTTTATAAGGCCTTATTGGAAAGATGGTTTCAAGATGGCATGGGTTGCTTTTCAAAAATTGTTGAACATAGCCTTTGTATAGTTCATTCTACCCGATCCCCAGAGAGTTTTTCTAAGTTGAAGTTGATTAAAACTTACCTTCGACTACCATGTCACAAGAAAGATTAAGGGGTTGGCAATGATTTCAATTGAAAATGAGTTCTTAGATAAGTTGAACTATGATAACTTAGTTGAACAATTTGCTTCAAAAATGCAAGGAGAAGTTGTTTTCCTTGAATTGGATCCCCTAACATAAAGTACCATAACCTTTAACCCTAGGTTACATTTTGGTTTTCTTTTTTTGATGTAATTGAAGCTAAAAGCATAATTTAACCTTATTTTGCCTTTTAACTTGTATGTTTTTTTTTATAACTTAAATTAAGTTCACAATCTATCTTGAAGTTGGTCTAGAAGGGCCTCCAAATTGGAAAATTGTCATCCAACTCCCACACCTCTTAGCCTCTCTCTCTTCTCTCTCTCTAGAGCCTTCTCTCACTTTTAGTCCTTATGTCTTGTACGAACAAATAAATTAAATTCACTATCTTGGCCTCTCTCTCTCTCTCTTCCTTCGATCACTTTTAGTCTTATTTCTTGTACGAACAAATAAATTAAATTTACTATAGGCATTGGAATAGAAGGAAGAAAACCCAGCTTATCAGCTCAGCACACTCACCGCGCACACTCACCGCGCCACTATAAATGGATCCTACGCGCCAAGCCGCCAATCCACTTCCAAAAAAGTCCGTTGCAAAAACATTTCAAACTCCTCCTCCTCCTTTCCCACTCCCTCCCTCCAATCCAACTAACAATGCGAACTCGATTTCTCAGCATCGACCACTCCACCTCCTCCACACTCCAACCTCACGAAACCCTAGACTTCCTCCGCCTCCCTCCTCCTCACCTTCCTCCTTCCAATACCTCAACCTTCCAAATCCTCAGCTGTTTCGACGACGTCTCTGCTCTCTGCCTCTCTCTCGACATCGACACGCTTCCGATCGACAACGCTCTCTCGAAGTTCTTCTCCGACGTCGTTCCTCGTTCTATTGATGTCGAAACTAGAGATTTTGCGTTTCCGAAGGTATATTCCCACTGATTTGAACCATTGATTCGGTTGTGGATTTTTTAATCAGTCGCTGCATTTGTTTTTTGTTTTTTTTATTGTTATTACTTTGTGCGAATTGTTGTGTTTCTTTTGTTAAATCACACTTCGTAGAAATGACGCGATATGTATTAAGCTTTTAAGTTCGATCAGTTGTTGTTCTCCGGAATTGAGATTCCTTTTTTCGATCAGTTGTTGTTCGATCAGTTGTTGTGGACGATGAAGTCGGAGCAGATGCATAGTCTAATTGTATGATTTATAATCAACATTTGAGTGATCAATTTCTGTTTCTTTGCTCATCGCTTCTGCCGTGATTCCTTTTTGTTGATGAATATGCAAGTAGTTTCGCAGTGGGAAGTAATAGGACCTATTTTTTTAAAAACTCCGTTCGATCAGAAGAGGAACTTTAGTCCTCGAAGCATTGCTGAGGGTAGAGATCCGAAAGGAAATTGCGACTGATGCGTTCTGGAATTTTTATCAGCTGCTGCATTTGCATTTTTTACTTTTGAGAGAATCGTTCTATTTCTTCTGTTACACTTGGTAACAAAGGGGCGATATGTTCTAACCTTTTATGTTTGATTAGTGGTTGATTACCAGCATTTAGGTTCCTCTTTATATTACTGTGAACAATCATGTTGGAGCAAATGCATGTTCAAATTGTACGGTTTAATCAACATTTAAGTGATCAAGTTCTGTTTCTTTCTCCATCGCTTTTGCCAATTCGATTTAGTTGAAGAATATGCAAGTAGTTTCACTGTGGGAAGTAATAGGACTTAGTTACGGAGAAGTACGGACATATTATAGTGAATTCGAGTTTATACAGGATGTTTTATCTTGTCTTTTGAAACCTTGTCATTTTAATCCTTTTGAAGTTTAGGTTGGTTCGACAGTGGATTTTGGAAACTAATCGTTCTCGTAGAGGTGTTGAGGTTTGGCTTCCATAGATGTTGTAATTGTAATCTCGTTTATGCGTACAAATCCATTGCTTTCAGTCTTGTGTCTGAATTAATTTTTACAAGGAGTTTGTTCATGTGATATGACTTAATCAAATAGGAATACAGTCAGTTTGATACGTTTTATCTTGTCAACTATAGTTTTGAATTAGCTGCTGTAGTTTTCTTCTCCCTCTCTTTCTCACAAACACACAAGTGCAAGATTCTGATTGAATTCTTGTAGTTGAATTCTAGTTGCAACTTTGTAATTAGTGAAGGACCTTGTTTTCTTAAGTTTCTTATAGGGTATTTATGGGATTAACTTGCTGGAAAAAGCTGCAATTTTCTATTAAGCAAAATAAGTGTAGAGTTGAACAAACATGGATCTTATTCCCTTCTAGTTATAAAAAACATGACTTATTTAAGTGTGGTTTGGGTCTTAATCGAGGTCTAGCTAATGTCACTGCAGGACAAGAATGAGCTCTTTCGTAATGGTAAGGAAGAAAATGGTTTTGAAGCCGTCGAATTTGAAATGCCAGAGTTGGATCCATCCTTGGTAAGAATTTCCAACTAACTGCAAGTGTTTGATACAATTTGGATCTTTAAATGTTACACTGGCATATAACTATTTTTGAGAGTATATATATTCGTGTCCCGCATTCCAAAGTTTCTCATGTAATTTATTTTATGGTGCTTGTAGGAAAATGCTTGCATCTTGGAAGAAGAGAAGATTGATCTTTTTGCTGAAGTTATGGAGGCTAATAAGAATTTGGTAACGCTAGAATGCTCCTTTTATCTTTCAACTCTTACGTAACCTATGTTTGCAAGAAACATCTTTGCCTAGGTGCAGCTTTTGTGAGTGGCAAAAGAGCAACTCAGATGTGAAGAAGTTTCTACCTTTGTTATTATGACTATGCATTTTTTTCTTCTCATTGTTAGTGTAAGAAACAAGATACACTTCAAAATATTATGCATATGAATGTTGTTTTGTTTAGGAATACTTTGGAGCCAGACAGCTCTCTTGCATTTTGTTCACTTACTATCTATCTTTCTTCTTTCAATTGATGAATCTAGCTGTAAAATATCTATATGCCCCCAAGAAGTTAGTATAACAGTGAGCTTTATCCTTTCTTGCAGGACATGCTTGATCCAGAGCTGATGCTGCGCCAGCCCTATGAGATTCTAAAATCAATGTATTCTGTTGATGATATATGTCCTGAGTACCACATGGAGCAGAAGGATTTTCTGTTAGAAGAAGTTGCTTGTGCTCAAGACCAAGTTCACCTCCATAATAGAACATTCCCTGTTTTGGAAGTCGATGAAATCGGTTTGGGAATTTCCAGTGGCATACATATGGAGGAGAGATATCTTCTTCTTGAAAATATAGAACCCGAAGTGTGCCCGCAAAGAGAAGAAGTGATACTTGATGCCCAGGAGCTTTTGGGTTCTTTAGACATTGACATCTTAGATTATCTTGCGGATCATAGTTTGTCAGAGAAGTGTGTTGAAGCTATGCCATCATACTCAACCTTTTCTCTAGAAATGGATGTAATTAGCATCATTGAACTCCCACTTATTGAAGGAAACTCGGCATTTCAGCAAGGCATGCCAGATGAAAATTCGATTTGGCCTGTGAGCCAAGCTAACTTTGAGGAAATCCAGTTCCTTGAGTTGGACTCATACCAGTTTCTAGATGTCTTTTCCAACTCTTTAACTGTTTGTGAAGCAGAAACATGTGAACAGATGTTTATAGAAGAGTCAAACTTGGGGAATTTCAATGAATTGATTGTTTGTCACGAGCTTACTCTGGTGGATGAGTCATTTAAATCATTGCCGATTCCTATTCTTTCCGTTCCTGAAAGGATAAGGTCACAATTTTTGTTTGTTGAAGACATGCTAGCTGGTTTGAAGCCACAACAGCCTTCTACGTCTGATGGCATATATTTGGACTGGCATTTTTTGGAGGAAGACTATAGCATCTGTGACAAGTACTCCTTCTGTTGGAAACAAGTTTTGGAGATAAACAATTACAGTGTTGATTCTGATTTGGAACCTCTGAATGATGGGATTCTGATACTTGATTTTATTTTCTCTGGTGATACACAAAACGGAGCAAGTGTAGAAGATAACAAGGAAACTCTAAATATACTGTCCCCTCATGTTCCAACAGTAACTGTGTTGTTCAATGACTTTGCTTCAGATAAGTTGTTAAACAGTGGGTGTGAAAAACATGGCGATGGAGAAGTCTTATCCGGCATCAATGATAAGAGAGGTTCTACTTTGGCTGAACCAGTATTGCCATTCAATGATCTAAATTTTTTCTTAAATCCTCAGGAGGCTACTGCAGGGAGGAGTTCTAAACCTGCAGTCAAGGCATTTGATAGTAATGCTAGGTTTCCTGAAGTTTCACGTATCAACCACAAAGCACCATGTGCTGTGACCACAGTACAACTGCAGCAGCGGGATCCCAAGTTGCATCACGTTAAGTTGCCTGGTAATGAACTGGAACTTGTTGATAACTTCCACGGGGAGAAATGTGATACGGGATCTTCAAAAGCTGGAGATGAAGTAGAAGCTCCCTGTATGCCTCTACCAGTTCCACGTTTGTCGTCAGCTGTGGAACCAGAGAGAATTCCCATGAACATGTCTTCCTTTCCATATACAGTCGTCGTAGTTAACACACTGAATTATGATAAAGAGATGATAATTTCCAGGAGAAGCACATACCAAAAGATTCTTGCAATGGAGAAACAGGGAGCACAAGTAGTTGAGCGCGATTTGAAAATGCCTGTGGATGTTATAATTAGTACTGCAATTTGCTTGGTGTGGTATGATTGCAAAAACATTGGAAAGAAGGCAAGCGCTCCTGACGAGTCTTCTTCGTGCTTGGCCTTGTGCATTGGAAATATTGCGGCCAATGTTTTGACCTCATTGAGTTTTGCTTTCAGCAGCTGCATTCTGGTAATTTTCCCTTCTGGATATTAAGATTCAAACTTTTCAAGATGTGTAAAATTGGATTTATACTGAAGGAGTATAGCTTCTTTAGAAAAATATATATTGTCCAAATCTGGAAGTCATCTTTTTTAGGAAGATACAAGAAACTACGCATTTTGCACGAGAAACTTGGTATGCTTGCATTTTCCTGTGGGAAGGAAACCTCTCCCATTGATGTCAGTAGTACTTTGTGATATCAGTTAATTTCTTGTTAAATTAGTCTCCCATTGATGTCAGCAGTACTTTGTGTTATCAGATTATCAGTTAATTTCTTGCTGGGCTAATATCACATGAGATCATTTTCTTGTTCACTGTCGTATCAATTAATAGTTGTTTTTTTCAGGTCTTTGAGGGTGAAAGCAGCTTCCTTTCCGCTGTAATGGAATCATCAGATGAACTGTATGCTGCAGCAGCAAGCTTGAGGATTGACCTTCAACTCTTTTGTTCGTATTCATCAGAATTGACTGACGAAATTATACTGAGCTGCATTGGATGTGCATCCAAGTTAATTAGACACAGTTATCCTAAAATGCCTGAATCAGAAACTTTTGCAGAATCTTTTCTCACTTCATTCCCTTCCATTAATCCCCTCTCAGCTCATGCGATACTGTCGTCAGTACCCATTCTTGTTGAGTTTCTTGAGTGGTCACATGAGCACAGAATTCTTGCAATGCAGAAGTATCATGTTCCAGATGAAAGCGTGAGTTTGTTCACTACTTTGTGCAAATATGGGGAGCGTGAGGATTCTAGATCTGCAATGACCGACTGTTCCTCTTCTGTGTCCTCTGCTCCCGACTCAGAAAATTGTCATGGGAAAACTGACTCCGTTAGAAAGAAAGGAAAGTACGTTGAGAGTCCTCCCAAAACTGACACACCTATGGATAACTTGTTTGATTTTGAAATTTTAAAACAATTTCCTGATGGCAGCCTAAATCTTCCCATAGTATCCACACCACATGATACTTGGTTGTCAGGCGTTGAGGAGATGTTTGACAAGATTGAAAAGCCTCATGGAGTTGTCAGTGGTAAAGTGTTTAGTCAGAAACAGGGGTCAGGACCTTCAAGAGGGACTGAGATAGCTAATGACATAAAAAAGCCGAGTTGGTCCTTGGAAGATGCATTGTTTGGTCCACAAGATGCAGTTGATATGCCTGCGATGAACAAACTGGACTTCCGTCTCAAAAACAGTTCAGCAAATCTGCGGGAGGACTTAATAGGCGAAGTTATTGACATTCATGATAGTTTTTCTGTTGGTGAGGACTTTTCTTCTTTTGCAAACTCATTGGATCTCTCATGTTTGGTGTCTGAGACAGATAAAGATCCTGCAGTAGGAAACTTTAGGACTGCTAGAAGCTTGTCACGTAGTAGAAGCTCTCATCCTACTTTTCCCACAGCTGCTGAGGTTAGCTCTGACTCCAGTATTCTCGTTAAAGATTATGGCCAGAGTTTGAGCAAAGGATATAATAGACATACAGATGCAGATTTCAGCAAATATAGATTGCCCTCAAGGCACCAAGAAAACTTTCAGACGACCTTTCGATTCAAAGAACTGCAACAAGTTTCCCCCGGCTGTCAGTTCAAGAGGAGGATACACGACAGCACGGTGGAACACCATTATCAAAAGCTGTTCAGTCGGCTCAACCACATCAAGGATCACCTTGGACAGGAGAGTTTCTGAACAGAATAAGAGAAAGATGCAGATCGCGTAAGCGATCCCTTCCACATGGCACATCACCCCTTTGTTATGCATATTCTGGGAATGTAACCAAGGTTCCTAAGAGGAAAAGTCCGTCTATTCTTGACTTTTACAAGTATCAAGGGGGTAGCACTCCAAGGAGAATCATTGAACAGAGGAGGCAAAAGCGACCTACACAACCATCTTCCTCATCCAAGAATGAGAAGACTTCAGCCTCCTTTAGTCCAACATGGACTCCAGCTGATAAGAGAGCAAGACGGGTGTGTTATGTTGACCACTATTTGGTAGTATTTAATTTATTGTACTATTTTTGCCTTGAAATTTACACTTCATCACCTGCAGACACTATCCTTTTCAATGGGTGGAGGTGGAGGCCAGAGTAAGCTGGTCTGGAGTGATAAAGATGCTCAGACCATGGAGAGAAGATTTTACAACTGAAATATCAGGCAGTGTTGGCACTTCATGTATGAATTTGGGATCATTTGCAACCTTATTGTCTTCATCAACTCTGATCATAATTAAATTGTTGTTTCTCTATGCAGCTTGTTCTGGAACTTCAACAATGCTTCCCAATCTGAGAGAGCACCCAGCCTTCATGTACATTATACATATAGGACAACTGCTACCTTGTTTGGTCTCAGACAAAATGCACTTGGGATAAATGTAGAAAAGAATACTAAATGTATATAGGAAGAAAAAAACTAGTTGTAGATGGAGTCATACTACATACACCTGAAAATGAAAGAATAAACACCATTTCATTTTTGGTTTTGAACATGCACCATTTCATTTTTGGTTTTGAAGTGAATACCTTCAAGCTCTGAATTCATAGATTATTTCAGTGGCTGTATATTACATGGATTTCTTCCACTTGCAAATCTATTTACATGTTAACTGGCATAGGTAATTTAATTCACAATTTTATATGTGAGGTGAGGAAAGAGATTTAGTTTCAATCAAATCATTTCAAATGTGTGTTTTGAATTTTCTTTTTTAGATATTATGACATATACAGACTTTTTGCCAGTATAAATGTAATATTTCCAGAGGAAAGTCCTATTTTCTGTGTTTCATTCAGTTTGCAGCAGCGCTGACATCGAGGCCTAAAGCCACACATCACTATCGCACACAAATGACAGTATTCTTCATGATAGTAGTGGTTTTGCCTATTGGCTTAGGAACATGGTTTGCCACATGAGCATGTGCTGTTAAACTGATCTTAGCTGGGATAGCAAACATCTATCGTGAATTCGTGATAATTCCAATAGATTTTTGGGGCTTCAAGTGTCTGCTATCATGTGTACATGAAACAAAATGACCTAGTTGATACTTATTTTCTTTGCTGCGAAATGCCTTAACCCTGCTGGAAAATGTGATGAGAACTGAAAGAGGTTCATAATGAGATCTCAGTAAGTTGAGATTTCTGTTTATCTGTCATGGTATCTCGGTTTTCCAAGCTCCATAATATCAAGTCTTAAGTGGCATACTGTTGAATGTTCTGCCGTGTCTCTGCATAATCTGCAAAGATGACCAAGAGTTCTCGTAGGAGACTGGCTTTTGCACATTCCTGGAAGATTTGTGCGTACTGGAAAATCATGAAACGAGACAAATTCCAATTGAATCTTCCTATGTTCTGCTTCCTGATTTCTTTCAATGTTTCATAGACAGGATTTCCCCCAGAATATGTTCCTTATCGAATGGCAGCTTTCTCCAATCTCGCTGTTGGTTTTCCTGTATGCAGCTATAGATGTTGTCATGGTGGTTGCTTTCAGTTCTGGGACCTGTAAAAATGCGACCCTACAAACCAGGTACATTCTTCTCTTCACTTGGTGTTTATTTGGATCTACACCTACATACCAAAATGTCGTTTGTTATTAGATCACTTCTCGTTTAAGTTTAATAATTAGAAACTTTGTGATTGGTTCTTAATTTGTTATTTCCATTAGACCCTGACCTGAAACTGCAACTTGGCTCGCGTACAGTTTTGATATAGTTCTTCTCGCTTCTACATCTTGCTGACTTGGAAATCATTGATCAAGCTAAGCCTCTTAATTCTTGGGAAACAGTAGCACTCACTTAACTTAAACTTCAAACATGTTAGCTAAACATGTGGTTTCTTGGTTAATATATCCAGCGTTCCCGTTTATGAAACCAAAAGAATGTAGTTTTTGGGCAACTGTGGAATAAAAAAGAAAGGTCTGAATTGTCAATTTTTTTGAAGTATTAATTATGCAGAACTCAATATCTAATGAAATGGGGCTCAAAGTTTCTGAGTTTTTGGTAAAATGACTATTTCTTTCTGGGCATTGCTTATATCTTCATTGCCCATAGAAGTCAACTTGTTTTTTGCTTGCTTCCTAACCTTCAGAACACAGGTACATTGTAATGGTTTCCTCATTTGCTAAAATCAACCCAGTTGATTTTATGGGATTCCCATTTTAACAAATGAGAAACAAGGCCTAAATCCTTTTTAACATCTACCACAGCCCTGAGCTTGAAGCTCCTAAACCGTGAAACCTGTGGCAGATCTTTCTATTGATATACAATCAAAATGTGTCAAATTTTGAAATTGGTTTTTGTTGATTCCAAAGAGCGGTTTCGGCTTTCGGGGAAGTGTCAAACATAGTTATAGGGTGACTAAACGTAGCAGCTTGGCTGGTTGGTGTACCATTGCTCAACCTTTGGGCCGAGCCGCCGAGGCCTGGCCTCCTGGGGTTTGAAGCACTATTAGCTATGCTATGAAGCTTAAGTTACGTTTTTGTCTCTTCCAGATTTGTAAGCATTTTTGTCTCTTCCAGATTTGTATAGCTCTTTTGTAATCAATTATTTTTGAAAAAAATCGCTCAAACTCTGTAAATCTGCAAAAATCACAGACACGAGTGATATCAATGAAAAAGAAGTAATCGCTCGAATTTGTTACAGGTAATGTGGGTGAGATCATTGAAAAAGAAGCCGCGGACGGATTGATCGGAATCGGATCCGGGTGATCCGATCCGTGTGACACTATAGGTAATATCATTGAAAAAGAAGCTATAGGTATTTGTATGATATTTTAGATCTACTATTTAATGAAAATGGCTACAATCTCGGATCTCGGGGGGAAAAAAATGCGAAAAAGCAGACACGGGTGAGATCATCCAAAAAGAAGTTGCTTGAAACATTACATGTAATGTGGGTGAGATAATTGAAAAAGAAGTTGCTCCAAACATTACAGGTAAATAGTAGTATATATGATTTTTCAGATTTAATGAAAATAGAAATGTGAAACCACATTAAGCAGATTGGTCCATTCTATCTGGGCCGATTTTATTTTGATTTCTGGTGGGACCGCTTCGTTATCCTTTGGCCATATGACGTGGACGTCTAACAAAATCATTTTTTTTTTAGCTAGAGCATCAAATATTCTCATTGGTCGACGAAATGTGACCACGACGTCACGGCTTACGTCAAATGGGGAATTTCTTCCAGCTACGTCTTTGTCCTTTTTTTGTGGTTCTTCTTTAATTATGGTTTTCTTCTTTAATTACGGCTTTACCCACGACCACACAAAAATGTCATTGTCAAGAAGATGATTCGAATCAAACTTGACTTTCCTAAAAACGAGAATTTTCGATCCTGTTTTTCTGCAAATAAAGAGGAGAATTATTACGACAGAAGACGTGCATAATCAATTCCCAATTAATTTAGTTGCACCGAAAAAAATGAGAAATGATGAGAAAATCAAATTCCTTGTAATTTTTTGTGTTTTTAATATTCAAGATAGTTTTTGGAAAATTCTGGTGTGACCGCTTTTAACCTTTGTTTTTAATTATCAAGATAGTTGTAGGACCCAAAGTTTCAACTTTCTCACTAGGAAACACTTTCTTGCAAAATAGATTTTGTCAAAAGCAATGAATTTTAGTTTCCCTCCAAGATTCCTCGTAAAAAACACGCACATGATAATAAATTTCATTTTTGTTTATTTCATCTCACTTCACTCTTCTCAGGAATTCATTTTCCGCACAACATTTCTTGACAACTGAATGGAGGTTAGGAGAGAATACCTAATTCAAACAATGGTGAGGGGATCATCAACTATGTTTTTAATGATGCTAATCAACCATTAGAATGGCGATTTTTCTTAACGATACTAGATCATCTTACATTTAAAAAAATATATATATTTAATTTTAATTTAATTTTAATTTATTTCTCTGTGGAAACACTTTCCTGCAAAATAGATTTTGACCAAAAGAACTTTTAGTTGATTCCTCGACACGCACATGATAATAAATTTCATTTTTTGCCTATGTACGCGACCCAGGGACCCAGGAGAGAACTGCGAATTCCGTGACGCGAGAGACTCTTTGACCGGTAATTTTGCGCGGGTACTGTGATGTCCTTACTCTCCTGACTAGTGAAGGGAGACGGGAAGGTAAGGGCCGTAAGGTGAAGGGAATGGTGGAGATAGCGACACGTATCGCAGAACACGTAGGCGTCGTATCTTCCCTTTAACAACGTCCACGTGGCAAGGCGTCTAAACTCTTCCCTTTTAGTAACGTCCACGTGGCAAGCAATCCAAACAAGATGGAAGTTTTATCTCAATCCAACGGTCCACATCGCATATGAGAGTAAAAAAGACGACTTTTGTTGAAAATGAATCCTTCTTATAGGCAGACAGATGGGCACGAGTCTTCCTCGTGCTGCACCATTCCTCTGCATCCTCGCAACCCTCAATCAGCGTAGACCAGAGCTCAAGTAGAGAGAGAGAGAGAGAGATGGCGATAGCGATAGCGGTGCAGGCGTTGCCGCTGTCGTTCGTGGTGCACTTTCTGGCGATCGCTGGTGCGATTTTGGTGTTGGTTTGGAACCTTTACTTCAGAGGCGGCTTGGCCTGGGAATCTACCAACAAAAGCCTCATCTTCAATGTACGTTTTCTCTCCCACCTCCCCAATATACATCCTTTCTTCCCTATTTTGCAAATTCATCTGTTGAGAATTCTTGTTTGTTTTCGTTTTCTTTGTTTATGGGGATTCAATTGCATAATTTCAGCTGTTTTCGGTTAGGATTCGGTCCAGTTGCTTAATTTGGCTGTGAACTGTCAGTGATTTATGTTCCTTTCTATCGATTAACAGTGGCGCCAATAGTTTGTTTGGCCCCACTAAAAGTATATAGGTTTTGTACTCATTGGCTTTTGAAGGAGACCATTTTTCCCAATATTAGAGATCAAAAGGGGTACCAGTACCATTATGATTTCTCCTATATGTCATATGGGTGTGTATCTGTATTTTTTTTTTTTTTTTTCAACTTGGGTGGGTGAGTAAATAATGTAAGATGCTTTCCAAGGCTGCTCAATCTTTGATTTAGTACTTATTTTATTGCTATTACTTTTGTTGGTAAACATGTGTGCATGTGACTGATGGGTGAGTGTAAGTTAAATCTAACACCTTCAACTTACCAAAGAAGTCCAGACTCCAGACAATAGGTTCAGTTCTTCGGGGGTGAAAGTGAAACAATATCTCTGCATTGTAGAAATATCTATCTCACAGACAAGGCAAAGCTGTGTTTGTACCAACCTCATCTCATGAATACTACCTACCCTTCTTCCTACCAAATCTTTTATCTTTCTCTTTGGCAATTGCACATTTGGAGTACCTCAGGCACCTACTCTTCTTTTTTTTGTTTTTTTATCTTGCAGTAATATGCTAAGGACTTAAATCTCCACCTCACAAATCTTGGGATTGGCTTCTTATCTGTACATTTTGGACCAGTCTTAGTTGATGAATCACGTGGTGGTTGTGTGTTGGTCTTAACAAAAAGCAGATTTGTAGGCAAGCCAGCTAGGTTTGTCACTTTGCTATAAAAGTTTTGTTTGGTTACACACTAATACGAAGCCTTCTCTTGATAGTCCCACGTTCTTGAAAGTGATACTTTTTTGCTCCTCTGTTGCTTGGTTTACGGAAAAGTGATAAGAATCTATCAACCTTACCATGGGTTTTCTACCTCTTTGTCCTTTTGTGTTTGTAGTTCGGAGTATAATGATAATAACTACAAATGGTAGTGCCAAGCTATGAAGCACGGATACTCTATTTTGGCCTTCATATCACGTATCGTATCATCGTATCCGTATCGGATACCGATACTCTCGGATACTATCCGGATACGTATCCATTACGTTTTTTAAAGTATCCAAAATTTAATTTATTTTTTTGGTATCGGATACGTTTTGAATAGCTAGGATACGTCTCGGACACGCGGGATAAATATGTTATTACTTGAAATATGTGGGTTAAAAGTGTAATTAGGGCTTTATATGTGTTTTCCCCCAAATTGATCGACATAGCTTCTGCTCTCTCTCTCTCCCCCTCATCTCTCTCGTCCCTCATCTCATGTTGTGTATATATACACATATAATGGTGAACTTGTGTAATGGAATTTTAGGAATTAAAAATTAAATGTATATAATATATTTAATTTTATATTTTTATATTCAACGTATCCCCTGACGTATCGTATCCGACTTTTTAGAAAAACCACGTATCTACGTATCCGTATTGTATCGTATCCGTATCCGTATCCGTATCTCGTATCCGTGCTTCTTAGGACTGCCAAGAAGTCAACGACATCATCCACTGCTTTTCTTTTTTTTGGTATGATTGTCATTGATTTTTTTTTCTCTTTTTTTGTTTTTGTGGTAAGTCAACAACTATAAACGAGCCCTCGTACAAATGTCTGGGGTAAGAATTCCCAGAATCAGTAGACAAGTGGACTTCAATACTAAGAGAGCTTTACAAATAAAAACAGTCTTTATATTCCTCATTCCTTGCTGTGTTGGCTAGCTTATCCACACATTGGTTACCCTCTCGATAGGCATTTTTTATCGTTTGGACCTCTAGTTCCATCATGAGAAACCTACAGTCAAAAATATCATTATTGAAGGGATGAGCTGCGGTTGATAAAAATCCTCAAATCTCCCTTGATAGATATCCGTTTCAAATGGTAAACAAATGTGAAGAGGCATTTAACATGAGTGCGCAAACATTCTCATTAATATAAGTCATAAGACTCAGCTCACTTCCGACTGGTTCTTGAGCAGCCCCGAATCCTGCATGGACTAAGCAGCTTCGGATGGCTTTCAAGGTTGGTAACAGTCCTAACTCCTAACGGATCACGGACTATGGTGTAGGCTTGAGCCTTGATCTAATCGATAAACTGTCACTTGACTTTTTAAAAAATAAAGAATAAAAAAATTCAAGGTAGATGGAATTGTATTTGACACAACAGAACACTCAGTCGGCCAACAAAGTCCAACATACCACACTTGCCCAAATGACTAGTCTAACTCTCAACTCTCAACTCTCAAGGGCAGGAGGACCTTATTCACCTTTCACCCTAAGGGCTCACACTGATGTGGTTTAATGCATAGCCATTTCGTCAGTTTTGCATTTCTTTGAATAAATAGACTGTCTGAAGTGGCCTTTTTGCCCCCAAAACTGTGCAGCTATAATCACGTTTGGTCCATTATTAGTTTTGAATCTTATGTCTCGCTGTTTCTTTTTTTTTTTCCCACAAAAACAGCTTCATCCTGTTCTGATGTTGATTGGCTTGATTATTATTGGAGGTGAAGGTAATCATTGTTTTTCTCTTTTGTTTTGCGGTTGTTGCTGAACTTCTATTTTCATGCACCAAGTAATATTTATGTCTGTTTCTTCTTGTGCAGCCATTATTAGTTACAAAGCTCTTCCTTTGAAAAAAGAAGTGAAGAAAGTAATTCACCTTGTTCTGCATGCTATAGCACTGATACTCGGTATAATTGGTGTTTACGCGGCATTTAAATATCACAACGAAAGCAGTATTGCCAATCTATACAGTTTACACTCCTGGCTTGGAATTGGAGTTATTTCCCTCTATGGCATTCAGGTAACTACAATCGTATCCTGGATTACCTGTCAATCAGTATAAACACTCTGAACTAGGAGTAGTTCTTAAACTATTTCAGTCCTGGTAGATAGGTACGCCATCCGCATTCCAATGGATAGTTTCATGTTAGTCTAGCAAGGTTTTGTCATTTTTTACCTACTATTGTAGGTCTTAGTTGTTTAATATTTCGACAAGCATGATTTTGGACCACAAGATCTTGCGAATATTGGAAGAAAGGTTCTCATATATCTCATGTTAAGAATCTTATTCTTCTTACTATGCAAAGAAGGACATCATATTCCATACCTTACACGGATATATCAATATGTTCTGTACAAGCAACGAGTTTCCCAAATTTTCAATGTCAGTTTCCTTTGCATCCAAGTCCTGTATCGTAAGTGTATAAATTCACACCCCGTATTTGTTCAGTTATGTTTCCAACTATTTTTCCCTATTTTACTGACCATAAATCGTGGGATTGGCTTCTTATTTTTCAGTGGGTCTATGGATTTATTGTTTTCTTCTACCCTGGGGGAACGGCTGAAATTAGAAGAGAATCACTTCCATGGCATGTGCTCTTTGGGATATTTGTCTACATCTTGGCTATTGCCACTGCCACGTTAGGGTTCCTTGAGAAGCTGACATTCCTTGAGAACTCTGGCCTTGCTAAATATGGCTCTGAGGCTTTTCTAGTCAACTTCACCGCCATTGTCACCGTACTGTATGGTACGTTTGTGTTGTTAACAGCTCTCTCTCAAGGTCCACCCGAAGAAGACCACAGCTACTCTGCAATATGAAGATGTTGTTGTTGTCCACGGCTACAAGTTCTAAGGTACCATGGGTTTTGTTTGTTATATCCACGCAACATAATTGTGATTTATAACGATGGGTTGTACTGTTGTAGTAATTTTCCACCTTTGTTTTAATTTGATAACCTTCCCATGGGGCTTCCTCTAGTCCATTCCTTTAGTGATGTACCACTGTAGCGGTGAATGAATGTGGTTTAATTGGTTTAATTGATGGTTTATCCATACGGTTAAGCTTTTATGTCCGTGACACAGGCCAAACCCAAATGATTGTAGAACTATATAAGCACCCCATTAGAGAGAATAGACGCGAGTAGGAAATTCTCTTACGGAAGATTTTTGTAGGATTTTTAGTTAGTTTTGTCTGAAAAATCAATATACAACACGGTACTCTACTCGTGACGTTTTTCCAATTTCCAGTGATAATGCCTGTAGATTACTCGTCCAGTTATGATGCACTAGCAGGATTCTTTTGTGGGCTTAGTAATTGTAGTGATGGTGCCATTGATTTGTCTAATTTTTCTCCACTAGTAGGACTGGATTATATTGAGCTACGTTGACACCCGAAGTAATTATTCCATGATATTGGGGCACCACGTGGTCGTGCCCTAAACAATGAAATAATTGGTCCACAAGCAGGGATAGAAACTGTACAAAGAAATGAGGACTCGTTTGATGGTGGGTAGAAGAGCATGTGATCCATGGGAGATCCACATCCACATCAAATTTAATTTGGATCCACAACCACATCAAATTTAATTTAGTTATGGCCCCCGGCATCGCTCTCATGATGGATGTGGAAAGATTTTTGGAATATTTTCCTAAGGAAACATGAATTTCGGAATAGAGATAGTTTACCTTTATTTTCGTAAGCAATTGATTTTATCTTCTTTTCGTCAAAACAGAAAAACTTGACATTATCTGGGTTCAATTGCTGGCTTTAAGGATGGCATTTTTACTTTTTCCTTTCCCGTTACGGCCCGTTGAATTACAAGTGCAGATTATTGAACATGATTAACGACACGGGGTGCGGGTGTTACGAATTCCCCCGGCGAGGTTCATTAGCTTTTTTTCATCTTAAAAAGGTTAAAAACATTATCGTGTTTGCCTAAGAACGTTGTTGGAACTATGCTCGTTACCTTGGTTCAAGGCCTGGAGGCTGATCTGGTACTGGCGTGACTTGGGCAACCGCTGGCCCAGACTTCATTGGGTTGTCAATGAGTTTCTTAAAGCCCAAACATACACGACTTGAGGACCACTTGTTTCCTTTTAGGAAATCGAGGCGTATTTATTTTTATCCTTGTTCGACAGTTGAATCATTGATACATACAAGTGAGAAAATTTTGGGTGCCGGCAGCCAGTTTCACGTGGGTACTTAGTGCGCATCTCGTCCGTCCAAAAATATTTTTGGATTGTCCGGATTTTAGAGAGAGAGGGAGGAAAGAAATATGGGCCGTCCAATTAATCTTTTAGACGACTGAGATAAGCCCTCGGGCGCGTGTGCGGTACCCTATTTGCATCCAAAATTTTCTCTATACAAGTAGCTTATATAATTTACAACTTTATGCAGGCATTATGACATGATTGATATTGATAGTATCCCTTTTATAGTCATATATGTCATAATACTACCATGACGATACAAAAATGGAGAATGGAATTCTGAAGAGGATGGTATTGAAATGACATTGTGGGCTGGGGCCTGAATTTTTATTTTTTTCTTAAATTTGGAGTTTGACTCTGGCCGGCTTGTTGTCAATTTTCGGGTTAGCTCATACGAAGCTTTGTTCTGACTAGTCTTCCACTAACTGATGCCATTTGATGGTGGAATTGATTTATAAACTAATCGGTCCATTGAGCTGGATTTTTCTCTAACTAACGGTAGAATTGGTCTTATGAATTAATCGGTTCACCGTGGGCGGCCCATGGGAATGGCCCAAGAGGTCTAGGCCTAGGGCATCAGAAAATTTTCTAAATGAAAAGGGGCAGTCCAATAATTTTTAGTATTAGGCCGAGTAGGAGTCTTTTGAAGCTGAAACAAGTGGACCAATTAGGTTTTAGGGCTCTTAAAAACTACTGTTGTTGAAGCCCAACGATACATACAAAGCAAAAGCTCATTTGTTGGCCCAATAAAATCGGAGGATAAATACTTCTTTTTTTTTTAGAAAATTATGTAGCGAATAAGTTCACACGGATCTTTTTAAAGATATGTTCTTGTTCATTTTATATTTGGGCTAAGTGTTCAAAAGTTTACTAACCTAAAATTTTGACATGTATTAATTATAAGAATTTTTTTTCCGGGTGGTCAAGTGACCATTGGAAGATACATGTAGTGCGGCTTAAAGAAAGATGAAACCCTAAGTAGCCAAGAACATTGAAAGACAAATCAAGAGAGAAGAAAGTGTTTTTCTATTCAGTAATGAAATCTCATCATGCCTTAACAACTGAGATTACAAGGCTTATATAGCCCAGAGAAACCCAAACCGCCTTAACTGTCAATGTAACAAATATAACAAAGTCATAACAAACTAACAGAATCGTCTCACAGAGTTGATTATTAAGTAACCCCTTTCACACCCCCTTGCAAACTCATGGGGCGGGAACAGACCATGAGTTTGGAAGCAAGAACCAAGAAACGATCTGCTGCCAGAGGCTTGGTGAAGACATCGACAATCCCAGCATGACTAGGGACAAACCTGAATGTGAAGTTGTTTAGCAATGACCTTGTCACGAAGAAAATGATAATCAATCTCAATGTGTTTCGTGCGGCGTGAAACACGGGATTATGAGCTAAAGCAATAGCCGACATGTTGTCACACCATAATGAAATAGGACAAGGAACATGAACATGCAATTCACTTAACAACTGGAGAATCCAAGAGATATCAGAGGCAGTGAGGGCCAAAGCTCTATATTCAGCCTCAGTGGAGGAACGAGCAACTGTACCTTGTTTCTTTGAGGACCAAGAGACAAGATTAGACCCAAGGAAAATGCAAAAACACATAGTAGACTTTCGATCAAGAACATCTCTCGCCCGGATCAGTCGAAAAAGCCGTGAGAATCAAATTTCCAGGTTTAAACCACAAGCCATGACCAAGGGTACCTTTAATGTATCTTAGAATACGTTTTACTGCTGAAAAATGAGACATAGTGGGATGATGCATATGTTGGCAGACTGTATTCACAGCATGAGAGATTTCAGGTCTTGTAAGAGTCAGATATTGTAAAGAACCCACTAAACTTCTGAACAAGTGTATATCAGAGAAGGGCAAAGCAGATTCAGGATCAATGGAAAGTTTTACAAATTTGCAGTGTGTAGTCTTGGGTTTACACTCTACCATACCAGCCTTGAGCAAGAGATCTTGGGCATACTTAGTTTGAGTAAGGAAAAGACCTTCAGAACTTTGACTAACCTCAATGCCAAGGAAATAGTGCAAACTGCCCAAATCTTTCATAACAAAAGCAGAACTCAGATCTTTAATAATAGCATCAACTAATGTGGAATCACTTCCTGTGATGATGAGATCATCAACATAAACCAAAACTAGGATTACTTGAGACTTGATATCTTTGAATAAACAAGGAAGTATCTACTTTACTTTGCACAAAACCATGATCAATAAGAAAGGTGGACAAAGATAGAGTACCAAGCTCTAGGAGCTTGTTTTAATCCATATAAAGACTTTTTTGAGAAGACACACATGATTAGGAGCTAAATCACCGTGATACCACAGTGGTTGCTTCATGTATACCACCTCATCAAGAATGCCATGGAGGAAAGCATTGGAGACATCCAAGCTGTCTCAAAGGCCATGATGTGTGACTTTACAATCCGGAGAGTAGGTCATGCAATAATCGGGCTAAAAGTTTCACTAAAGTCAAAACCAAAGACACTGTTGGTTACCATTGGCTACAAGTCTAGCCTTATACCTTGCTATTGAACCATCTCGAGTGTCTCTTAATTTTGAAGATCCATTGACATCCAATAAGGTTCACATTTGATGGACAAGGCACTAAAGTCCAGTGCCTTGTTTGAGAAGTGCATCAAACTCCTCTGCATTGCCTTATGCCAAACAGGATGTTTCAAAGCTTCTACATAAGACTTTGGTTCTCTGTTTAACAATTACGATGTTATAGCGATCGGTAAGAGGATATCTAGGCTTGACAATCCAGATTTTGATCTAGTCATCATGGGATGAGAAGGAAATGGAACATCGAGACACGGTAGAAGGAGAAAAACAGGAATAGATTGTCTTTGAGGAAGAAGTAGTTGTGGAATGAGATGTGGCGGATGAAGACAGAGGTATAGAATAAGAATAAGAGGGAGAAGGAATGAAATTTAGACTGGACCAGTGTGATATCACAAAGTAGGCAAGAGGAATCAAATTTAGCAGAGAAACAAGAATCGCAGACCGAGAGGGAGAAACTAACTTGAGTATGGAAAATCATGTTCAAGAAACTTGACATGTCTAGATATGATTATCTTGTTGGTGATTGGATCTAAACACCTATAACCTTTGGAATTAGAACAATATCCAAGAAAAATGCAAGGTGTAGATTTAGGTGCTAATTTATTGGATGCATATGGCACCATCCAAGGAAAACAACAACAACCAAAAGGCTTTAAAAGAAGATAATTGGGATCTTTATGATGCAATAACTTGTAAGGAATTTGAAAGTTATTTGTTTGAACTAGGAAGTCTATTGATTAGAAAGATAGCATGGTTAATGCCTCAAGCCGAAAATGAGTAGGTAAAGAGGCACGATGAAGAAGAGTTATAGTAGTCTCAATGAGATGTCTATGTTTACGTTACTCAATAACCATTTTGCTCAGTGTATTTGGACAAGATGTTTGGTGAATAATACCAAACAAAAGATACAAATGAGACAAGTATTTGTTCACAAACTCACCCCCATTATCGACCTAAAGATTTTGATGGTGCGATTAAATTGATTAGAGACATAAACTCTAAAATCAGAACCACTGCTTGACCTCGATTTGTACCTTAAAGGGAAAATCCAAGTATACTTGGTAAAGTCATCCAATACAAGAAGATAATATCTAAAACCTTGAAAAGAAGAGATAGGAGCTGGACCCCAGGACATCCATGTGCAATAGCTCAAAAGGAGCGAAATAACATACACGAAAAACAGGAAAAACCGATTGTGGCTCTTTGCTACATTGCAACTATAACAATCATAATGCAAAGGTTTGCTCACAGGTAAAGAAAACTCTGATTAACAAGAGATTCAAACAAATTTAAGCTAGGATGTCCTAATCTTTGATGCCATAGGAAAGCATTAGAAGACCACCAATAAAAGTCATTGAAGAAAGAAGACGGACTAGTATAAGGAGAGATTGGATAGAGACCCCGTGACAAGGACCTCTGTGAAGAATTTGGTTCGTAAGTAGATTCTGAACAAGAAAGCCATTAGAATCAAAGATTATCCTACAATGATTATCTTTGGCCAATTGATATACTGAAAACAAGATTATGAGAAATTGAGGGAACATGAAGAAGATTAGCCAAAGAGAAAGAAGCATATGGTGTGGGTAATAAGCCTTTACCAGTGAGAAATGGGAAAAGTAATCGCCACTACCAACCATAACACACCAGTATCACCAGATATCTCATGTGAAGAACTTCAGTTTGAAAAATCATTCGTAACATGTGATGTGGCACCACTATCAAGATACCAAGTACCATTAGAAGAACCTTGTTGTACAGTGGTCCACAATTCATAGCCATAGGAACCCGATGTGCGGAGTCTGTATAAGTAAGATGTGCTTGTGGAAATCTCTTTGCATTTGTTCTTTGTCCACTAGACCGCTTTGAGAAAATGTAGGGTAGTCTTGCATTGGACCCAGACCGAAAAGAACCATTTGCTGAGGTGAAGAAATCAGGAGTCTCAAACATAGGCCCGGAGACATTGGAATTCAAACCGAGATGATTGAGGTGTGAAACTTGATAACTCAAGTGTGGAGACCGATAACTCAAGTTTTGAGACGGATAACCCCATATTGAGATGGTGATAGTTCAAATTTTGCCTATAGTAACAAGTTGCTTTGCAGTATGATTAGTACGAAAAGCATTTGACATGATTGTTGTTGTCCCCGTTGACCACCCTTGTATCCTCTATTAAAACCTCCTCTATTGACACCTCTTCTCGTTAAACCGAGATGTGTTATAAAAGCTAACGTGTTGATTCATCCACCATAAGTTTGTCCCACATTAGCACCTTGTGGTTGGGAAAAAACATTTCCTTGGATCATTTGAGATGGAGAATTGAAAACTTGATTACTTGATGAAGCTTGTCCCCGCATTCCTTGTAACTCGAGTTGCAACAAGAATGGTAGACCCATTAGGTTTAGTCTTTGGACTTGCTCCGAGTCTTCCGAAATCATATCCTCGGCCTCAAGAAGAGAAGTTAACTCTTCAAACCTCAAATCTCCTGCCCTCATTCGTGCAAAGCACTCTTAATAGGGTCAAATTCACTTGGTAATCCATTTAATGCATAAAATATCAAATCTTCATCATCAATTGGTGACCCACTTTGGCACTAGTTTGTGTGAACAATCGAGATTTCATCAAGATACTCTTGCATTGTTGAGGTTTTGGTGATATTAAACAATCTTTGACGTAAGTCATGAATATGTGATCGAGATAAGGAACTAAATCGATTTAATAGGCTAGTCCAGACTTCATAAACATGTTCAAGCCCTAACAAATGAGTCTCGAATAGATGGTGAGACAAGCGATAATACATGCCAAGAAATGTCCATTTATCATCATCCATTTCACATAACTGGATTAGGTATCTTGTTTTGATTGGAATCAAGAGTCTCGGGACTCGGCATCTTTGTAGTACCATCGACAAACCCTAGGTATCCATTCGCATTTAATGCATTGCGAACTTGATTCTTCCACAGTATGAAATTATGTGCATCTAATTTGATTGTGACAAAATTTGAGAAGTTAGATACGAGAAATACCAAGGCGGTGGGCATTGTGGATCTGTCGAAGATGTTGATCCAGTTGAGAATCCATAGAATCAAGATTACACTCTACTTGTTGAATCTTTCAGAAATAATGTCTGTGAACAGAAGCCCTAGAATCGAAACTTTGATCGACGTTGGTCTTCAAAGCTCTGATACCATAAAGAAAGATGAAACCCTAAGTAGCCAAGAACATTGAAAGACAAATCAAGAGAGAAGAAAGTGTTTTTCTATTCAGTAATGAAATCTCATCATGCCTTAACAACTGAGATTACAAGGCTTATATAGCCCAGAGAAACCCAAACCGCCTTAACTGTCAATGTAACAAATATAACAAAGTCATAACAAACTAACAGAATCGTCTCACAGAGTTGATTATTAAGTAACCCCTTTCACACGGCTAGTGCCCACACGCCAACATTAACGGTGGCTAGTGCCCACAAGCCAACATTAACGGGTAATTGACTCACCTCCGCCACCAAAGTCGCTCCTTGCTGTCTCCATTTGATGAAAAGCTGGTGGCACGAGAAGAAGACGATATCGCCGATGTCGAGCCACTTCTGCTTGGTGAACAGCTCCACCCTTTGCTATTTAATATGGACTAAAATAATTATATATAAACAAATAATTCTGCTTTTGTTATTTAGTTATAAAGAAATATAGGGCACCACTTCAAGATTAAGCCTAGAGCACCCAAATATCTTGAGTCGGCCCTAAGCTGGATGTCAAGATAAAGGAAAAAGTACCTTAATACTACTAATTTAACTCGGTGTTTTGAGTGCGTGGTTTGGAATTGTTGTCGGTGCGTATTCTTTTGTTACATGTCCAACTTTTTGGACATAAAAGCACATACAAAAAGCACAAGAAATCATACTCCGAATTGTTGCATAGGCTGCTTTAATTTAAAGAATTTAGGAGGAGTAGTATGTTAATAATGCTGTAATGATTGAACAGTCGAACTTTGGCCGTTTGGCGTGGCTAATATTTGGCAGGCTAGCGTGTGTATACGAATCATACAATAAGAACAAAATTTTAGGGTGCCATATCACGTGATGGGTGGCTCCAACACACTTCTCCATCACCCATTACTATAGGACTCGCAGGGCGGTACTAAGGGGTACAATCTCAAGTATCTTCACGTATTATACTAATTTTTCAGGTTAATTATGAAAAATTCTATGAGATTAGCCTCTGTAAGTCCCGTAAGTGAAAAAAAATCTTAAAATTTCTAATTGTGTAGGGTAAAAACTCCTAAAATTTCAAGTTATCAATTATTTTTTGGGTTGTTTTTACAAAATTTAATGGTGGCTATGTATATCCACACAATATCGTCTCTTATTCAGACCTTGCAAGTTGCGACAAATGCTAATATATATTTTCTTATGAATATAAAAATACACATAATCTAACCCAATCATCAAGTGTATTGCACCGCATAACCGCTGAATAATTACTCAGAAAGACACTCCCGTTTCCAAACAACAAGTACAGTTCAATAAAATATCCAATCATCAAGTACAGTGTGGGTCTAAAAATTTTGCTCCCTATAATTTGATTTGCCCCGAGAGGGCCCAATCCTGGCCCAACTCACGGACACGGCAGCCACCGCACAGCAGGTGCGGTGCACCCATCCGAGCCGTCCGTTGCTCGGATGGACGACCCAAATTTTACCTCAGCACCTTTGCATCCGAACCGTTCGTTGTCGTGCATGCAAGATGAAATATGGGCCGTCCATCCGAGCAACAGACGGCTCGGATGGGTGCACAGCACTTGCTGTGCGGTGGGTGCACAGCAGGCACCCCAAATACCCAACTCACAGGCTTGGAGACTCAAGGGCCGAAGGCGTGCATTTTATAAGCTAGGTCTGAATTAGGGATGCAAATGTACCAAGTCATTCGTAAATGGCTCGATGTTCGACTCGTTTGGGCTAGTTTGAGGTCGGTTCATTAAGATTTTATTAAGATCGAGCTCGCAAAAAATTACTCCCTCCGTCCCTTTTTAAATGTGTTACCTCGTAAATCCAACTTATTAAAGAAACATCATCATTATACCTTTCACATCAACTTTTTCCTCCACTTTACACTTTTCCCATCAACTTTTACCCCTACTTTCCACAATTATCCTCCACTTTTACCCATTAACTCTTTACCCACTAACTTTTCAAAGGGCAAAATGATAATTGTACAAACTTTTACCCATTAACTTTTCAAACTACACACTTATTTAGGGACAGCCCAAAATGGAAATGTCTACATTTAAAAAGGGACGGAGGGAGTAATAAACAAGCTTGAACATTAGTATGTAGGTTAAATATATACTCAAGACACATGTACATGGGCAATTAAAACTTTCTCTATTATGCAAGTAGGAATATATGTTTGCCGTTGGCTCGTGAACAAACTCGGCTTGAGTCAAGCTTCGACTGGCTCGGTTTGTGCTCGGCTCGTTAATGATTTACTATGTTCGAGCTCGGTAATTTTAACAAACAAGCTTTAAAGCGAAGCTCGGCTTAGACTCCAAAGAGTTAAATAAAAATGGAACAAATTACAAAATCTCTCCTTATTATGTCACATCCGATCTCTAAAAATAGAGATGTAAAGATTGACAGGAGATGCTCTTAGAACCAATTTGAGAGGAACGGGAGATTTGTGATATATACAATTATGGTAGCAAATTTGTCACTCAAACTCAATAGGTGAAGTTTGGCCTAAAAAGTCAACTTAACTTATTTTTTTGTCTTTATTTGATTTTTTTTGCGTTTGTTAGTTTTGCATCGATTTTTTTGAGTATTATTGGTTCGTCTCGGCAAGAGGAATCCAAAAAGGCAAAAGATTATGACTAGAACTATCAATTTTTTGAATAGGGTCGAAAAAAGTATAAAAAACCGTTTTTTTTTTACTTATTTTTGTCTTTATTCAAAAAAAATTATGATTCGATCATAATTTTTTATTTTTTTGATTCCACTACAATAATTTGGTAAACGGAACACAGTGTGAGTCTCCTCGTGATGTTTTGAAATCCTTCATTTTGATTTATTTTTTTTATAACTCAATATCCATGTCAGCATTCGCGTACCTCAATTAAATCCGGGGCCCTAGAGGTTAATGATCGGGCACAAACCCAAGTGGCCCCAAGGTTCACTGGCAAAGGGAATCGAATTTGAGATCTTAGGTGAAAGCAGACCCCTAAATCTTTAGGCAAGACCACTTTGCCAACCTCCTGGAGTTCATCCTTCATTTTGAACTTCTAATATGGATACCATTCATGTGAAAAAAAGAAAAAAAAAAGAGTAAGTTTTTCACAGATGGATAATTGTTTACTCATTAGCCTCTTTTTTTTTTTTTTGGGTAAGTAATCAAATTTGTCTTTAAGAACATTGGATGGAATTGAAAATGATTTGTTTACCAAAAAACTAGTCCTTGCAAATCAAGTCTTGTTGACTCAATTTTATTACAAGGACTTTTAGTCTAAATTAAAACTCAAAAGATACGTTTTAAATTATTTTAATCAATTTTATTACAATGGATAACATTTTTGTAATAAGAGGACAGGGAATTATATAGTGTAGAATACTATATAATGAAAATGTGGACTGGACTGGACTGGACTGGACACTCTGGGCCAGCCTGCTCCATGTGAAACTAAATTTCAGTTATGGGACCACTAGAATTGGACGGCTGGGATTTCTCCAACGGGGCTTGACGGTTGATGAATCTTCGTTCAAAACCCGTTAGATTCCTCCAACAACAAAAGTTGGGGAGCAGGACAAAATTTCTGATCTTTTAACAACGGGAGTCCGAGCTGGTGTCATGACACCTCAGCATCGCCTTAGAATCTTCTACTGTACATATCTCGTGGGCCCCACATAACGTGGCACACTTTGCTGGGTTACCGGGTTTTGTACTGTTTTTATCCTCGCACCAGCCCCAGCCGACAGTCTTTCCCATTTGGTCCCGCGATTAATCGCGCGGGACCAAACTTGAGCTCTCGAGCCGAGCCTCATTAAAAACTTAACGAACCGATTTCAAACGAGATCGTTTCGCGCCGAACTCACGAACGGCTTGGTTTATTTGCAGCTCTAATACTAGTTAGCGTTTTCCACTTTTTGTCATTTCAATAAGACAATAAGAAGACAAAAAAAAAAAAAAAAAACATGTTCTCTTGTCTAACATAGCTTTCACACCTTCCAAAGAGAACATTTTTTAAATAAGTTAATAATTTTTCTTATTGAAATAGTGAAATTGTAATGTGATATGTAGTAATTTACAATTTCCCGAACGCGACGGGGCAATATGTAATTTCTAAAAACCTCGGAAGTGATTTTGGTAATTTATCGATTTATTTACTTATGTAACAAATTATACAGTCCTAATTTCATACTATCTACAAAAACCTCCCTCATTTGTATTGTTTGATTCAGGGAAAACTTGAAAAATGGTAAAAGGTTATGTGATTATCGGATAAGATTGGAAATATTGCTTACGGTGGCATATGGATGGCCACAAAGCCAGGGCAAATGTTTTGACCACATGCCTAAGTCTCTTTCCAAAGCTTTTTAGTATGAAATTGTGGTTTTGTGGGTGGAAAGCGTTTTGCCAAACAACCCACACATGAAAAATTATTCTGTGTTTCTGGAGGTTTCTGCACCGCACCACACGCTGGTGCATAATTTACTAGATAGTGTATGAATCTCACGTAAAACGTATGGCGGAGAAAACCTCTGGAATGTGGTTTCTCATGTTTTCATAATCGAAAAATCTCCTTAATTGCTAGAAAATGAATAATTTACTAAAAAGTGTATGGATTCCACGTCAACGTGAAGTGGAGGAAACCTCTTAAATGAGATTTGTCACGTAAAGATTGAAAAATCCCTCCTTAATTAAATATATAGAAGTTCCTTTTACGTGAAAAATAATTTATAATCTCATTGGCCTTGTTATTCCAACTCCAAGGCCTCGTTCAGCTGTCAAGAAAGGATGAGAAAATCAACTTTCCCATAACTTTTGGGGTGTTCAGTTACCAGGAAAATAAGGGGACCCACAAATTTTTTTTTCCCACTATGACTCACTTTTCCTCAAAATGCATCTTTCAAAAAGAAAGGAATTATGTGTCGTGGGAAAGTTTGCTTCTGCCAATTACACTTTCCCGGGAAAATCCTTTACAAAGTGAACACTCACAGGAAAGTAAATTTTCCTTTCTTTCACTTCACTTCATTTTTCTCGTGATTAGCTTTCTTACGTAACATTCTTGACAAATGAACGGAGCACAAGGGTGGACAACATGTGGACTTTGCTTGGGCAAAAGAGGGACCTGGGGTCCACAGTGCCCCAAGAACAATTTGCATATTCCGACCTCAAAGTAAAGCAAATTTTAAGTTCAAAATGGTAATTCGATCTGTTTATTTTGTTCGGTTCCTCGAGTTGAACGTGTGAGGAAAATCAAATTGATCTGATATTGGAAATAGTCCGAACGGAAAACGTTAGTATTGTGACAATTTAACGGCTTGTGTGCATTTAAGAAAATTAAACTTCGAGAGTATCGTGTCTCATTTAAATCGATATCGGTGTTTAATTAAGGTGATTTTTTACTATGTCAATAAGCTCGACGAGCTCAGCAAAACAGACTGTTGAGATTACCATTTTTGAATTCGGTATTAACCCTATATTGAGGTTACAATAGGATCTCTTGTGCCTCACCCAGAGCTTGTTCGTTCCCTAATCCGGCAATGAGGGTAGAGAAGAGAAAATAGAAATAGGAAATGGCTACAATACACACTCATTAAAAGTGTGTATCATATGCACCTATTGTATAGTCTAGATTGTGTCACCTCATCGTCAATCGTAACATTTTTTAGTTTTTCGTAACTTTTCAGCAATATGATTCGTAACATTTTCTATGATTCGTAATATTTTAGTGTGTCCCGTAACTTTTATAAAAAAATATCGTAACTTTTATGTAAAAAAAATCGTAACTTTTATAAGGCTAAGGGGTGTATATTGTAGTATTTTCCAAATAAAATAAATACAAGAATGTTGGTTCTATCACATGACACTATATATGTCGGTGGCAGTATCATTACTTGTATTAGAGGGGAAAAAACAATCATCACTTGTGTTTCTTTTTTTCTACAAAAAGAAAGAAGGTGTCATCACATGCCCCACTTTGAGAATTAAGTACAATTTTCCTTTTCTTAACAATAATGCAAGCATGTCGGGCCAACTTACACACATTGGATTAATTCCTACATCCCATTTCATTAGCTGTTTCTTATGCTTACATGTGGGTGGGGGTGAAGTGACACAAAAAATTGTTATTAAGGAGAATTGAACCTAAAATTTTAAGTGAGAGCGAGTCAACAATGCATTCTCCTTTACACCTCTTCTTGCCATTTGATGTTCTCAATCGCCAGCGATTTTTTTGTGCCGGAAATAAGCCGGCTATCTTTTGAGAGAGTGTGGGTGGGAATTTATGTCACGACACGATAACACGACTCAAACACGATCCGAAGTTAGTGGGTTAGAGTTGACTATTTCTAACACAAAACACGTAGATGACACGACCCGACACTACAACAAAAACTACCTATGGCGACGAAATCTAGCGAGGAAACTCAAATTTCCTCGCCAAATGGGTCTTTATGGCGAGGAAATTGGATTCCTCGCCAAATTGGTGTTTTTGGCGAGGAAACTTAAATTTCCTCGCCAAAAGGTAAGATTTGGCGAGGAAAATCATATTTTCTCACCAAAAGGTACTTGTTGGGAACAAAATTTGTGACTACTAATTAATTTTTAATTTTTTAAAATGGGGCTATTTTAAAATAAAGTATACAACTATTTCTATTATCATATTACACATAGTGTATAAATATGATTAAGCTAGTACTAGTTTAGCCCAACTTCTTGAATATTTTTGTCTTTCTCTTTACAACACTCTTATCTCTTTTTTTTTCTTTTTTCTTTTTGTTAGATACGGAATTTTTAATTAATTAGTGGTGTTGATGAATTAAATTTAAAAATTAAAAAAAATTTATGAAAAGAAGCAAAAGAAAATCACTAAAAATGGAAAAACTTCAGAAATTATGCATTACGTTAATTTTTTAAACTTCAATGCAGAATTTATACACTTTTTTTTTAATCTCTCTCTTCAATACAAATAATCAAATGAAAATAGATCAAAATATTAGAAAAAAAATTAATAGTATTCACTCTGCAACAACTACGTACTCCTATCTAAGAAAAAACTAGAACAATAAAAAAAAATATTAGTCCAACAAAAGTTATTGTCAGAAACCCATAGGCCATCGAACATGTTTAGCCCAAAAAAAATATGAAAAACATGTTGCAGTGCCAAAAATCTCAAAAGCTTGGACACTAATAATGATTAAGAATATAACGTATGCCGCGAAAAACATATGAAAACTACTATATATATATTAAATAGTCGAATAATGGAACAAATTGCAATGTTGGTGAGGTGGATTGGTGTTGGGCGTGCCATAGAGGAGGTTGCGAGTTCGAACTCCCGCGCAAGCAAAAAGGAAAGTTGGGTAGAGAACATCACATTTTTGTTTTCGCGGTACACTTAGCGACAAAAAAAATTCGTCGCCTAAAATGTAATTGGCGAGGAAATAATTCCTAGCAAATTCATGTATTCGTCGCCTAAAATGTAGTTGGCGAGGAAATAAATCCTCGCCGATTCCTGTAAATGGCGAGGAAATAATTCGTCGCTAATTACCTCCAATAGGCGAGGAAATAATTCGTCGCTAATTGTCTACAATAGGCGAGGAAAATAGTTTTTCCTCGCAAAAACCTTTTGCGACGCAGTATAGGCGAGGAAAGTGGGCGAGGAAATATTTCCTCGCAAATACCTTAGGCGAGGAAAAATGATACTCTAGCGACAAATTTTTTTCCTCGCCATAGCATGATTTTGTTGTAGTGCGATAACACGGTTGCTAAACAGATCGGCTTTGCGTTCAACCCGCGTAACCTAAAAATGACACGGCTAACATGTTTATCTATTCGTGTTGATACGTTAACCCGAAAATGACACGGTTAATCTGCTCTAGACGTGTCAATTCATTGTGTCAACCTCAACCCGACACGAAAATGACATGGGCATTGTGTATTCAGGTCAATTTGTGTCATGTTCGGGTCGACATGGGTAATTTCAGGTCGGGTTAGGAGTGAGATATTCGACATGTTTGGGTAAATAGATCTTTTCGGACCCGAATTGACCTGACACGAACACGACCCAACCCGACATGATGCCTGGCCATTACAGAAATCATACAATCAATTGATTTGGACTCACACGGATGATATGAGCCATCCATGTTTTTTAAAGTAATGTTCAATGGTACCACTAAAAAATCAGCTCAATCGGTAAATGCTCTATTGATATATTCAATTTTTTGTTCAGAATAAAACTTGAATTAACTGATAAAGTATTTATCAATATCTAATTTAGCTGAATTTTTATTTTGTACCAGTAAACATTATTTTAAAGAGAATGAACAAGGTTTCGATCCAAGATTCCAAATCATATATTTTTACAATTTCTGTACCCAGAAATCTGTATGACTGTATCCATATCTTTATTGATTGAGTTCTATGTGGACAACAAGCCGCTTTCCCGTGGGACCCGCGACAATGTAATGGCATCATCAAATGAAAGAACAAGGAAGTGGTCAAATCGCTCATTGATACTCCCTCCGTCCCTTTTTAAGTGTTTAACTTCTCATTTTGGGTTGTCCCTAAATAAGTGTGTGGTTTGAAAAGTTAATGGGTAAAAATTTGTACAATTATCATTTTGCCCTTTTAAAAAGTTAGTAGGTAAAGAGTTAATGGGTAAAAGTGGAGGATAATTTTGGAGAGTAGAGGTAAAAGTTGATGTGAATAGTGTAAAGTGGAGAAAAAAGTTGATGTGAAAAGTATAATGATGACGTTTATTTAATAAGTTGGATTTACGAAGCAACACATTTTAAAAGGGACGGAGGGAGTAATGGGGTAATCAATAGAAACTAGAATGAAAACTGCGGAGGTCCGAGGGGATCATGTTGTGCATAAGGAAATGCTCTGTTGCCAACTCAGAGGGTTTGCAAAATGCGATTTTGTGGAATTCATTTTTTTGTTCAACACAATCGATTCGAACCGTTAATTAATTTTATAATAATTATTCAAGTGGTCTTGAAAAAAATCAGCCCCTTTGGACATTTGTATGTAATTGATCTAATTCGTTTGATTTTCATTCAAAATTCAGGACCCTGTAGTTTGAAAGAATCTTCAAGAAAAGTTATACAATTTTGCACTCAGTAACTCATTGATCCGAACCATAGGTGTTGTAGGGCTCGTTAAGGAGAGCATCCAGTAAAAAAATTATGTTGATCGGACATCGATAGAAGTAAAAAAAACTCATATTTTTGTTTTTCGATATCTATCGATGTCCGAACAGGATAATTTTTTTACTGGATGCTATTCTCAAGAAGCCCTACGATACCTATGATTCGGATCAATAGATTACTGAGTGTACAATTATATAATTTTTCTTGAAGATTCTTTCAAACTACAAGGTACTGAATTCTGAATGAAAATCAAACAAGTTAGATAAATTACGTAAAAATATCCAATGTGGCTTATTATTTTCAAGACCAATTGAATAATTATTTTAAAATTATTTAACGGTTCGGATCGATTGTGTGGGACCCAAAAAGTGAGTCCCACAAAATCGCATTTTGTAAACCCCAAATGTTGGGCACAAAACGGCAGTGTTTCATTAACCATAGCAGTTGCTGTGCAGATTTTGCACAGCAGCATCCCGACTCCGAAAATTGCACTCGCTGAAATGCTTCATAAATTGGCAGGAAATGGTGAAATTTATTAATACGAACTGGGATAGACCCCCTTTTTTTGTGTGTCCATTTGGAATTGTTAGTATACACAACTAGGGCAGCAAACGACATCTGTTTTTGTGTTCTTTAAAAAAAAAACTAGGATAGCAAACGAGCTGATCAACTTGATGCCCGGCTCGTTAGGTCTCAACTGGACTAGGCTGGCTATTGTAATCGAGCCAAGCTCAAGTTTTTAGAATCGGCTCGGTTCACTTGTACAAGCTAAGCTCGTTTATAGAGGTTTGTTTAGTAAATGAACTGGGTTCGACTCATTAGCAGCTCAACTCATTTATAGCCGAGCTCGAGTTTATAGCACATTTGCTAAATGAGCCGAGCACCATCAAAGCAAAAGCTCGACTTGGCTCGTTTGTATAAACTGGTAATACTTTGCCAATGAACATGAAAATACAAGAAATATAGCCACCATTTATTTGACAAGAGTTTAAATTTACTAATAACAACTAACAATGTTTAGGAGGTCTTTCACAAATTGACTTATTGAGTAATTGAGAATAAGTCGGTGGGAATAAAAGTGAGTGAAACTGACTTATTGCGTTAAATTGGGTTCATACATTATGAAAGAATGACATGTCATGTCTTGTAAAGCACAATAAAATTCAATTTTGAGAATCAATTTATTTTCTAGAATAGAATAAGCTCCAAAAGCTTTCACCGAGGAAAAAAAGTCACGGAGTACACAAAACAAACAATATAGAAAGGACAGAAAGGAAAGTGTATTATGTATATATTCCGATTTAACCATAAAAAGAAAAATTGAAAGCAAAGTGTATGCGTGGAGAAAGAAGTATTACTCATTTACTCCACCTTAGTAATCAGCAACAACGACTGTCATTTACAGTGAAATATCTCACTTGGTTGCTTGGGTAAAGGAGAAATTTTTGGGTGTCAAGCAAGTATCACGTGCCGGTGCCAAAGCGCACATCCCGGTCATTCCAAATTTCTCTCTTTTTTCTCTCTTTAAAATTCAGACTGTCTAAAATATTTTTGAACAACTTAAATGCATACTGAGTACCAACGCGTGTACCATCCCAAGCCCCCAAAATTTCTCTGCTTTAAGGCTTTACCTAAAGCAAAGATATCTTTATGGTAGAAAATGGAGCAGCAATTGTTTACTCTCTCTCATTCATGAAATTTTTTTGGGTGCCGAGTGGGTATTGCCACGTAGTACCCAAGCATGATCCGAGCCATCCCTCTCTCTTCTCTTACCCAAACACTCTCTCTCTCTAAAATCTTGACCGTTGGATCGCATTATAGACGACTGAGATTGTCAGCAGATACTAGTAACTACGGTGGTTTGGGTAAATTGAAAAAACTGGTTTTTTGGTTTTTTGTCTTTATTCAAAAAAAAATTGCATTTGTTTATTTTCGGTCGATTTTTTGTGGTTTATTGGCTTGTCTCGACGAGAGGAATCTAAAAAGTATAAATTAACCAAACTTAAAGTTTTGTGAATAAAGACGAAGGTGACATCCAAAAAACTGATTTTTTGAATTATTTTTCGTCTTTATTCACAAAACTGTAAGTTTAGCTAATAATTTTATACTTTTTAGATTCCTCTCGTAGAGACAAGCCAAGAAACCATAAAAAATCGATCAAAAACTAACAAATGCAAAAAAAAATTGAATAAAACCAATTTTTTTAATTTACCCAAACCAGTACAGTACTGTCATGTCATGTGCAATACCCACTCGGCTGAAAATTTCTCCTCATTCATTTATTCATTCGTTCATAACACACACGGTCTCCACACACACACACAGACGGTGCCAGCTCTTAATTGGCCAACTATACCTACCGCATCCAGCTATTCTCTCCAGCGACAGTTACCCCTTTTTTCCCTGTAATTCCGCTCTCATTCTCTCTCCCTCCTCCCTTCGCTCTCTTCCAGTGAGTAGTACTAGTGGATCATCTTTTTTCTCTTTCTTGGTAGAAGCCTGAAAAGAAGAGAAATGGCAGAAGAAGAACCCAAGAAGGTTGAATCTGAGACCCCATCGGATCCTCCACCGCCTCCGGCCCCCGCTCCAGAACCCGCTGAGCCTCCCAAGGAAGACGTGGCTGAGGAGAAATCCGTTATTCCACCACCTCCCCCTCCTCCTGAAGAAAAACCCGATGACTCCAAAGCCCTCGCCGTCGTCGAACGTATCCCCTCTCTCTTTCTCTCTCAAAATTCGTTTTTTTACAATTCCGAATTCTCTTGAAGAATTTCGTAAAACCCTTTTGGGTTTACTCTGTTGGGTGAATGATGCTTTTCAATTTTGAATCTTTGATCTCTTGTTCGAAAAATCCTTTGGGTTTACTCTGTTAAGTGAAAGATGCGATCCAATTGTGATTACTACCTGTTTCGTGAGAAGAAAAACTCAATCTTGACTTGAAAATTTTACTACTACTGTTTTGTTTTTGCGTGAAGTTTTTTAGTATAGCGATTTTTATTTTTTTTCGCCGTCGTCGTCGGAATCTCTCTCTCTCTCTCTCTCACACACACACACACACATATTCTAGTTCAATTCCATGATCTCATGTTCGAAAAATCCTTTGGGTTTACTCTGTTAAGTGAAAGATGCGATTCAATTGTGATTACTATTTGTCTGTGCTTTATGTAAACGTTTTTGTTGTTTTAGTCTTTTAGAAGAAAACCTCAATCTTGACTTGAAAATTTACTACTACTGTTATATTTTTCTGTGAAGTTTTTGAGTATAGCGATTATTTTTTTTGGAAAGTAAAGAAGTCTGATTTACTTATGTATGTCCTGCTAGAGTTAAAAGAAGATTCTTTTCAGGATTAAATTATCTTCATCTGGTCTTTTTCTATTTTTGTTCTTTTGAAATTCTTGTACTATCTTCTGTTTTTGGATTTCCAACTTTTGGTTTTTGATAGGAGATCCAGATTCGATATTTTAGTAGTATGTCCTGGATCAGTGAACTCATCTTGTGGGTTTTAACTTTTAAGTTGTGAATTTTGGACCTTTTTCTGTTTTAGATTAAACTTTTTATTTGGATAGGATGCTTAATTTCTGGCTGGTTCCAGCAAATATTGCTCAATTTATTTGTTCAAAGTTCCAGATTTTGAGTTTGAGAGAAAGAATTCCTATTTCAGAGTAAGTACTAATCAGTTATATAACCACAAATCTGGAAATGAAAAGCCAATGAAGCATACCATAGGCAGTTGGAACACCAAAATCAGGAAATGAAAAGCCAGTGAACCTGTTCTGCAGTTATTTTGGAGTTAGTATCTTTGACACTTGTAATAGCACTGTGTGAACAAGCTAAGCTGAAATATTCAGTCTCTTCGCCGTCTGTATGAACAACAAACAGATTTTAATTTGATTTGTAAATAGGACTGTTGTGTAACCTAATCATTAGTTTACAAAGTGAAGCCTATACGTGAGTATGATCTTCTGCTAATTTCTTTAAGCAAGCAAACAATTGCAACCGATTTTAGTATAGAAAATGAAGAACATGTACTACCCCATGCAGTGATCATGCAAAACTAAGTTTAATGGTTGTATCCTTGTGTTTTAAGCTCAATTGACCGAACCTATATGTTCAAGATTAGGGACAATTAGTGATAATGAGTAAGTCATGACTAGTTCCTTATTGAGTTCTATTTGTACCATCTTATGTATGGCTTAAGAGACAGGCAAATTGGTGATTCTTGGTTAGTATAATGCATGGTGTCCTAAAATCTTGATACCCCAGACAAGAACCGGTACAATTTATGCCGTAGGATCAGAAGTCGAGAAGTTTACCACTCTTTTTTGTATCAGTATTTTCTTGTATTTCTATATTTCACTTCTTTGAACATTTATTTTTACCAATGCAGATGTTCCTGATTCTGTTGAAGAGAAACCTGCTGAGAAACCTGCTGAGGGTTCTATAAACAGAGGTAAAAATTACTTTCAGTATTCCTCTTTCTATCCCATACGAAGCTTTTTCTACGTTATGTATCAAAGCTCGAATAATTAAAGGCACTCGTCTTGCTTTTTTGAGATGCTGTTCTGGCTCGAGTTGCCACAGAGAAGAGGACGTCTCTAATCAGAGCATGGGAAGAAAGTGAGAAGTCAAAAGCAGAGAACAAGTAAGGGTATTCTTGAACAGAAACCATTTTCTTAAGAACTACGAAGTTTATTTTCTCCAAAGTTACTATAAAGAAGCCTTGATCATAGTGATGACTAAAAAGTTCATTCTTCACTTTTGCCACCATACAGTTCCTTAAGAAATGAAATTTGTTTGGAGACGCGCAAAACACTGAATCCAGTAATATCTTAAACAACGCATTAGCACTAATCCGAATAGGACGACTGTTTAGTTTGTAGTTTTGTTGTTACTGCATGCATTGTAGTGTATTCTTGGGCTTTTTTCTTCATCAGATCTTGATTGTGGATTATGTATGGAGTCTTGCATTGTTTCTGCTACCATTTTCCCATTTGACAGCGTTTGCAACACAATATGCCAAGGATTATAGGCACTGTGATATGATTATGTACTATATTTGAGGCTTTGAGCTCATTGATATACTGAGACTCCTGCTCTAGGTTAAATGCTCATAAGATTAGTTTCCTGTCATCAATACGTAAAATATACACCGAACCTTACAATCTGAAATTATTGAACAGAGCTCAGAAAAATCTATCTGCAATTGGAGCATGGGAGAACAGCAAGAAAGCTAGTGTAGAAGCTGAATTGAAAAAGATTGTGGTAAGTTGAATTTTTTGTGTGTGTGTTTTAACTGTGAGCTTGCAGTTTTGTAGACCACTATTTGGAAAACTGTTTTTGGAAACAAAAGCATCTGTTAGCTTTTGTATTGTAGTAATTTTTAAGCAGAAAGACTTTCAAGAATATGGAAACACTTTACTATGATGTTTTTCTCGAAACTGGGTTATATTCCAAAAAAAACTCTTGGGAAACAAGATTCAATACATCAACTAAATATCGATTTGATACTTGGAAAATAAATCCGAAAAACAGTTCTCCAAACTGCAACCAAAAAAGATACCAAAAGTTGCTAGTTGCTACATTTTCATCTCAATTCTCAGCACACTGCAAGAGGGGTAGTTTTTACTCAGAGCTGATATTGGTTATAAATCTTGTGAGCAGGAGAAGCTAGAGAAACAAAAGGCTGAATATGTAGAGAAAATGAAAAACAAGGTAGCAATCATCCACAAGGAAGCAGAAGAAAAGAGGGCAATGATCGAAGCTAGACGTGGTGAAGATTGTCTGAAAGCGGAGGAGATAGCAGCCAAGTATCGCGCCACTGGAACTGCTCCCAAGAAACTGCTTGGATGCTTTTGAAGATGACAAATCTATTCTGGTTTGAACTCGTGGATTTGGGTTTGTAAAGTACTAGCTTCTTTGAGATTTGTTTGTTTTCAACTTATTCTATTGATTGTGGTGTAGTGTGATTGTGTGCTGGGTAATTGTTACTGTTCATTGTTAAGTATTCATAGTGATGTATTTATGATTATACCATGTGGACAAAAGCTTTTATTGAATTTGTAATGAAAACGTTTGGTCTGTACACATCTGGTTGCTGGAAAGCATGGAAATGTATCATGATGAAAATATCAGGCCTCCTACAAAATTCCAGGCTGTTTAAGACAAAGGGTCCTTTGGGTTAAAAAACCAGTTGGTTGTTTTTTTTTTTTTTTTGTCCTTATTCAATTTTTTTTTGGAATTTGGATTACTTTTTGTCTTTATTCACAAAACTTTATGTCTGGTTAATAATTTTATACCTCTTAGATTCCTCTCGTCGAGACGAACGAAGAAATCACAAAAAATCGACGTAAAACTAACAAATTCAAAAAAAAAAATTGAACAAGGACAAAAAAAAAAAAAAAACCAAAACCAAACTGGTTTTTTTATCCAAAGTACCCGAAATGGGGGTTCCAAAAAAACGGACTTATTGCATTTTACGAGACATGTCACTCTCTCATAACACATCAATTCAAAAAGAAAACTTAAGCCAATTCCACTAACTTATTGCCAATAAGTCACTTTGTAGACCACCCGCAAGGATAGACAACTGAAGAATATAAAAAATATATATACAAAAACTATCATCCGCATACCCATTGAGCAGTTGGGAAAAAACCCATAATATAGCATTGTATTATGTAAGGTAGAGAACAAAAACACATCCGACTATGCCGGGACCTAGTCGTTACCAACTTAACATCAAAATTGGGGATATGTTTTTTCTAACAAAGCCTAATTTGGTAACCATTAGGTCCAGTTGAAGTTTGGGCAGCTGTAAGATGAAACTAAGGAAAACTAAACAGACTGGAAATCATAATCTATGACAGAACAGCACAAAAAGCACCATCAGCTCTCTTTGCTAAAGGAAAATGGAGGCATCATCTGTCTGTCCTTGTAGGAATCCCATATCATTGTTGCTGGGGTAATCTAGCAGCATCTTCAAGGCCGAATCTGAAGAGTCATCGTCCAATTCATACGAGTTGGAGGAGTCTGTGCCCAACGTGAAGTCATCTGTGAAACTTTTGGAACTCTTATACTCCTCCAGGCAGTTTTGGTCAATAGAACCAGATCCAATTTTCGTTGATGTGGATGTCCCAGATGTTTTTGGGCTTTGGCTTTCTCCTCCATATTGTTCGTTAATCTTTCGAAATGATTCTCCGACCTCAGAATTCCATAGACGAAGGAAGTAATCACAGTTTGTTTTACCAGTTGATGGTGGGTTGAGAACAGAGTCCATTGACAAACGGGCTTCCGCCTCTACCCTGGCACTCTCCCACTGTGCCATGTGGGTGGTTGACGGGGACTTGGGTTTCACATCGATCGAGTTGTGAAAGGAGGAGTATAGTCCAGAGGCCTGCATGTTATGGCCCAAAAATAAGAAGCGCTTCTTGAGATGAGAGTTCCAGAAGTTTTTAACCTCGTTGTCTGTTCTTCCTGGTAGCTGGGAGGCAATGGCAGCCCACCTGAAATTTTTTGAATTCAGTTTGTGCGAAACGAAAAACTGCCCATAGTTTGCAGAAAGTGCATGAAAGTTAAGAGGATCAAAACTTGATCTAGGGAACCAACAGCCTGATTTTAAATTCATTACGGTTAAGTAGTACAGCACTACAGCAGTAACAGCAATCCTGCTATTCCAATGTACCACCACAAAAAAAAAAGTAACAGCAATCCCATATATCACGGAACCTCCCAAGTTTTTCTAAGAATTCTCAGTTCAACGAAAGTGAGAAGTGTGTATTGAAATTAAGGAACATGATAAATCAAAAGTGTTGATGTTTTCTACTCAAATCAAGCTCCTAATTCTATGGTGCATTCTTTTGGCAAGTTTTTTCATGAGTCACTAGTTAAGTTCTGATAAACTGCCTTAGAATATAATGGATGAGCAAAGAGTATACCAGTTATCGTCCCCAAATTGAATCCCTATATGTAGCTTTAAGTTCCAAAAGGAGGATAAAAGTATGCAATGTTCCAGCAACCCGACAATTAAGCACATTTTCTTAGTGAAACTATTGCAAATGGTTGCTTATACTATTGCAAATGGTTGCTTATGCTTGTCATGATCTAGCTATGTGATTTAGCCAAAGGAACAAACTATTGACCATATCGACTCTCATGAATACAAAGAAGGACACAATCAAACATTCCAAAACAATAGGCAGTGAAACGATTAGGATCACTAGTCAAGTAAATTTGATGAAGGACTTGGCAATATGTTTTTTTTTTTGGCTCGGCAGGACTTGGCAATATGCGCAAATCCTATTCAGTGAAATGGAGCAAATGGAATGTAAGAGTAGAGAAAATTTGATTACTTGTTACCAAGCATCCCATGAAGCTGGACAATAGTATTCTCTTCTTCAGGAGTGAAGGGACCCCGTTTGATGTCGGGGCGAAGATAGTTTGACCATCGAAGCCGACAGCTCTTTCCACATCGACTGAGACCTATTACATCATTGAAAGTTTCATGATTAAAATAGCAAGAAGCCCCAAACGAAAATAAATTATAAAGCAAAATAAAATACTTAAGTAAGCAGCCATACTTGAAGCATGGACACTGGGTAAAGGGAACCTATTTGACTATTTACAAGCCACTTAGTGTACTGTTTCAGTAAATCGAATTTTTAAACAGCCAAATGAAAGTTGGACTTTTGTAGTTTTGATTGGTGATTTGTGAAATCCTGTGACCATTCTATGTTTTTCAGGGGCTATTACCATTGTAGTTCTTTGTTTAAGGCTCTAATGTGTGGTTTTAGGTTTCGGATTCCTTAGGATTTGTTTGGAACTTCCAGCCCCTTTGAATTGAGTGATTTGGTAAGAAAAGAAAAAAGAAAAAAATAGTCAAAATTCTTATCAAATCACTCATTTGGATTGCATACTTGGAGAAGAGAGAGAACCGTACAAAAATTAAATTTTATTGATTGGCTCTTCCCTTTCTCACCAAATCTCATAAAAAAATGGTGAGATTTGGTGATAAATGACTCCCCCTTCTTATCACACAATTTCTCACCATCCCAATGGGCTGTTATGGAAATGAAAAGAAAAGAGTAAAGTTAAAAATTGGTTTTGAGTGAAAGTGGAGAGAAAATAACAAATTCAAAAAGTCCAAAAACAGCGTTACAGATCACATATGCAAATGAACTTAACTTGTCCTTTCTGTTTCTGAAAACAAACGAACAAATCTTCTTTTGACTTTCATAACATCCAAACCACAGAAAAAATGATCAACTCTCTTTCAAACTTTTCATTCCAGTCAATTTTTTTTTGGTACTGATCATTCCAGTCAATTGAATGCGAGAAAACAAGATATCTTGTTCTTTTCCTTTCCTTCACTTTACATTTTTTCCATTTTCAATGTCTTTCAACACTATTTCCTTTACAAAAAACCAAACAGACCTTAACCCTTGATCTGGCGTGGTGGTCAAGACAGACTCGGGTTTTCTCCTTCCTAATTTCTCAATTTTGAACCTTCTCAAGTGCTATATGTTTGCGGAGTTTTGCTCTGGTTTTAATTGGACTTCCCGCAAGTGACCAACGGGATTGAGCTCCCAGAATTAGTCTAGGTGCGTGTAATCTGGCCCGGGAGGGAAAGGTCAGTTAAAAAAAAAAAGGAAAAAAAGAAGACCAGACAGACCCTAGCAAATGAAGGTGAGAGAGATTTTTGGGATCTACACGGCTATGAAATCTACAAATAAACTTAATTGCACCAAAAAAAAAAATTCCAAGAAATCAAGTCCAATAAGTATATTAATTTATGATGTTGCTAATAACGAAGAATGATCAGTTATGGAGTATATCTAGCAGTAATTTATTCAAGGAATTACTAAAATGGGGGAATTCAATTAATTAAAGAAAATAAACCTGCTCGCTTAGGGAGAGAACGCCAGGTACCATGGCCGTGTTTGGAAATGTAGTCGACGAGAATCTCGTCTTCTTCGGGAGTCCATGCTCCCTTCTTCACTTGATCTTTCTCACAGCAAGGCGATCTCCCCATTTCTTCTTCTCTCTCTCTCTCTCTCCCTTGTCCCCTCTTCCAATCAAGTGCTACAGTAGTGTAATTGAATTCACGAACCCATTACAATCAAATGATGAAAATAATGTAAGTTGTAATTAATGAAGTGGTCAGTCAAATCTCAATCAATTAAATGCCACGGATTCTCTCTCTCTCTCTCTCTCTCTCTCTCTCTCTCTATCAACAAACATTTTTTAGGTATCAACAAACATTTATCGAAGCGTATTATGGCCGACATACGGACGTCTCGAAGACCGTCGGCGACTTCGGCTCTGCACGCCGCCTTCAATTGCTCGTACTCCACACACAGACTGACCGACTCTATGTGACGTTTTCTAGATGGATGGATGGAAGGACAGGTCATGAAAACCAAATGAAATGGATTAATTCGACTAACAGGAAATGGTAAGGAGGTGTTCCACTTAAGCTAGTGCAGTTTTTTTTTGAATAAATTAGTTTTTTCACAGTTTTTTATGTGATTTTTTTTTTTTTTTGATTTGTGAGAAATGAATTGCCTCCGATTTTAAAAAAAAACAGTTTTTTGTTAGTAGAACACCCCTTAAGTATCCAAAAAAATTACCCGTTGCTAATAATTAGCGACTCAGATTCACTTGTGTTTTTCGTCGGTACGTAATGTTAACTAAAATTAGTACTCCCTATGTCCTCGTTTTTATCGTTTCAGTTAGCACTTTTTGACGTCCCATAAATATTGTTCTACTTCAAAACTAAATAAATATTAATTAATGAATTTCCTCTTTTATCTTTTCATTTTGAAATTAGTAGTACTAAAAAGGTAAGAAAAAATAATGATTGAAGAGAAAAAAAAAAGAGATAAGTAAGTTTTTAAAAGTGAAATGATTGTGTCTCATTATTTAGGGGGTGTTCCAATAACAAAAAACTGTTTTTTCAAAAAATCGAGACAGGTCATTCTCTCACAATACATCACATAAAAATTTGTGAAAGACCAATTTTTTCAAAAAAAACCACCTTAGGGGGTGTTCCACTAACTAAGTTTTTTGAAAAATTTGATTTTTCACGATTTTTTATGTAATGTGTTGTAAGAAAATGACCTGTGTCGGTGTTTAGAAAAAACAGTTTTTTGTTAGTGGAACACCCCCTTATTAGTGGAACACCCCCTTAGTTGCAATCCCCAGAAGGACTAATTAAGATGGGAAAGGAAGGGTACTTCTTGTGGATAAGTCAAATTTATTCAAAGCTGATCTAGGTATAGACCAAAATCCACCAATGGTGTACAAATCACTGTATAGGACTTCACATATAAATGATCTAAATTGTTTATTAATTTTAAAATATTTTTTCCAAATGACTGAGTGAAAAATTAGCTCAATCGAATAAATGAAGGTTTCCATTCCGAATTTAGAATCCTGTGTTCTAAATGAAAAGTTCGTACATTAGATCTCACCTACAATTATTCAATTGAACTGATACACAAATATACATGTACAGTTGAGAGAGAGAGAGAGAGCGCAGGAGGGGATTCTTACCGGAAAGTCAAGCCTGAAGTTGAGGGGAGTGAGAATGGCGGCACATTTCAGAGAGAGGGAGAGGACAAATTTTGTGTGGAAATTGGGGGTGAGTTTGACTACAAATTTATAGGGGTTTTGGCCACATAGAATCGAAAGTTGAGGGTCCGCGTGGGGGAATCAGAATCACACCATTTTTTTCTGTTTCGATTCTTTTTTCCTCTGCTGTATCTTCTGTTGTATTTTGGCTTCTTCCTTTGATGAGAAGGAGATGAAGAAGACTCTCTGTTTTTTCTTTCTGCGTGCGCTCAAATAGGACAACCAAAAGAGTGTGTGACCGAAATGGGAGAGGCGGAGTAATAAATTTGGGGTTGAAAAAAACGACGAAGAAAACAACAGTAATGGGAAGGATGTGATGCGTTTACCGGTTGACACCTCGGAGGAGGACTTCCATGCTGCTGCTACAAGACAATGGACAACCCTGACTCACTCTTCACTCGCCTCACTCACTCGTGTCCTGGTTTCAGATGGCTATCCCACACTGACTCTGCTACCTAACGTTTTGGAATTCGATCGATTCGGGGCCATTTCTCTACGCGGGAGATAAAGCTCATCCTCCCCTCCTTCCCAAATTGCTCGTCGTTTTTTTTCATTTTGAGATGTCCCAAAATATTTGTCTGTTATCTTTTATATTTTGTAACGGTTGTTATGATTTTGAAAACTTTACATATGTTTTCAGTTTCGTATAAAAAAATTAGCCCCACAAAATTGGCCGCAATAATATTGACTGGACTTAGGGACAAAACGTAAAAGACAATACAAAGTTTTCACGCCTGTTAAAAACTCACTTCCCCAAAAGGGGCAAGCAAATTGGGATAGAGGAAGTATTTTAGGCTCCTTTGTTAAGGGGATTAGTGGGTTTTTCCTGTTTTCACGCTTCTCGAGACATGTCAAAGTTTTACGGACATTAATTTGAAAAGTCAAAAGCTAAAAACCAGTAGTGGAACGCCCCTCAAGCCTGAGACAATATTTTGGAGCATTTCCAGCATACGCGTCTACTAATATTTTACACAAAATGGGAGTAACCGTTCCTCTAAGCTTTTTTGTCTTCAAGACGTTCAGGCTATAGACAAAAGCCACGTTGTTTATGTCATTTGGGCATTTTGGACTTTTTAGTTTGTGTATGGATAAGAATGACATGCATTGAACTACATGAAAATTAGTGCAAAAGACTAAAGCTGATAATGTCAAAACCCATTTTGTACAAAAGACTAAAGTTTGACGTAAAATTGACAAAAGCCCAAAGAAAAAAAATTGAATAAAAAAAGCAAAAAATCCTTAAGCCAATTGTGCTAAAATAGGTTCTTAGTATTGTATTTCTCTGCATGATTATTTGAAATCATTTGTTTTTTAGTTTCCCAGATCTTTATTATTCTTTGATTATTTACTGCAATTTTTAGGTTTTGAAAAAGAACTCACTGATAGATAACTTTCCATACATCTCAATTAGTTTTATTATATGAAATTTTAAAACTCATGAAACCACTATAAATTGAAAGATACAAACAATGTAAAACACGACACAAATGTCGAAAATAGATCAACAAACATGGACGCCCAATCTTTGATCCCCAAACACCACTTTTCGTTGTTCCAATCCTTTTTTCCAATTTAGAACTTTAGTTAATGAAATTTCACTTTTACGCTTTCTTTTTTAGAGTAAGTATATGTAATGATGATGTTTTGAAGGGTAAAAATAGAAAGAAAAACATGACAAATGTAATGATCATGTTCCCCTAATTAGTTAGAATCCTTACGATTGACCGATAAATAGATGAACCCACTATTTGACGAGTGAATTTTTTTTTTTTTTGAACAAGTAAAAGGGTAAGATAAACCTCAACTTTCGGGTAATCTATGCGGGGTGGGTAGGTAAACACCGGGGATATCACCCAGCTCGCAATAATACCCAAAAAAGGTATAGAAAGTTCCACCCAGGGAACAACGATCTCAAAGAACGAAGATAGACAGAAACAAAAAATAAACAAAAATAGGAAATAAAAGAACCAGTCGGAATGGGTATTGCCGAAGACCCGCCGTGCCGAATCTGACTTCTTTATTCTCCGGTGGTGGTCGACTGACCTCCTTGCTACCTAGGCTCGGAACCCTATGGCCGGAAAGAAGAAGAACGACTCAGATCTGTGGAGGAAAAGGGAGATGAAGATGGAGGATATTGGTGGAATTCAAAGATGAACGGGTTCAGTGAGGTAGGGGTAGAGGAGATGGGGAGGCTGGCAAGAGGAAGAGAGAGGAGTGGGGGGGAGGTGGAGGCGGAGGCGGTGGCCGTGGTAACCCCAACCCCCCAAACAAACCTTAAATTTTGAATTCTAGAGAGAAGGGAGAGCAGACGATGGTTAATCACCATATTTGAAGAGAGAGAAAGGCTCATTAATTTTGATGATCTCTGTTGATAAATGTGTTGTCAGTTTGAAGCAGTTTTTTCACGTAATTCAATTTCGACGATATATGCTTCCCTTTTTAATATTAACTTATAATTCATGTTTTTGCAATTTTTGATAGTTTAACTAATTTAAGAAAATACTTCAACCCACTTATGTACACTACGACACTACGTTTATTTTTCTGAAGAGCAGCGTGGCATCAAAGCTTTTCCTTTTCTTTTTTTTTTAAGACATAGTATTTGTTAAATTACTATGAGAGCTAACTTCATACCTATAAGAATCGAATTCTAGATGTCACATGGCATCAATTGACTAACCAACTAATTGATGATTTTTTCCTCCAGATTTGTTAGAATCACGCACAAATGCATATAAGCTCACATTTTTTTGGCCTATTACACACAGCACACATTACATGTGTGGTCCCAACAAAACATGTGAGACTAGAGTTTTTCAAAAGATTTTAGCAAACTCAGTTGCTAAAATCAACTATGATTTTAGCAAATGAGTTCACCAGATGTTAAAATTATAGTTAATTTTAGCCCTTTCGAAAAACTCAGCCTGTGGGTGCATTTGTGTATAAAACTTAAAGGTTTTACCTACGGGTACAGAGGAATTGGGACAGAAAATGTACCGAGCCCTCTCAGGGACCCACTTTTGGGTCACACACGAGTGATCCGAACCATTCATTGTTCTTAAAACATTTTTCCGAGGGAGCCTACAAAAAATCAGCTCAATCGGACAGTTAGAAGTGCTTGAATCAAAGTCTCACCGTTTCAAACAAAAATCCCAAAACTTCTGTACCCCAGCAGGGTCCTCCAAGTTAAAGTAGTTCCAATTATTTATTTTTTTTTGGCTCCTCTCGGCAAAAAAGTGGAAAATTACAGTCTTGCCCTCTCTTGCCTCTTGGAAGCAATGTCAGATAGTAGTACTCTGTTGTGCCTCGAAAATGGCGGCCGGACTCGTTCAAAAAGCTCCTTTTTTTCCAGCTTGTGGGTGAGGTTTTGCTGTTGTCGGCTGCTTGTACGGATATCTGTATAGTGACGCACGCTCATTCAATTATACACACAACAAAAATTGGGAAACTATTTATGCACTCCATTACTAGTAAAAAAATGATACTCCTATCTGCGAAGAAGATTTGCAAGGAATCACGCAAGGAAGATCCTACGAGACGCAGTACGGATCTTAAACGGCTGATCTGAGCTGCTCAAAATTTTTAAAAACACATTTCAAGTGGGCTTGCTAGAAACCAGCTCCATCTGATGTGTGTGGATGCTTGATCCAAACTTTCATTTTTGAATGGCTCAGATGGGAAAAGAAAAAATGAAAGTTTGGATTGAGCATCTAAACATATCGGATAGAGTTGGTTTGTAGAGGGCCCACTCGAAATGTGTTTCTAAAATTCTTGAGCAGCTTGAATTAGTCGTTCGGGATCCGTATTGAGCCCCGCAGGGCCTTCCCTGCGTCTTTTTCTTGCTAACATTGCTGATTACTAGTAGTGGAGTCGTATTTTTTAATTTTGATGTTATGATGATTTTTTTGGGATATTAAAAGACAATTTTTTTAGTGTTATCAAAATGTGCAACGTCAAAAAACAAAATACTGAAACTAGTAGTACTGCGATGGTTTCATCCTAAAAGCATCTCCACCAGCCTCAGCTGGATCCTCGACAAATTGTCTAAAAAATGTGCCAAACACATAACTAAAAAGGTTCAGATTTGTATCAAGATCGCCTCCCGTCGTGGGATATACTGACCGGAGACCACACACAGACCATACACATACCACCATCACCGCCACCAACCACCATCACCGACCCACCACCACCATCACCGACCACACACATATCACCATCACCGCACCGCAACCACCATCACCGGCCCAAAACTGACCATAAATCAACACACACACACACAAAATAAGGCTCATATTTATAAATCATCACCGCCTCCCGCCATGGCTGCAACCACAATTGTCCATAGGCCCTCTGGATTGCCCCGCAATGAAATCTGACCAAAATCGAACCAAGTCTTAAGCTCGATCCTTCGTCGCCGACGATCTTATTACGTGTCGATTAATTATTGGATTTGTCAATTTTATATGTAAACACAACTGGGCTGTGATTAGTATTGATTTTCACACTCATTTTTTTTCCATCCATTTGCACTCTCTTTTTTGTCTTTATCCACGTGAAATTATCAAATTGCCCTTCATATGTAAAAAGTAAATGCAGAAGCAGGGGTAGGTTAGTAATTTCACGTGCCTAAAGAAAAAAAAAAAGGGGTAGCACATGAGGTTAAAGAGGTATGTGAAAATCATTTTTCAAAAATTACTGACTTTTTAAATGGAGCAGTTTCAGGTTGCATCTAAGTTAAGAATCAAATGAAGCAGTTTCAAGTTGCTCATTGATTCCCTTTCTTTTTGGCTGTAATAGGAGAGTTTTTTTTTCCCTTGATCCTCCTGCAATATATATTCAGTTCTAAAAGTTTGTACTTTGAAGAGCCCTAATAATAAGAGACATTGGAGAATAAACCGATTAATAAACAATTTAACAAGGCGATACGAATCGAAAATCAAAGGTATTTTCGCACCTAGTGTGGTTAGTTTGTTACTTTCCCCTCTAAGGAGAGGTTCTGACTCCGAATCCACATGGAGGAGATGCTCAACTTTTACCGTGACTACTAACAACGTGGGGTGTTTCATTAAAAAAAAAACTATTTTTTTCCAAAAACCGAGACATGTCATTCTCTCACAACACATCATATAAAAAACCGTGAAAACTAGTTTTTTCAAAAAACTAGGTTAGTGGAACACCCGTTAATATCCTGTCGTTTTGAAAAGAAAAAAAGAAGTGATAATGTAACAGACAAAAACATTTACAGCCAGACAAATACTGTAGTTCAAAAGAATCAAAACCATCAATTGCGTCCGTGGCATTAAATTACAAATCTCTAATAAATACATCTCTTTTCTGTATTTGAATAGTTCTAGCTTTAATGCATGCCTGCCCATATACTCATGGATACGGCAAATTATAATCAGCCTTTTTCACGCATAATCAAATGCAGTTACAGAGTGCTAGAGAAATACTCCATCCGTTCTAATTTGTTGTGTCTGTTTTTTTATTGGATATCACAAAAAATTGTGTATGTCTTTTAATTTATATCAATATTTTTTATATTCAATATGAATTTTATTCAATAGAATTAATTTTGTAAAACAAAAATTTCAAAAAAATATTAGTATAAATTAAAAGATATACACATTTTTTGTGACGTCCAAAAAAAAAAGTACAACAAATTGAGACGGAGGGATTAATGCCGTAGGTGGACTACTAGCCATTTTGAGACAATGAGATAGAAAAGTCTTGCAACCCCATGAGACCAGTTGTAGGATTCACGCAACAAATTACCTACCCATTTAAGATTTTATTTTATTTTATTTTATAATTTTGAGATTAAAATTGCACGAGGACAGATGTAGAAAACAATTTTTTACGCAAGTGAGGAGTACTCGTAGGATCCTGGACTCGTTTCATCATCTTCAGTTATAGACTTAGGGGGTGTTCGACAAACTGATTTATTGAAATTGTGAGAGAATAATAGTCTCGTAAATTAAGCACAATAAATCAATTTTGTGGAATAGTAGCTTCATGCACTAGGGTCCTCTCTCCCCTAATTTAAGTTTTATCTTTGAAAAAGTCCAAGAATATACCTTTAGAACTTAGATTTGGATAGAAGTGTGTTCGAACGCCCCAATATATGTGTATCAAATGATTTTGAGAACACTTATATTTAAATATGTATATTCTAAATTTGTGTTCCTGGCAATGCTTTACAATCTAGACTGCCCAAAAAACTCACCACAACCAATCAAAATTGAAAGTTTCACCCCTAAAACTGAACACCATTGACCAGACTATACTTTCGTAATTTTTTTGTTATTTTGATAATAATTTTTACTTTCTTAATTTCTTTTATCGAGACGAACTAATAATTAAAAAAAATGATGAAAAAATGTGAATTTTTTTTAAGCAAGGACAAAATTAATAATTCAAATGGATTTTTTTTTTAAATTGAGACGAACATGAGCATCTCACATAGCTCTACGGTCATCACGTTTCTTAGTTTTCTTCTTTATATTTGTGTAATCCGCAACATGTATTTCATATTACCCGTATTATTTTTCCTACAGTTAGCTTAAGAAGTTGTCTTTGAAAAAGTCGGGAGTTCATTATATCTTCGCATTTTCAGCTTATCTGCTTTCTCAGCCAAAAAAAAAAAAAATCATCTACTTAAGCTGGGTTTCGGTTGCTTTTCTAAAACTGCAAATTAGTGAAACCAAGCAAACTTTCATAATTCCGTGCAATGTATACGATTTTAGGAGAGAGAGCATAAAACGTAGTGTTATTTTTTTTACTGGAGAGAGAATAGAAGGTAGATGGGGTTTTTTTTGTGAAATTAAGCCTACAATTAACGGATCAGGATCCTCTATGAGTATTTCTCTGTGAGGATCTTATGAGGGTTTTGTTGTGAGCTTGACAACACACCAAAAAGGAGATCCAATGGCTCACAACTCCCTTCCTTGTCTTTGTATCAAAACGGTGCCGTTTCATAGGAAAAAAATTGACAATTTGACGGAAACTGGGAAGACGCCACAAACGGCCATTTACTTCTTTGTTTCTTATTTTCTTAAACTGCTGCCAAAATGACCTTGTTTGCTATAAGAAGTTGAAAATTGATTTTCATATTAGTATATAAATTTAGTCTAAAAAACACATAATTCTTAGAAAACTCAAAATCTGTTGATGCTTATTTTTAATGACAAATTTCTCATGAAAGATGTAATTTGAATAATTTTGGATTAAAATTATCCTTTTTGGTAGGCGAAAGTCAGTAGTATTAGTTGTAATTAGCGAGATTTGATCTTTGTACTTTTATCGAAGGTTAATATATAATAATATTATTATTTGTTCTTCAAAAAAATAAATCCAAAGGACATATTTTTATCCTTTGAAAAAAATTGAGTTTCCATTGTGATTCTTTAAGCCAATTGAAAAAAATTAAAGAAGAAAAAAATGAGGTAATAGAGAATCTAATAATTTGGGGAAAATTGAATAAAGGGAAAAAAAATTAAGACAGTTGAAAATTGGCAAAAGAATAAATCCGGGAAGTACTATAAACTAAAGGAAGGGAGTTGTGAACCATTAGATCTCTTTTTTGGTGTGTTGTCAAGCCCACAACAAAACCCTCACAAAATCCTCACAGAGAAATCCTCATAGAGGATCCGGATCCACAATTAACTTGGGTTGGGTGAGTTTGGTTAAAAGTGGTCCCCTCATCCCTTCTTAGCCAATAGGATAGATGGTATTAGAGGGTGAACAAAATTGCACTCAACCGTCCGATATATATGTACATGGATTGATGGAAAATCTACTGGAACACTAAAATGAAAGAGACATGAAAATTGGATTCATAAGAACCATATAATATCTCAAGGAAACATGTCTATATACAATATCATTTTTAAGTTTCGCAATTTAATAGGGCTCGTTTGTTTGACGGAAGTAATAGTGAAGAGATATGTTAGAGCCAAATCTTAAAGGTAAACCTATTCGAACCCAATTATGGGTAAATCATTTGGTGTATACCAAATTATACCATATCTACGTCATATTGTGTGGAATTTATTTTGGGAACCCACACAAATGATGATGTTCAATTTATTGGAAAATATTATTTTAAGAGTCCCTGCGAATTCATGGACAAAAATCAGTTTATTCGAATATCAATAAAGGCTTAATTAATTTATTCAATTATTGTCTCTTTAAATTTAGAAACGGAAATTGATTAATCTTTTACTGATATCAGAATCAACTAATTTTTTGCCGGGACTTGTAAAAACATGTCTAAATAAGAAAAATGCTAACGTGTGTCCAATATGCACACTTTAAGGTTGAACAAGTGTATTGAAATGTGTAAATAGTGTATAACAATATGTGAAAGAGTATTAAAAAGTGTAAAATATGAATCGGAATGTGTATTTGGTTTATGTGCTTAATGGACACACGTTAGCAATACCCTTAAATAAATTGAGTTACTTCAATCATGTGATTGGAACTCAACGAGTGTCCCACACAATTTGCATAAGTCCCATAGTTTTTAATGAAACCTACGGTGAACAAACGGGCCGCCCATCTCTGTAGATGATAAACGAACATTGATTTCGGCATTAATGATTAACTCATCATCAACGATCATTTAAATTCATTAGTAGAGCAGAGTTCCCAATACAGTTAATAAAAAATTGCTTTAAGGTCCATTATACTAACTCTTTATAATTATTTTTAAACTACAAATTGTTAAATTAATAAGTCATTTCTTCGCGTAATTCGTCGTTCAAAAATATCAAAAATACCGTGTTGAAAACTCATCATAATAAACAAAAGATACCAAAAGCATCTAAACTTCATAAATGTTGAGATGTGAATCTCATCTTTTCCTTGGGTGCAATGATGTTGATAATCTTATCTTTTTCTTTTTCATACAATTAAAAATATTTATACCACCCAAATTTCCTTCCAACCCACTAACAAGGGCACCAACTAGGAGATTGAACCGCAACCTCACTGCACTTAAATACAGTTACATAACTTGTGAGCAAAATGCCCGCGTTGGGTGTTGATAATTAAGAAACCCAAGATGAAAAATTTCATATCAAATTCACTCTCAACTCGATTTCAAATTCAAAGAAAGGTCCCTAACTAGTAAAGTAGTGAAACTACTGCTGATCGGCCGATTAAAACTTGTTGAGATTAGCTCAACTATGAAGTAACCAAAATGTTCAAAAAATATCATTTTTACGATAACTCAGGTGTCCGAGTAAGCTTATGCATTGCTCGATTAACTCCGTTTTAGGACTTTTATTAAACACCAATGTAATTTAATGTCCTATTTTATCAATCAATTAGGCCTTTTGCCTTTCCGATAAAAATAAATAAATAAAGAGTTCGAATCTTAAGTTAGAAAAGAAATTAACTTCCATCCTTATCCAAGTGATTAAAGAATTGCATCTCTAACAGATGGTAATTAATTGGATTTCCCAATCTGCTGCGCTGTTCAACTTTTCTGCCACCCCTTGCTTAATTGGGCTTTCGTCCAAAGCGTATGGGCCTACCCTTTTTTTTTTTGGTACATGTATGGGCCTACCTTTGGATATGCAAAATGGTATAAGTATTCATCGTGTGCTTTTATTTCTCGGCCCACCTTACCCAAAATGTATCATTTAATCATTTTTATAGGCTTAAATGCCTTCACCCTTTGTGGCGAAAAAATGGAGGAAAAACTAGAATTTTCTATATAAAAAACAAGCCTTCTTAATCCAAATCTCCTTTGATTGATTAAAATTTGAGAGAGAGAGAGAGAGAGAGAGAGAAGAGAGAGAGATATGGTTACGACCCAAACAATTACTCTAAAATAAATTCATCTCCTTAAGTCGTATCGATAGTCAAGAAGTTACGGACCTTGACAGAGGAGAGAGAATTGTGATATGGATACGACCCAAACGATTACTCTAAAATTCATCTCCTTAAGTTGTATCGATGGTCAAGAAATTACGAAACTTGACAATTCATTAAAAAACGTCCACATTGTTATTTTTACAACTAAAGAAAAGAAGTCAACATATATATTTATAAGAATTATATATCCTGCGTGGAAGATGTAAAAGATATACTAACATTACAGTCACCCACTTTTCGAATAGACATTAATTTTCTAAATCTTTTTTATTTTTTGTGCTTTGGTCAATAAGATTCTTTCGATTATATATGTTTGTTGACGGGCCAAAGTATACAAAAAAAGAAATTTCTATAGTTCTATTGATACTTACTACGCTACTTGAAATCTCTAACTAATAGTTGGAGATTTCAAGTAGCGTACAATATTTTGCTACATGAATTGGTTCAATATTTGACCCTCAACCTAAATTCACAAACTTAGTTTTGGAGTTTTTGAGGATTTTTAACGTGAATCTCTATCAATTCAACCTAAATTTACAAACTTAGTTTGGAGTTTTTGAGGATTTCTAATGTGAATTTTTATCAAATTTGCATCATAGTTTTCTGTTTTATGTCCATTGGTCTGAAGATTGTGGATTGGGGGATCCTACCGTGTGTCATGCACTCATTCGGCCGTCTGTTGCGAAAATGCACCGTTCGGATTAAATTAATCTACCCTAATGTGAGAACCATTGCTTGAATTTAATCCGTGCCGGCATTTTCGCAATGAACGGTCGGATGGGGAGTATGGCGCCGTGCCATGCACTTAGTGCACAACAAGGACCCCTTGTCCGAAGATCGTGGATCTAGTGGCGGAGATAATGTAAGACCAATGCAGCCACCGGCCCACATTGCACTTTTTAATAATTTCAATTTTACCCCTAAATTATAAGCTCAATCTCAAAAACATCTATCAATAAGTGATTCGAGCGAGAAGATTTGGTTAAGTGAGAATAGCTCCCCCTCTTTCTGCATTGAAAATAAGAATCGAATTATACACATGTTACCTTTTATATCACGTACGTCCCCTATTATCTTTGTTAAGTTTTTAAAAAAGTTCTCTTGACTCATTTGTTTCACATAAAGACCGGCCCGTTATCTGAGTTTGGAGTTGGTGTTGTGCACAGCATGCGTGCTATGCATGATCCTCGCTGTCCGCTCGGCAATTCAATGGTCCAGATTTCATCTCAATCGTGTGACATCTGACCCGCTCATTGCAAGATGAAATCTGGACAATTGGATCGCCGAATGGACGGCGAGGATCATACACAACACGCATGCTGTGCACGGTGCAGAGTACCAACACCGGACCCCGTTATCTACATATAGATTGTAGCAAATTTTGCATTTTGAGTTCATTTTTTTATATATTATTGTTGTTCAACATACATAAAAGATAGAAATTCTAAAAATATGTTTAACATTGTCCCCACCAAGCTACATTTCTGGCTACGCCATCTGTTATGTATTACTCCTATTTTGAAACTCTTGTAATCTTGTTTAATCCAAATGTCCAAATTCACCAAAAACTACGAGAGAACCCAATAATTCAACAAAAAAAAATGGCCAACTTCATAAAAAAAATGACAAATAAAAAATGTGAATGTCTTTCGGCATAAACAAAAACAAAAGGCATATTCAGAAGCAACTGCACAGAGTACACAATGAACTCGAAATTTCATTTTTTTGAAAGAAAAACAAGTAAAAGAGGACACTTTTTGGACGTATGATTTTGATGTTGAGTTTTATTGGTGTGAGAAATTTGAGTTTTCTCGACGATCGACGATTGACGGCCGACTTGGAACGAGTCTTTGATCAGGGCTCAGGCATGAGACGGTGTATTCGCGGTTACTACTAGCTGCTCATATATACATAACACCATTGTTCATGTTGAAATGGTTGCACATATCATCCTCCTCGGTCTCATTCACAAAATTCACGAACCCGGTTTCCGAAAACCAATCCCCTGACTTGATGAACTGTGGATTAAACATTTCCTCATCACCAGAACCATTGCTTGATTCCAATTGGAACTCACCCCCGACCGAACCCTGATCGTTTAGTAATCCGTTGAGGAATGAATCCGAGGTGTTGGGATTTCGGTCAGAAGAATCCTTCGAGACCGAACTCCCAACTCCCGGGCTTTGAAACTGATCTAGAGATAGCCACTCAGCAAACAAAAGCTTAGGGATTGTAATGTTGATTTGTGGCATGGTCCGGCTGGTGTCGGTTGACGATCCGTCCGCGTACTCAAGTGATTCGAAACTTGAATTTCGGTTCACGGAATTGAGTGAAGACATTGAGGATTCTGTGAAATTTCCAGTGTTTGGACTTGTCGTTTCGGTTTTGTTACCGAGGTGGTCAGAGTGTTCCGATTTGGCTACTTTCTTTTTCAGATAAGAATGCCAGTAATTTTTTATCTCATTATCGGTTCTTCCAGGCAAATGCTGAGCTATTTGGGACCACCTGATCATTTGCACAATAGAATTTGTTATTAGGGTCCAAATGAAAGGTTTCAGTATAGAAAGTTACAAGGTCAACTTTTGATTATATCATAGAACAAAAAATGGTGTTGAGTACTCATCATTCTAGTTAAGAATTCTGTGGGTAGAAAATAGATATGCGTTAAATACGTGTCCCCTTAAAAAATAAGAATTTCCAAAGGGAATCAACTTTATGAAACGGATGGAGTATTATTATTTTTTGGTTCGATTTATTTTCATTGACTCAAATGTTACAATCAAAGGAATATTATTTCTCATCAGAATGAAAACTCCCCCCACATAAACCTGATGCCGGTCAACCCATGAATGTGTACAAGAGAAACGTGATACTGCAGGGTTACATCCACCATAAGCAGAGCCGGCTTAGAGGGCAAGCCGAGCAAGCGACCGCTTTCGGCTCCCGGTTTTTTTTTTTTTTTTTGAAAAAATAGGCCCCCAACGTGTTAAAATTCCTATACATAATAAAATTTTCTCAAAGATTAAAGATTTAGTGCACGCAAGTTTCGCATTCGAGAATATATTGAGGGCCCCAAATAGGAAGTTCGCTTTCAGCCACCGAAAATCTTGGGCTGGCACTGACCATAAGAAAGTGCACTATATATGCTCAGTTTTTTTTTTTTTTTTTTTGAATCGGCGAACAAAATTTCATATATCCTAACAATCCTTCTAATGTCTGCCCATTGGGCTGACAACAAAAATGCTTCCTTACCGGTAAGAAAGCTCCTTGACCGGTAAAAAATACACTCTTACAGATAAAAGAACATTTTTATTGTCTGCCCATCAGACAGACAATAAAATTTTCCATATCCTAAAGATAAGTACAGTATATAGAACAAGCATAATAGGAAAAGACTGTCGGTATGCTTACTTGTTGCCTAACAGGCCATGGAGACTTAGGACTCTCTCCTCCTCTTGTGGAGTAAATATTCCTCTCTTTAGACCAGGCCTCAGGTAATTAATCCACCTTAGCCTGCAACTCTTTCCATTCCTTTGCAAACCTGAATGATAATGTAAAAAATAAGGTCATAAATGTCAACCATAAGGGCATTTTAGGCACATATTGGTTCCAAAAGATTCTATGGAATATTTAAGATCTCTAAGCCAATCATTGTTTTGGGCAGGCAGCCAATCAAAAAGGAACATGCGTTTTTCTTTACCACCAGTCAAAACACATGGAAAAGAAAGTAAAAACCAATCATAGGGTCAGCTAAATTAAGATTCTTATGCTAATTCTCAAGTGATGTTAAAAGGAGTAAAATTGTGTGACATGTGACATCTACAGAAGTAAAATAAAAATAAAAAAAGACTCAATTTTGTATATAACATTAAATATGTATTTTGTGACTAGAAACTGTAATAGTGTTACCAACATATTTTCAGCACTTGCAAGAAAAAAGAACAAAAAACATGTATCGATCGATATATAATACTACTCAAACTTGGGTCGACTCCTCTTCCCTCCCGTCGCTGTGAGGAGTAAATAATCAGTAGTCATGGGGCACCTTCACATACTCAAGTACAACCCCATACACTTAATTGTGGGTCTCAAGTGAATGCGTGGCTGTCGAGGAGCTGAGTCACGTAGCTTGCAGCAACGAATATTTTTTCGGTGTCGGCGGCTTGTTTGTTGTTCTCCCTATCTCTCTCCTTACTCTCTTTGTGAGTTTGACTTAAGTGTTACTAATTACTGCTCACAACACAGTTAACTCCACAATAGATAACATACCTCATCTCACACGCCATACAAACAATTTAGCTACACTGTTAGAGATAGAAAAAAAGAAAAGAAAAGGAAGAGGCAATTATCTGAACAAATTATTGAGCTATTATAGGGTTTAGTGTGACCATTTGAGATGGCTTTTCCACCATATTTCCATGCAAATTAAGGAGTTAGGACACTCCTAAACTGCAGTTTTGTTGTCACGAGAAGGAATGAATGAAAAATGGTAATGAAGCTTGGTATGTCTTTATCTTAGGAGATTCTATCAACCAACTGTGACCATATATTAGGCTGAAGTCTTTGCTTGTAGGACTCAAATTAGGCTTGATTGTCTCAACAATCAAGAGAGATTTACTTGTAAATGCTGCTTGTTCTATTTGCTCATTTCTCATATGAATGATGTATTGAGAAATCTCCAGATTTTTCAAGGGGTTGGCCTGTTGGTCAAGACCCGAGAGTACTTAGGGTTTGCTCCCTCCTAAGGTCTTAGGTTCAAAACCTCTCAGATTAGTCGAGGCGCGTGTAAACTGGCCCAGACATTTGAGTTATGCGAAAACAAGAAAAACCGTCAGGGGAGAAAGTAACTCACCGGCATTGATAGGAACAGAGGTCCAGCAGCCATGGCCATGTTTGAGGATGTAATTCTTGAGTCTTTGATCTTCATCCGGTGACCACAATCCCTTTTTGTGCTTCAGCTGTTTTGGCTTGTCTACTGCCTTAGTACTCCCCATTTTTGGGGGGACGGCAGAGAAAGAGAAATCTGTTAGTGATAATCAATCAATCACGAGTTGTAGAGAGAGAATTACAAGAGCTTTAGACAGGGAGAGATAGAGAGAGATGATGATGATCATGACAACGTTTATGACAATGAGGTTTGTGGATTTTAAAGGAAAAAAGATTAGTCGTACCACGCTCCTAATTTTCTCTCAATAAAAAAACTATCCAGGAATAATTAAAATATATAAAGACTTGTTTTTTATTTGAGGAGTATGAACAGCATTTTTGGAGAGAAATTTATAAAACCACCATTCCTCCCTTTGTGGTGTTAATAAAAAATTGTGTCTTTGTAATTGACTTGTGGAAAATAGAAAATTTATTAGGTGCTCCTGAGGCACTCCTTTTTTAACGTGTAGCACAAGGTTTTAAATAACAGCTTCGTGATACGTGACGGAAATCGGGTGCAGCGGTCGTGAATATTTTAAAATCATTTTTTTGAAAAAAAAAATTTAAATTGCTTAAAAAACTCGTAACGGTGGAATATTGGCCGTAACGGAAATGAACTGATTCTTGAATCGGATACGGACCGATACACAACGGAAACCGGCCGATACGCAAGCAATTTTTCCCTTTCACCGGTTTACTGAGGTGTAACGGTATCGGAGAGGTCAAAAACCGTTACGGAACGACCAATATTTAAAACCATGGTGTAGTGTTGAAATGAGTTGGGACATCATGTGACGGTGTCCTAAGAGTGCTGAATAATCTCTCGTGTAAAATATAGGTTCCCGTCTTAATTATAGTTTTGTCCCCTTGAGAGGATTTCTAGTACCAGCACTGCTACATACCCAGAAAATATACCCAGAAAGTATTCATAATTTGAAATTCAATATACCCAGAAAGTATTCATAATTTGAAATTCAATAGTCCAGTTTCACTTGAAATGAATCAAGACCGTTAAATTTCAAATTATGAATATATTTGGATACCCTGGGCTGGGTACCAAGAGTTTCTGTTTCTAGAACAGCTGGCCTTGGACCACAATGACTTAAATGGAACCGGTTTGTATTGTGTCACCAAACAGGCTTAAAAATTGTGATGACATAACATGTGACTCTATGACACCCCCCCTTCAAAACCTAATTGGTTGATGATGTAACTATGCAAGTAATGAATGTTTTTGTTTATGTTTTTTGACCGACTCCAATTAAGGAGAAAGAAAATGTTTTCAGAAGAGGATAATTTCAAAAGATGAATTAAAGAACTGTACAAGCTCCTTTTTTTACACTCTCGTTAGTTCGATATGTCTTATCGTTACTTACGAAAGCATATGTACGTGTGCCCAAAAATTTGGCATGTAACAACTTTGGCTACGCAATTTAGATAGTACGAGAGAGAAAACAACGTTGAATTCGCAAACGCGTTGCCGCATTAATCACTGTTGAATTCGCAAAAGCGTCACCGCATAAATCACAGTCCCCGCAAAAAAATTACTCAACTTTTGTCCGTATATGTACCACCGTCCATTGAAACTTTAATATCTCCATCGATTAGGAAATAAGTCTAATTTTGTGTCCTTGTTGCTTGTTCTAAATTGTCTCGTACAACAAAGAAAATACAAGGTCTGAATATTCTAATATTGGTCCTATTCAGTGCATAGTGATTAAGAGATAAAACGTTCCCCCTTTTTGTATGTGACAAGAAAAGTTAAAAAGTTGAATAATTTTTATATTTATCTAGAGTGTCTATTGTTTTTATTTTATTTGTTTTCGACTTCTTTTTATAAGTTTTTACAAAGAGAAGTAAAAAATAAATAGATAATTAATAGTAAAGAATAATTCCTTTTCAACAACACAAATTCTAACACGAATGTTACCCAACTAATTAGCAAGCAATTGAAACTTGGAAAACTTGCTTCAGAAAGCTTGTTCATTATAATATTTCTCTCTCTCTCTTCTCCGAAAACCCTAGTCACCACTAACATTACTCTTCCTCCTTCCCCTCCCCCCAGGGTTTCAATACCCATGGTGGCCGGTGGGAGGGGAGGGCCATGGTACTATTTATTTTCCTCGTTCGTTCTTTCTTTTTCTTTTGTCTCTCCAGATCAACGACTTGTCGTCTGATCTGAGAGGGTTATGTCTCTTGCTTTGTGAGAGTTGTTAGTTTCGTCTTTGGACGAATTTTCGTCTACAGATCGGGTACTTCCAGCCGTGGTTGCTTTACAATGGTATCTGTGCCAACAGTGTTCTTACCCGACATGATATCACTGGCAGAGCAACTCGTGGTGGCTTTGAAGATCTGTAGTTTTGGGAGTTCATTGGTGCGAGCATGTTTGGTTGGAGTCCATCCGATCGTCTGGGTATTCTTTGTCTTTTATCTTTAACTAGCACTAAGTCTCTTCTTTGACAGAGATCTTTGATTCTACGTATGAATCTTGTAAGTCAATTTGTTTGCGTCAGTCAACACAAATGGAAAACATGCAGGTTAGGGTGAAATACGTCGATTGTCTTGTGCGTTTCTTGTTCTCTATTAAGATGATTAGTTTGGTTTTGTCCAAGATCTTTGTAATGAATTCCGTTTTTGTAAGTGCCGTTGGGCGTTCATTAATATAATCTTCTCATTTCCGTGTCAAAAAAAAAAAAATAGCAAGCAATTGATTGTGGAAATTCCAAGTTCTGATTGTGATCACGAAGAAAAGATTTTGATCTTTAAATCACCGACATGATGAATTGGACAAACGGGCAATCATTTGTAAATCATTGACCAATTAGCGTACTCTTCTCACCTAGTATTTGATTATTTAAGAACAGAGAAACGTGATAATAAATTACTCCATTAACCCAAGAAAAACGTGAACATAAATAAGGGAGAGAAAAAAATCGTCCAAAATTTTTCTATCGAATACCTCATTGATTTTTCGGTACGGATCCGGGGATCGTGTAGTGCGGTGCCGCACTACATTTCTTTCGGTTTTGAATACTTTGTGTTAGCCCAAAGTTTTCTATGGAATACCTTATTGATTTTGATGATAAAAAAACATGAATAATTGATATTGAAATATAATTAATATTATGATATTTGATAATCATTTGAATATTTATTTATTTTGTAGGATTTAGTTGAGATACATAAGGAGAGATTCTATACCAAATCATTATCTCCAAAATAGCCAAGATTTTAATTCAAAGAAAAAAGATTAAGGACAAATCTTTTTCTTTTTCTTTTTTATTTGCTTAAGCACTCCAAATGAAAAATAAAATGTTGAAGGAACCTCAAAGATCATGGAAATATGAATGGGCTCTAGCTTATTTATTTTGGAAAGCTCTCTCTCAGTTCAAATGGCTAGAGCACAAGGGAAGTCGGTAAAATTCAAAAGTCTCTCACTGCCTTAATTGTATCCTATTGGTTCAATGGCTAGTGCAGCAAAAAAGAATGATTTGGCATGGCTTATTTTTTGTTCAATTACTCCCAAAATGCAATGGCTTATTTCCAAAGGTGAAGATGCTTCTAACGTTCATATTTTTGAAGAATAAAAAGGAACAGTTGTAGTAGCAAAGAAGTGGATAGCATTGGAGAAGAAAAGACATTCATATTGAGTTCCAAGATTCATTGTTTATTGAGAGAAAAACTAGGCTTCATAATGTTATTATCTACACTTTTGAGAGTATTTAATTTGTGAGATTTTGTTTGTAAAAGGGAGTGTGATCCCCTGTATATCTCTTGTGAGAAGTTATCTTTTTGTGAGTCATGATTTTGGAGAGAAAATCACTTGGCAGGTGTTACTAGCACCAGAGTCAAAACTAGTTGAGTTAAGTGTGGCTAACACTAGAGTCAAAACGAAGCGATTAGGGATATTGCTCGTTGTAAGGGTTTCTCTAGCACCCGCGAAGCTAGAAGGTGTTACTACTGGAGATAGTGCAGCAAATCCTAAGTTAGACACTTGGGGAGTGGACTAGGTCATGAGTTGCGGACCGAACCCCAATAAATCTTTGCGTTCGATCTCTCTCCTCCCTTCACTCTTTATTTACTGTCATATATTACTGCATCTGTGCTTGAATCGATTCAACTTTATTATTGGGTGTTGCATTTAGTTTTTTAGTTCCGCATTATGTTTGAGATACACAATTCAACACTTTGTTCGTGATGGGAAAAATCAAATCTAATATGCTTTGTATTTAGAGTGGGTCGCGTCCACGTTCCTGATCGATTGAACTGTTCACGACTCATAAGGTACTAATTCGACACGGGGCCAATGTTTATGAAAAGGCCCAGAAATTGTATGGTCAGTTGGATACGGGCTTCTGATCATGACTCATCGCCTTTGGGCCATGACCAACGATGTTTTGGGCCATTCAACGTCATCTACGCCTTCAAAAGGGGGATTATGCCGTTTTATGAAATATAGATTTGCCTATAACTTTTACTAGGAAATTTCGTTTTAGTTGCTGTCTGTTTTGATAACCTTATATTTCTTTCTAGTTCTTTATTCTGCAATTTATTTCCGAATTTCTGTTTTTGTTAATTTTTATAATTTGTTTGATTTAGGCTTGATTAGGAAGTCTAATATTTTGTTATTTGTTTCCTAGATGGTCTACGGGTTTTTTTGGCACAATAAGTATCATTGCAAACCCTGGGGCAAATTTGGTTGTTTTTTATCAATGAAAATTTGAGTATTTACTCAAAATCGTTTGTTCATAGATGCAGTACCTCTTACTTAAACTTATTCGAGTTTCTTCTTGCAACTAAGTTATGTTAATCATACGCTTCGCTGCATCACTTTGTCCCAATTTAGAAAGTGAAAAATCAAATCAAAGGGTTTGCTATGTGATATGCCAATTGGACTTGAACCCTCTTTTTGACCGAACCGTCAATGGCGGAGCTGGGATGTATTGTTACACACTTAGTCATATACTTGTTTAGTCATATAATCGTTCAGTAGAACCCTCCGCTTCCTCCTCTCAATCCTCTCTCTCCCAAATCTTAGTAATTTGAGATGATTTTGCAAGACATGTTCACAAGTGCACACGCATTATTTACTTAGGTTGCATGATGTTCTGAGAAATTCTGAAAAAATGTTGAATATACATTCCAATTTACATCCAAACTTTGTTTCATCAAAACCTTTGTTTCGTTTGGAAAAAATAAAAAGTCATGGAGATATTATCTTGTGGTGACGAAAGTCACACAAATTATTTTTTATAATCCAAACCGTCTATTTTTAAATTTATTTTTTTTTACATCATTATTTTTTTTTATTTAAAAATCATTTTTTGGATAAAAGTGAGTAAAAAACCTTCGAAAATTATCATTAGTGTAAAAAAAAAATTTGAAAGGCCATGGGATGACACGTGACACTTCCCCTCGTGAACCATAAAGAAATAGTATGAGTTTCACGGGCCTATTTGATTTTCGAAATCATGAGTCCATACGAGTTGGTTTGGTTCTTGATTTAGCATAGAAACCTAAACAATCCAATACATGCTCACTTCAAACAAAAAGGCATTTCAACTCCGTTGTTCAGTTGCAGTATTCAGAATTTATTCTTATATTTGCTTTTTGAAAGCCACCGACACTTTCTGCTTGACTTCGGAAAATTTATTATTTTGTGGAATTCCTCTAGGAAAAGGCTTATTTGTATTTCTAAGATAACACGATTTTTCTCATATTGTCCAAAACTATTTTTCCACGTAGATACGGAAACTATTTGTGTTTTGTGTTCAATAATAATTTTTTAAAAGCATTGCAAATAAATGTTGTTGTTATTTTCATCCGATCGTGTTTATACACATATATGTTTTATGATCATAAATGTTATTTTGATTTTTTTTTTACCGATAAAAATCAATTAAATTATTGAGTAGATAATCACATCATTAGTTAAAAAATCGGAAAGGCCATGGGATGAACGTGACACTTCCCAGACCGTTAACTTTAAAGAAATAGTATGAAGTTTGAAATAAATCTGAATAAATTAATCGAAATCATGCAGTAAACCATACAAATTGTTTGGTTCTTGATGAACTATAGTAACCTAAACAAAACCAATACAGCTGAATTCAAACTATTATTTTTGAACTCCGTTGTTCAATTGCAGTATTCAGAATTTATTCTTATATTTGCAAACAAGCCAATACATGCTCACTTCAAACAAAAAGACTTCGGAAAATTTATTTTGCAGTATTCCTCTAGAAAAGGCTTATTTTGTATTTCTAAGATAACACGATTTTCTCATATTGTCCAAAACTATTTTTCCACGTAGGATCCAAACAATCATGATTTCTAAGAAACCATTCATTTCAAAAACATTTTTCCACGCAAAGAAACATTGTTTTTGTTCAATTCAATAATATTTAAAAGCATTGCAAATAAATGTCCCGGGGTTTGTTTAAATGTCGTCCAATATTTTATAAAATGAAATGTTTTGTTCGGCTCGAATGTTTTAATTTTTACCGATAAAAATAAATTAAAATTGTAGAACACATCTTTTCGTTCAAAACACAATCGAATGATTGAGATCGTGGTTCATTGTAAGGTCATGTTGATGAATAGTATTAAGAAGTTTGAAATAAATCTGAATAAATTAATATAACAACTAAGCACTAAACCCCAAATTGTTATGGCCAAATCCACCATGAACTATAGTAATAAAACAAAACCAAAACAGCTGAATCTCCAAACTCTTATTTTGTGAACTCACTTTGGTAAACAATCATGATTCGAAACCATTCATTTCATAAAACACCTATTGTACGGTTTAGACTGTGCCACCTCATTGGTAATGTTAACATTTTTTAGTTTTTTTGTAACTTTTCAGAAATATGATTCGTAATATTTTCTATGATTCGTAACATTTTGTTGTGTCTCGTAACTTTTATAAAAAAAAAAAAAAATCGTAACTTTTTGTAGGGGCGTGTATGATACACACCAAATAAGGGGTGTGTATTGTAGCCTATTTATATTTGGAAATTAGAAAATTGGAGGAATTATGTATTTCTAACAGTATTAGTACTAGTTTTTTTGGTACAAGTACTCGTACTTTGATATCCTACTTTAAAAATTAAAAAAAGGGTACATTGGATTAACCATTTTATCACTAAAAAAACATTTTAAAATTAATGAACGGCTCGAATCTTTTGTGAAGGTCCCGAAAGTGGATCCCGCTAACCTATCTGTGCACCATTGGTACACTTTCATTGGTTCCACCGCTTAATTTGGGTATTTTGATCCTTAGTCCACTAAAAATTGAAGGAATTGAGGCCCGATTGGCTGCAGCATTAGAGGGGTATTAAGTTATACCCCTTATCCCGGTCCCCACCGGTTAATCCTTGGTTTGGGAAAAAATGGAACCCGGATTAATACCCCTTACTATCTTATCCCCCCTTACTATTTAATCCCACCAAAACGTATCCCGCATCCAATCGGGGCCTGAAGGAATAATATGAATCATCATTTTGGACTAGTTTATGAGTACTTAAAAAAACTGTTTCTTATTAGTCTACTATGTAAGATGCTTTAATACGAAAACATTTCTTTTGTGGATCTCATATATATAACAGACTTGTTGAGAAAATTCAAGGCAAGGGACTTTGTATTAAATTTATTAAGTAGGTAAGAAATATCATAATTAATTATTTTTATAGGTATTTGACTTGCTAATCGTGATAAGCATTGTGCTTAATGTCGATACAATGAGTTTATAGAATCATAATAATTGAATTATAAAACTGTGGAAATAACCGTGTCGCTAAATGATTTGATGATAAAGTAAACACAGTAGTTTAGAGAGCTTTCATATAAAGTCCGTACAAAAATATTGGGTATTTTTGTTTTTCATTAGTTTATGCTAGTAAAAATGAATATAGTATTTTTGTTTTTCATTAGAGCTTATATAATAAATCCAGCAGGGAATCTGACTTTTAAGAATATTAGATTCCAATAATTTAAAAAAGCCTGTTTCTGTTGTGCTTTACACTTTATCATTTCGTATGCAAATTGCACATTCAATTTCTTTTTTTACCATATTTATTCTGTTTGGTGGTGTTGTCTCCAATGTGGATATAATATGCCTTCCTGGTGCTGAATGGAAACAACACACGTTATGTGGACAGAGACGCAACTAGGATTTCAAGGGGACTAGAATATGAACAACGAGATTTTAATTTTGAAGGTTCAAAATCTTAACGTTTAAATGTCTAATAATACCATAAACAAAACACAATATATGGGTGTCCTTTTTTTTGCCCTTTTGGACCGGCAAAGAGAATATTTATAATATATTGCAAAAAGAGAAGATATAAGCCTAAGGAAAAATCTAAAATTTAAGTTTAAATATCACCCATAATGAATTTTATATATGACAAGAACAAAATTCGTAACATTTTTGTTTGTTTCGTAAGCATACTAAACTTTAAGATAAAAATTATAACTTTTCTCAAATATGATTCTTTCACAACTTTTGTACTTAGCATTCAAACATGATTCGAACATTTTCTTTTGATTCGCCCGTGTGTTTCGAACAATCGTGGGTCTCGTAAAGAAAAAAATTATAATTTCTCAAATATGATTCAAAAATTGTGTGTTTATAATATTCTTGGGTTTCGAAACTTTAATTTGTTATAAACTTCAAAAGCAAACACCAAGATATTGAACAACAACAATCCAACGCAACAACGACAACATAAACATCACCAAAAAGCCCCAATTGTAGTAAATATCAAACACCAAGATAGCAACAACAGGCACCAGAGCAACAAACGACAACATAAACATCACCAAAAAGCCCCAAAAATATCAACAAAACAGAGAGAAAAATAGCAGAAACACACAAAGATTATAGGGATTACAGGGAGGCCGACCATGTAAACTTTTGGCGCTTGAAAAAAACTAATCTAGATAATTATAGAGATGGCCAAATGGGGGAGGCCCTGCCCCCATTAGCCCTTTGGTAGTTCCGTCATTGTATGTGGAATTAACAATTGGAGAGTCCAATCTTATTATAATTAGTACGTATAATTTTTGTTTCAAAGATATTCACTACCACAATGATGGGTTCAATTTGACTTAACTTGTTGATATATACAAGAAGCCCTGTTTACTTAAACTATACAAAAGAGAATGAGGAACTAGGAAGGCCGTGAAAGTATGAAGTTCTCGGTGTTTTGTTTTTGGTAGATGGTTGAGACCCCCTATAGGTGAGATGACAAATAACCATTTTATTACAATTTCGTTTTACTGAAGGCACAACTGCACAAGAGGTTTGTAGTTGATCACCTTTTGGTTCATTTATTGGCATTTACAAGTGCATCCAAGGTTTTTTCCTTACTAAACTTTGAATAGCAATTGGGCATGATGAGTAGATGGACCACTGGCTCATTTATTCTATGTAATTATAGGGAATTGATATTGGCACTTCTTTTTTTTTATCTCTATTCATTAAGAGTAACTTTACCTAATAAAGACAAAAAAAAGGGAGTGCCAATAGAAAAAAATGGAGTGGCAATATCGCTTCCCGTAATTAAAATAGAGATAGTCATTGATCTACCCAATTAAAATTGAGATAGTCATTGATCTACCCAATGGGCTTGTATGACTGTGTTCTCCCTAATCCTTCCCATTATTCTTTAGTTCCGTGTTTGGTGCACTTGGGATTAGCTGCGGGACTTGACAACATGAGACTATTTGTCCATTTAGAGCACGTTTGATTGTTGGACAATTTCTAGGAAGGATTGGATAAGATGTGATTAAGAATGGGAATAGAGGGGACATGGGAGGTCCACATGATAATGGATGAGATTGTATGAGTACTGAGATTAGTTGTACTATGTTTGGTTAGAGTGAGATAAAGATGATGAAGATCTTTTGGGACCGTTGGATGTGGAGGGAATTATTCGGAGGGAGGGGAGTAGGAGAGTAGCTAATATCATCCCTCCCCCAGTAGTAGTTCGGTACTAAATAGACAAATAATACACCATCAAACAAGCCCTTAAGTACCCCACGTAGGGGGTTAACTAATACCACAGGGATGGGTGGTATTGGCTAGTCCATGTCCTTTGAATTATCTCCCTCTTCATCCAACGGTTAATCTCTCTAAGCAAATACAATACTACTAATCCCAGTATTCATATAATCTCATTAATTATCCTATGGACCCCACTTGTCCTCATCCTTAATCTCATCTTTGTTGGAAATTTGGTGTGAATGAAAAGGGGCATTCAGAGGGTCTTACGAGACAACCAAAGGGACCCCACGAAGTGCAAAATACGTGTGATCAAATATACTGGTTAATACGCGAGATACTCCCCTCCATGATGAGACTTGATGGCATTCAAATCTCTGTGGCAGTTTCTTCCAGAATTCAAACGCAGCTTTATTACGTGGCAATTTTGATTTTGCAGAATTCATTGGCAGAATTGAATCTCGTATTCATTGGGGAGGCTCCCCATTGATTTTCGTAATGAAGGCTCCAGCTCCTCCTTTTGCTATATATTGGCAGCTCTGCCATTGGTTCATTATCAGAAATTCGAGCAACACAAATACTCCAGAAATTCGTCTTTGTGAGAGAAAGGTAGACGCTGTTTCAGTTCGCCAAGGCAGTCAACATCGGTGTTCTGTTGGCCGTGGTTCTAGCCGTTGTAGCCTGGGACGAAGACGTCGGTTCAACCTACAACACCCACGGTAGGTGGCGCATCTTTGTTAAGGAGAGTGTGATCTCACACGACTCGGCAGTTTGTATCTCTATTTCCATATTCTGTCAATTTATGTTATTGTAAATTTCAATTGTAATCTGTTCATGATAATATATATCAGACGTAATTGTTCTTTGGAATTCGTATTGCCACTGTAATTTTTCCCAACAATCTTATCTAATCCTTCCTAAAAAGAGTGACAATTAAACGTGCCCATAGGGATTCAAACATGAGATCTCTTCCAAAGAAGTCTTGTACCCAACCATTTACTTTACCCCATTTGTTCAGAGCACCTTTTGTTGCAACATCAACATTATAGAGGACAGGACATGAATTTTTTGGATTGGGGTTGTCTTTACCATCAGAGTGTCTACTGGTCATCTCCGGTCAGCTAGGCACTAGCGTGGTTGGAAGGAGCTTAACCCGGATTAGATTCAAGATTTCCAAGGGAGGCCATCCAAGTTGAACACCACCACATATGACGCTATGACGAACACCACCCCAAATATGACGTAATCTATAAAAAATTGTGGGGGAATACTTTAGTTTCCTACTAAAACAATTGAAATCTGGTTTTGTATTTTCCAAAGCAATATGTTGCAAACTTGCAAATGAAATCTAGTTTTGTATTTTCCAAAGAAAATGCCACTATTTTCTAGTGACGCATGTGGTAGTAGAGTAATCATTAGTAGTTGGGTTTAAGGAATTATATATCGTAATCGAAAACCGGGGTAATTCGTGTCGGTTCCACTTTCCTGTACTATAAGGGAGCGTTAACTGTGACGAAATTTAGGCCACGCCGCGCCATATTGATACTCTTAACCCGTTGTTAATTAGGAAAAGTAAAGATTAGTTAAGGCGATAAGAGAAAGTTGGCATAACAAGCACGGGCTTGTTCATGCCTTTGTCACCCCTTTTTGGCCTTAATGATGGGAAATACTAAAGAATTCCCCTCTCTGATCACTTTATCCACAACCTTTCGGATAATTTTTAGAAAGTGTTGGATAAGATTGGATTAAGGATAGGAATAGAGGGGATAAACAAGTCCAATTGATAATAAATGGGAAAATGCCAACAAGTGCAACATTGCACCCGTTGAGAGTACGAAAAAGTACACATTTGGATCGACACTTGTATTTTAAAGTATTAGTAAATCTCTCATATGGGGTACTAAATGGACAAGAACAATGTTGTGGTGACCGTGTCTTAGTGCGACATTTTGCGTACCATGCGAGGTGTTACCATGAAGCATTTGTGGAATGAGTCTCGCTACATGATGAATGGGGCTCATTCTACCATACAATTGTCACACCTCACATGATACCTAAAATGTGGTACTTAGACATGGTCAACGTGACAAATGGGGCTCATTCAACCCCCTCTCATGTGATGTGGGTCTATCCTCAATACCACCTCTCTTATCATGCAACCAAACGCGTTCCACATTTTGCCTAAATTAATTATTTTTTACTGCTGATGATATTATTGGTATTTAGCTAATCTTTTGTTATCTTTTCAGCAAAAAAAAAAAAAAGATTATTTATTCGTCTCGACGAGAGGATCTGAAAAGTTATGGAAATATCAACAGATCGAAGTTTAAAAATAAAAGAAAAGACAAACGAAAATTAGAAAATTGTCTTTTTTGAACTTTTTCTGTCTTAACTTTTGTTTTCGGTTTTAGGCATAATTATTTATGTGTTTCTTTCTTAGATTTCTCTCAACGAAACGAATTATTTTTAAAAAAATACTTGAATCTAACAAAAAAAAAAAACACACACACACATTTAGTTAATTCAGGAGATACACCCCCTTAGACTTGGCGGAAGTTGCATGTAGTCCATTGCCTTTGCTGAAAATTGAAGTTGCAATTCAAGTGAACAGTTTGCTTCAGATTGTTACAAAAACTAGGTGAAAACCCAAAAAATTAATACCTCTTTCTTGTTTAAAGGGAAAAAGATTAATGTATAGTCATTCACCCCCACAGGATTGGTCTAATGGTCAAAGATTGGGATTTAGGGGTTTGTTACTTTAGGGGTTTGTTACTTCCTAAGATATTTGGTTTGAAACCTTTCCGGTGCCATTGGGCCACTCTGTACTAGGCTTTGCCCTGCTTTAATCAGGATCCACGGTAGTAGACGGTCGAACTGAGCCCCCAAAATTAGTCGAGGTGTACGTATTACGTAAGTTGACCTAAACACTTAGTTATCAAGAAAGACAAGCAACCTGACATTTTTTCTCTCTCTAACTTTTTCTCCTCCTTTTCTTTAAACTTTATCAGTAGCTAGGGTTTCATCGAGGGTAGGGCCTTAGAGCAACTCCACCCCTTACTCATATTTTTACTCAAATTTGAGTCAAAATTTGAGTAAAAACTTCATTTGATATTGTGTACTCCAATGGGCAACCTCAAATTCAAGTGCAAATTTGAGTAAAAGGTTCATTAGTGGCAAAACTGTAAATATGAGGGTGTCAAATTTGCTTTCAAAATTTGAGTAAGAGTTTGAGTCTAACTCTATTTGAGTTTAAGTTTGAGTAAAAACTCAATTTGGTATAAGTATGGGTAAGGAGTGGAGGAGTGTTTTAAGGACTTTTACTCAAATTTTGAGTTTGAGTAAAAAAAAGAGTAGGGGTGGAATTGCTCTTAGTAGTAAGATCCTTCTAAAATGGTTTGCTACCTAGACGGGAGCTTGACGGGGGTTTGCTCCCATCCAGACAGGAACCCGCTCCTAAATAGGATGGGAGCTTCCACACTAATCTTAAAGACGAAATTCTCACTTCTTTTTCCAAATATGCAAGGAAGAGGAAAAAGAAAAAAGAATTAGGTAAGATTTAGGATTCTTTCTCGTCTTGTATTCTACAACTTATCTATGTGTTTAGTCCATATATTTGGCATAAAAAAATATATTGGGGTGTCATGTTTTTTTTTTTCATTTTTCATTCATTGGGATGTCATTTATGGAGTCCCCTTCCTATCCAAACTCCCTTAACTTAGTTAAGTTACGGACCTCCACTTTTCGGACCAAATTTCGACGATCCGAACCGTTATATGTGTTTAAAAGGTGTTTTCAAGGTCCAACGCGAAGATTTGGCAAAACAAAATACTCGGAAGGGCTTGATCGGAGCAATTGGGAAGGTGGAGGTCTGTAACTTAACAGAATGCGGGAGTTTGGATTGGAAGCTTGGTGGTCATTTATGACTCATATATATATAATGTTTGTATACGTAGCTATAAAAACATATGTACGAGACATATAAATATATCTATAAGTTTATTCATATATACATTTATTTATTAAATATTCCCTCGCCGCTCTCAACCTATGAAGTTCCTACATACCCCCGCTCTCCCGCACCCGCCCCCGTCCCCGCTCTCGCTTTGTACAACTAAGGGTGGGGCTAGCCCCTCCCCTCCACTTCCGTCCCCCTCCTCCTCTTCTTCCCCTCCTCTCCTAGCTCTCCCCTCCGTCTGTGTGCTCCTCCCTGTTCATCCATTCCTCGACCACGTTCACGTTGCCTTTTTTTTTTTTTTTTACCTGTTGGCACAGTCTCCTGTAACGGTCTCCGTCCAAGGTGTTGTACCAATGTCTTGGGTTCAGATCGGTGCAGTGGAGGCGGCGAGCTGTGGTCTCGGTGGCCGCCGGCAAGTTTGAAAAGTTTGAGTTCAGGAAGTTTGACAAAATGGCAGCGATCTTCTTCCTAAAAAAAAAAAGAAAGAAAGAAAGAAAGACAAGCAACCTTGAAATTCAATATTCTTAATTCCTTACCAATTCTCTTTCACAGAATATCAAAATGGGGTTTCCTAGTGAAATCTGCACCGTATCATATTGAATCAAATTGAGGTTATTATTATAGTTTAATCTTAACGTCAACTACAACTTGTAAACCCTATATATCACTTAGACAAGTGCAGAAGCTTCTAAGGGCAATTGGGCTATAATAATATAAAACATCAAAAACCCAACGATCATTATCAGCTGAATAACAAACACTTTCCATCTCATGAGTTGTTCAGTCATTTAAAATGTAAAACACCGACTCTTTCTATGGAGTCACCAACGAGCAATTTTTGTCTTGACATTCACGTAAGAATCAAGCAAGCAAAAGGCCATTCTCATCATTCATTGACTTGGTGAGCTTGAGGAAAAAGCTCAGCCTTTGACTCTAGGTTTTTACAAATCACTGTACCGTCTCATTTGAGTTGTATGACTAAGAAGTAAAAACCCTTCCCTATCTTGATCACCTCATGCTGATAGAAAGTTTTTCATTTTTCTGTTCTTTTGTTTCTTTCGGCAAGGAGTTGATATAAAGTTACGACATGGTATATCGATCTAGCTAGTCCTGCCCGCCGGCTGAAAGTAGCATCTATTTTAGCTGTTCTCTTGTATGACATCGCAAGCATTCCATTTCGCATTCCATCATTGCCAGCTCGGTGCAAGAACAACTGCGTTTCTCATACTTCGTTAGAAGGGTACCCCAATTCTTGAAGTTTCTTGAACCGAGATGTCCAGTCTCCAACCAGTCACATCCAACGCCCATGTAGGCAAAAGGGTAAGTATCCGACACCATCTTGTACATCCAACTTGGAAATCATCCACAACCAGGATGCAACCATGATGAAATCACTATCTTGCATGTCAGATAGTTGGTGTGAAACGTTTTAGCTGCGTTTTCATGTCGGATGACGAAAACGGAGAGGATTCACATTTGACCAGATAGTTCTATTCATCTACTTTCTTTGCACAGATCTCACCTGGCAAGAAAATAGAAGCACCCAGAATTACTCCGCCAAAGTAATCCAGTTGCCCTGGCAAGACACCAATTTTTCTAAACGATTTTTGGGAGGGCATTCTATCTTGTAATTATCCAATCATGACAACTCGCCTGGAGTACGTATAAAGACAAATGATTCATACATAAATCCCCAAGAACTAAAAAAATTCCAAGGAAAAAAAAAAAGAAGAAATAACATTTGATTTGTAAGAATGCTGTCATTACTTGAAACAATCAGAGACTACAACGGTAGCAGAAGTACAAACCCCGCCTAAATTAGTGTGCATATCAATAAGGAGAAAAAAAAATCCCCAGATTAGAGCATTGCATAATGTAGATTCGTATCCTCCTGTCGTCGACAAAATTTAAAACTGAAACGAACCAACTTGAATTGTCCATTTCTCCTTTAAGATTCTGGTTCTGGTAAAGTCTCCTGGAGTTCATGGAATTTATTCATGGATCATGTTGAACTGAAACCTAGACAGCTGCTGAGGAATGGTGGATATAACAGGCCCGTATCTCTGCCACCAAAGAAACAAGAAGGGTTTTAGGAGTTATTTCATGAATAGCTAATTAAATCAGATCCAACACAGAAACCGACATGGTATTGGGAGGAGATGAAGGTACAGAATACAGTAGACATTCCGAGGAAAACAAATCATGAGAATAAATGTTAGGGGAATCAACGATCCAATGCAATGACACAATAACTTTGACTCTTACAATCTACGAAGGCCAAACAGAAATCTTCATATAATTGGAAATGCATAATAGTATCCACTTCAGTATGACTTTTCGAAACCAGGAAGCGCTGCTTCCAACCATACCTGAACGTTATCATAGAGTTCAAACAATGGAACTGCAAGAAGTTTCAAATTTTTTGGCACGGCGAAGTACTCTCTTTCAGAAAGGTGGACAAGGTAAAGCTTCTTACATTCCTGCATTACCAGGCACAAGGCACCAATGAGAAATTAAAATATTACGCAAACAAGGGAGCAGGGAAGCAATCCATTCAAATGAAGAAGATAATCTATCTAATTTACAAATAGATTGAAATTACAGCACAATATCATGTATTTCATATGCTCACTTTAGGTTTTGAAATGTGGGGAGGGCAGTACGGATACATATTGGTTTCAAAATTTGGTCGCCACCAGACAGCTACACACTCACCTATCTGCAATGGGAGAACAAAATCACCATAGTAAGCATCCAATAAGACTGACCACCTAGTACTCTTGCCAAATGAACAAGAATAAGGCATCCAGTCAAAAACATGTGGTGACAAGTCCAAAAAAATATAAATGAACCAGCATCCACAAAAGTACCATTCTAGCTAATAATACCTGCCAATCTGGTTGCAGAGTAGGTGAATTTGCACCAAGTTTGCTATTTAGTTTTCTTTTCAAACCTTCAATCTCTGCAACATTGACAAAGGAGCATAAGAACTAAAATGAACTTTCAAACGCTGAAAAAAGTTACACTTCATCAACAATCATACAAGGGAAGCAGGATAACATCGCACCATTCTCCCCAGGTTTCAGACGCCCACCAGGAAGTTTGCAAAATGTGTTTCCAATTTGCAGAAGAAGAATATGAGGATGATTATGCTCCTGCACCTGTAAGATTGCGCACCTATTCATTATTCAACTGATAACAAAACGCCGAACATTAAAGTCACGATCAACATTAACTCGATTTAACTCGATTTAGCCCTATGGAAATATAAATAAATGATATGTGTTGATGCATATAGCAGAGTATTGATTTAGCTTAGGGCAGTAAGGAAAACGAGAGGGTAGTCATTAGCAGGTGATCCGTAAGCACGAAAAACTTCATTCACTCATTCGAACGTGAAATTGAAGGAAAACATACCATACCTTGGAAGTTATTTCCATATCAATCAAACACCAGGTACATTATAGAGGTATGCATATTAGAAATACACACATGCAAACTCCGATAACAAATAATGTTGTCAGCCAATCTTCTGTCATGTCATGTTCACAGTAGTACACAGCACACAAGGATCTCAGTTAACAGCAAGGTAAGGGCAAGGTTATGTAGTCTTCCCCACTTCTTTTCGGAGAGGTTAATTTATTTGACTAGAAAGGTTAGGAGAGCATAAATCACGCTCACTCCAGGTCATGACCTCTTAACATTCATAGTAGTCATAATTCCCAAGAGAATAAAAAGCAGATGCTAGTTACCAGACAGGCAGACACTATATAATACACCACGCATCTGTTTAAACTTGTAAATATATCTGACAAAAGTTTATCATGCCATTATAAACAAGAGCTAAAGTAACATGCCAGTGAAATTTGTAAATTGATAAACGTAAAACATGGATCTTCAGTTCTTCACCATGACCATCAGGTCTATCCTAGGTAACAGATAGAGACGCTATCCGGAGATGTTTGAAACAGCCCTAACAGTTTCTGAATCCGAGAGGGAAAAGTTAAGCAAGTTAAGCTGTGTTAAGAACACCTGATGTAGCATAATTGTTTAAGATTGGAATTGTAGAGGAAACAATAAAATAGCATAATATCCCAGTACTAATTTAGGTTGTCTAGAGAGTGAATAGTACTCCGTGGACAGCAACAGGGCCAATAGTGACAGAAAACAAGAAATAAAGCAAAGAATAGAAGAAGATAGATCTACGAATCACTCCTAGAAGCCTTTGGCATCACACCTAGGGTTTGATTGCATCATACTATCCATTAAAGAGACTGTAAAGCTCTGAATGTTCTGAAATCTCTATAAAATAAGAAGCATTACATTACACGTATAGACTTGGAGACTTCCTAAACCAACTAAAACAATAAAAGGAAACTACTAATTTCCGGAATGTCCAAAACCAACATGATACTAAAAACAACTCACAATAAATAAACCAAACAAATAATTTAACCCATAAAATAACCCATGGGCGACCCCTACGGCCCATTTACAAAAATCTAAAATAACCAAAAGGCCCCAATCTGAAAAATTGTGCAGTGACATTCTGATTCAAAATAAAAAAATCAAGACTCTACTATGACTATTTCTTTGGCTGTCATGCTTTCTTTAGGTCCCATCTTGAGATCATGTGAATTTTCATACACCGAGGCTTCCTTAAATTTACTTTTCCTCGAGCAGTTGAGCCTCTCACAGCCACCATCAGAACCATTATACAAAATCCCCAAGTCTGTTATGTAACTTTTGCTCAGGGCTAGCAGTTCAAGTTGCCCAATTCACTTGTCCTATTGCCATACCAGATCATCAGGGTGAAAAAACATAATGTCAACAGACCAAATAGCAAACAACGCTGCGAGCCTGCATCAGCTTTTGTACTGACACAAAGTCGATAAACAATCTCGGCAGTTAAAGAAAAATTACATGATTTTGACATGATTTGAATGCAGAGGATTCCAGAAAATAAAAAAAGTGCAATCCAACTAATTACATAATCGATTCTTTCCTGACAATGTCTTTTCTTGCATGATGAAAGGGAAGGACACCACATAGAATGAACAACAAACGTTTACAAGCACATTGAAATCCACTAGTTTCTATGACTGATGAAATCAAGCACCAGGTAGAAGACCAGAACCATCTTGATTCTCTTCCGGCGGATTGATGCAAGATCAACGAAAAGGCAGAACAAAATATTTTCATCCTATCTTTCAATATCTACCCTTGAATTCTTATCTAAGTATATCGCCTTTTTTGAAACCTACTACGTCTTAGTCAAGCCTAGCCTTATTTCTATTTTAGGAGCCCGAACCAGTGAAAATTTCAAGTTTAACATCCGAAGGTTGCTCATCAGACTTCCAAACAAAACCCAAACAGTTTAGTCAGGAATGAGAAATCAAAAATCACCAAACCGTTCTTCTAGATCATTACGAGTGTACAGGTAGTTGAAGAGAGAGAGACAAAAATCAAATATGGTAATTCAACTTCGAAGAGTAACTCCGCCTGTGCCGTGCTTAGAGTCTTACATTGTTTACAGGCTTACAGCCGGTCCCAAGCCCGGACAAAGGAGGAGGGTTGTGTGTTAGGTAGCTGACAGCCAGCACGTAAAATGACCATTAGATCTCTATGACATGAATCGTAATATGAATACGCGAAAGCTCAACGGAAAAACAGGATTCATGTAGCCGACCCCAATTGATTGGGACATAAGGCTCAGTTTGGTTTGGTTTGGTTTAACTTCTAAGACTAAAACATAAACCAAATGTTTCAAGTTGAAGTTAACTTCTAGTATCCCATCAAATGGTTCCATCAAAGAATAGTTCAACAATAACCAAATGCAATCACAAACTAAAAATGTGTAGATATACGTGAGAGAGATAAAGAGTACCAGCAGAATTGCTTCAACGCTAGTCCGCATGCCTTCTTTCGTATAACTGTTGTCAAAGAACAAAATTAAGGAGTCAAATCTCAATAACCCTTGGAAACAAAAACATACAAGGAAAATAAACTTGGAAGAGAAACTTCCAACTGGTGCAGAACACTTGCAGGCAGCAATATAATCTAGGGTTTCACTACAAAACTAAACTAAAGATGGCTTTTGTCCCTTTTCGAATTCTATTCTACAAAGGTAAGTTGTTACTTGAGTTTCATTCGAGCAAGGCGATCGGCGACGGAAGTGTCTTTCTCCATCTTCGGCTCCTTGGTCCCGAACGTGTAGCTCGATAGGGGATACGTGTTCACCGGCTGTGCCACCCCCATCTCTCTCTCTCTCTCTCGTTGCAGGTGGCCTGACCGGCGATTGAGAGAGGAGGGGTTTTGAGAGCTCCGACCAAAACAAACAACTGGTTTTTTTTTTTTTTGACCTGTGAGACAATCTAACAAAAACTGGTTTACACGGCGGTTTTTTTCTTTGGAAGAGTTTTGGGCCCTGTCGGGCTTGTCTTCATTTGTCAGCTGGCCCGCTCGTCTACCAGAAATGAAGAGATTTTATTACGGGCCGGTACCACTGTCTTCAATCATTCTTTTTAATTAATACTAACTCTATTAAGGTCAATCACTCACTTAGGATGCACTTTCCTATTATAAGGTTTTAGTAGTTTAGGAACTTTCGTAAGGTACTTTAGGATTTTAGACACTTTCATAGGGTAGCCTAGGGTTTAGGTTTATGGTGCACTTTCCTATTTAGGGTTTTTAGTGGTTTAGGCACTTTTAGAGGGTACTCTAGTATTTTAGGCGCTTTCATAGGGTACCCTATGATTTAAATTTAGTTACTTTCATAAGGTACCCTGGGGTTTAGGTGGGGTGGGTACAGAGAGAGAGTGTGTGGGAGCTTTTTTACCCAAGGCTTGACTTTTCCGCCACTTTTGTCAAAAGAGTTGCTCGCCCATCTGGAGCGCGCGGAGCTTTGTTTCCAAAATGCTGGAGCGCGTGGGAAATGGAGGTCCAAAAGTGGACCGGCCGGTAAATAACCCAAATGACGAGCAGTGTATGGGCCCTGTAAGATCCGTAAGATCAGGCCCGTACTTCTTCAAGGGGCCCATTGTCCAAACCTTGAGATTACCCAATGGAAGCACCAACCAGATAAATAACAAAGAAAAATATGATCTGTTATCACATTTTGTATTTTCAGTATTTTTTGTATTCTCTCACAAGTCATTATCCTCACATACATCAACTGGTTTAACAATTTTCAGTCCAAAAATACCGAAAATATTGTAAGGGAAACTCATTATTCATAATGTCGAATTGATGATCCTAATTACTTGTATGTCTTGAAAAGTTATTTAAGTAAATAAAACAATAACATAATAGCAAGCATATGATACACAAAATTTATTATTATTATTATTATTAACCGGATGTTCGGACCGGGCTAACATTTTTTTGGATAAAATTAAAAGAAACAAAAGAAACACATAATCACCCTAAAAATGAGGGGGTCCGTAATAATTTACACCCTTTTAGAATCTATCAACATAGTTATTAGGTGATTTGGCACTAAAAAATGGTGCCCGATGCATGCGAGTGGAGTTTTGTTCACTCTCTTTTAGGGAAGGTGAACAAAATTGCACTCGATGCATTGGGATTGTGGTTTGTTCATTTCACGATCAAGATCAATAGTGCCCAAATTCATCGGACTCTCAATTTTCTTCCTCTTCAGCCTCATCCTTTCATCTTCAAACCGGCTCTTCATTTTCATTTGTACTAGTATTAGGGTTCAATTTTTGTCCAAGACAGAGGGGAAAAACGTTATTTTTCTCAGGAAAATTGATACGCGCCCCCGACACATCCCCCCTCTCTAATTGGAGTACTTTTTTATATTAATTATGTTATATATATTAATTCATTTCTTTATATAAATTCATTTAATTATTTAATTCATTTCTTTAAATTAATTCATTTAATTATTTAATTCAGTTTTTTAAATTATTTCTTAATTTATTTATTCAATTTTTTATTTAATTATTGTTGATACCCCATTTTGCCCCGCTGCTCCGGATTAACAAAAAAAGCCTATTATTTTTAAGTCCGATGAAGCGAGACGCGTGAAAAGACATCGGCAACCTCATATTGTAAAATACTCGCCACTACATGAAAAATAACATATCACGAGATCCGATCGGACAACATCGACCGTTTGTTTGAGTCTATACACTACATCGGAAATATTGGTAGAATGGGGGGGAAAATACTGTCACTTGGCAACTTAGCACATTTATCCACTACACCTTTGTTTGAGTCTATACACTTAATACTGGATCGCACAAATGTGTCGTGGATAACGGCTTAACACCACTTGGCGGTGCCCCAAGACTGAATAATTTTTTTCAGAGAAAATATGTGTATTTCTATACTTCTACTTCTACAGGTTTTTTTTTTTTCACACGAATTTAAAAATTTCTATTTGCACCCAAAAAAACTCTCAGTTGTTCCACCAACAAAAAACTGTTTTTTTCCAAACATCGATACATGTCATTCTCTCACAACACATCACATAAAAAATCGTGAAAAACCAGTTTTTTCAAAAAACTGGGTTAGTGGAACACCCAATGTTTTTAATCAGTGCATAAACACGAAAGTTCTTCAATTTTGCTGCCATTTAACCACTCAACTTTGATAAATTGAGAAATACTATATATGAAACAAGAGGGAGTACACTGCTACTAAGGTTAAAACAACCATCTATTTCAATATGACGAAAAAGAAGTAAAAGAATCAATTAATCATAGATAAGTTTTGGACGGCCCAGATTTTTAGGGGTAATTTTGCCACGAGGGTATTGCCACGAGGTGTTCGGCATCCCCCGAGCCGTCCAAACATATTTTGGACGCCCCAGATTTTTGGGGGTAAATTTGCCCCCAAAATATACCCAAAATTTTCTCATGAAGTATGGCCAAAACAATACAACCTGCAAAACGCAAAGCACACGCATAATATGGAGGGGAGAGAGTCAACAATTTTTTCACCACACTAATTAAATAAATAAAGTTAAAAGAAAAAAGAGAAAAAAAAAGAGAAAATTTGGGCCGAAAGGGTGTTTGGGTTTTGGGGGGGTATTGAGGGAAAGGAAGGTGGGGCCGGTTTGGGGGGGATTGTCAGGGGAGGGGGGCGTAACACCTCCCTTTTCTCAGTGCAACCAAACAAATGTTAATTTTATTTGGGTTTTACAGTTAGGGGTGTTTTGGAAAAAATAAGCTCATTATTGGTTCGTTATGACGAGAGAAATCTAAAAAGTAAAAAATTATTATAAAAACATTTAAAAAGTTCACTGAAGACAAAAATTATCTAAATTTTTTTGGATTATTGGATAATTATTGCCTTTATTCACAAAAAATTTAGTGGTTAATAATTTTGTACTTTTAGAATTCTCTCGTTAAAACGAACCAATAATCCAAAAAAAATCGACACAAACTAACAAATACAATATTTTTTTTGAATAAAGACAAAAAAAATAAACAAAATGTTTATTTTAATGTTTATTTTTTGAATACATGTTTTTTCCTTTTTTTTACTTAGTAATTAGAATCCGTTTGTTTCACTGTAAGTTACATTAACATGCAAAATAGAATTTCTCTCTTGGACTCTTGATGTTGGAACCAGATCACCTGTTCTCAAATCCCCATGTTCCTCTGCTGCAGGAGGGTTTGAGCCGTTGGATCACACATAAATTTTTAAAATACAAAAATAAAATTCATCATCTAACGGCCCAAATCCCCCTGCAACAGAGAGGGATTTGGAAACATGTGATTTGGTACCTTGATGTTATATTAGAGAAAACATGCTCAAATTTGTTGAACACAAAAGCTCTGATCACAGACGGAATAAGTTGGCTTTTTTGCTTTTTGAGTTAGTGGAATGGGGTCTAGAGCATCTCCAAACGACTCATCTAATTTTTTTCAACAAATTTCTCTTTTGCTAATCTATGTGGCAATTTGATGACTTATTTTTGTAGTTTTCAAAGTTGTGACTCCAACCCACCCTACAAACTCTATTAATTTCTTGCAAAAAAAAAAAACTCTATTAACTTATTTTGTTAAAATCTTTTTGCTATTGTGACCATTGATCCTAAAATTGTAGATTATACACACAAAATTTATATTCTTGTTGGTTTTGAGAATCCACGATGTAATTGGAAAAAGAAAAAAAAAACCTCGTAGCGTAAAATAGAAAATTGCGTTCAGATGACTAAAAAAATAGGTGAACAATGAAATATTATACAGGAAAGAGATTGGGTGAAACAACGAATATTGTATGCTTATTAATAGGAATTTGTTTTCTGAAACAACGAATATTGTATGCTTATTAAGAGAGGTACCCAACGGATTCATGATAAATTTAAAATTTTAATTATGGTTAATGATTTAAGGCCACTCGCCATATTTGATGAGAGAGAAAGTTTCGTCAAATTTGATGTTATCTTTGGTTGAAGAAGTTTTTTTCAACATTACTCCTCAAAAAAACATGATAAATAGTATTTAATGAGTAGGTTGGAGATGCTTTAAGTCAAGGATGGAGTTAGACGGGACTCGTGGGGGCGGCCACCACCACAAGATTTTCAAAAAATGTAATTATCATATAGAAAATAATTATTTATCTCCGAATTATATAGACTCGCCACCACTAGATTAAACCGAAATTACTCTTCTTGGTACTTTAGGTGTATATGACAAACGTCGTCGATTAAAGTTTTTACATTATTATAATTTTTCGTAGAGTGAATGAATATTCATTATGCATTTTGTCTTTTTATTTTTTAAGCACATTTTTCCGCCACCACAAATGTAAAATCTTGGTTCCGTCCCTGCTTTAAGTACCCAAAAAATTGCCTAGAATTTGCAATCTAAAAGTGAATCTGGACCATTAATTTAAAATTCTGGGTGTCTGTAGCACTGCTGTTATTAGCTTAGCTTTATGTCACCATTCCATTTCCCACAGCAGGAATTGAAACAAAGAAATAAAACTTCTTTTTTTATTGGGATAAAAAAATTCATTAATCTTTGAAAAAAAATTAAACGGATCACTGGCACATCGAAAATGCCACTCTAGAACCAAATCCAAAAGGACGGTTGCCAACCAAAACACCGCCAAAAAACCTGTTACACCTCTAAAAACAACCCAAAAACCTTTGACCGATACAAACAAAACGATACCCAAAAGAACAAACGAAAAACCACCAAAACCGCGGAATTAAAATTCCAGAGAAAGAAATATTCCTCTATTTCATCATCTTCCTCCAGAAAATTATTCTCCTCCAAGTGCATTGATTATTCCGCTATATTGGCAGTGGCAGTGGCAGAGGCAAGCTATGGCTGCCATTTTTAAATTCGTGATTTTTTTTTTTTAAACAGTCAGATCTCTAGGCCAATTTATATTCATCTCGATTTCTTTTTCCAGTCCGGTCGATGATAGTAAGTGTCACCCACGCTTAGATTAGTGATTCACAAGAGATTTCTCTTTTGAGGCCTAACCCCGAGGGATTCATATTTGTCCCACTTCTGATCGAAAGAATTTAATATATAGGAGTAAATCTTAATCTAATCTAGAGGAAATCATTTGCATATTTGTCAATCAGATCGGAGGATACAATATTTTTATCTAAAATTTGAACCCAAATTATAAAGTAAGATACATATCCGTCAAATACATAGGGATAGGGATGAATTAAGTATTTTGTTCCCAGGATTGCGCACAAATCAAGCCCTACAAAGTGATTTTTTTATTATTATATATATCGAAGTAATAACTCAAGGTGGACAACGGAAAATTGATTAATGTTCAATTGTTCATCTATATTTTAGGTGGGTGAACTAAATAGCACTAACTCCCTTGCTCTCTCTCTCTCTCTCTCTCTCTCTCTCTCTCTCTCTCTCTCTCTCTCTCTCTCTAAAAAACTCTAACCCTAGCCGCCTCTCCTTCCCCTCCCCCTCCATGGGTTGCACACCCTTTGGGCGGCGGGAGGGGAGGGACTAATCCCCTTTCTAGATCTGGTTTCCCCTTCCCCTTCTGCACCATATCCGCCTTCCGTTCGCCAATCGTTGGAACTTGGCGTTCCGCAGCCCTGTTGGGCGTTACGATTCGTCTGCTCCTCCTTTGCAACCTTACGGGTTCCGGCGGCTTCTTAGGCCTCCGGTAGAGGCGCGTGACCAGTTGGAGGTTTGGCTAGAGATGGGCTGCTCAGTGACGAATGGGAGTGTATCTTTTTTCTCGTTTCTTTTGTGTTTTGTCCGGCTTTAGGCCGGTTTTTGTCCGGATTTTGTCCGGTGTGTTCCGTTGGTTTGGTCATATGCTTTCTCGTTGTATTTCTGTGACCTGTTGTCGTTGGAGTGTCCGATCTGTGGACTCCCAATCTTTCCCCATGGGAATCTTTGATGAATACTATCTCTCAACTTTTGACAAAAAAAAAACTAAATAGCACTCCACATAAACCTAAAACTCTCGTTTCTTTCTCACGCCGCGCGCAAGACACAACTGACAATTGTATTGTCAACAATTACCAACTCATGGGAGTATGAGTTGTTGTCGGAACACTCTTGTTTCATAGTGCCCTCATTCATACGAAATCCTAACTACGTCATTGTTAATATCGGCCTCCTTCGTTTCAACAAATTTAGAAGTTAAAACAACTCCCCTCCTCTAAATTTAATTCTCAAAGTGATCCCTATGTCCATCGACTTACCAGCACTTTTGAAAAGAGATTGTTCTGAATATATTATAACTCAAGTATTCGTGTCGGCTTCCCTAAAGACATTTAATCATCGTTAACTAGTCCACCACTCTCCACCAGTGGGTACTCAGTTTAAAACCTGAACAAAATTTCATATGAATTTGACTCATAGGAGTTCATAATATATACTAAAAAGTTTCGAACCGGAAAAAAGGAGGGATTAAAATTTAAACCATAAACTAGTAAGCCTGTTGTCTGGGAAGGGACATCATGTGTGCTGACCTGATTTGGACCATCCATGTTAGGAGATCAACGGTGCAGATCTGCTCGGACCTAAACAGATCTGCACCGTCCATTATCAAATTGATCATTTCCATCTTTGTTTTCTTTTCTTTTTTTTCAAAAGAAAATATAGAAAACATGAGATGCCAGATGATGTTTATCATGATTAACTTATTTCCAACAGTCCTTTTATTCAAATTCTTCCACGGAAGAGTTTTTCCTTTTAATTTACACTTACTAAATGCTCTGACACGGAAAAATTAACTCTTCTATGGAAGATTTAATGTCCGTCAATTGGGCGGACCGTAGAATTCTCCTATTTCCGATATTAATTAATGCATGTGCTCCTTTTTCTTCCTAGAATTTCGGAAACAGTTTTGTTAATCAACTTGTATTTCCCAAGAAATTTCTTGAATACAGTTTCAATGCGATCTTCCTGTCATTTGAATTTTCGTTTTTATATTTTGGAAAACGTTTCAGAAAATTAAGCAAAATTCTGAACCTCCCTATTTTCTTGTGGCTGATGACCATCGATCTCACATGACACAAGTAATTTGAAAATCGATAATTCCTCTCATGCTTCAGCCGCATGAATGATTGAATGTTGATTGAAGAAGAAGGCAACAACCAGAAAATACGATTTTAAGTTTTTCTATAGTATTAAATCGTAGATAATTACCTAGTAAAGGACCTCAGGGTTTCACCGATAATCGTGTAGCGTTTTTTTAAAAAGATCTAGCTTCGACTAATAAAGACCAGACTGTTGATTCTCGGAATCATTTAACTTACAAACGTAATAACATTTTATCGTCTGGCCAAAAAACAAATTCCAGTACAAAGTTTGAAGTCGAATACAACACAATAGCATGAAACATTTTCTCTTTAATTGAAGAATTTCTTTCACTCTTTATCAGTTACTAAACTCTCAAATCATCAATTAATTTGTAAGTAATTAAAATACATAAATACAAAATCTCACCTCATAAAAATGACTTCCTCTTACCCTCAAACACCTGCAACACCCCATCCGACCCGCCCGCCACAAGGGTGCACCCATCTTCTCCCTCCTGTCTCCAACACACGCTACTCACAAACCCACGCTCGCACTCCTGCTCACTCGCTGGTTCGAACGCGTGAACCCAAATTGGCTCACCCCACCTCTTATCATACACGAACACCTCATTGCTTTCCGACCCGCACGCCAACAACCCGCCCCGCCTCCACGCCGATAACCCGACAAATCTCCTACTATTCACGTGCCCTACGTAGGTGCGAATCGGGCCGTGATCCTCTGTGTCCCACATCTTCAAACACCCATCTGTCCCCGACGTCACCACCGTCCGATGATCGAGAAATCGAACGTAGGATACGGCTTTTGAGTGCCCGTCGAGAACCATAAGGGGATCCACCATTTTCCTCACATCGTAACCGTAGGCTTTCTTGTCAGCGCATCCAACGGCCACCAATGCGCCACCGAAAGGATTAAACTCCACGCAACAAACGGAGCTCCGTGACCCACTTGGTCGGACGCAGGCCACGTACTTCCCTCCTTCGCAACGCGGATCCCACATCTGCATGGTGCCGTCGTCAGAACCCGACCCGCCTACAACCGGATCCCAGTGCGAGTAGTCCATGCTCCATACCCGGCGCCCGCCGTGCTCGTCGCGCTCGAAGACCGGGACTCTCCGCTCGAGGTCGTACTCGGTCACGACCCCGTCGTAGTCGCCGGAACCCATCACCCGCCCGCCCGACCCGGGTTTCCAACGGAGGCTGCTCAGCTTCGCCGGAGTACATATGCAGAAGTCGCAAGCGCTGTTATGATCTAAAACAGAAACTACTTCATTCTCAATTAACAAGGACTTAAAATCGTAAACTCGGATTTTTCGCGCAATCCCTCCGGTGGCCAGTAGACCACCGGAGGGGTCGAATTCTACAACGCCCACGGTATTGGAAACGGGTTCGGAGGAGGAGGAGGTGGAGGAGACGATGGTGGAGAGATTGAAGTCCCATTCACACCTGGGTTTATCTGCTTCTTCTGATTCTGAGTCTTTTTCGGTTTCCTCTGGGTGTGGATTTGGATTCTGTGGTTCGGTTTGGAGATTGGAGTGGGTTGTGAAATTTTTCATTGCCCATTCATATGAATTGATGGGTACCGTAGTTGATGTTGTTTTTTTGGTGGGGTGTGGGGTGGAGATGTGGTTGAAGTTTATTTCAGCTTTCAGCCAATGAAATGGAACCGTTGAGTAACTAACTGTGTTCTTAATTTTGATGTGCCTCTGGATAAAACAAGCTGCTCCCACAACGAGACTTATCCTTATTATTATAGTAGGAATAGTTTATCACTTTATAGTCTTTATTCTTCTTCTCATTTGACAGAAAATCATTCAGTAGTTGTTGTCACGGTCACGTGGTGCTCAAAACGCACAGTAAAATTTGTAGAACCCTAAAGTGGAAAAGACACGAGGGGGTATCATGTGACGGTGTTTCAAAGGCACTGAATGATCTCTCAACTGAATGATTTCTCCCTTCTTTTGTTTACTTTTTCTTTTATTTGGGTTTTTCGTCGTATTAATGGTGAGTTTTGCATTTAAAGAATTTCCAACTCCCATTTGCTAAGAGTACTCATCCTACTTTTCGCAATTCGTGCTAAAAATTGACTTTTAGCAATTCGTGCTAAAAATGGAGAACTCATCCTACTTTTCGCAATAATAATCAAGTCTTATTGAAGCATCTCCAATTAGAGGTGTTAAATTTTCCGTAGACGGTGCAACGGAAGAAGAGGAATTGAGTCACAATCAATAGATCAAAGACTATTAGACGATCAACTACTCGCAGAAGTCTCTTTAATTGTAGAATACTTGGCCATAAGTGTGACCCGTTAATCCCCAAGTACTGTGACGAAGTGGTTGTTTGCTCACTCGATACGATCGTACGAGGTCAGCCTCTGGTGCCTCCAACCTTGCTGCCAAAGTAGGCTTCAAATCCTAAGTACAAGCAGTTAGAATAAGGAACTGTGTGTGTTAGTAATGGTACCTAACTTTCCGCAAGTTTTTTTTCTAGCTCAGATCCTCTGTGTCGAAAAATTCCTGTGCCTCGGTACTGAGGAATTTTCTATCTGTTGGATCATCCAGAAATATTAAAACATAAAAAAAAAAAAACAAATCACAATCCAATGACCCAAATCCCCTCGACGTAGAGGTTTTGGACACGGAGGATCTGGGACGGTTTTTTTGGGCATTTCTCAACCTCATGTTGACAAATTGGAAAAAGAAAAGAAATTACTCCCTCCGTCCGGATTTGTTGGTCCACAAACATACTTTTTCAAGTCCGAAAATGTTTATCCATTTTCAAAAGTTAAAGGGTAAAGTAGGGGAAAATTACTTTTGATGATGTGAAAACAACCAACACAAAAGTAATTGAAAAAAAAATTGAAATCTCCAAAACGGACCAACAAATCCGGACGGATGGAGTATAAGGTTGCAAGGTCATAAATGTTGTGGAACTAGGGAGGGTGTAGTTATTAATGTTATTTTCATCCCATGACTTACATATTAGTGGAGGAGGCATGAGAGACAATGTGGTTGCTTCTGTACCTCAATTAAAAAATAATAGATGGTGTGGATACAAGCTGTTCTCAGCCACTCCCTTACGTGGTCTAAGCCAAGCCTTTTGTCTTACAACTAGAACCACCTTTATTCTAACAAACTTTTTCTTTATTTATGTACTTTATGTGTTTTATTTTTTTTTCCCGAACAGTTGGGAATTTATCAGAACCAGCTTACGTGCAACTCGATTAATCTCTCTTCCTGATCTAGTAAAAAAAGGGAAGTCATTTATGCTAGGATTAAGGGATCCACAATATATATATTACTTTTTGTAGTCTGGCCTCATGAATCGAAGTTGAATAATTATATGGAGAGTAAAGTCACTAACCAACCGAACTAACACTTAGCGCTCTGTATATGAATCTTAGGGGGTGTTCCACTAACAAAAAACAGTTTTTTCCAAACACCGAGACAGGTCATTCTCTCACAACACATTACATAAAAAACCGTGAAAAATCAATTTTTTCAAAAAACTGAGTTAGTGGAAATGTCTGTATACACGTAGGGGTACCCTTCCCTAAGTCACCGTCCCTGTACCTCTAATCTTCTAATCTTATTATGGATTTGGATGGACAACGGTGGGTCAAATGGAAATAGGCAAATTTTCTAGTAAGGATCTCCCGTAAATAAGAAAAAAAATGTAATTTTTTCACTTTAAAAATTGTTTTTGGGAAATCCGAACCGTCAAATGTGTTTAAAAGGTGTTTACAAGGGTCCACGTGAAAAATCTTCAAAAAAAAAAATACAGGGAAAGGCTTGATCCATGTAGTTTTTCTAAAAAACGGTATATTTACAGTTTTGCGAAAAACTGCTTGCATCAAGCCCTTCCCGTTATTCTTTTTTGAAGATTTTTCATGAGGACCCATGAAAACACCTTCTGAACACATTGGACGGTTCGGATCGTCAAAAATATGCTCGGATCACGGAGGTCCGGAATTCCGGAGTCCGGATAGGAATCTCTCCCAATGTTTTCTTGTTATTTTGGTTGATGTTCTTCAATCTCATACCTAACCATGGTAAGACCTTTTTTTTTTTTTTTTTTGAAAGGCATGGTAAGACTTTGTTTGGACAAATAGAATTTTAAAGGGCGCATGAATGAGATTTCGTTACTAAAAACACATTAGTTTTGCAGTGTCTTCTTCATTTTTTATCAGCAAAAGAAGACATGATTATCATAAAAGGTAAAGTTTTGCGCTGTCGACTAACATCGAAGGTAATCCATTCAAGTATTTAGATAATTTGAGAAGTTCATTCAAAACTTCATAAACCTTGACACTTCCGAATGTTAACTGCATAAAAACTAAGGTTTAAGCTTAGAAAAGCTACTAGTCTGTAAATGTGTCTGTTTAGGCTTCGTATATATGTTCTTGTTTTCAGTTTTTGTTTCTCATCAGTGATTGTGTGTGCGCGCAGCTATACATTTAGTATCTATACTGCTATACATAGTATCTATACTACATGTTAATTTGCTTGCTTCTGAGGTTTCAAGTTCAAAAACTACAGGTGCTATCAACTGTCTTGGATAGTACATTGGATTAATCTCGAATGATTAGTCAATGTGCGTACAAATTGGTCCGGACATCTTGTTGTTAAAAAAATACAGGTTGAGAGGCTGAATGGCAGGCTTGGCAGCTTACAAGCCATGAGCTTGAATTTCTATAATTAAGTGTAGAGGAGATCCATATAAAAACCATCCTCTGTCACATAATCAATTCAGGATCCCATATATGGCAGCTACTGCATGTTGACTTTAATGATCATTCAAAAGCGTAAGTCTCAGATTGCATATATACCAACTCAGCTTGTGGTATTTTAGTTGGCCAGCAATGTGTATATCTAGAGGTGGCAAATGGGTGGGTTGGGTTGGGTTGGGTTTGAGTGAGTTGGTATGGGTTATGGGTTGAATATGGGTTGAAAGTGAATGGATTGAATATAGATGGGTTAAATATGAATCAATCAAAACCAACCCAACCCGATCCAACCAGTTCTTTTTTTTGAAAAAAGTTATGTGTTGTTTAAGATCTCTACTCAAAATACATTCCACTGGAAAAGGGATTACTATATCAATACAAAAGTCACAGCCAAAAAGTTTGCAAATCAGACACCCAATGATCCCCCAGTAAAAAAATTCGTAAAATATCGGGCAAGGATGCTGAATTGAGTTTTTATTTTTTATTTTGTTCTTCTGTCATAAAATTAGAACACAAGAATTGGCAGTACTCAATCAATAGTATTCAATCAATTCCAACATAACTCTAGCGAGCACTAGATCTACCGTGACCAATTAATCTAAAAGTTTAACCTCATAAGTGATCGATTCCAGTGATTAACAAATTAAATTTAAAATTGATTTTAATCTCATAAGTGATCGATTCCACTAATTAAGAAATTAAATTTAAAATTGAAGCTTAATTGTGCGTAAATATAACAAATAAAACGAAATGGTAGCAACATGATCATAAATTTGTCTGAGGCCGCCTACATGCCTTTCGTAGTTTTCACTCCAAGGAAATTTTCCCCACAGTGGGAATTATAAAAGCCCTTTGTGAAATTTCAACCCAAAAGGATTTCGTAATAATTTTCCCCACAGTGGGAATTATAAAAGCCCATTGTGAAATTTCAACCCAAAAAAATTCTCTCTCTCTCTCTCTCTCTCTGTGTGTGTGTGTGTGTGTGTGCCTGCAGAGCAACTAAACCATTGATATATCATTAGAATGGAACAGAGCTTTTAAGTGTGGTTGGCCTTTAACGGGAAATACGGGAAGAGCGAGAGAGATTTGTGTTGTAAAAGCTAGTACGTTAAAGATAAATATGAGAGAAAGGTTCTGTCCCATTCGACACTATGGGTTCAACTTCAACCCATTTTGAACCCATGTAAACCCATCAAAATATGAGCAAATATGGGTTCACCCATTTACAACCCACATTGTAATATGGATGGGTTAGGTTGGGTTTTGAGTGGGTGGATTTGGATGGGTTCATGGGTTGGGTTTGAAAATTGCCACATCTATGTATATCTTAAAACACGAGTGTGTTTCCATATATGGTTGAGCAAAGGCCAAAGAACAACCCGAAGATAGTCTGATTGGTTGGTGAGTTTGTTCCTCATACAATTAACTTGGATTCAATTGTTGGAGTGTAGCCGCAAGAAAGTAATTTCTAGTGAATCTGGATGACTTAACTTTGACTAGACCAGAAAGGAGATCAAGATACGTGAAAGTTGACCCAGACACCCCTAACTGTTGAACCTCCAAAAAAAAAAGGCCAAAGAACTAGCTGGCCAGGCCTCCAACCTTCGTAGAAAATATAAATATAATAGTTATTTGTACAATTCCTCCCAAATGGATTGGGATCCAAAGATACATGTAGGAAAGGTCAGCGTTCAGAGAAAAGTTGACTAGCCACTCATAAAGTGACAAATGTCCAGCTAGGTAACGCGACACGTGGCAAGTCCGCATAGGTCAGTCAATCATGCGAGTCATCCTGCACATGTGCCACTAGCTCGAGAATCCCAGCCAGAGCCCACTGCGCGCTCTACCAAGGTCCAACGAAGGGCACTGACTTTATAGCTATAGGCTGTCCGAACATGGATTAAAGCCCATAAAGCGATGTGATTAGTGCAACCCAAGAGACATGCACAAGAATGCGAGAAACTAGTCACCCATATTTGGCCCAGGCGAGCGCCTGCTCCAGTCTAAGGCAGGACTCGAGGGGCCCTCTGAGGCTTGGCTACGGTATAGGCACGGCCGAATATGTCATGATATTGCCCTAACAAGAATAGAAGGGGATTTAATGGCATGGTGGCACAAAAGGAGAAGAGGTTCTCCGCACGAGGGTGGACTAGCGCGGCCGAGTAGCCGTAGGGATCAGCCCCGCGGTGAGTGACGTCACCTATGCGGTCAGGTTGTACAAAAAGGGCATGTGTCTTCATATTATAAGGAGACAACCTAGCGCCTTGTCATTGGCTCAGGGTGCCTATATATTTGAGACATTTCCTTCACAATTCTCAGAGGTGATTTGATTAGTAGAGTGTGTCATTCTAGAAAGAGAAAGTATGTAGTCACTGATTTGGAGAGGAGAACATGCTAGTGATATCACCCTATTCTCTCTAGATCACTTGGGTTCCCATGGATTAGCCTAAGAGCTTCACGCCCCGTTTGGATGCCGGAGATGATATGTGTGGATTTGTAATGAGAGTGGATTTGAATGTGGATTTGTAATGAGAGTGGATTTGAATGTGGATTTGGTAATGAGGGTGGTCCCACCTCATAAGAATGGTGGATTTGTTAGTGAGGTGTTTGGATGGTATTTTGAGAAGGGGGACTTGGAGGGTGAATTTGATATGATAAGAGGGTAAATTACTAATTGCGCTAGTTTATTAATAAATACATAATACATAGAATAAATGCACAAAAATACATAAATATATTTAAAATTTATTAGATATTAAAAATATATTTCCAACCACACTTGTTTTTGTTAGATATTAAAAAAAATTATTAGATATTAAAAATTTGCATTAATATATTTAAACTACTTGTTTTTTTTTTTTTTTTTTTTGACATTAACTAGTTTTTACATAAAAATTAATTAAACTATTGGTTGTTTCGGCCACAACCACACAAGAATATTTTCCCACATTCATTGGTTATATCGAATCAAACCCAGCAGAAGAAAACGTGGTCTTCTCTCTCTCCACAAAAATAGATCTGAACCGGAAAACCCCCTGCAGCTCCGACGAACAAACCCAGCAGGCGAGTTCCAGCGAACAAACCCAGTAGCTCCGGCTATGTTTCGGGTACCGCAGCAGAGCAGCCAAATCATGTGAGTTCCAGCGACGTCCGGTGAGTTCCATTGGTTGTTTCGGTCGAGTTTTAGCCGGAAAACTCCATTCTTTCCGATTTCGAGTTCTAGATCTCACCTGGATTTGGAGGGGTAAAGTAGTACCAAATCCTCCCTGATTTGCTAACGACAGGGGTGAGGCTGTCGTTAGCTAGTCTGGGTGCTCCCGGATTGGTACTCCCAATAATGAAAATTTTCGATCAAATCCGGGGGGCGTTTTGGTATCCCAAACACTAGAGTAGAGTGGGTCCGGGATTACAAATCCGAGTGTTTGCCAAATCCGGCATCCAAACAGGGCCTCACTGCCATAGCTTTTTCTGTACACACCTGCTTTCTTCTTCACCCTTCTTCTAGATCACTCTATTCCCCTCATCTCTATCATTAATTATTCTTTACCTCTTCAGCTCATTTCTTAAAATATTGACTCATACAAAGAACCTCTCTCACAATACACGAGACTCGTTCCATGTGAGAGCATGTTACAAAATAAGCCTTTGTATATAAACTTTTTTCCAAGTTTTACTCTTCCAACTAGTGAATAATGTTCTTGCTTGAGATTTCGACTGTGTGCCCCGCACGGTTGCGAATTTGAATGAATTTCTTATTTAAAGATTTGATGGGTAAATAATTAATTAAGATGGATCCGAGTCATCCAATATTACGATTTTCCAATTAGAATGTTTTTATAACATACAAGTATGATTAGATATTAATGAAGGTGACTATTCTTCTTAAATTTCGGTATTTTTTTTTCTTCTTCTTCTCTGAACTTTTTACAATTTCGATGCATTTTTGTATATTTATCTAATTCATTTGGGTTGATCAGCCAACATACTGACCTAAATCCGCAAAACAAGAAGGAAAATTTGATTGGATGCTATGTAAAGTTTGATTTTTCCATATTAATTACAAAAATAAATAAATAAATAAATACAAAGTGTGAAGGATTTAAGACATGAAAATTTTCACTCATTTCAACCATCAGTTTTCATGGGCCGGATTGCATCACTGACACATAAAGAAAATCGAAGAGATAGCCTACCAGCCTTCTATATAGCCCAATAAAATCAGAAGTTGATGGGCCAAGAAAATCCATAATCAGGGTCTCCCTATTGCCAATTTGAAGGAAATGGAAAATAGTTTTGGAAATGAAATTGAAAACAAAAGAAGTACTACTAGCATATAAAATGAACAGTTACGAAAACAATGAAAACCGTATCAAATTAACTTCACGAGCACCGCAAAAAATAAACCAAAAATCTACTTCACATTCATAATAAACTCACAATAGCGTGGGTTCAATTTTCAAGTGTTTATTCAGAACCCATATTTATTGTGAATATATTTATTAAAAAGGGACCGAAGAGGATCTCATTTCTTCTCAATAAGGCCTAAGATTATTATTATTATTATTATTTTTTTGTGGCGAAGAAGAAGTTCTCATACACAATTCAGTTAAAATTACATGACCATAACTAGGGGTGATAAATGTGCCGATCCGTCATTTATGCTTGGTTTGAAAACTTAAGGGGTTTCGAGATATGTTCAAACTGAGCTTTTTGTATGAGACAAGTTGATTAATCAAGCCGGACACGAGGCAATCTTCAGTAACTTGAATTTTATATACATCATTAGCCAAACAAACCGAGTAATAGCTTGTACTTTAGTAATCTGAATTTTGTATATATCATTAGCGAAAACAAGTCAAGTAATAGCTTGTTCGAGTTTGATTTGAAAGCTTAATAAATTTCAAAACGGTGATCAAACTTGTTTTGTTTTTACAGCAAGTAGATTTTGAACGAGCTCAAACGAACACAAACTCCAGTAGCTTTCGGTTCATTTATCGGCATGGACAATAGAGAGAGAGAGAATGCGCGCACTCGCTTCTTCTTATCCGTGCGACTGTGGAGAAGACACTCCTCTTGCGAGCAAACTCCTGGGACCACGGGGGTATGATCAGTCGTTACCTTCATGGCGCTGGAATTAGTCGAGGTGCGTCCAAACTGATCCGGACATCAGATTAGATTAAAAAAAAGAAAAAAGACTCTGGAGAAGACACAGCGCGCCAAACTAATCACCCCTACATATGACACAGAACAACAGACCCGCCCAAAAGAATCAAAGCATACCACCACCCCCACCACCACCGCCACCCCCACGACTCCATGGGAAAACAGAAGCAACAGGTGATTTCCCGTTTCTTCGCTCCCAAACCCCAAATCCCATCACCTTCACCTTCAACTTCTTCACCATCACAATCACCGTTACTCCCAAACCCACCAACACCACCGCCAAAAATCTCAGCCACTGTCACTTTCTCACCATCCAAACGCCTCCGTAACTCCAACCTCACTTCCCCCACCTCCACTCCCTCCAAAACCCCTAGACTATCTTCCCCTGATAAACCCTCACAAAACCCTAAACTATCTCCCCATACCCACAACCCTATACCCCATCCACCCAATCCCACCCTTCACCAAAAATTCCTCAAGAAACTTCTTGAACCACCTGAAGACTTTGTGGATAGTTCCCAAAAAACCCAACTTTCGAATCCCAAGTATACCCCACTTGAGCAGCAAGTTGTGGACCTTAAGGAAAAGTACCCCGATGTTCTTTTGATGGTTGAGGTTGGTTATAGGTATAGGTTTTTTGGAAAAGATGCTGAGAATGCGGCTAGGGTTTTAGGGATTTTTGCCCATGTGGATCATAATTTTTTAACGGCTAGTGTGCCGACTTTTCGGTTGAATGTTCATGTGAGGAGGCTTGTGAGTGCTGGATATAAGGTGGGTGTGGTGAAGCAATCTGAGACTGCGGCAATTAAGGCACATGGATCCAACCGGTTGGGGCCTTTTTGTCGTGGGTTATCGGCATTGTACACTAAGGCCACGTTGGAGGCAGCAGAGGATGTGGGGGGTGGTGAAGAGGGGTGTGGGTCAAGTAGTAATTACTTGGTTTGTGTTGTTGAGAAAGGGGTGGGTGGTGGTGAGGATGGAGAGGGTGGGAAAGAGAGTGGGTTTGATGTGAGGATAGGGGTAGTTGGGGTTGAGATATCTACTGGGGATGTTGTTTATGGTGAGTTCAATGACAATTTTATGAGGGCTGGGCTTGAGGCTTTCATTTTGAGCTTGTCCCCTGCTGAATTACTCCTTGGGGAGCCTCTCTCTAAACAAACTGAGAAGGTGGCTTTGATTTGTAATGAATTTATTTTCCTTCATTTTCGTTGTTTTCATGATGCTTTATTATGTGGTTGAATTGAACTGCATCGGTTTGTTGCTTTTGTGTATGGACCAGTGTCGTGATCTTTCAAATAACTGAGTCATCTTTGTATGAAAATTGAAAAGACTGTTGATGGAACTATGGAAGAGATCAATAAACGGCACTCCTGAAAGACTATTTTTGCTTGATTTTGCTTTGGGGAAATAAAAGATAGAGCTCACTAATGTAGTATGTAAAATGTGTGGAGCTATGCCAAAGACTATTTTGTATGATAAAACACCTTAGATTTTCAACCAGACTTGAACAGTTGCTGGATGTGGATGTTTGTGTTTAGGATTCTATCCAATGGTGATTGTGTAAAGTGGACTGGAGGTAAATAAGGTACCCAATGTTGCACATTCTCATCCCTCCTCGCTAATTTCTCCTCTGAGTCCGCTATCTTTTTCTTCCCTTAAATTGCAAAAGAGCCCCTTTTTGTAATCTGGATTCTGGAATCTTATTTATTACCTGAAAGACCTGTTTAAGCTTCTCTGCCACTAACTCGAAGTTTGCATTTTTTGCAATGTGAAGTACTATGCTTGTAGACTTGTAGTAGTCATCTGTTCTGTTTTGGATGATAATTGAGAGCTATTACTACAGTTGCTATTGGCATATGCTGGACCTGCCTCCAATGTCCGCGTGGAGCGTGCCTCGCAATATTGCTTCAATGAGGGTGGGGCAATTGCTGAAGTGATGGCTTTATACGAGAATACTAGTGAAAATGGCTTAGGGGGTCAACAAGAGGAAGGAACGGAGGTGACAGAGCAGGGAAATAAGCACATGGCAATTGAGGTATACTATTTGTCTTTCGTCTATGTACATAGTAACATGAATTATGGATCATTGCATGTAGTTCATGAATGCTATGGCATTCTAGAAAATATGCAATTTAGTTATTATTTCTGCTTTATTGAGCTTGTTGTTTGGTTTTTATGTTCTGGTGGTTTGTTTCCATTGTGCACGTTCCTTTTCAATATATGTTTCTTTCTAACTATGTATTTTTGCTTTAAGGGAGTTATGGCCATGCCAGATTTCACTGTCCAAGCATTAGCTTTACTCATTCGTCATCTCAAGCAATTTGGATTTGAGAGGGTTCTTAGCTTGGGAGCTTCGTTTCGGCCTTTCTCGGGGAACATGGAAATGACTCTTTCAGCCAATTCAATTCAGCAACTAGAGGTAATTAACCCTTTTGATGTGGCCATTGAGCTATTGGAAAACATTACCCAGTGGCATTTGCAATCTGTATTACTGCTTACAATGTTATAAAATAAATATTAAAAAAAAAATTGGCCTAGGCAACAGGATCGTATTTCCACTTTTCATCCTTACTAGAGGGCAAGTTAAAAAAGCACAAAAATTGGCCTAGGCAAGTTAAAAAAGCACATCGTACTATGACTTACATTAACAAAGAATTGGTAGTTATAACGATGTTCAAGCGTCTTTTAAGAAGGTTTGGGCTCAAAACAAAATAAATACTGCCAGAAAGAGAATCAAGATAATTGTGTAACCGGATAATAGCACATTAAGAGTTAAAGTCCTAAAAGTAATTATCAAATGATGGATCAGATATTTTCTCAAGAGTATATGAGAAACAAAACTTGCATAATTAATAGGAAAGCCACCAGTAACTTTTATAAAAAAAAAAAATTGTTCCTTTTTTTTTTTTTTTTTGGGATAAGTAACAAAATTTTATGAAAAGGCATCAAGGGGTTGCCACCCATGTACCGAACAAAGAAATACAAAACAAAAGATCAATTTACCACCCAAAAAAAAAATTTATACCCCCCTCAATATTCGAAACATATCTAATATCAAGGAATTGACTAAAGTCGGGTTGCACTCCCTCGACTCTCAACCAAACAAAGTTGAAATCGATAGACTCTTAATTCTGAACAATTTCCTATCCTTCCTGTCAAAATAGCTACGATTTCTCTCTCTCCAGATCGACCACATTAGGCCCAACGGAATCATAATCTACGGCTTCTGTCTTCTTTTACCCACTCTAGCCCCTTACCATTCTTGAATAAGCTCCACCTCCGTCGAAGGGAAAACCCATGACATTAAAAAAATCTTGGAAGATGTAGTCAGATTTTATGAGCAAGAATGAAAGAACAGCGTTTTTGTTGTAGATTTCATGGCTTTGATTTCATAGATTTGGAATTGCCACTTGCTTCTGTATGCTACTTCTTTTTTGAAGAGCCGGTGGCCTCATGATTGGTGATGAGAAATCCCAAAATCTAGGACTGCAAATCAGACTTAATTTTTGGCCTTTATGAATCAAGTGAGGAGAGAGAAGGAAAGTTAGGAAAGCAACTTTGTTTTGCTATTTGTTTGGAAGACGTGGGGGGCGTAGGCAGTTGGGTTGGGTGTGATAATTTTACAAATTTACCCCAGCAGGTAACTCATTCCATGGTAAAAAAAGATTAAAAAGTAATTTTAGTTCGGAGAACATTAGAAATCACTTTTGTGACACAGCTCCACAAAAGTGTTCAGACCAAAAAGTGCTTCTCCGTTTCTATATTAGAATAGATGCTAGCTTTGCACCTGTCTCATTGTTTGTCAGCCTTGGAACAGCTCTAAGCTTGCATGGGAGGAATTTGATATCATTCATAAACAGGTTGAAAGTATAGGTACTTCCTATAGTTGAACATTTTGTAGGAAGTTTCACATATTTCTGTGAAGTTTGCAATCAATTGGTTAAAGAGATACTTAGCAAAAAAAGAAAATGGTTGAAGAGATCAATGACATTTAGCTTCATTTCAACTCTGAAATTGTTTGTTTTTCATCATTTACCCTTCTCTTGCTTTGCCTATTTACGGCACTATATTTTGGGTTGAACCTGTGCAATTCTTTCAGCTTTTGAAGAATAACTCTGATGGATCTGAGTCTGGCTCCTTGCTGCAGTGTATGAATCACACTCTTACTATATTTGGGTCAAGGCTTCTGAGGCACTGGGTATGAAGGTGCACTTGATTCTTATTTCTTTCGTCCAATGGTTGTGTTACATATTCATGGCATTGAGTTTGAGTTTTTTTGTGGATGGTATAGGTGAGTCATCCTTTGTGTGATCGGAACATGATCTTGGCTCGTCTTGATGCTGTTTCTGAGATTGCAGAGTCCATGGGATCTTCTAAAGCTTCAAGGAGTTTGAGCAACATTGACGAGGAAGGTTTCGATTTCACGATTGTGCAACCTGATTTTAGTTATGTTCTTTCATCAACTTTGACTACTCTAGGAAGGTCACCTGATATTCAGCGTGGGATAACCAGAATCTTCCATCGAACAGCCACCGCATCTGAGGTAGTACAACTTATCCTCAAGCTTCAAGCTTGGTTTTGCTTGCTTTTACATTGCTGGTTTTCGGGCACCCTAAACCCAATTTGACCATAAGCATCAATTGGTTAGTTGAATGTTATGAGCAGAGAATTGTACAATATATTTTTGGGCTCTTGATATAATTTTTGACGGTCTGGACACTGGCTAAATGGATAGTCCTTTGTGCTATTCAGAGCCAATATGATCAGAAGGTGCTTGGATTCAGCACTACGTCTGAGATACATTTTCTGACTCAGCTATTCCTCTTTTTCTTTCTATTTCCATTTCTTTTGCTTCAGATCTTCTCATTTCTTTCGATCAAACCAACTGGAATTAAATGCCAAGAGTGATGGTATATTTGTAACCTGAATTCATTTATACTAATGACGTTTTTTGAGCATGAAACAGCTGGTTATTGTTGTCAACATTTTACCATGCCCTCGATAGTGCTTGGCAACCATTTTCATGACTTGAGGGTACAGTTTGTGGCAGTCATTCAAGCTCTCTTAGTAGCTGGAAAGCAACTTCAGCAACTTCACATTGAAGAAGAGGACAAAAGTGAGAGTGTGTCAAGAAAGACTGTGCGTTCCGTGCTGTTGAGAAAGTTGATTTTGACAGCTTCGGCGTCTACTGTAATTAGCCATTCGGCTAAACTTCTGTCTGCCCTGAATAAAGAAGCTGCTGACCGAGGCGATCTTCTAAACTTATTCGACATTTCGAGCGGACAGTTCCCAGAGGTTATAATGAGAAAACTTGTTTTTGATTTTTGTTGCATGGAACCTACACCCATTGTTCCTAATCATTGCTAAACAATCCTTGCAAAGGTTGCTGAAGCTGGAACAACAGTTCAATTGGCAAAAGAGAAATTGGATTCAATGATTGTTTTGTATCGCAAACAGCTTAGGATGCAGAAATTAGAGTTCATGAGCGTGGCTGGCACAACGCATTTGATAGAGGTGGTTCAGTTTACAATAGTCTTCCCGGTTTGAGTTTTGATAGTTTCGTTGAATTCGATTATTCCTTTTTCCATGGTTTGCGGAGTCTGTTAGTTTAGTGAAGTACTGTTTCTTTGTTTCATAATATGATGTGATGTCGTTGATATAATGAATCTTTTCAGTTTGTTGAAGCATATTAACAGTAAGAATCTTCTAATCTAGCAAATTAATATTTTAGGTTGTTTATGTTAGATAGTTTGATATACATTGTTGGGCCCGTTTCCTAACAGCTTAACCTTTTGGGACTACTGGTAACTTAACATGGTATCAGAGCTCTGGTTGTGACTTGTGAGAGGTCTTGGGTTCAAGTCTTGCATTTGTCCCCTGTTTACATTTTGTTTCTTCACTTTGTACTTTGTTTTGCATTTGCATCCAGTGGCGTAGCAAGAAATTTAGCTCGGTGGGGGCACCATCAAACATATTCTTAGAATTTCTGTCTTTTACGTACAGTAAACAACAATAGTATAAAGGAAATGAACTTAAAACGTAAAATTTGCTACAAAGTATATATAGATAATTGGTCTTTATGTAAAACAAATTAGTTAGGAGAATTTTTGTTGAAACTTGACAAAGATAGTAGGGGATACAAATAGTCATGGCCTTTATTATTTAGGGGTAAAATTGAAATTATTGGGCCCCCACTGGTCTTGCACTGCCTCCGTCACTGTTTACATCTCCACGTGCAAGACGGGGTTGAACGTGAGAGAGGGTTTTATATAGCTTGATATACATTGTTGGATCCATTTCTTAACAACTTACGTTGAGTTTTCCCAAAATAATTCATCTCCTAAAACTCCTAAATTTCGAGACGGGTCATTCTCCTCACATACGCCAACTGTTTTTTGGAGTTTTAGCACTTTTGGGAGTTTCACAATTTGTTAAACATAACTTGTTTTACTTGTTTAATAGAGTTTGTAATATAAATGTTAATTATTTACTTTCTTGTTTGGCTTGTTTGGTGTCCTGATGATTTGTTCTCTGATCTCTGTGGGTTGGCATATGTGTCACCTAACTCTTATGTAGCTTTAATTGCAGATGCCATCTGATGTCAAGGTACCGTTGGACTGGGTGAAAGTAAATAGCACTAAGAAAACAATTCGCTATCACCCTCCGGAAGTTTTGGCTGCTCTGGACCACTTAGCACTGGCACAAGAGGAGCTTGGTGTTGTCTGCCGAGCTGCTTGGGATGGCTTTCTTAAGGCCTTTGGTAAATGTTATGCAGAGTTCCAATCTGCTGTTCAAGCACTAGCTGCTTTGGACTGTTTGCATTCACTTGCTATACTTTCAAGAAATAAGGTTTTTTTTAAGGGCCTTAGAACTTTAATTATTCATCTTCGGATATCCCACTTTAAATGATCTCCTAAACTCTGTTGCAGAACTATATTCGTCCAGTTTTTGTAAATGATGCTGAACCTGTTCAGATACATATATGTTCTGGTCGTCATCCGGTATGTTAGCTGACATTGACTCGTGTCTTGTGTGCTAAAAATAAGAAACTTATTGGTGTTACTATTACTCTTTTTATCCAAATCAATGTCTAGGTAGTTAAATGCCCAACTTTGTTGACACTGGACGTAATACTACTTCACCTGCACAATATGAGGCCATCTCCTTGGACACTTGGGAGATTGTCGTTCTAGATTATATTCGTATCTAATACCACTGTTTTCATGAGCAGACTAGCATGAGTGCTAAACTGTAGGAGTTCTTTTCATGGTTTTTCCTTCACTGTTGCTATTGCTTCATACACCTCATAAATCACACCATAAACCACACAATACACGTTAGTGTGGCTGGTCTGTCCTACAACACGCCTGGTTGTGGAGCACCCTACACTTGTGGGAATGGTATGGTTTATGAGGTGTCTATAACTTCATTCTTTCATTTCCCATTTTATTCCCTTCGATTGGTGTTCTAATGAGTAATCTATGTACACTATTGTCTTCTGCTATTTCACTATTGATCTAATCAGGGTATTTCAATTGTATATTTAGATGGCTTAACATTACACTTTGATCCTTGCCAGGGATCTTTCTTTGATAATTACACCAACTGTTGAACTAAAGAAAAAAAAAATTAAAGAAACTATTCTTTTCCTTCTATGTTGGCAGTGATTGTTTAGTTCTGAATCAATGTGATTCACTAGTTCATTGGCCATTGCTCACAAAAATAATTCTTAACCAGGTTATGGAGACTATATTACAAGATAATTTTGTCCCCAATGACACAAATTTGCATGCAGAAAGAGAATTCTGTCAGATAGTGACGGGGCCAAACATGGGAGGAAAGAGTTGCTATATTCGCCAGGCTGCTCTCATTGCCATAATGGCTCAGGTAGGTTTAATGCACATTTTTCAGTTGGGCATGACTTGTTTACTTTCTCCCCTGCTAATGAAGAAGTTCATTGTTATTGGGGCACTAGTTTGTTTGTCACTTCAATATCTGCATAATTTAGACTAACCGCTTCTTGAAGTCACGCATCCGTTCAGAATCATCCCACTACAAGTATCGAAAACTACCATGTTATGTTCTAAAATGGATGTACTCGTTGCAATATCACTTTCCCTACCAATTTTAAGGGTTGGAATTGTTTCTGTCTGCAAAAAGTGTAGTTATTATTTTCTTTGGGCAAAACATCTTATAATAAAATTCAGGTCTCTGATCCTCTAGGTTGGTTCCTTTGTCCCAGCATCATCAGCAAAACTGCATGTGCTTGATGGCATCCACACACGAATGGGTGCTTCTGACAGTATCCAGCAAGGACGGAGCACCTTTTTGGAAGAAATGGGTGAGGCATCCAACATAATCCACACTTGCACTCCCCGGTCACTAGTTATCATTGATGAGCTTGGGCGAGGCACAAGTACACATGACGGGGTAGCAATTGCTTATGCTACATTGCATCATCTTCTCACACACAAAAGATGCATGGTTCTTTTTGTTACCCATTACCCTAAAATAATTGACATCGAAGCTGAATTCCCAGGCTCTGTGGGGGCATACCATGTTTCATATTTGACATCACACAATGGAACTAATGTTATGGAGTCGAATGTTCAGAATGCTGAAAAAAATGACCATCAAGATGTCACTTACCTTTATAAGCTTGTGCCTAGAGTTTCTGAGAGGAGTTTTGGATTCAAGGTTGCTCATCTGGCCCAGGTAAATGATCATCTTCTCCCTCTTTGCGTCAACCGAAGTGTTTTGATGTCTTTTTTTAAAATTGAAGGAGAAAGGCTTCACAAGATTTAATTTTAAGAGCACCTCCAATGGCGTGCCATTTCTCTTGCAAAAGCCATTTTGGTCGGAGGATAAAGAAAAATCACTTCAACGGTTTGCCAAATTCCTATCCATAAAATGGCTTTACCATTTCTTGAGCCAAATTTGACTCAAGAATGGATAAGCCATTTATTGACATACCAGCAACTGGTAGCTATGTTTCTTGTGCAAAACTCCTGAAAATGGTCAAGTGATCCAACGGCTGTGAAGGGTTTAGCGTTTTACTGAATTTGAAGTTGCCTTTAAACCTAAGCCTGCCTTGTTTTATCTAAGAAATCTGTGCTAAATTTGCTTTGTTTTGCAGCTACCCACTTCATGTATTCGTCGAGGTATTGTCATGGCTGCAAAGTTAGAGGTAGCAGTAGGCAAACGAGCAAAACGTAGACTGGCGCAGAAGTCGTTGAAAGAAAGACTGGAAGATAATGCAGATGGACAAGATAACATGTTGAAATCTCTTGATTGTTCGCAGCCAGGAGGGGTTGAGGAGGTAGAAGAACTTACTGACAATTACCGGGAATTTTTTGAAAACATAAACTCTGCTTTGGGGGATGGTGACATGGCAAATTGCTTCCGATTTCTGAAACGCGCTAGAAGCATTGGAACGGAGTTGATCAATCGGTAAACTGCCTTGCACTGGGTAATTATGCATATAAGACCATCTAAAATGGTGGTATTCTCCGCTGCAATTTTTGTTATCGTTCTCTTTTCAATGCTTCCCTTTCAAAGGGAAATGACATTCGGCAAATTCTCATATAGCAGCATGAAGACACCAAATTGATTTGTTATGCTGCAAATTTTGTAACTAGTCGTGTGCGGATGTCAATACAAGTGAGTTCGAAAATGGGAAGATATTCCTATGTATTTGAGTATTTTCTCTTCACATTTGTAAATTATGCTCTGTATTGTACAGTTCCAAGAATGAAATGAGTGAAATTTCACTGTAAAGATGGCCATGTCATCTAGTATGATTTTAGTTTTTTTTTTGGTCTGCAAAAAGAATTATTAATTTGCCCTCTTCTTTTGCTTTGCTAGGCTAAGAAAACGAGAATAATGAATCGAATATGAAAATTCAGTTTCATATTTGGCTACCCATCAAAGTATGAACTGATTATGAAATATGAATGGATTACTCCAAATCCTAATCATCATCTTTCCGAAAATACTTAAAATTTTTGTGTCCTCGTAAATTTCGTTTCTCTAACCAAAGTACAATGTTAACAGTTAAAAAATGTAACTTATGTAAGCAGCAATCTTGTCCAGAACCTGATATCTTTGAAGAAAAAATGATGGCGTCTAAGTGAGTTTTCTTTTATACCGGTGAAAGTACCTATATGAGAAGAAAAGCTAACGCCCTGTTTGGAACTTTTGAAAATTGAGGGAAATGAAAGGAAAATAGTGAAGAAGGAAAATGAGGGGGGAAATAATGAGAAAATTTTATTATTCTTAATACTCTATTTGGTAATTTTCTCTTCTTTTTCTTCTCAAACCAAACAAGAAAAAGGAAAAAATTTCAACTTTCTTTTCTTTTCCTAAGTTCCAAACAAACCCTAAAAGTTGAGCTTGTAATTTAATTTTCATTAACTTTTTATGAGATCTAAACAAGGAAATGAAATTTTAACCTTCCGACTTCTTTTCACAAGTTTCAAATGTAACAAGTTTCTAACACCCATTTATAAAAAAAAATTATAACCACATACAAACACATACACAAACAAATAATTATCTCATGGTCATACAGCACCGCCACGTGGTGCCTCCATACCTTTATCCACCACATATTGCAGTGAATCCTAGAGAATGTGTGATGGATAAATGTGTTAGTAGCACCACGTGACAGTGCCTCAAGACCATATAATAATTTTTCTACACATACTCACAAAGCATGTGGTTCCCCACACACACTAGAGGTGTAGTGGCTTTGTCTTATGAGTGTGTTTGTTTGGGGTTTTGGTTGTTAGAATTGTTGCCCTATTGTAGGGAGTATACATCTCTCCAATCTCAACATAGGGGTGGGTGTGGATAGCAAAAACGTGGTTGCATTGAGAATCATCTCTCTCATGGTGGGCTATGTATAATTTCCCTTCGTCCTATATAAACGTCAATTTGCCTCCAAGAATCAAGAAAGAGAGACTGATGATATTCTTCGTAATGGTTTTCCGATGACAGGAATGAGACGGTCGCAGGTAAATATTTCATTTGGGGATTTTCCCTTTTCTTGAACTCCTATCTATACCGATACGTGTGTGCTTATACTTGTGTATATTTGCATTTACAAAGATGGAGTCCAATCTGTACGTTTACAAGCAATTTTCGTACGTGATAGTCGAAGATATGCAATTGTGATTTTATTCAACAAGCATGAGGTATTAGATTTGCCTTCCGCTTTTCACTGAATTGGGTTCGAGAAGAAGCTTATTATTTTGGAACCCATACCCATTTAGCTCTAAATTCCTGCTTCCCTTTGTGTGGAATGGTCTAAATTATTGGTTTACTCCGCAGTGATTGAACGTATGAGATTGGCAGAAGAACACTCAGTCAATTTTGGGCATTTCCTTAATTTTATGTATTTTTCAAATCATTGTTCAGCTGATGGAAATCCAATGCACAATGATGTGTATGTCATTTGAGAAAATCTGTAACTTGACTTTCATAAAATGGTGTTGACGACTGCTAAGATGTTGGTCATAAAATCTTTACAAAATGTGATGGAGAAGAAGTTTATGTTGTTGGAGTATATGCACAAGTTGCATGATTAAATGGAACCACTATATGTAGGCTTTGGTAAGGTGTTCTAGTAAATTTGATATCTAGATCACAAGGCTTATGCACACCTACAATACTCGAGCACCCAATATTTTGAAACGACGAGGGAGGATGAGGTATTTTTTGAACTACTTTGAATGTTGAATCTTTAATGTTGATCCTTAACTCTTTTTATGGAATTTTGCTGTATTCAGAAATGAATCTCACATGACCTTAACTGAGATAATGTTATTCTGTGCACGGTACTCCTGTTTGGTATTTTCAAACAGTGGCATATTGAGACTTCGGAACAGATTTGTAGTCACACTTATAGCTTGTTGTAGACATTGGTGCTTGCCGTTTAGAACCGTATGTACAATGTGGCTTAACTGACTCAAAAATGGTCTAGCTGCAATGTGGAGTGTTGTCTCACATCGATACATAATTCATCTTGTGCTAAATAACTCACCTATGTTTATCACCTCCTCTAACAGAAGAGAGTTGTTGTTCCTTATGCATTTTACTTTTTGGGATACGTTTTGTTATACTGATCCGAAGGTGTATAGTAATAGGAAAGTATAGTAATAACTTACTTTCCTATTTGAATGAGCGAAGTGATTCTAAGTTTGTTAATTACTACTTACATGCATGCCATGGCTTGGAAGATTTAGTAAATTTGTGAAAATGGTTTCAGATTTTTTGACTTTCCCTGCCATTTTCATTCTCTGATTTTCATATCAAAGAGCGATTGTATCTCAATTTACATGCTTAAAAAATGATATTTGTAGAGTAGATGTCTACGAAAACAATTTTCTTGTCCATTAGTGATCATTACTTTCTTGGAGTACCCAAAGAAAAACCCACAATACTTTCTCGTGGTCTGTCTTTTGACCTATGGCTCCCTACCTTTTGTCTTCCTCATTGTATGGAGAAGCTCTTACACAAAAATAAGTTCAAGAATGGAACTGCTTTGTATGGGCTTACAAGTTTTCTCGACAGCGGTCTTATTTCTGTAAATAGGGATTGCATACTCCATTGGGTCGTTGCGCTTGCTTCTAGATTGTGAGTCAAGTAAGACAAATAATGCTTTCGACTGGTTGAATTTGGAGTATAGCTTATCTATATGATTATCTGGTGTGTGGGATAAAACTTCTTGTGTGAGACACCCTGCACAATTAGGCTTATCTTCATTTTGTAGTCGTCTCAATGTGACATAATCTCTTATGTCACTTTGTACTCCCTTCAGTGGACGGCGATCTTTCTTCTATGTCTAGAGTAACTTTTTGGCGTACTTTTGAATCCATCAACTCCAGTTTTTATTTAACAATCACAGCTTTAAAAATGCAGTTACAATGAAGAAACTCAAAGCTTCAGATTGTTCCAGAATGAAATCTTACTCCAACTTTGAAGTCAAGGAACCAATGGAGGAGCCTGTTGAACATGTCCCTGAATCTTCTCATAAGAGTGATAGTGATGTCAGTGAGGAGTCTGAAGAAGCCCGAGAGGAGGAACGTGAAGAGGATGCTGAAGAGGAACTTGAAGAAGACCAGGAAGCGGGCTTTGAAGAAGAAGACCCAGATGAGGAATCAAGTGTTGAACCATGTGAAGAGTCAGCTGAGGGACATCCGGAGTCTGTTTCACCAGATGAGGATGCTCTGAAAGAGATTACATCTAAGCTGTATTCTCATAGTGAGATCGATGGAGATTATCACCCTTCGGGATCTAATGACAACCAATCCAAAGAAAAAAGGTCACTGGACGCGACACGTGCTTTGGATCTGTGTCAAGTCAATCAAAAGAAGTTCAGACAGGAGGAACCATGCATAGCAGAATCAGATGCCGCTAAACAGGCTAAACAGCTGGAGCATACCGGAAGTTCTGTAAAGCAGAGGCATAGTAGATGGGATGAAAATGATGGGAAAACTGGAGGCAACAAGACCAGTAAAAGAAGGAAAACCAGGTGGGCTAGTGAGGGGTCAGATTTAAAAATGTTTGGCCCCATTCAACTTCCCGACTTTATCACTGGGTTGGATGGAAACGATTTGGATCCAAAAACTCAAAATCTGAAACTTCGACTATCAGTGTTAAACAGCAAGTTGCTAAGTTCAGAGCTTCATGACGACAGGCCAGAGGAGAAAAGGTCCCCCTCTCCCGAAGCGGAGTACAATAACCTTGGACTAAGAATAAATACGCGAGAAGCGAGGCTTCGCGAGAAGCTAGTTGGAGAACGCCAAAGGGTCCTTTCAGAGTTGATGAAGAACCCAATCTTCAATGCTCCTCCTGATTCCAAGCCGCCGAAGCTCTTCAAGAAACTTTCCATACCGGTGAAGGAATATCCTAATTATAATTTTATCGGTCTTATAATTGGCCCAAGAGGGAACACACTGAAGAATCTGGAGAAGGAAACTGGAGCTAGGATTCTACTGCGGGGTAAGGGGTCATCAAGAGCACCTGATAAAAAAGTTGATAAATCTGACGATGAAGACTTGCATGTCTGTATAGAAGCCGATAACCAGAAGTCTCTTGACGAAGCTGTCAAAAAGGTTGAGAAACTGCTAATTCCAGTAGATGAGGGTATGAATGATCACAAGCGAGCCCAGTTGGAGGAGCTTGCGAAACTGAGGGGTAATATGACTGTATGCAGAGTATGCAACCAGGTAGGACACAAAGGCTATGCTTGTCCCAACCAGCAATCTACTTTCAAAACGGTGAGCACATGTGCAACATGTGCAAGCTTTGCCCATCCCTCTTCTGGTTGTCCATTTTCTACTCCAAACACAAAAGCCAAACCCGACAGAGAAGCCAGTGATGCAGACCTCTATGTGGGCTATCTTCCTCAAGCTGTTGATGAAAATCGGTTGAGAGAGTTGTTTTGCCCGTTTGGTAAGATCACTGAGGTAAAAGTAATTATGGATCGAAATACCTGTCTGAGTAAAGGTTACGGTTTTGTTAAATTTGAAAGCTCCACTGATGCAGCCATGGCTATGACCCATATGCATGGGCTAAAAATGGAAGGGAAGATGCTAGCAGTAAGGGTGGCGGGTCGGCCACAACCACAGGGAGGATCGACCCAGTTTCCTATGTACCCTGGACCACCTGCGGTTATTTGTGCTAATGTCCCGAGCCATTTGAGCCACCTTCCTATGTACCCTGGACCACCTGCAGCTATTTCTGCTAATGCCCCAAGCCATTTGAGCCACCTTCCTATGTACCCAGGATCAACTGCAGCTATTTCTGCTAATGCCCCAAGCCATTTGAGCCACCTTCCTATGTACCCAGGATCAACTGCAGCTATTTCTGCTAACGCCCTAAGCTTGAAAGCTTTGCCTGAACCACCAGGATATATGCTGCCTGAAGCTCAATCCTCCTTCCATATAAACAAGGGATTGGGGTTACCTTCTTCCTCTCTCTCATTGGGACACCACAATCAGCTTGTTGAAAGTAAGGGGATGGATATCCTTTCCTCTGTTGTCTCAAGCCATGCTGGCTCACAACCTGCAAGCAGCTTTGATTCGTTTTACAGATATCTAAACCAAATCCCATTCTCATCCCCTGGTTTGACACCACAATTTCCCGGTGATCCAGATTATCCTGGTTCTCAATTGCTGTCATATTCTTCTGTGCCAACATTGAAACCAACTCCTCCATAATATTTCAGTCACTCACCGGGGAATTCCTGAAATCCAATTTTGTCAGCCTGTTGGCTTCTTTCATGAGAAATGAGGTTGTCAAACCTCGGTGCTTGGAAATGATAGCACGACACCAATGTATATAGGTTGGTTTTTCCAATGGTGTTTGCCCTTCTTTTGATATGCATTGTTGTGCCCAGACGTGTCAGTTTCTTCTGCAGCGGTTTCTTCATCTTCCTTGTGGAATACCTTTTACTGGCATCGGTGATGTTCTTCTGAATTGCTTCAAAAAATTATAAGTGCACCATGGTAGGTTGGTTATAAACAATTTACAATCCCTAAATTTGTTGTCAACTTTTTTTTTTTTTTTTTTTTTGGGCTCAACACTTGCACCCTCATCGTGAAGACGATCTCTACATTGCATTTACACATCTTTTCTGGTACTTAAACAGAAGTCTGGAAAATATGATGAGAGTGGGCTCAGCTTTGTAGCACTGCCCGAGGGTTTATACTAAAATCAAATGATATTGTTTGCCAGATTAAAGTAAGGAAAAGGATACATGATAATAGGTGTACTGGTGTAGGCACCTTATCTGCAAGATTGCCAGAATTACGATTTAGCAGCCATTTCATTTCAACACCATTGAAGAGTAACACAAGCATACAAAAAGCCACTGTTCCACTGATTTCTAGGAATCAAAGATAGATACATAATCCTCTTGAGCTACAAATGATTATTCCTTTATAGTTGCAACTAACGGTCTTCTCTAATGCTAGCTAAGAACAATCTCAACTCTCTTGCCTTCTTCGCATGTTCAGGAGATGGTTCAGTTTCTGACTCACACAAGTCGATCATTTCAATACAGTCAACACTGGCTTGTTGAAATTTTGAAACCATACGACCAGGTACAGCAGGGGAAGGGCTCAAGAGACTAATGACTTCAGTTGTTGCCGCACGCGGACCTGAGGGGAAGCAACCTGATGCATTGTTTTTTTCAATCTTGTCTTCTAGCTCAGTAGGAAGAAGCTGGTTATGATTTGTTTGATCAACTTTGATCACTGCAGTTCTGTTAGTCGATTTTGCTACCATGGATAAAGAAGCTTTCTGACTTGCATTGCTCTCAAGCTCGATGTCAAGAAGCAGATTTTGGAGTTTTACGTCAATTTCTTTCAAGGGTGCCCTGTTCTCTGATTTCTTTGGTTTGGGTTTACGATGATTTGGTTTCTTCGCTTCAGCTCTTCGCTCCTCAAACTCCAAAATCTTTTCAGGACAAGCACTGCGTGGAAAACGTAACACATTACTATTCTGTATTGAAAAATACTGCTCTATGGTACCGCAATTAGAGAAAATATTCTGCATCAACTATTTGTGACTATACGAATAATTTGAATGGTTGGGATGATTGCATTTTCACTGGGAACTAATTCATCTCTTTATTGAGATAGTTTATTTGATTAAACAAGATATAACTGTTTAGGAGACACTCTGAGGCCAGATTGGAGATATCACTACTCTTTTACTGTTCTCAACAAAAGCAAAATGAATGTGAAATGGCTGGCCTGGATTTTCTTTATGAGAAGAAGAATGAAACATCATTGAATCATTCAACTCAAATAGCAAGTTAGGTTAGAAAAGTACTTAATTACCTCAACACAACCTATTATTCTGTACTACTACTACTACTACTACTACTACTACTACTACTTAGTAGTTCAACAAAAATGACAAATTAAGTCCATGAATTTACCTTTCGACGAGATGAGCTGGTACTATAGAGGTGTTAAGTCCATCCATTTCTTCCCAGGAAACTTCAAAGCATTCTTGTCCCTGAACTTTTCTTGGCTTGATGATTCGCGATACAGGACACCTAACAGGCATCTGTACTCGTGAAAAGAATTGTCAGACCACACCATTTGCAGGGTTTTTTTTTTAAAGCATACAATAACCAAAACAAATTCTTTGCGGGGAATTTGCACATATAGTTTCATATAATGGAGAACAAAGACGAAAGTCCACCAGTATCACATTGACTTTCAGCAATTATTCAAGCTATACATGCTGGACGTGTTTGGACAACGCATGAACTGAATCCATTTCATTGTGCTTGCCATGATTTTACTGACCAAGGGTTCCTATCATCTATTTCTGTTGTTCCCACCGTAATGTATAAGTTATCAATTGCTTTATAGATGGATGGGTCAACTATCTTCATTAGGAAAGGAAGGTTGTACTGGCTCGCTTAGAAAATTCGCATCCGTTTCAAACCCCACTGATAAAAAACCATAATGATGCTAATTCACGGGACATCCAAGCAAGCCTAGTAAGATAAAAGCCAAAAAATGTAGCAGTGAAAGTTTGCATTCTAAGATTGAGTCAAGAAGAGATTAAAGTTCAACAAGCCATACACCTAAAAAAGTCACAATGATCAAAGATTTGTCAAATAGTACCTTCTCCAATGGTAGACGAACTCCTAGTTTGGATGAAGTATAACGCAAATTAGCAAATCGCCGCAAGTCTCTTTCAGCAATCTTAGGCAGTATATACTCGTCTGAACAACAAATACCAAACAAGATGCGAAGTATGAGAATGAACAAAACAAGCTTTCCTCCCAACGAACAAAGGGAAATTCTAGAACAAACAAGTGATGCTCAAGGATATCAAGCTTCAATTTCAGGTTTGGTTACATGTATCAGTTGTATGGTATTTAATTTTAATCAAATTTCTAGCCTTTCCAACTTGCAAAGAAAAAGTAATCTAAAATTGCAACCCCCACAATACAATTTGCTACGATCTCAATTAATCTAAAAATCAATGCAAGACCAGAATCTGGTCTTGCCAACATTTTGACTTAAACTTTGGACATTCAGCAGCCTGGGCTCATTTGCCTTTCGCAGTGGTAGCCTAGTGTTCCTTGTCAATAGGGATCAACAGACAACTGGACTTCAACAGTTTGTACCCATTTAATAAAAAAAATTTGATTGGTTGAAAGACAGCCCAACCACTATAAAGAGATAATTTACGATCCTTATTAGTGAACTAGTGAACAAACAAGGTAACAAGAGCAGAGATTCCTAACTTGAAGAAAGCCATGAATTGACAAGAGGTAAGCATGTGTGTGCTTGCAAGTGAAGAGAACACATGATTAGGATTGAGAATTAAAGGACCTGTTTTCTCAGGAGGCCAGTCAAAAACCTGAGCACACATCTGCTGAAGATTGGTGCGTTGAAACGGATGCAAAGCAAGAACCCTGCAATTTTAAACAAGTTAACAGCTTTTTTCAGACTGTTTCACACTATCTACATTTTCTAAGCAAATTTTTTTTTTTTGGGATCAAATTTTCTAAGCATGTTCACAGCACTGTTTCTGAACAAATGAAAAACAGGAGCAATGGAAGGGGACCTATGCACAACTTCAGAGTCAGCTGAATGGCACTTTGGCTTCAAATATGCATCAATAACTTGCAGGAATTGATCATCCCCTTGTAAATCATGTTTCATCCCTACCAAGACAATAATTGTGGCAAAAGTTAGACAACCAAAAATTAGAGACCAAGAACAAATTAAGCATGGCTTTCTCATTTTAATGCCAGTCTAGATTATATGGGAATGTGGAACCCAATTCTGAAGGGGTAACTAAAGCTACTAGGGTACTCAACTGAGCCAAGATGTGATAAATTATGCTGACTACAATTACAGTTTCTCGTTTATCTGCTATAAATCAATATACTGTCTAGAGTTAATTGCATTTTCTCCAGTCAGAATGTGATAATCTACATCTTTGTATTGATAATCTACATCTTTGTATTGATATTGATAACATATTGAAATTTGAAACTACTATTCATAAGCTTATTTTTTCTCTCACCATTGAAGTTAATGTCGCGATCAGACCCATTTTCTTTATTGCTACATCCGATAATGTGACCCTGTTGTTTCCTTGAACCCTTTGAATTTTTTGCAAATGACAATCCTTCCGATGCAAGTCTTTGAAGAACAGCATTATCACCTGCAGACTTGACAATCTGGCAAGCTGACTCCTATAAACCAGGTTGGCATTATAGTCCATTAACCAAGCACATCACAAAACCTAAATGGAAATAAGAACTAGAGATACAATGGAACAAAATGAGAATTCTACGTACCGGGCCTAGCCCACGAACTCCTGGGGAGTAGTCACTACCAAGAAAAATGGCCAATGTAATCTGAAGACATGTCATAAGTTATAAGCTACAAACTGGAATACTCAATTTACCACATGAGAGCCAATGCAGTTACTAACACATCAAATGAGAGATGTAAACAGTTGTGCAGAGGCCATGCATACAACTTCCAAGAAAATGGTAAAGAAAGATAAATATGCCAGTTTAGTAGACTTGAAGAGAACCAGGGCCAGCCCAGCAAGGCCACGGGCTGGGCAACCAAAAAAAAAATTGTGAACCAAACAACAAAACTATTTTCATTTACAGTTGCTTATCCCGGATCTTATTTTCCATAAATAAACTTAAGTAAAGACCCCATTCTTTTTACTTTTTTACTTTAGTTAATTAATGACAATAAGAAAGTAACCCCTTTTTTATGACTTAATAGTAAGTGGGCAACCAAGCTTGGAGTCGGGCTTGGGCAACCCAAACATTGGGGCTGGCCCTGAAGAGAACCATTCCTAAAAGAGAACAGCTCATCTTTATTGACTCAAGATATATCAGATCATTGAAGTTACGGTGGGGGAAAAGCAGAATGGAAGAAATCGGAAAAAAAGAAAAAAGAGGAACTTCTTTCTTAGTAAATGGTTATTTTATCAGCAAAGTTCTGGAAGGAAAATTACCAAGGAGTTCCTTCCAAAGCCAAGTTTTCTCTCAATGTCAGCCATTTCATAGCAAACTACATAGCCACCTTCCCCTGAGTTATTCACAAAATATCAGCATTATTTGCCCAAATAAGAAATGAATCAATATGATAAGTCCCATAGTAATATGATTTCGATACTGTAGCAGCAACAAAAAAGCATCTACTCACCAAGGCAAATATCTCTATAAACTGTTCTCGCACCAAACAGGAATATATCAGAATCTGAAGAGAAACATCCGTCCTGGTGGCATGAGAACATTAACAACAATGAAGCAAAGACAATGACTACCACAACAAACTAAGCAGTAAGCAACATAATGAGATTGTCACCAAGAGAAACAAAAAGAGGTTTTACTTACACAAAAGGACTCTGAGTTCAACAATGCACACTGAGCTTCAGCTTCCTCGACCCTGAATATGGTTTGGGCAGGCGAAGGAGCAACTAAGGGTTAATGTTAACTTTTGGCATTGATGATTACAGTCTTATACATATTCCTGTAATAGTTACTCTTCCTTCATTTGTAAATATCCATCCTGAGGCGTTACATTCATATACGTTGCAAACCAACTTCTACTTGAGATCTTACAAACAAAAGCAAATTGTTTTCTCCGCGAAGTACACATTTAACAACCCTCATAAACGTTTTAGGCAGGTGAGATTTTGCCAAGTTTGCTCCAGTGATGGATTCTGGTTTATTTATTATCATTGGGCATCAAAACGAAGGAAATATTGGCAGATGTGTCAAAACCCAGTGAGATATATAAATTTGAAGACAATTTCCTTTGTAGGTTTTCACTTTAGATCGTTAAATTTGAAAATCACGTTCTGCTACTTCTAAAGACCAATATTAAAAAAAAGGTAAGATCAAAGAAGGAATACATATTCATTCAAGAATTAGATAGTTATCATCATTGACCTTCCATATCCTTTCTTATTCATCATCTTTGCTTTTAATGATTCATACATTCGCAGTTTAGACAAAGATTCTTCCAGAGTAAATCAAAATTACCCATCTAAGCAAGGAATCCCAAGCGCCACACCAAGGAGTTTGGCCTCTTTTATCATACAAGAAAACACGGACCCCATATTTCGGCGAAGTGAAGAAACTTCATGTGAATTTGTTTCATCCTGTGTAGCCTGCCTTATTAACTCCAGTTAGAACAGAATTATCAAAAATTTGAAAACTCAAATAAGGGAAGAAACATCATTTTCTAGTAAGAATCCTACCTCAGTTCCGGACTTTAAACGCCGCCTATAAGTTGACAATTTAATAGCAGGAATTGATCCATCTACGAAACGCACAAAGGTTACATAACTTGTTTGATGTACTTCATCCATATAAAAAAGATAGATACACAATAAACAAATACAGATTATATAGGTTGTACACATTCCCCGTTGAGAAGCTATAGTAACTAACTCCTGAAATAATTGAACTCTTGAAATTACTCGTTCTTTTGAACTTCTAGGCTTGAAAGAAAAAGTGAAGCTTTCCATTTTAGACTAAATAACAATACAGTTGCTAACTTTAAAAGGGGATTACCACTATCATCCTCCACACTACAAAATTCCCTATTGACAAAAGTTTTGTATTGTACCGATGTTGAACAACTATCCCCACCAACAATTATAGTAAAATCTCTGTGTCACCTAGTTTTCTTGAATCTTGATGACTAGAATGTTTCATCAAAACCTGGTATCCTTGTCGAGATATCTTGTATGCTGATGACAAATTTACATGCATTTTACTGACTAAAGGCTGTGTTGATTGGCCAGACGAATGGTGAGCAGATATATAATCCCATGGGATTACTACTCATGGGACTAATAGTGATGGAACAAGCAACACCACATCTTCTAAGATATTATATGCATGCAGGTATCCAGTATCCATCGTTCTCTAGAAGTAGCTGTTGAATGGATATACGCTCCACCGAAATACTACATTCCAATGCCCGAGATAACCTCCCATAAGACGTGTTATCCAATCTCATGTCTAATCTATCCAATCAAAGGGCAAAAGAGCTAACTAATTGCAGTGTGGGGGCTCCTTTAACACAATACACTGCATACCAAAATATAACCAGCGATCGAGATTTTTGTAACAATCAGTCACAAGAATTTCCCATTTCAAATTGAAAAAAAAAAAAAAAAAACTTTACAAGATAAACCATATAGTATAGCAACAGAATAAAAAAACAAAAAAACAGAGGACAAATAGGGTGAAAATACCAGAAACAAAGATAAGGCTGCAATTCAGAGCAATGAGGGCTCGGAGGCGGTGGAAGAGACCCCTGAGATAAATCTTGTCCTTGAGGGGACAGTGGGACTTGTTCACATTTTGAAGTTGAACCATCCAACACGACAAATCTATGCACACCCTTTTATTCCTAGTACCCAAAGACAAATTCTTTAAGCGTTCGCATAAAGTTGCACAATTACTTCGGTCTAAAGTTTAGGTTTGCGGAAAGAACAAGTGGGTATCTGATCTGAGCAACTATATAGATATCTATATATATACTTACGTATGTACATACAAAGAGAGAGAGAGAGAGAGAGAGAGAGAGAGAGAGAGAGAGAGAGAACTTACTGGAGGTGATGAAGAGGGAGGGTTTTCTTGCAGGATTCTAGGATGTCCCACAGGTTTTTCACACCCATCTTTGCCCTACTTCTTGATACCAGAGTTCACTGCACTCCGGGCTACAGATTGGGGAGAGACGTTGGGACAACATGGGTCAGTTGACATGTGTTAATTTCTAATTTCCCCCGTTCTGGCGTCGGCCATTCCGTTACAAAAGTTCTGGTGCTTGAGAGTTTTGAGAAATTTTTTTTTGAGATAGTGTTTGGAAAAAGTAATAATTAGATAGATGTGTAATGATTGGAGAGAGATAGAGAGAAAAATGAAAATAATGATTGGATGAAAGGATATGAGTAGAGAGAAATATGATTAATGATTGGAGAGATGAGAGATGGGGAAGAAATCTTTTTGGAAAATTTTTTAGAAATGTGAAGTGAACAAAGTGAGTACTCAGAATTTGAAATTTAATAGTCTAAAACTTGAAATTTCTCGGTTGCAAATAGGAACTCCTAAGCCATCTCCCATCCTTCTCAATTTTATATAGGGAATTGATATTCACTTTTTTTTTTTTGTGTGTGTTTCTATTAGATGAAGTTATCAAACCATTCTTGCACTTTATAATTACATTTATCTCTTGTTCTCAATCTAAAAAGCTGGTTTGGTAACTTCACTTAATAAAGACAAAAAATTGAGTACCAATATCAATTTCTATTTTATAACACAAATTTGAAATTTGAAATCTAAAAATTTCAGCAAAATCGTAAAAAAAAAAAAACCATCCCCAATACTTACCTCAACCTTTACCCATTCCCATTTTGGGATTTTAGCTATTTGTTTCCCCATTTTGGAGACAACTCAAACCTTTACCTGTTTTTCCAATGGCTACCTTGTTTTGCCGGTCGTCCCAATACGATGCCATAGTTTCACCGGCCATCTTGATATGATGACAGAGCTTCCGGATCTTTCAATTTGATGCAGGATTTTTTCCGGTTCTTTTGATTTTGATGCCGGAGCTTCATTGAAGTTGCTGGAGCATCACCAAACCTGGATCTGTTGGAATGTTGCCGAACCTTTCGCCGGTGCTACTTCTATCATCTCTTATTTATATACTCCCTCCGTCCCAGTTTATCGGTCCCTTTTAGAGATTTCAACTTATTATGCGAACATCATCAGTACACTTGTCATATTTTTTTCCTCCTAATTTTATCTTTCACAAGTCAAAACATCATCAATGCATGAAGTTACTTTTTTAAAAGTAAGGGCAAAAGAGTTGTCACTTTCTTCTTATTACTCTTCAATTGCGACAATCTTTTTAGACAATAAAAAAAATACTATTTGGGACAAAATATTAGGGATAGCGGGAGTATATTTTTAAAAAATGAAGTTTTCTACGAAGATGATCCTATTCAAAATTCCAAATTAAGTTTTTAAATACTCATTGATTTAAGAGTTTTTTTTTTTCAAAACATCCCTCAAACTATATACCTTTTGTTTACTTAGTCCTTGAACTATAAATTTTGTTTACTTGGTCCTCAAGGACGCGGGGATGCTACTGTGCAAGGGCAAAACGACGCCGTTTCGAGGCCCAAAACGTGAACAAAAAAAAAATCGTTTTGGCTCAAATCCCTCAAACTTGTTTTCTCACTTATATCTGGAGAAAAGGGACAGAGAAGAAGGGTTTCACCCATGGAAACTCCACAGCCACCGACACCCAGGGAAGCTCCACAACCGCCGACCGCCGTTCCTCCATTGCATCGCCAACTGCCACCACCAACGATGATAGCACCACCCGACGGTGATTTGTTCAATTTCTAGCAAAATCGAAACACATGCCGGCCCTAAGTTTATAAATCGAACCCTAACCTAGTTTTTGTACCAAACTAGAGAGAGAGAGACCTTGGCTATGAGATAGTTCTTCCAAATCATTTTCGTCTTCTTCGTTCTTCTCTCATCTTCTTCGCCTTGTTCGCCTCTCTCTCTCTCTCTGATCTATGAAGTAAAATGAAGACCCGCGTCCATTTAACCCAGATCGTCTGACCCGGGTGTGTTTTAACCCGGATTAGACCCGTGAAAAAACAATGAAACGACGTCGTTTTGGTTGGGTTTTTTTCCCCGCTTTTTTGGGCCTCGAAACGGCGCCTTCTTGCCCTTGCACAGCAGTTGCTATGCATCCCCTTGCACAGCAGCATCCCCGCTTCAGGTCCTGAAACTATTGCTTTGCATTCTATTTACAAATAGACGATTTCCGAAAACAAATCTAACGGAAAAAACTCACCTGAGTAGCACATGCCTAATTTCCCCCAACTCAAGGGATAAAAACGCGATTTCAGCTCATATTACCCGTACAAACACCCCCTCCTCTCTCTGTCTCTCTTCTCTTATCTGTAATTGTAATCGACAGAAGAAAACCGAAACCAGTCCCACTCGCTCAAAACCTAGAAGTCGATCACGAAGGCTTGAGTGAATCTTCAATGGCTGATCAGTTAAGGCAAGGGGTGAGAGAACTCCAAACTGTAAGTTGCCACATTCAAATGTATTTTCGAATCTGTGAGTTACCACAGTATCTGGGTATTCTAAACCCATGTGAGTTTCTATGTTCTTGCATATGTATAGTGTAGTCATGTCTCCTCCTGACAATTGATCCCTGTTGTAGTCTTGTTCTTTATTATAAATATTATTATAAGATTGTGATTGGATCCGCATATGTTTGGTAAAGAGAATAATATTTTACTTTGAGAATAATCAAAAAGAAAAATGGAATTGGAAGATGAAAACGTGACTAAATTGGTCCTAGTTGCTCTTTGGGACCGAGTGGAAGATCGTAGTAATGTACGCAGCAGTAATGTACGCAGCTGAGGCATCCTAACAGACCGGTAGACTGAAAATGGTATTCATGGAATAGGAGAAAGGTTTCCCATTCCTTAAGCCCGAAAGATATGTAGCCATGAAAGAGGGATTAAGTAGAATAGAATTGACTGCGTGGTAGAGTCATGGAAATACTTTTTTCTTCACTATTTTGGACATTAACTTTGATTTAGTGATGATTGATCAACTAATCATTATTTGTTGTTTTTCTGCTTTTATCCGAATTTCTTTGTTTTAGTGGCTGTATCAAGGCGATTCGATCAGACACATAATCTGTTTGATTAAATACCTAATTGAAGGCACTAGGCAGGCCATTGTCTTCTTTCTTTTCTTTCTTTTTCGTTTTTTGTAGTTCTGGGATCTTGGGAGAAAAATGGTCTCTCTCTCTCTCTCTCTCTCTTAACAGTGTTGCTGTCTCTCTGTATTTTTTTTTTCCTGCTGTTTTTCTGAAAAATTCTGAAGATCTTAAGAGCATCTCCTCCTACACAAATTTTTACTCAAATTTGAGTAAAAATTTGGTTAAAAACTTGATTTGATATCACCCCTTCCAATGGGAAACCACTCTTTTACCAAATTCTAGTTAAAATTTTGTCAAAAACAGTTTTTTTTTTTGGCTCCAAAACTTTCCCACCATTTTGTCAAAACAAATATATTTTTTTTTCATTTTGCCTCCAAATTTCTTTTCAACTTGACGATCAAAGGTGTAGAAAGGCAAAATGAAAGAAGAAAAGTTGAAGGATTTAGTAGCAGCAGAAGCTTTGCTGATGTTGCAGTGAACAAATAGAGCCGTTGCTTATTTGATGTTGGATTTGGTGTTGAGCAAATTTGGTGAAGAATTTGAGTAAATTTGGTGTTGAGCAAATTTGGTGAAGGATTTGGTGAAGGAGTGGAGTGAGATTTTAGGTGATTTTTACTCAAATTTGAATTTGGTGAAACATTTGGTGTAGGAGTGGAGATGTTCACCAAATTTGCTCAACACCAAATTTACTAAAATTCTTCAAAAAATTTGCTCAACACCAAATCCAACATCAAATAAGCAACGAATCTATTTGTTCACTGCAGTTGTACCATTGAAGACTTGTTTCCGCAGAAAAGCTTTTGTTGCTATCTTTGCTTGATATTCTCCTTCACTTTTCTTCTTTCATTTTGCCTTTCTACACCTTTTGATCGTCAAGTTGAAAAAAAAAACTGTTTTGGCAAAATGGTGGGAAATTTTTGGAGCCAAAATGGGAAAAAAAAAAAAAAAAAAATTGTTTTTGACAAAATTTTAACTAGAATTTGGTAAAAGGGTGGTTTCCCATTGGAAGGGGTGATATCAAATCAAGTTTTTAACCAAATTTTTACTCAAATTTGAGTAAAAATTTGGTGTAGGAGTGGAGATGCTCTTTAGGAGAGAAATTAAGTGGAATGACGATTGTACTCTTAGATGGGGTGGAAAAAGGCCATCTGTTAAAGTTTCCGTCCGTGTCCGTTAGCCTAGGACCACATAAAATGCAATGCAATAGTTTGAGGACTAAGTAAACAAAATTTATACTTTGAGGACTAAGTAAACAACAGGTGTATAGTTTGAGGGATCTTTTGGAAAAAAACTCTTGATTTAATTTGGTTACAAAAAAAGGGGCGGACTGGGGAATACGCTTGCCCACTTTCTCCCGCACAGAAATTCCCAAACTTCGTGTTTGGAACTTGACATGGAATCAGAGGTAAGAATGCCTTCTCTCTCTCGCGGCTCAAGCTGAAGAAAAACAAGAGCTTACCTTCTTGTTGTTGTTGTTGTTGTTCTTCTTCTTCTTCTTCTTCTTCTTTTTTTCCGGATTCACATACGCATAATCAAGCGTGGCAACTAATCGAGACTTTGAAGGAAGATTTCAACAATAGGACCAAAGGAAAAGTGATTTTGGAAATCCTAACTCGTTGGTGAAATCAAAACCTTAGGTAAGCTTTTCCCCAATATGACAATCCCCCAGGGAGTAGATTGCTTGGGTGTGCACAACATGGGGTAAGTTTGAAGCCCTAAATGTAAAGTTGTCCAGTTTACAATGAAGGTTTGACAAAAATTAAGCATTCAATGAATTTTTGCCTGGGTAAGGATGGTTGTTTATTTTTTTAGTTGGGTTGCTTAGAGGAACCACCCAGCTTGAGGAGCAAATCCATTTAGGCAAAGAAAGAGAGAAGAAGATTCTGGCATATATAGTATTGAAATTTTGTGTATTCGCAGTTCTTATGTCCCTGTTTCTTGGATTCGGGATTGCCTCGGCTCTCCCATTGTTTTTAGCTGTTGGTAAGGTTCCACTTGAGATGGACCCGTATTACCTTGGCACCAAATTTCGTAACTGACCAGACCTTCTTTGGTGCCTTTTGTGTTTGCTGCTGCTACTGTTGATAGCAAGGCATTCTGTAAATAGCGTACAGAATGAAGGTCTTGAACATTGAATGTCATCAGTTAGCTTAATATTCGTATCTCTCTCTTTCCAATGTTCTCCTGGCTCCATCATTTAGAAATATCATCAAATTTGAAGATATTGAAGATGTAAAATTCGTAAGTGGTGGCTAGCTCATGCGGTAGAGCTCTTGGATGCCCCACACTGCATCTCGGGATCAAGTCACATTCCCCCCCTCCCCCCCCTCCCCCCATGTAATAGATTAGGAATGACGAATGACCCAAAAAAAAAAAAAGAGATGTAAAATTATATATTAATTATTTTTGCATCATGTACGTTGATTTTGTGTTGTGGTGACTTGTGAGACTCTTGGACTAGACAATCAAAACCAAGACATGTTTGGGTGGGGAATTAGGAAATGCTGTTTCTTAGTGCTCCCCAATTTACAGAATCTAAAACAATTCTGTCTGCTGGAAAATTAGGATTCCGTAACCCCTCTCCTTTATTACTGTTTTATCTTAATTTTTCATTTTTCTCCCTAGTATGTCATTCTTCTTCTATGCCTGGTTGAAGAATAGCTCTTCACAGATTCCAAGAAGTTGTAGTTAGTTAGTGAAGTCTTTGTCTGCTCATTCTTTTGTTCTATTTTTGCTCTTCGTGGGAGTAAAATATCCAAACTTCATTTTCGTATTTTGGACGCATGCAGATGAAACTATAACTTTGTATTAAGCGAAGGCACAAAGAGTTGAAGAGGGGAAAAGGCGTATGAATGAGTGTGTGTGCTGGTGCAGTTAATGTGAAACAGAATTTATGGGGATTAATAGGATTATAAAAGATGGGACTATATCAGGAAACTTTCCAAGTACTGAGGCTTTTGCAGTTCACTACCCTGGCTATCCTTCATCAACCACACGTGCTCTTGAGACTCTTGGAGGAACAGAAGGGATCCTCAAGGTATGTGACCCAGAACGCATGTTGTTTATGCATCGGTTGTCTATGTAATGGTACACTGTTGTTCTTGAGTTTACTATGAATCTAATAATGGTACACTGTTGTGCCCAACCTCTACAGCACAATTGAATGTTACTGGTCAAGGCCTTTGACAGATTTCTCCTGAGGTGTCTTGAATAGATACTCAAGGTGTTATTCACCTCGTTTATGGAGACAGTTTGATTTTTTGGACCCTTATAGAGCCATGAGAGGGGAAAATATGCCTTAAGAAACAAAGCTTTGGTATGAAAGCTTAATCGTACTCCTAGCAAAGGGAATTTCCTATTGGACAGTCCAGCAAAGCTGAGTGGCTGGTGAATCCACCTTAGAAACTTGCTCCCGCACTCCCAAGTCAGACTCACCCAGGAACCTCGCTTCCATCAAGAAAGGAACCTACTCCCAACTAGGATAAAACCTACTAGGCATATAAATCCCAAAATCATTAAAAGTAAAATCTCCCATGCAATAGAAAATATGAACTACTGATGAGATAAGAGGAAAACATCAACTCATATTTGCTCAAGTATTTGGTATAAATATTATATTTATTTGTATATACTTGCTAAAGCACTCCCTTTTGTCTCATTCTCTCTCCTCTCTCTCTCCCCTCCCTCTTCCTCCCACTTTTCAAATCTCTCTCTCTCTCTCTCTTGTAAGTTAAGATCTTCCCTAAAACTAGCGCACTAAGACACTTCCAATTTAACACATGCCAAAACACCAGATCCAGATAGTGCACCCATTGGAGTACCAAATTCACTAATAACACTTTTTAAACACCCACTGAAGATGCTCTAAAACAGTATTTGCAGTTGGCACGGACTACAAACTATAACCGTTACTTGTATCACGTACTTAAATTTTTCCTAAATGCTCTCCGAGATAGTGCTGGCTTGCCAAGAAACAACAAGTGAGCAAGTGAGTAAGATGGGTGTAGCTCAGATGAGAATGTTGAGATGGATGTGTGGTGGGAATAGAAAAGATAGGATTAGAAATGAAACCGTCCGTGAGATGGTTGGTGTGGCACCTATAGAGTAGAAGTTAAAAGAAAGTAGACTAAGGTGGTTTAACACATCTACTGTAGATGTTGTAGTTAAGAGAGTTGATATGATATTTGGGTAGCAACCCCGGCCCTGAGGCTAAGCACACCAAGCGGTGGCTTAGGGCCCCACAAAATAGGCCCAAAATAAGTAAACTAATTTCAATTAAGTAGGCTGTAGGCTCATTGAAAAACTAAGGGCCCAAATGGTTTTATAAGGTCAAAAGTGGAGCATCCTATAAGGGAAAAGAAAATTGAAAACTACAGAAAACAAAACGTCAAAACTGAAAACCAAAATCTAGGGTTCTGCTTCATTTATATTCTTATTCTCTTTCTCTCTCTTTGTTGCTTATGTTCTGTGCCCTAAGTTTCCAACCCCATATCTGTGCCCTAAGTTTCCAACCCCATATTCAAATCAAATTAAAACCCGAAAAGATTGTTAGCACTAAGGAGCTCGAAGGGTTAACACGTAATATTGGAAAAAGTGTCTATAGCATATCGTTTATGATGCAGATTGAAACCTGCAAGGGTAGGGATAGTCCCGGGATGCCAGTCGACCGGGGGTAGCGGATGTCACTCAACGCTACTAATCGCGGATGTCACTCGACGCGACCAAGCCACTCGCTTGATTATAGGAGGAATCACTCAACTCCAAGCAAGAAACACTTACGAATATTTTCTTAAACTCAAACTCTTTCATTTCCTTTCATTAGAACACATATAAATAGGCATTACATTAGATGACTCTTCCCAAGACTTAATGAAGTATAGACAAATTCCAACACTGACCATTCAATTTCCTAGACAACCCTTCATCTACCGGCATAAAGATAAACCTAGAACAATGTGTATAAAGAAACTAACTCATGCATATGTGTGCCAAATTAAAAAATGACTCTAAAAAATACTTTGACTAGACATTAAAGACATGAAGACTCTTCGATTCAGCCACCATCATTATGCTCCTGCATCAATTTACAATTCGGCCTAAGTTTTCTTTCGTCCATAGCTCCGCTATCGATTCTGATTCAACCAACTGGTATGCAATTTTTTTTATTGAATTGTACTTTTGCCTTTTGCAGCAAAACTAAATTATGCAAGTTTGATTGATTTATTTGCCTCTAAAAATGAAAGAAGAGCGATGTTCAAGTGATACTTATTAATTATTGCAATGTTAAGTAATTTTTGCGACTTTGATATTCAAATTCTTGTAAGGTTTTAAGTTTGGGACGATTTGTATTTTATGAAATTTAGTGTTTCTTTAAATGTGGAGGGCCCCATATTGATTTTGCGCTTAGGGCCTCAGAAATCTTTGGGTCGGGCCTATTGGGTAGTAACGCTACGAGGAGAGGAAGGCCCAAATTGACATTAGATGTTGTAGTGCAATGGTAAAGACTTATTCCAATAATCTTAAGGTCTTGTGTTCGAGCACAACCACTTTGTGTATTATCACCAAAGGTTAGGCTTGTCCTCAACATTCCCTTTGCAGACACCCATTAATGAGTATCAACTGGGCGTTGTTTAAAATTTCGAAATTCTATGCCGTAGTGCGTAAGGATACGAGTATACTAAATTTATGTAGCCCTTGACAAAGCTCAATGGAAAAAGAAAAAAAAAATTCATGTAGCTGATCCCAATTGATTGCTACATAAAGCTCGGTTTGGTTTGATTTGGCTCCCCGGTGCTACCAAAATGAGGAGCTTCTGTGATCCTCTGCGCGTCGCCTTCGCCCCTGCTTTGTGCAACTAAGCTTTGACCCATGCTCTATTGGATAGATTTGGTTTTTACAAATGCACGGCCCCCAAAAAGGAAAAAGAGACACAAGAATATATTGTTGTTTACCAGCTCTTACAATGGAGCTTCTTGGCCCTCCTTTTTATTTGATTTTTGTTTTATGGACCTTGTTGGTTCTCCGTCTGATTTGACTATTGTTTGTTGCTAAACCCTTGCTATAGTGTCATATGTGCGTAACTTATAAACATGCACATTGGAGAATACTGAAATCCATGAAACCCACACTTCTCTTCCCATAAACTTGCTAATGTTTGCTGGGCCATTATCTGTAGGCTCGTAGCTTGCAGTCAAACAAGTTGGAGCTCCATTTTCGCCCAGAGGATCCTTACTCACACCCTACTTTTGGGGAGCTTCAACCCTGTAATAATTTTCTATTAAGGATATCTAAAAGGGATAGGAATGGCCAAAATGCTAAGGACTCTGACAAGGTATCAGAACGTGTGTCAGAAGACGAGATCAATAGTAATCGTACAAGTTTTCCCCAATCTGTCAAAAGTGATCAAGTGAATGAAAGTCAAAGTGCTTCAACTAGTTTACCGGCAGAAGTGGAGGCACAGTTTCCTCAAGAAGTGCAAGATGATCTCTCCGCTGATATAGTTTGTCGAATCTCAGAGGCTTATCAATTCAATGGTTAGAAAGGATTTGGTTGTTGGTTGTTAGTTTGCATTCTAGGTTCTTACTTTTTCCTTTTTTTAATTTTCCTTGCCATTTTGTTTTTTATTTTTGGTCATTTCTTCGCCTGTGTGCTTTTTGTTTTTTAAGGAATGGTAGATTACCAGCATGTTCTTGCTGTTCATGCGGATGTTGCTCGGAGAAAGAAGAGAAACTGGGCAGATATGGAACCTCAATTTGGTTAGTCTTCCATCTTTTATGGTTTGTAGAATGCAAATAAAATTGAATTGCTTATACTCGGGTATGTCCAAATTTCCTCCTTTGTGTTCAACTTTATAGAGAAGGGTGGTCTTATGGACGTGGATCAGGAGGATTTGATGATTCTAGTGCCTCCACTTTTCTCAATAAAAGATGTACCAGAGAAAGTCGCGTAAGATGCTTCAAATTGTTTCGTTTTCTTCTTGAACTTAGTTATTCCAATTTATTAACTTCAATTTAATTCCGAAATAGTCAAGACTAGAAGCCTTGGTTTGTATCTTGATCCTTAGTAAGTAAAAAATCATGGATCATACACTAGCATCCTTTGAAGTTGATTTGACCTAGCTTTATGGCCTTCCAGGTTAAAACCATCAGTAAGCATGAGCTTGACCAAAAAACAAAAGGGAGTTGTACAACACCGTTGGGAGGTATTTTTGTCATGCTTCCAAGTATAAAATTCTTTTAGTTTACAACTTAATTGTTATAGTTACTTCTCATTTGTGTGCATTTAGTTTTATGCAAAATTAACATTTAAATGCCCCTCAAAAGTTAGTAAATATATCCTGCTTTGGACCAAGCCATTATTCTGAAAATCGGTAAATACAATCAACATTAAGAATCTCATCCTTGGGCCCAAAACAAGCAGGGGATGGAGTGACACATCCAGAAATTGTTTCACTGTGACAAAATGCACCACCTAACCTGTTGTAGTAATTTATTTAAGCTACACATTTTTTTATTAGTTGAAGGTGTAGGTGGTGGCACAAAGGATGATTAGTACACATGGGCATGAACATTTGTTCATGCTGTAATGTACTTCCGTTGGTTGTGGAAGAGTTGCCTTTGTTCATTATATTTTAAAGTGAAACATTCAGTACCATTGTAAGTTGTACTTTACTGCATTTGTGCAATTTAGATAGTGCAATAAGAATTTTCACTATTTCTGGAAGAGTCTCCTTCCTTGTTGCCTGATTTTCTCAGTGAATCTTTGCCTATGTGAGTACTTACTCTTGATGTTATGTGAGTACTTACTCTGATTTTCTATGTGAGTACTTACTCTGATTTTCTCAGTGAAACTGCTTTTTCAAGTTCACATGATCTTGTCATGAAAATTGTAACTTTTTGGTTGACGTTATATCTATGTTTTCCGTCATAGTTTTGGGTAGCCAATTGTTTGACATCTTTACTGGAATTTCGTATTAAATCTTACCGTAGTTTGTTGAGGGACTAAGTCATTTTTCATTTCATCTGGTGCAGATGGAAATAGAGCCAAGCCTTGCAATTGACTTTTACATAAAAGATATCCTAATTGCTTGCTTGATTAATTCGTCACGTGTTGACAACTGGGATGCGTTCGAATTCCTATTTTTCATTGGATGTTTTATTATTTGCTCTCTGAAGTCTGAAGTTCATTCTATCTTAGTTTTGCTCGACATTTTAAATTTACGTTTTCATTTTGGTAATTTCCTGTTATATAAGAGGACATGCATCAAATGAAACTAGATGAAAGATGCCTTTAACAAGGAAACGAAAAAGCAATTAACCGAAACCATATTTGTGTTTTCTAAAGGAGGTTTGCTATCTGTCTTCCACTCTTCCTTTTGGGCTAAAATGTTGTTCTTTCAAGATATCGCTTGGTTTTATTGAAGGGATTGGTGGGTAGTAAGTGTCTGGTGTTTTTTTTTTTATAAATTATTATTATTATTTTATTTTTTTATTTTGTATCTTTGTGTGGACTTTTTGCCTTATGTATCTCTTTTTCTATACCTTTGTTTTGATAGGTTTTTGCTGTTATTTATGAAAAGGATCATGTTTTTACCAATCTAGCGCAGTTTAACTGTCCTAGTAACTCATTCGACTTGGCAATAACAGTAGAATGAAGCCACCTGTGGTAACTCATTCGACTCTTTGCTTTGGGCTAGACTCTCTTAGCTTTAAAACGTGCCGTCTCTGGGAAAGGATATCAACTTTACGGTAGTGCATATGGTTACAGAAATAATACCCGATTGATACACTTTCTTGTCCATGATTTGTGCGAATATATGGAAATACATGTACTGTATATCTTGCTGTCTAGTTTTTGTGGCACTTAAATCATTCGTACAGATTCCTAAGAAAGTGTCTTGGGAGAAATACATACCTGAAAACTCGGAGCAATGGAAGTGTCAAATGGCTGTATGTAAGTTGTTTGATGAGCATCCTATATGGGTCAAAAGATCATTAGCTGAGCGCTTGCTTGACGAAGGTGTACAATTTGGGGATTATACGCTTAGAAGGTGGGTTTGCTTAGATTTGGCCAATGTATTATAGAAGTATGTGTTGATTATAATTGATGAACTGAATGGTATCGGGCAATTGGATATGGTATTCTACAGTGACCTTGTATTTTGTTTTTTCTTACAGGCTTCTTTTCAGAGCAGCTTATTACTTTTCAAATGGGCCATTCCTTAGGTTCTGGATTAGAAAGGGTTATGATCCTCGCAAAGATCCTGAATCTCGCATGTAGGAGTTCTGCCCTGATAAAATAAATGTTCCTATTCTCTCTGTATTTGTATCTGGGTATCTCTGATGTACTTTTATGTGACGTTCTATTTTGATGCTTACCCTATGACTATGATTTTCTTGATCAGATATCAAAGAATTGATTTTCGGGTCCCCCCATCATTACGTAGCTATGATGCTAATGTAGCTACTGGGTAAGTTCCATCATCAAGTTTTACCGGTCTTGGACAAGTTTGTTGTTATGTAGTAGTTGCTATGGTGCCCCACTTTGACTTTGTTTCTGATAACCTAATTGACTCACATCAAACATTTGATTCTTTAGGATAGGGCAATTTAACATCACTACTAAAAGGAACATGTCTTATGACTCTTAGACAAGCTAAAATGCTGGTGGCCGTAATGTATTCCTAAGCATATTGGTGGGGGGGCCACATTGCTAAAAAGTAAACCGTGTAAGGGATGGCAATCTTGACCGAACTGATGGGTACCTGAACCATAACCGATTTTTTCCCCGTGGGTACGGGTGTGGTTTAGAGGGAGGCATAACCGAACGGCTTCGGTTCGGTTATGGTTTGACCTGTGACCCGAACCTATACCTGAACAGAACCAAACCGAACCGAAACTTATAAATTATATAAGAAACCTTAGGTATATTTTGAAAGTACACCATAACCCCTTGTATATATATGACATCCACATCCTAGGGTTTCTCATATCAGATTTCACAACAGACGAGAGAGGGCCAAGAGGCGACTGGAGAGACTTGGAGGGCTCAGGGCAGCGACCGCCAACATCCTAGGGTTTCTTCTTCTTCAATCCCCTTCTCTAGAACCTGTTATAGAGGATTTGCTTTCACGTTTCTAACCAGATATGGTGTGTTTATAGCCCCGCTGCATTTTGAAGTTGTAGAACATGGTCCTATTTTGCCCCCAAAATGAGCCTCATTTTTAGTGTAAAAGTTGATCCAATATGGTTATTGGTAAAGCTTGATGTGTAGAGTATCCCTGCGCAAAATCAAGCCGATTGGATGCAAAAAAGAATGTTATAGTTGAAAGAAATTATTGTCTGGTCATTTAGAAGATCAGGTACTATCTTTAAAGAAGAGTGATTTGTACTATCTTTAGTAGATTTGTAACTCTGAAGAGTGATTTTATGAGTGAATTTTTGGCTTGAAAATCTGGGTTTTGCTGGCTTCAATCTGAAATTTGCTTCATTTACCTGGAAATGAAGAGAGATTATTCGGGGCCCCAGTTGGTTAGGGGTACCCGAACCCGTTTGGTTTGGGTATGGAGCTTATTTTCTCACCCCGTTCGGTTATCGGGGCGGCTTCGGGGTGGGTAATAGTTTCGTGGTTCAGTTCGGGGGTACACCAATATCCGCCCCGATCCACCCCATTGCCATCCCTTTATTTATTAATGATGATATTTTACTTTCTGGGCCACATTACATGTGTATTTCCCTGGCGTGTCAAAACCACAACATTTCTCATTGAAGCCAGACACTAAGTATGATTTTTTTTTTTGTGTGTTACAAAGTTATCCTTGACATGTATGCTTGATTCAAATTACAGATAACTTAGGCTATTGTACAAAAAATGACGGCGTTGCATTATCCGGCATTGGTAGGTCATAGCCAGCCCAAGCAGCCTCTAAGCACATCTCGGATATAGCACTGGCTACTAAAATAATGCCATTATGAATCACCATTTTCCTATTGGTATACTCAAGCATCCCCTTGGTATATTTGGTTTTGGCGTAGCAAATTTTATAATCTATTCTTCCATCCCACCTGTTAGAGAATGACAATTAGGGGTGAGCACATAACCGAATAATCCGATCAAACTGACTGGCCCAATCTGAACTGAAGGCTATCGGATCCTTTGGAATCCTTCAGCGGTTGAGATTGGTCTGCTTTTGTTGAATTTTTCTGGTTTTCAGACAGGTAGCAGGTGATGGCTGAACAAAACCGCTTCTCCCAAACTGACAGATACCGCGTTACGTATATCTTATTTTCTCTTCTGCGTGACAGGTTTCTAGATGCTATTTAGATTGCTCTGATCTCGTTTGGACCTTGTCTCTCTGGCTCGCCTTGTGCATCTCTCTCTCTCTCTCTCTCTTTCTCTTTTTTTTTGGTTATATTGTTTCATGATTAAAAAATTGTGAGAACCTAGAACACATATGAAGCCATTTCTCACAACGGAGCACATGGAACAGGGAAACTCGTATGAACCCTAGTCGCAACTCTAAAGTGGGTCAGCGAATCCTCGACCAGATTGGAGTGTGGCTGCGACATGGAGCTGTAGGATTTTTCTATATTTTCCCTCTCCATTTCGATTCCTGCTTTGAACAGTTATCCCTCTGAACCTCTGATCTGCATCACAGAACCCTCTCCCTCATCTCACTTCTATTTTCCCACTTCCATCGGTGGAACCCCTTTCCACATCCATGCCTTTGCAGTTCGATTTTTTTGTTACATTTTTGGGGTTTAGAATTTAGATTGCTAAACCTCTGAATTTTTTTATGATTAGGAAGAAATAGAGGGGAAAGGGCCAACCAGTGTAACCTGGCCGAATCTGTTTGATCCAGTTTGTTTCAATTTCGTATAGTCCACGGGTCAGAATCGGATGCTCGTTTCCCAAATCTGAAGTGGTCATCTCAGGTCGCAGTGAGCAGTAAAACCGTCCCAACCCGACCCGTGCTCACCCCCCAAGTTATGATAGCCTTTTGGCACCCTCAAGTCCCTAGCATGCAAATAAGAAATATGGGCAGACATAATCGCACTATTATATGTGTGTTATTGTCAACAAAAGATGTTGTAAGAGGACTTAAAAGCATGACTCATTCCTCTGTCTGGACTTAGTTGGATGGGAAACTTCTGGTGTTTCATCTGTTCTGCTCTTTTTATTCTGATTCTATGTAATTTAATCAATTCGTTATCCATCAAAGCCCCACAATTGTAATTGCTCTCATCCAAGCATTTTCTGTTCAAATCTTTTAGATCTTCCTCATGGTCTTCATTACTGGACAGCTTAATGATTGTGCTTACTATTTGCGGGTTTATAGCTACTTATTCCATTTTCCAGAAAAATGATTTACTTTTGTATCACTTAGGTTGAAGCATCGATGGGAAGATATATGCTCATTTCGGGTTTTTCCTTACAAGTACCAAACTTCGTTACAGCTTTTTGAACTTGTGGATGACTACATTCAACAGGAGATAAGGAAACCTCCGCAACAGGCAACTTGCAGCGTAAGTTTCCAGTTCAATTGATGGTTTTGAAGTAGTAAGTTCCTTTGAGCTAAAAGACGGCCAAAAACTTTGAAAGTGTAGTTATTGTTTGTATCGGCTATATCAGTTCTTGGCTATTGTATTTATTGCCATCCTAATTGGATAAAGATGCCGAGGAATAGGCTCAACAATGTAAGCCAAGCTCTCTCAAACCTTGCCTTAGGCTTAGAGCATCCTCAATGGCCTAATCAAAATTGGATAACCAAAAGTTGCCACATCAAAGTTATCCATTTAGAGGTGGCTAAAGTTAGCAATGTCACAATGTCAAGTCCCACATTGATGTTTTTTGTCTATAACCAAAAGCAATGGACTCCCCGTCACTTTTTCAAATTTGGATAACGAAAACTTGCCACATCACTTATTCAAACTACAAAAATAGTTTTTGAAACTCTTTTTTGAAATAATATTTTGAAAACTTTTTTAATACAAAACAGTTTGTTTAAAAAACAGTTTTTGAAAAAGAGGTTTAAAAAAACTGTTTCCGGTAAGTAAAAAAACAATTTATTTTTTTGTAGTTTTTTTTTTGTTTGTTTTTTTGGGTAAAAACAGTTGTAGGAAAAACTGTATTTTGAAAGAAAAAAAAATTCAAAAAAAAAAAACAATTTAAGAAAACAGTGTTGAACAGTTTTTTTGGAAAAAAAATGTTCTTGAAAAGAACAGTTTAAAAAAAAGTATTTTGAAAAGAAAAAACTGTTTTAAAAATTTTTGTATAAACAGATTTTAAAAAACAGTCTTTGAAAAAAAACAGTTTTTTAAAATAATTTTTTCGAAAACGTTGTAGAGAGAGAGAGAATGGAAGAGAGAGAGTTTTTGTCATTTTGTGTAATGTTGAGTGTACTTGATTGGGTAGATGTGGGGTCCACTAAATTTGATTATTGCCAAAAGGTTGCTAGTTTTGGTTATCCAAAGGCTGAAATTTGGTTAGTTGATAAGTGGTTGCCAAGTTTGGTTATTTCAATGTGAGCACTTTTTTGAACAGACTTTGCTAACCTTAGAAATCTTTTTATTTTGTTGGGCCATTATGGATGCTCTTAGGTACCAACTCCCTTTCACTTGGAGAATTAGATAGACATTCAAACAAATGGAGACAAAAAAAACGTGGAGATAGAGCCATGTAACATATGCAGTTGAAAAGACTTATTGCAAGAGTGCAACTGCTACTAAAGTCTATTTAACCATGTTAGAAAACTAGTTCCTTAAAACTCTTGCAAAAATATAGAAAGCCCATTTAGACACGATGCTCTTTAATGCTAAAAACATTAAACCCAAAACAGTGTTCAGCGTGCTTTTTCTTTTATAGCTTTTCATATCCAGGTTTTAGTGGTGACAATGGAAGGAGGGAGATACAAGTGGTGATGACAAAGGGAAGAAGATTATTTGGAGTTCCATTGTTGAAATGAGATTAATATTTTTGTCCATATTTTTATAACTATATCAGAGAGAGAGAGAGAGAGAGAGATTCTGACTCAGCGATGGCAGTTGGCAGTTGGGGTTGACGTCCATGGGCTACTTCGGTGGTGTAGCTCTGCTGGAACTTCTAGTTAGAGAAAAGAGCAGAGTAGGGCCTATTAGTCAATCTTTCAGCTATTGCGTCAAATTTCCTCTTTTGGCATTGTTTTCCTTCACTTCACAAATGACAGGAGTTCCACATTGCAACTTGACCACACAAGCCTAAGGGGTTGACTAATGTCCATTTTTGTTTTCCAAAGGTTGAACCATTATACATAAAGAAACTACACGTGAACATACGTCACAGTGGACTCTAAAGTCTCTTCAAGTTGACATAAAGAAAGAACTTTGCCTGTAAGCTTGGAAATAGGTGTTATTTCCGTCAAAGCTTCCCTATTATGCTCTGCCCAAACAAACCACAACACTGCCAAGGGGGCGAAAAAGCAAGCCTTCTTCCTGCTTCTACAGTGTCTCACTCCCCTCCAAGAGAAAAGAACTTCAGCCACTTTCAGCGGCAACACTCATTCCACCCCCGACATAATAAAGATCAATGACCATCACCTCCCTCTCTAGATCACAATGAATAAGGAGATGGGCTAGAGGATCTCCCATCATGGTTATCCAACAACAATTCACATGAATTTTCTTTATGGAATCTAGTTACCTATGGGTGCAATTCGCATGAATTTGCTTTATTGCAATCAAGTTACCTATGAGTTTCCCCATGCAAAGAAGCGAGGGAGTTTTGATATCCACCCTTTCTCTCCAAGAAAGATGACCAACTAAACTGTTATATTAACACGTGAGGTTTGCTTAATTTTTTTCCTGATTCAGGTTCAACCATGACAAACTGTCCTTCCCCACACCAATCCAAAAAAATAGCATATAGGTGCTCAAGAAATTAACTTCGGAAAACCAATTTTAGTTGATGTTGGAAGAAGGCAGGAAGCTAAGCTAATGGAATTTCAAGTTCTCATTGTGAGGCGAAGTCTCACATTGCCTGGATATGAAAGTGTTGAGTCTAGTAGATAATAAGCTTGATCCCTCACTTCAATAACTTGCTTTAGGGACTGAGTACTACTCAAGTCAGTGTAACATGGATCAAATCAAGAGTATCTCGATTGGGTAGGGTGTGTACCCCTCGCTATGTTGAGTGAGCACACTGCGTGTGGGGCAGGGTTTGTTTCCCTCCCTCACCGTGACGAGTGAGCAAGTTGCGTTTGGGGGCGGTGTAAAGTGAAGTCCCAAAATGTCTGAATATGTAAGTGTTGTGCAGTGCAGTAGATGATGTCGGTTCTCTTTAACCAACAAGATCAATCTCTTTTTTTTCTTTTTCTTTTTCTTTTTTTGTTCCATTTACTTGTGATTGGTGTTGATTGACATTGCTCATCTACTTTTTTAAACTGATCCAAATATGGGAACTTTACTAGGCTTACTAAAATGTCAATTTTATCTTGCCGCTCGGATTTCGTTTTGCTTTCAAAATGTATTATTTTTTTCTGTTCAAGTATCGTAAGCAGTTCTCTATGCTTGACCAGAAGAGAGAAAGGGAGAAATAACTGGAAATAAGTGAACAAAAATAGTGCCCGTGTAAAAGCAAAACTGTGCAGAACCAATTTTTTGTGTGTTCATATGGAGGGTTTTGATTAATCATTTAAACCGGTGGGTGGGGTTTATAACTACACTACCATGTGTGTGTGGATGTAATGTGCTTTGTACATTTCAAGTGAAAGGATGCATCCTGCCCCTGCGTCTACCATCTTGCAACAAGGGATAGTATTATGGATTCCTTGCCTGCATTTTGTGCACTTGTGTTGTTGGGTTAATGACTGTGTAACAGACTTCCATCAGGGTTTGTTGGAAAGTTTGGAGAGTTATTCTGGTTGTCACGATCACTTGTCATTTACTTGACCATGGATGCTATTTTCTCAAAGGATATAAAGCTTCTTATTTTAATACGGATATTTGGTTTCTAGTGTGCAACAGGATGGTTCCCATCAAGTGTGCTTGATAGCTTGAGGTTATGTGTAGCTGTGAGGTTCCTCTCAGTATACCCCAAAGCCGGTGCAGAATCCTTGCTAAAATCTGCTTCAGAACGCTTCAACAAGTCAAAGAGGATGCAGGTTTATGCCAAGGACAAGAGGCTTGATGAAGAGGTTCAAGTTCAACAAGCCAATGAAGGTTAAAATTATCTACAATGCTTTGTTTCTGATTCTTTTGTTATGCTAGATTTTGTTTTTATTGTGTACAGCGCCCTTTTCATATTTCTCAGTCACCTCGTGCATCTTTTTTCGTAGAATGTCTTTTCTCTTCTCCATGGTTCAGATTCAATTCTCCTTTTTTCATTAAATTGTGGTGTTTGCTTTTAAGTATCAATATTGTAGAGACACTAAACAAGTTACAATCTGCACTAAATGTGCATGTGGCAGTCTTTTTGTGGATGAGCCTACCCATGTATTGCAACAGGTGTTGCCATGTGAACATTTAGTGTATTAGTTCGTAAACTATTTATTGTCTTTAGCATTCCTCCTTAAATATTCCTTTTGCGTGGCTAACTTTCTCTTATTGCGGCATTAATAGTCTTCACTGTTTAAGTTTTGTACTCCATCAGGTTTTGTTTATCTCATGTATTAGCCATATTCGTTGGATCAATATTGCGGTGCAGAAATGCAAGGCAATGAAGATAAAGAGGAATTGGATGGCGATGGCGATGATGAAGATGAAGATGAAGAGGTGGAAATTGATGATGACAATGTCGAAGAGGAGTTGGACCCAAATGAGGCATTTCATGTGGTAAATTGTAGCCTGTTTTATTTTCTGGTGTGAGTTTATTTCAACTTATACGGTTTGGTTGCTTCTTTTTGTCTCACCATATATTCTGTGTTCTTTTTTTCTTTGCCTGATATATTCTCCTTTCTTGTAATTTTGTTCTCATATTTTTTGGTTATAGGCTGGTGAGGATATCAATGTTGCTCCACAGCCTTGTTCGTGTATCCTTGAAAACAACAAAATATGTGTTTTCCACTCTATTAATTGCCTCCTTTGAAAATAAGGAATGACCAAGTCAACAAAGTTTCACAATTTTTGTACTAAAATTCAGTTCTTTCACGTGGAAGTTTTTCAGAAGCTAATTTCTTCCCAACAAATTTGTGTTGTGCTTGTATTTCATTGTTTGATAATGCATTAATAGAGATCAATTGACTTCGATGCAATGCTACAGTTGCGTATTGCCACTTGAGTTGGATCCTTGAATCCTCGGAAGTACCATGCACACTGTAGTTCAATGGCTTAACTGTGGATGGGGATATTGGGCAAATTAGAGAACTGTGGATGGGGATATTGAGCAAATTAGAGAACGGATTTTTCATTTTGACATATTTGCTTACGCCAAACTTAACCACTGAAGGAAATTATTTGAGATCTAGTAACACTATTATCACTGTGAATTCCTATATGTTGCTCAGATACAGATAATGACAACATCTCAAAGAACTACTTGCAAGAGCTTTTTGGTAGTTTTCCGTTTGGTGAAGTAGGTGCCCACGGGTTGCAAGATGCTGACATCAGTGATGGAGAATATCCGATATATGAACAATTCAGTGAGGGCAACTGCTCCGATGATGATGACTACTGAAACCTCATTGTTTTAAGCAGTGTTTCCTTGGAGGTTTGTCCACGTAGCAATATGCCAACTACTCATTGTTTATTTCGATGATGATTACAGACATTGTGTAAGTGTTTTCGGCATGTTCATTGTTGCTTCAGTTTTTACCATGGAGAAATATACTCACAGATGAAGTTATTCTATGTCCATCACTACCACGTAGTACAGCACGACGAGCACACGTAAAAGAATATCGTGACAGTTGTATAAACCCTGTTGATGTGTACCTATGATCATGCGGGTTCTTTTTTTTTTTTTTTTTTGATCGGCATCATGTGGGTTCTTGATTCACTTTTTTTCTAATTTTAACAAGGATCCCGGATTCTGCTTCAATTTTACATCAAGCTTGTGCACGCGCCATATGTTGAGAAAACGATTTTGGGGGGGCTAATATTTTATCAGGTTATTTGACATTTAGGTTAGTTCCCATATCATTTGCGAAGTTCTACAAGATGGCCATACATTTCGTTTAGCACGTCTGGACTTCAAGTACTTGGGGTATACTTTATCCACATTGTTCTGGATTTCTTTTCTTCTCTGTCATATTTCTTTTTCGGTGGGTTTTCACTTATTAATGATATTTTGTTGTTTCTTCCAATATACAATTTTTTGCAGTTCCTGATGATCTACTGTTCGAAATTTGTTAAGTTCCTGTAGATTGCCCATGTTATGACAACCTTTGCGCAGATGATATTAAAGGCTTATGTAAATTGATGCGACGGTTGTATTGGAAGAGGAGGGCTGACCATCTTCATGCTTGGCAGATCAGTTGCTTTGCTTGAGCTTTTCGAACAGGAGTATGAGCTTTCATTTATACTACTAGTATCTTAGGAATGGTCATGTTTCGAGTTTTGACGTACCTTTTTTGGGGATGGTAGCGCTTGAGATTTGATGTATATTATCTTAGGAATGGCCATCTTGTAGCTTGGCAACTTGGCAAGGGGCTGGATGGTACCACTTGTATTGGTGATTTGAGCGTCTTAAATCACGGAGGGGTTTTTAAAAATTTTAATCAGACTTTGTAATGGTTATCTACACACTTCTTTGATATGCATTTACAGAACCTTTTTATCCTTTAATAGATCTACTTCTTTTTTGGGAGTTGATTCAACATTAGGTCAGGGGACCTGACTATTCGTACAGATCCGAGGTTTCAGAAAATGTACCGACAGCTTGCGACGCCCACATTTTGGGTCTGTATTTTGAATGAAAACTTAAAATTTGGATCACTACTTGCGCATATCCAATTGAGTTGAATTTTTTCAGGGCCACTCGAAAAGTTTTCTTAAATTTATTGAATGGTTTGAATCATTCCACTATTCACAAGTCGTCAGTACATTTTTTGTATATGCCTCCGATCTGTACCCGTAGGTTTATCGTTAGGTTAATCATTAGTGCTTGACTCCACAGCATTGAACCGTGATATTGACTCACCTACTCACATTTTCCCTCTAAACTTGTCATTGGTGTTCCATTTCAGAAGAATTATCAATGATAATGATAGTAAGTTGCTTCTTTTTTTTTTTCCGAAGAAAAATTTCTAATTCTTCTAACCATATCTGGAAAATATGAATCATGCATCTTTGATTTCAAAAAGTAAAATCACCCATGTTATCTTGCCTGGCAACTTGCATCGTATTTTCCAGATATGGTAAGAAGAAATGAGTTTTAGTTTGCGTTTGAAAGAGCTCCAGAACACATAAATCGTAATCCAAAATGTTTCTGCATAACGGAAAAGTTTTGGGTGGTCGTGAGGCACCAACCCCAACAGAACTCGATGCAGCAATATACAAAACGGTGTTTGAAATGAAAAGCTAAAACCTGTGAATCCCAAGTTTGCTGAAGCCTGGGGCACCTCCTGCATTTCATAAAAGCAGAATCCACCTTTTCTCTTATTTCCCAAGCAAAAGTCAAGACTACCCATCGGACGTTGGACCTTGTTGAGGAAAATGGATTTTGCTAAAAGAAAAGTAATCGTACAGTCTGCAATCCGTCCAGTAAATATTAAGGGGCAAGTCCAAGAGTCGTTATCTTATTCAAACAACTTATGATGCTCATAATGTTACGTTCATCCACAGGCGAAATTCAGCAGTACATCCACAAATTTAGGAACCCTAAGCCAAAGCAAAAAAGGCAATAGCAAGTTTTTATAGATGTTCTTGCTAAAGAAGCGATTACAAATCAATATTCCTTGTTCCCAAAGTTCTTGCACCAGAGCTGTGAAGGTATGGGGCGAACTGGGTGATGTGGCCGTTGCTGCAAAAGAAGAAAAGTATTTTTAGTATGTCAAAGAACTCTATCACATGCACATGATACGGGGAATGCAGTACACCATCTGAAGGCAGAGTCAAAAGCAAATCCATTGATGGAGATTTTGTCCCATAAGCATTTCTTTTATACATAGATACGAAGCTTATCACTAAGCCCAGTAACACCAGTAAGAATAAGTGCATTCTATAGAAAATGAACGTGCACGAAAAGACAAGAATGCATAAACAAAATAAGAACTACTCCCTCCATCCCAAAATAAAAGTAGAGTATTTCATTTTGGACCGTCCCTTAAGAAGTGTGAGTTTTGAAAAATTAATGGGTAAAAATTTGTACAACTATTATTTTGCCTTTCTTAAAAGTTAATGGGTAAAAGTGGAGGTAAAAGTTGATGTGAGAGGTGTAAAGTGGAGGTAAAAGTTTATGTGAAAGGTGTAATGATGATGTTTTTTTAATAAGTTGAATTTACGAAGCAACAGTAAAAAGGGATGGAGGGAGTATGTTACATCAGCACGGGTACGAGCGAGGCTGCATTATGTGTGTGGGATTCGTCTAATCCTCAGGCTCATTGATACCAGCATGCTTAGTTTCATATTTTCCATACGTTTCTTTAATAAGATGATGTTTGTGAACCAAAGTAGAGTCAGAACTGTAGAAAATAGCTGTCACCAAAATAGAGCCAGAGAATTTATGTGAAGAATAGCTATCTTAAGAAGTTACATGTTGTGGCACAGGAAATCGACTCCTCATCAACACCATTGGGCTCGTTACACACTTAAACCCCCAAATCAAAAAATTACAAAATATATCCACCGACTAGTCCCCGCCTACCCTACTAATGCCGCCTGGACCCTAATCTAACACCTAATCCCTAGTCCCACCTAAAGACTGAATCCCCGACTAATCCCACCTAGTGTCCGACTAATTGTCCCACTCCCTAATCTAACACCTAGCAGTCTTGGACCCTAGTCGAGGCAGCGGAACACCGCTAGGCCAACTTTGAGAAAACTGTACATGTCCAAACTATGCACATATGACAACTGTACCATACCCTTATCCAAGTGTCTGTGTCCTAGTCCTACAAGAGTGCTTTGAAATTTAGAGACGTGGTTAAATGACAACCTGCAATCTGAGGATTATATGGCCCCAGAAAAAGGCATAACGCTTAAAGGAGAAAATAGGCTTCTGTGATTCACCGTCTAGCAGTAAGCTATAAGAATCCAAACACTGCAACTCTGCAACAGACGTGCAATTGTGCACAATGATCCAACCTAAAGACTGAATCTGCTGCCAGCCACGGCGTTAATGCATAATTGTCATGACTCATAACCGACAACTGACAACTACGGGATTGGAAAATTAAACCACGTAAGATGAGAGGTCAGTTTCAAAGACTTGTTTTACATAAAATATTATTGCCTAACACAATAAGGATCAATTTCTTTTGCGATTCATGATGATGTTATTTCATCCAAAGTCAAACATGGAAAAGGGGAAAATGGGGTTCAGGGAGGTATAAATGGATATCTGCAACAATAAGTCTACATTGGCATTGGGCTTGACGAAAAAGGTATCATAGAGCTATGGGTTCAATCCTAGTTTTTCTCCAACTATGAAAAGGTATCATAAAACAATGAAGTTACAATTCAATCTGCAAACTTTTCTTTCCAGCAACAACAGGAAATAACATGATGAACCCTGGGCAGAAATAATATCTATGCAACCCAACACCATATTATCCAAAGCAATGCTGCAAAGCAACAAACTACAAAACCGATAATCTCAAAAAAAACCTTGAGGCTTAAACAGCTAAGAGCATAAGGGCATCATCAAACCCGTTTGTCCTCGAAGCAGTCTTCTACTTTGTTGGTATTTTTATGTCTGCTTCGAACCATATTTCAAAAGCTATAAACTTTTATTTCCTTCCTTGAAAGTAACAAAAAGCAACTCATATTCACTAGCAACTGCACACGTTATTCTTCAACATTATTTCCAAACCCTAACAAAAATCAAATATCTCAAGCAATCTTATACCTACCCATTCATAATCGAGATCGTAAGACTGTCACTGCTCAGAGACAAGACAATGTTGGTCTTGCAAAGCTTGATTCAATTGAGTCCAGTTTTGTTGACTATTCGGGTGTTCTAGTATAATGGTAACTGATGACCCTAGCTTGTAAATACTTGTTATATGCACCAAGCGATGTATCTTGCACTGTCTTCATTCTGTTACACTGGATTTACACAACAACGTAGCTTTGGAACCAAGTAAAAATCTCTCTATCTTGTATTCTTGTTTAATGTTCTTGATTATTCTTTGAATGTTTGCTGGTTTTGCCGAATTCTCAAAAGACATAACTCTGAATTAGTCAGTCCAATCCCACTGACCAACTCCACTAAGAACTTGCATAGAAAAGCCCTTTGAAACGATGACATCAACAAAACAGAAAAAGCCCTAAAAAACTTAAACTCGTCGCAAGTTTTGGTAGCTAAAAATTACGATGCCAAGCAAAATCAAAACCCCAAGTGGAGTGGGGTGCAGTTGGCGCCTCCCTTATACTCCCACGGAATAGGGCGAGGATCGAGACCCACCCCACCCCTTCTTCATCAAACACCTAACAATACTAACTCACTAATCGTTCGCTGAGATAAACCAAAAAAAACACGAAATCGATTCCAAAATTTCAAACAGCGCATCATCTCAGTTTCAGCAAAAAGATCAGATCTTGCACGTTCAACAAACCAAAATGATAAATTGAAACCAGAGAGAGAGAGAAATGACCTCGAGTTTAGCAGATACCATGGCGATGGGGATACAGATAAGGAAGATTCCGGCCATGGCGATGGCAGTGTTGCGCTTCCAGTGCTTGGGCCGGCAGTTGGGCCCACCAGTCATGGTCCACACCTTGGTCCTGAAATCCCCCGCATCTCCGTGGTGCCCGTGATCTCCTCCTCCGCCCATCTTTGCCTCTCTCTCTCTCTCTCTCTCAAGTTTCAACTGCGTAGCAGAAGGTTAAGGTTGGAGAATTTGGGGAGGCAAAGAAACGACGTCGCTACTAACGCGAATTCTTTTTCACTGTATATATGGTCGTATAATAATGCGCATGCGCGTTTGTGAACGGGAGCGATACAAGTGCGTGAATTTTTTTTTTCCAAATATCCAAAGTTAAAATTTGCAAGAGTGAAAATTGAGAATGCGACCAAATACCACATTAAAATATTATGTGACTAAGGTATAAATAAGGGTAATGAAATGAAGTAGTTGATCAAGTTTTGTTTGAAATTAACGAGTTTCAAAAATACATTTCAAACTTTGCTTTTTTATGAGAAAATTCGGTTTTAAGCCATCTTTAATCGAGGTGATGTTGAGTAGCTTGAATTTTGCATATATCATAAACTGAATAGAGTATTATGTTGTAGAGCTTAATTTGAAACTTTAATAAGTTCTGAAGAAAAATGTTCAAGTTTGATTTATACGTAAAACAAACTACTCCATTATTGAACAAACTTTTAATAAACGAACACGAGCTCGAACTCGAGTCTGAATAACTACTAACTTGGTTCATTTAGCAACATTGTGTGTAACGGTTTATATCATTGCGATATACACAGAGACACCCTTCGCACTTGAGACAATATTGTGACGAATAAGATTTCACAGCTTCAAATTATTCATTAGCCGAAATAGTTAACACTAATATTGCCCAATTAAATCGACTTCTCAACATCTTTAAAATACATTTGTTGTATATTTTTTTAAGTCATTCCTTATATATAGAAACGTCTTCGATCATCTATGCAGATATCACCAATATAGCAACTAATGACGTAAGACTACAAATGAGAAGCACACAGTTTAACAGTAGCACTTATGTTTTGATTTGGTACTAGGAATCACGAAGTAATTGACTGAAAGGTTGAGGATTCATTTTTGACACTTCAATGTTTACTTCCTTTATCAATATTTCATTATCCAGCGAATGCTTGTGCCTAAATGTACTTACGAACGTAATATAACCCAACACAATTTGACTTGCGATAAAGTTACTAAGTTTCTGTAAAGTAATTAAATTGGGTGTCTACTTTGGGAAAATAATTACTAAGTCAATGCTCCAACTCCACATACATCAATTAAACTCCATAATCACCGCACAAAAAAACAAAATAATTTGGGAAGTTGAAGCATCACTTGGGCACAAATAAAGCAAGAAGTGGAAAACTCAGTAAAACTTAAGTGTCAATAATATATTTTTTTAAGTCATTTCTTATGCATAGAATCAAGAGCGTCTTCAATCATCTATGCAGATATCACACGAATGCAACAACTAATGACATAAAACTACAAATGAGAAGCACACTAATACAAATAGCACTTATGTTTTAACAAGAACATATAAAATTAGAGTGGTCATTAGGTAAATGTATTATGATAAAGGTAATTGATTTTCACACCTTTTTTTTTTTTATAGCAAATTTTTTACACATGAAAATTTCATTAAAATGCATATTGAGGCTTTTCCTATTTCGGCTTGGATGGAAAACACTGGACAGAAAAGGAAAATTTGGTGGTGTACAAATCACTCCCCATGATAAATTTGTAACTTACATAAAATTGTAGCCTATATCAAGTAATTCTACCATTTCTCCTTATATACAATTGATGAGCCCAAAATATTGACATGTAGCAAACCATCTATTATAGTATTGCAGGATGAGTTTTCGCGAGTAGAGCTGTGGTTGCGACAAGTGTCGTTAATTGATTGGATTGTGATGGGTGTTATAAAGTTAGCAATGTAGCTTGATCAAATTACGTATACAAAACTTTCCATAGAGAAAGAATCTTGAACTATCCATAAATTTTCTCAATATCCTTTCCATAATGGTCACTAAAACATTATTGATATCTTTTTACATTGATTTTTTTCATTCCAAATTTCCTTAATTGTACTTCCAATCTAATTAGGAAACAGTTTTTAAAGGGCCACATTTAGAAGAAAAACAATGATTCAAAAAACTTACGGAGGTATCAAAGACACAATGATCTTAGCAAAGAAAGTAAAAAGTACAAATCAATCCATTTAGGCTGTAGTGAGGTATTTTTCTTTGCCTCTCCATATTTTAATGCATGTAGTCTTCTTATTAATTATTTTTGCATATTCGACAAACAAGCCAGAAAACACGACTTATGGATGGATTATTTCACTCTTCGCGTATAAAATATTTCGTTTGATTACAATAAGGGATCGATTATTTATGCCTACCTTCTCAGAATGAATCTGGAGTAGTCATCTACCCCGAAGAGGTGTTTTTCATTGTCATGTTCTGGTAGTAAAATTTGGTCAGATTTTGCTCTCTAATTTTTTCATGGAATTATGTTTGAAAAATTTCTGCAACCTGCAACCATAGATTTATGGATGTTGAAGAAGTTTTTTTTAGGTCTTTATGATAAAAATAATAATTAGAGCAAACTCCGATAAGTGGTAACTTTATGTTCATGCATGAGTCAACCAAGAGGCGGCTCCAGGATTTTGGTTCACCAGTGGCAAAAATGTAAAGATAGTTTTTGTATATAATGTTGTATATAAAATAAGCATATTTATTTTGGTTACAAATTTATTGGGTCTAATATGTCATTCGACATGTCTACTACTTAGTGGGCTATCTTAGCATATCTTTAACTCTTAGCAAAAAAAAAAAAAAAAGGATGAAGAATGGATTAGCGCAATATTTTGAAAGTTGTTTCACCATCAAGAGCAAAAACACTCCCACATATCCTTTTTTTTTTTTTTTTGATCGGCAAAAGTAACATTTTTATTAAGGGAAAGGAGAGGGGAATCCAACAAAAAGTTAGATAGTACAGCCCGTTGGGACAAGCCTAAAACACACCAAAATGGACGAAGCCCTAACTCCCGAGGGCCTAAAATGCCCAGATATACCAAATAAGCGCTACTAAATACCTGTGGGCCAAAATGCCCAAATACAACAATAAAGCCCATAATGAAAAGCCCAAAAACCAAACCCTAAAATTCCAAAGCTACACCAACCACCACCAGCACCCTCCTCCCTACCAATTCAAGAACAGAACATCTAGCCAAACACATCGGATCGTCATCCCCAAAACCACCATGCCACCATCGACAAACAAAGGAGAATAAACGCATCGACATTTACAGCCCTGTCGCAGAAGCTCACCAATGTCGTTAAGCCAAATCGTGAAAACCCAACAACGATCACAGCAGGAGACCAACGCCGTCCAGCCATCCACAACCAAAAGACCACCTTGCCGTTAGGCAAAAATCCAGAGAACCCAATAGTTGATTAGACCAGGGACAATAACGGAGGGACAAGGACGAAGAACGTGGGGATACAATAGATGAGGAATGTCAGGGTAGGGGTGTGGCAGTACTGAAACGGGAGTGGAGGGTGGAAAAGAAATAGAGTGGAGAGGAAAAGAGACAAAGAAACCGATGAACTTACTGCAGCCGACCCCGTCACCGTCCGGACATCCCAACAATATCGCCAATCAACTGCCGATTTGGTGCCCATAAACGATTAGGAGACCCCAAAAGTCATGATCCATGACTCCAACTTGACCACCTGCATTGCCATCACCTACCAACCCGTTACCTCGCCGATCAAAATGAGATAAGGAAAAAAGAAGGAGAAGGGGAAAATGGAGGATGAAAAGATAGGGAGAAGAAGAGATAGATAGAGAGGAGAGATCAGAGAAGAGGGAAAGAGCGGGGGGGGTGTCGGAAACCCTAACTGTTAGTTTGTTAGAGAGAAGGTGGAGGAGCAGCACAACCACATATCCTTAAGGGTTGATTATTGTTGAAAAAATATTCATTGGATCTTATAATCTGATCAATAATCATCATTTTTTCCTTAAACTTTATGTTATAATTATCTTCCTTTTTTGTATTATATTGTGTTGTCAACATATACTATGGTGAATGAATAGAATGATGGAGTACATTTTAAAGTTGAGTTCGAGCTAACTACTTATTTGATGGAGTAGATCTTTTTTCTAAACTTTTTGTCTTTCTTGACCTTTCTTTAGTTTTCCTTAAATACTTGGAGATTAATGATACATCTCAACAAGAGAAATCAAAAAAATTAAAAATCTGTGACAAAATACTTAGAAAAGTTCACTAAAGACAACAATAATAAGAAAATAGACAAATTTGTATTATTGTCTTCAATAATTTTTTAAACTTTATTTATTAGTTTTTAACTCTTTAGGTTCCTCTTATCGAGATGAATTTATAATCTCCAAAGATTTAATGCAAAACTACAAATTTTAGAAAAATGATCCTATAATAAACTCAGGCAAAACCCCAAGTCTTGTGCATAGCACGAGTTTTATGCTAGTATAGGAGTATCGCATATTGTTAGTCTTTTATTGTGCTTAATTTGATATTAATTTTATTATTTTTATAATTCCCTTTAACTTATCAATTTGCAGGAAAATATGATCAAATGAACTAATTCAAGAAGTGGGCCCAAGCTCTTATTGGAAAACAAGAAGAAAACACCGAATTTCAGTGAGGGATTTACAAGCCGGTACAAAAAATTGGAATCGCTTCCCTCCGGGTCCAGCCTAGTTATAAAACTTTCCCCCAAGGTAAGTATGGGAGTTTCTGCCAAAATTACCCCAGCCACTCACCACCACTCGTAAGTCGTAACATCAAAACCCAACCCCACAAACTTCACCCAAACCGCTAGTTGTATTGTCATGCCTGGACACGTGTCACTCTCCCATTCGTCTAATTGCCTTCGTTGGGATTCAGAAAAGCATTCATCCTGCTGAATCTGCACTCCATCAATTAATAATGAAGACCTATCAATACAACTATCAATGGAAAAAAAGTCCCATTGACTAGAAAAGAAGACCCATCACTGGAAACTATGTTTCTTCAAAGCATTTATTCGTCTAATTGTCTCCCCACTCTCTCTCTCTCTCTCTACAAAGCGTGTTTCTTCTCCCTCCCGAATTGCAAAATACAGAGAAAACCGAGTAATACCTATCAGTCTGTTTTTCTCAGGTGATTTCCTGATTCAGTTTCAAAGGGCGCCTGAGGTTGGGTGGTTCCAAGTTCAGCCGCCGCTGCCGAAGACGAAGAAAAAGAAGCATGTACCACGAATAGAAATTCGCAAAATCATAAATACAAATTCGCAGTGTTCAAATCCGCAGGGGCATCGGTCGGTTTCAATTTCAAATTGATCACCGGCTATTTTTCTATTCTCTGTCAATTTTTTGGTGCGAATTTCTCCAAATTTCGCAGATTGTCACTGCGAATTTCTCCGAACAAGATATACATATACAAATTGAAAATTATATCACTGCGAATTTTCAAACTTATGTTGAAGGAATCATTAAAAGTGTATTTTGCAAAAATTCGCAGGGTGCAATTTTTGCGATTTTTTTCGATCTTTTGAAATTTCGTGTTAGGTTACGAAGAGTGTTAGTATACGGGGTGTGAAGTCGATCATTCTCGCATTTCTTGGTTGACGATATGTCGATTACGATCTATTTTTCTCGGTTTTCTTTGTACCGTCTCAAATTGGGACATGTTTTGCTCAGTTTTCTTTGTATCTTTTTTCGCTGGAAACTGGTGGTCAGCCAGGTAGGGTGGTGGTCGCCGGAGGTTGGCGACATCGGAGAAGGGTGTGTGCGGTGCTGTTGTTCTAAGTTAAAGATAAGAGAGAGAATGGTGCACGTATTTAACTAGCGTACAAATCAAGGACAAAAAACCGTAAAATGACCTACCCACCTAGACCTACAGGCTACAAATAATTAAAACGGGCGACTCTCCTTAATGGGAATTACACCTCATTTTTCTGTATTGGACGGTAAATGTCTGAATTTGAGTCCAAAAGATATTGGAGATTTGATCAAAGCCAACTAATGGGAGATTGCTATATATTCATTTAAGATTCTTAAAGCTACACTAGAGTTGGATTTAGAAGGAAAGTAGTATATTTTCCTAATTGAGGACAACATTGGGCAGCCTATATAACGACACCGCTAGGCTTCGGCTGAAAAACTCCATCACACAATAGGAGACCGCGGCTGAGGCGGAGGCCACAGCTTGGGGAAAAATAAGAGGAGCAAAAGAGATTATTGTAAGTTTTTTTATTTTTATGAGTTCTATTAAAATATTTGATATGTTTTTACTCATGAACGGCTAAACTTTTAAACTAGAGTTGAGGATGAAACCCTATAATTTTTATTGAATAATTTTTATGTATATGATTTTTCCTACGTGCGTTTATCGTTTATTGTTCTTGACTCTTTAATTAATATGCATGAACTTTGGATATGGATTCAATCGTTATGAATGGGTTTTTTCCATGATATGAAGTCATTATATATTAATCGAATTGCTTGGTTTATTAAAAGCTAGTAATATTTAAGTACAGGGTATCCATTGTGACTTGTTCGTGCGGATACATTGGATGATTTTGATTTAAACTTTGAAGCAGAGGGAGAATATATTTTGTATTAAATAAAAATGGCTTAATGAAATATTATCCACGGTGATTAAGATTAGCCTCTAAATCATTGTGCAGAATCATAGAAAAAATCATTGCATAAGATTATTCGATATATATCTGGGCGTGGATTCCGAAACCTTGGTAACTTTTCTCAACCGTTAATCTCCACTATTTTTCCTGCGTTACTTTAGTTGTTTCTTTTGTCATTATTTGTTTAATTTTTATTTTACAAATCAATCACACTTTTGGGAACTAGGTTAGGGTACAATCAATTTAAGTTTATTTAGTTTTCCTATTAAAAAGCACAAGTCCATGTGGGTTCGACCTCACACTTGCATAACTATACTTCAATCCGATTCGTGCGCTTGCGAGTACAATAAAATTTCACAACAAATTTTTGTTGTGCAAGCTACACTTTCTAAAAAAATGTTGATTTGCATACGATTTGTAACTAAGTTTTTATTAGATAGCCAAATCCATATTCAATGTATAGAACCATTTATATATGCTTGTACAATTATTTGTGTGAAGGCTGTTTATAACTTATGAATATATTTTTTTTACAAGATTCATGTTGAGCAAAAGTTTATTACGGAGGTAAAGTAATTTGACCACTCGAGTAACGAAATTTCATACACAGGTAATGTACCTTGAGTATCAAGTTTATATTCTTCCTTCGCAAAATATGCTTATTATTAATCTTGTAATTGTCAGTAATCGATATTTAAATAACGGGTATCTGTAATCTTAACATAGAGAGATTAATAAGTATTTAATAATGTAGAGCTCGTAATATAATTGAGATAAGGACAGTAGTGCAATTGTAATTCTTTAGTGGTGTGAATTATAATTTGTGAAATAAGAAACAGAATCTTGGTAGGCCCAGATTTATTTCTCTTGAGGTCCCTGTCCTAACCCTATAAATATATAGCCTTGTTCTCTAGGTTTCACATCTTTTTTTTTTTTTAGAGAATTGGACTGTGAGAGAGAGAAAAATAGATCTCGTTGGAGTCCACAATCGGGTACGAGATTCGAGATATAAGGGAATAGGGCAGAAGATCGTAAGGTATGGTCGAGCTTTGTTTGTGCTGTAATCGGGTTTAGACAAAAAGAAATAAGTCTATCGTGAGCTCGTGTCTACAGAGGAGATATAACCCTAATTCAACCATGTAGGGTTCGTGTTTATTTTTGTTGTTTAAACTGTACCCGTTATTATTGGATTTTGGGATTCATTTCCCGACAGTAATAACAACAAATTTACTGGGATATACTGGGATCATCCGATATACATGCCCAAGTCACATCACAAGTCATCACATGGCCCAGAATACATCACATCACATGTCCTAGTTCATTTCCCAATGTCTTGATTTTGATCCACAAGTCACATCACATGGCCCAAAATACTTAAGCTTAAGGTACCAGTAGTATCTTACATAAGTTATTACATGTCAAAGATCACCCATGTAGACTTCCAATGTGGGACGAGGTATTTCAATCACCCCAACTTTATGCCCTCGTGAGGGGTTGAGCACTACCACATCTCAGGTCTATTCTCAACTAACCAGAGTCCCCACGACCTTCTTTGGGTCTTTTTCTATGGTGCCACAAGCCACAGGTCATGTACACACGGGTCGCTTTGATACCATTTGCTACAACCCAACCCTGCTGACCATAGTCCCACTTGCGACCCAAACACTTAGCATTTAAAAGAAGGTAACAAGTTGCACGATGGGTGTTAATTGACCGTGTCGTGCCGAGTAAAAAATAAATACTTAATAACCAGGAATTAACTTTTATTCCGGAGAATAGCGGTTAAGTCCGAGTGTCGATCCACGGGGACAAACTGGCTGAGTTGCGTTAATTCCAATGAACCTCTAATTTAATTCGGTAAAAAAAGGTTTGATTGTTTGTGAAATAATTAAACTAAAAAGCGCAATAATTAAAAATGATTTAAATTGATGGAGAGGGAATCTAGGGTTTAGAATCCACCCCACTCTCGTAACCACGACTTTTGCATAGATTAGGTTGATAATCGAATCACAAAGGATTATCGTTAGGGCTTGCAATCCCCATTGATAATCGTCAAGAAAATATGTGTTTGTTAAAAGGCATAGACTATCCCATTGCACGGACCGTCTCACAGTGCGGCACGATCCGTCTTACGAGCATAATCTATCTTAGAACTCCAAACACAACGTTGAAAACAATTATATGAACTGGTATTTGAAAGCTAACATACAAATACGCAATATATTTGGACGAATAAAAATACGGTTCCATTGATCTATGAAACCAAATTCTGAACATATAATTCGATTCGATCAACACCCTAACCTACACAAAATAGAATGATTACTTGGTGTAGAGTTTCATCCTCCCCCTAGATAAGGGTTTAGCCGGACATGGTGATGATCAACATGTTTTTATTTGAAGAACGCTTGAAGAACTATGAGTTTCTTTCTCAAAGTAGCCTCTCTCAAAAGTTGGGAACCCTAAAACATTGTTAGGAAGTTCTCTTTATATATAGGGCCCTAGAAATTACATAAAAACACTTAAATTTGTTGAATCCCGTCGTTCTAGGTTCGGACCTAGCCTTGCAAGGTCCGGACAAAGGTGGCAGATTGCGCGCTGACGCTCGTGGGACTGCTTGTCCGGACAAAGGATATGATGGTCCGGACATAGGGGGCAGAACCTTGACCGTTGACTCCTCTTCGCTCCTCATCGCATCCTTAGCACTTTTGAACCACTCAAAAGCACGCTTTCCAAGTCTTCGAGCATCCGGAGCCTGTAACACCAAGAACCAACAATAGCTAATTAAATAACAACCTAATTGGCCTAAAAAAGTGCGAATTAGAGAGATTTTTTTTGAACTGAAAATTAGAGAGATTAAACGGGTGCTTTTCAGCACCTATCATTAATATACCAAGTGATACTCTAGCTCTCAACCAATGTGAGACTAAGTACTAACTTTGTAAGGACCCGTGTTTTTAAATATTTTTTCTGGAAATAAAGTTGGAAAAATGTGAGAAATTGTTTGAAATGTTTAAGTGTTGAATTATTTAGTCATATGAGTGAAACTGGGCCAAATTGCATTACACAAGCCAATACAAGGGCCGGGGTGTAAATTTTTGATTTATGTGTGTATATGTGTTATGTGAGAGGAGAGAGAACTCATCTCTCCTCCCAAAATCAGCCGACCCATCTCTCTCTCTCTCTTCTCCTTTATATCTCCTCCACTCCTCTCACAAAAACACATCTCTAAACCCAAATTTCTTCAAGATCCACACTCAACTAGTCTCCTACGCGTATTAGGAAGCTTGGGTCGCGTTTCAAACTAGGCTTTGGTCGCGTTTCAAACTAGTCTCCTACGCGTATTAGGAAGCTTGGGTCGCGTTTATTTCGCTCCGGAAGGTGGTATTTCGGTTGGAACTCTTTGAAGAAAAGCTAGGTTTTGTTGGATTTTGAGGGTTTTGCTCAAAACCCTTTGAGGTAGGGAAATTTCTACCTTTTCTAAGTGTTAATGAAGTGTGGGTGTGTGTATAGCTTCCCTAAATCAATCTTGTATATAGTTTGAGGTCTTTCCTTGAGAAAACTCGTTTTGGTCATGTTTGACTTGATTTTGATATTGATCCTTGTTCCCACAAAATTGTTGAAAGGTTATTGATGATCTATTGCTCTCTAGTGCATATGAGTTGTTAGTACCATGAATTTTGTGTTGGGGGCCTTATCTCGTTAAGTTTGGTGGAGACCCATCCGAAACATGTCCTCTGCCATGAAAATTTTCGTGTACAGCTTGTGTATTGATACACCAGAAATAGTGTGTCAATGCACTTGCTCTCTGGATTCTGTAGTTTGTGTATTGATACATCAGAAAAAGTGTATCAATACACTTGTTGTCTGGAACTTCGCGACTTGGGTATTGATACACCCGAAATAGTGTATCAATACACTTATCCACTGTTTTGTAGTACTTCATCCTCTTGTTCTTTAAACCTTCGATAAGGCCCGGATCCTCCTCTAAAGTTTAGAAACTTGTGATTTCTTTTAGATAAATTTGTCCTAGACTTGGTAGATGAACTTTATGTTGTTTTGTTGTTTGTTTGAAAAGTTTTTAGGACACAATGGTCGAAAGCACTTGTGGGACGCGCACGGATGCATGAAATATTTTAAAAGAGAGTTGTGGGTGTGAGTTATGCGATGATGCATATGTGAATTGAGATGAACAATTAATTAAGACGGTGATACATGTGGACACCATAGCGATACTAATGAGCATGAAACGAAGTTTACTGTGTGGTAATGATGACACGGGGCCCGATAAGGTATGCCCGGAGTGACACGGGGCCCGATAGGGTATGCCCGGAGTGACACGGGGCCTTTATGGTTTGCCCGAAGTGACACGAGGCCTTTATGGTTTGCCCGGATTGACAAGGGGCCTATATGGCATGCCCGGAGTATAATCTAATGTTTTAAAGGAATGAGATGTGTATCCAAAATGTTTAGGAGATATATGGCATGCCCGGAGTATAATCTAATGTTTTATAGGAATGAGATGTATATGCAAAATGTTTAGGAAACATATGGCGTGTTGAGTATATATCGGATACGAGGGATAATAGTAAAAGAAATCTAGTGGCTTATGGGTTGATTTTCTATCCTTTAATCATTAAAGTTTCTTGAAACTTGTTGCGTGACTTGTGCCTTCTTTGTCTATCATTCACTTGCATTTCATTGCATTTAGGATTGATAGACTTTTCTCTACTGAGCTAGTGAGCTCACCCTAATAATTTCAGGTACCCAGCACAGAGCATGATATGGATTACTTGGAGTGTATGCATGCATCTCTTTTGAAAGCTTTACGGATGAGTTACTTTATCATTTTGAAAAGATGATTTTGTAATTTAATTGAGTTTTAATCATTGACTTGGTTTGTAATAACATTGGTAACTCATGTACTTATTTTGGGCACGGGAATTCCGTGAATTATCTTGTGTATGACTTTGACCTTACGGGTCAAGCTTGGACTTTGACTTGGACTTTGGATCTCATTGACTTTCCACGTGGATTTATATTACTTTTACCTTTAAAATTTGAGGGCGTTACACACTTTCTGCAAATTTGGGGTATTACATTATGATTTTTTTTTTTAACGAGATTTATGTTGAGAAAAAGTTGATTATGGAGGTAAAGTAATTTGACTAGCTCAAGTAACAAAATTTCATACACCGCTAATCTACTTTTATTATCAATTTTATATTCCTCCATCGCAAAATATGTGCTTATTATTAATCGTATAATAACGACTACGATAGGTTGATGTGTTAAATGGGTATACAACTAAACATACATAGTTGAACTAAAGTATTACTTTTAAGGTTAATTTCAAGAGATAAAAATTACTATCTCGGATTGAAGATCAAGGGATATGAAAATATACTGGGATCATCCGATATATTACAACTAATTTAAATATTCATATGTTATGTTTTGATAAAATATCAAGTAGTTCTAATTTCCTTTTTTGCGAATGTATAAGCCCTTATTTATTATCCATAACACACTTTCTAAAATAATGTGGTTTGCATATGATTTTGCATTAACCTAGGTTTATTAGTTTTCCAAATACAGATGCAACATATATAAATGACTTGGACAACTATTTCTATGAAGGCTTTCTAATCCCTATGGAAAATTATTTATGAGTCATGTTGACCAAAGTTAATGAATAGTATTTCACATGTAGGTAAAATAATTTAACCAGTTTGAGTAACAAAGTTTCTTGCACAACTAATTAACCTTTTTTAACTTAGTCATCATTCGTAATATTTTTATTTCTAACTCGTGCAATAACGACTACAATAGGTTGACGTGTCAGAAAGAGAAACACCGTTAATTTTTATTTCTAAATCGTGCAATAACGATTGCAATATGTCGAACATACATAACTGATCTACATTAATATGAAGTAAAATGTAGAGAGTAGAAGTAAAAATGCAATTGGAAATCAGGTATATGGAAAATACGGGTGATCAGATCATCCGACATATTTATACCCACATATGAATTTTTCGTAGAATATCCTTAATCCCATATTTAACTGAACTCCACTAATTTGAAGTAAAATGTAGAGAGTAGAAGTAAAAATGCAATTGGAAATCAGGTATATTGACTATACGGGTAATCAGATCATTCGACATATTTATATCCATATATGAGTTTCTATACCCATATGTGATTTTTTCGTAGAATATCCTTAATCCCATGGATTTTTCAATATTACCACCACCTTCTACTTCAAAAATTTAGTCATGCAACTCATACCATAATACAACAAAAAATCAAAACAAAACTATAGGTTAATATGGGCTTATGTCAGTTCTTTTTCATCCTCTGCCACAACTCACAAGAACAATGCCACGTGTAATGAGTGGTTGGCAGGCTTGTCGGGGTTAAGACCACAAACCTAGGTCAAAGAGCATCACTGTGCATGGTTTACCAGGTGGTTCGTTAAAACGGCCAGGGTCTTCTAAGTCATTTCACTTCAAGAATCCGATTCCTCCATCCCCCATCGGCCCATCCTGGCATCCTCAGTTACTAGTCCAAACCAATACTCCATATATTGAAACACAAGACTCACAGACAGCCAAAGATCAGCAAAGAGCAAGAAAATTAAAAAAAAGAAAAGAAAATCATGCTCGAGGTTTCTCTCTCTATCTCTTTCACTCACTCGCTGTCTCCCTCTGTATATACATATATGTAACTGTCTGTATATATTAAACATGCTATTTGTTTCTCTCTCTCTCTCTGTGTTTATGCTTTGACAAAAATGGAGGCTTGATCGAGGCAGATCTGAATTGGGTACGCTCTGGTTGCAGATAATTGAAATTGCCGAAAGAGAAATCTTGATGCATGGATTTTTTTGTTTATGGGTTTTGGATTTTACGTTTCATTTTGCTATTTAATTGTCAATTTCACGTATGTTTGGCATGGTAATTGAATTTTTGTAGATCTCTTTCGGAATTTCAGAATTTTGATTTTGCCTTTAGAATTGGAAATTTGAGAAATTTGATTTTGCCTCGTAAGTCATAAGTGAATCAAGATTAACAATTTCTTTTCTTTACCTTGTGGAATAGATTCATAGGGAATTATTCGGCTTAATTTGGACCCATTTTTGGATTTCAATCTGTTCTTTGATATCACATATAGATGATGCAGTTTCATGATGAAGCGAACGACTCAGTTACCGCATTTTTTAGGCGATGTTCTTGCAAAATTTTTTTTTTTTAGCACAATCTAATAAGATTCAGGATGCTGCGTCCCACTTGCTTGGTGTTTTAAGGTGTTGAAAATATGAATTGCACGTTCACATGTTCTGCTTGATTATCGAATGACACGTTGAGGATATAAAACTAATGATTTATCGTTTTTCCGAAGAATTTAAGTTTCAGATGAATTGGTCGTAAGCTTGGTCACCTAAGTTGCCGATCAACGTAGGGGATTAAAAGGAGTCAAGTTCTTGTCTTCAATAGTAGTTCTCCTTACAGACATTCATTTACTGTCATGCTTATTTAATTTTGAACCAACTACCGTTCGCGCCACCTGATGTGGCTTGTGTGACATGTCACTTGGTAAAGGATAGTCTTTAGTGTTGGTTACCATTGGTCAGTAGATATGGGGTTTTAAATTAAAGTAGAAGACGAACGCAGTTTGATTGGTAATTGATCTAGGGTTGAGGTCTTTGTGTAAATGGGGTGATGGCCCCAAATTGCTATCCAGCGATTTGGGTTACTTACACAAATTTTTCTATGTTTGCAACACCTTTTGCTTTAAGGTACCCCCGAGAGGGGCTATTTTTCCCGGGATATGCATATCTTTTTGGTTATTTTTTAAATTTTGCCCCACGGAAGTATATATTGTTGTCTTTATATTGTGTTCCTTGCCCCACAAATAATTCACTTGCCCCAAATGTGCTGAAAATTTGCATGTAACTTCATAGAGAACCATCAAAATGAAACAAAGGGACTACATATTGTAGATTCTTGACCCCCCTAATGATGAAAGGATCTAATGAGGGATCCCTCCCTTTGCTTCTCCCATTCGAATTTTGATAATCCGAACCGTTTAATGTGTTTAAAACATGTTTTTAAGGGTCCCCGCAAGGAATCAACAACTAAAATGACCGGGAAAGGCTTGATTTTTTTTGAACTGCACTGGGAAAGGCTTGATCCAAACAGTTTTTCTCTGAAGGCTCTCTCGCTCTAAGGTTACATTAATGAAGGACATTGTCGCTCTCTTGCTTCGTCATTACGAATGATGTGGGTTGTTAGGAATTAATAGTAATTCCTTTTACCAGAAACAGGAGCTATACCATCATGTATTAGAAACTCGAGCTTCGGTTATGCATTGTCAGCTAGTCCTGTCTGGCATAAAGAACGTCTTTGTATGTTAGTTTTGTTGTTAGTCTTACTTATATTTTAGGTGATGATTTAACTTTATTTTCAAGAACCACAACAGAGCCAAACCGACCATACTTCCCTAAGAGGTAGTTACTCTCTTAACAATTGATACTTTACTACTTTAAAAAGTTTTGTGAGTTGAAAATCATCTGTTGAACTTTACTGGTGAAGTCTGTTTTTACTTGTCTATGAGCATTACCATCTATTTGATGGAAAAGAAAAAGTTCTAGGGATAACAAAAATGGGTTAACCAGGGGCCGGAAACTATTAAGGGGGCCCGGTGGCACAGCCACCCCCAGGTCCCAACCTCCCACTAATACATATATTTTTTGGGCTATTATGTATGATTAGTCTTTGAACACGTATGCTTCTTGGGTATTGAGTACTCCTCCTTTCCAAAAAAGATTGTCCGATCCGCAAAAAGAGAACTATAATAAATGTATTTTCATTCAACAAATTTCTTACTTTTCTCCAGTAAGATACTTAATATCAACGAGTTCTTTTGATTTTTGAAAAAAAAAAAAAAACATCCTTCATATTTTCTCGCTTTGACGGATTGAACAATTTTTTTTGGACGGCAGCAGTATACAACAACAACAATAGCATAACCCATTTAGTCCCCAATAATTGGGGGTATGGGCGGGGATGGATAGGAGACAGACCTAACCTTTGGCAATAAATGCACAAAGTGGCTGCTTCCAGAATACCACTGAAACAGATGGATTGGAGACAGGCCTAAACCTTTGGTAATAAATGCACAAAGTGGTTGCTCACAGAATACCACTGAAACAGTGGTCCCCCAATACCGTCGCGTTTGCTGGAGAATATTGACGGCAGCAGTATATTGATCATTTTGGGTGCCATCTCCAAGTTCAAATCCTGGTTCCACTTCCACCACTGGATTTAATGACTCTCTGGCAACGTGATCAACTTAGAAAAGCTTTTCGTCTAGTTGCAAACACACATGATGTTGCGTGACCTTATTTCCAACTGAATTTATGCACTTCTTTCCGGCAAATTTCTGCTCAATAGGCAGTCTTAGAAAACCAATGTATTTGCACCTTTGTTTTTCTGGTGACACATTGTATTTGTACAGATTTTGTATTTATTATTTGTAAAGCTTTTGTATTTTTTTGAATAAATCGATATCAAATTGTTTGTTTTTCTGCTGCTTATTTTAGAGTTTTTTTTTTTAAAGATGCTTGGTTACCATCTATTGCGGAGTTAACTTTCAATGGTTTACCCGATTTTCCAGAAACGGATGTGAAATTTGTCTGTTGATATGTATAGAAAGTATTGATGGGTTTATCTGCATGTTAAAGACAAGAAACTAAACTCGAAATATATAGCCAATAAGTTTTAATAACTGATGGAATGGCTTCTAATTTCTGGAAGATTAATTAAGAACGCTGCAAGAACAAGTGATGAATTGCAGACTTCTCCAATTAATTACCTTTGTTGTTTATGCAGGCATTGTGATGCAACAGGCCTCATCAGAGTTTTTGGTCAAGCTTGTTAAATGGAGGACAGTACATCAATTGGGAGAAGATGGGAGGAAATGGACATCATATACTGGTGAAGATATTTCAGTCTTTTGACATATTTGAGTTGACTTCTGGTATTGCTCAAGTTTGCAGCACATGGCGATTGGCTGCTTGTGATCCCCTGCTTTGGAAAACTCTCGACTTATCAATGTTGAAGTCCAACTTCATCAAGATTCCTTTAGAGCCATATGTTTACGTGGTTGGTCGGTCTGATAAGACATTGACAAAAGTGTTGAAGATTGCTTTGAATCTAAGCAAGGGAAATATACAAAAGCTAATTTTACATTATAATCTGTATGTCAGCGATGATCAGTTGACCTATGCTGCAGAAAGGTATGTCAAAGTAGTTACTTGTAGCTGTATCGTGATTATACAAACACAAATGTAGTTTATCTCACTGAATAACAGGTTTCTATTTCGGTTCAAAATATCTCTTACCTTTCCCAGGCTTGAAATCATGCTTAGCTGATATAGCATTAATGAAAATGATGCTCCTTGTTTGATTTGCATATCGAATTGTAAACTTTGTAAAACACAGAGGATTAGCATTTGGGAGGGAGTGATGCATTGTGGATTGGATTTGCTGCTCATATAAGAATGAAGTTGGGTTCAACCTGCCCTTTTTGGTGAGTAGGAACACCTGAGGCTGTAGTTGAGCATATCTGATGACAATCATCAAAGTCATTACCGAGAGTTGAAACATTATGAGCAGAATTTTGAAAATATCCGGTTATTAAACTTTGGAAATATTGGGTTACTTAGGAATGCACTGATTTTCTTTCTATCCATAAGCACACCTAGGATTTTTTCTGTCTCCGGCATAAAGAAACATTGAATATTTTACATACTATCAGTTGTTTTTGCATTTCAAACATTTGATGACATCCTAGGGATGACGGAAATTAGCATTGTGGTTGTTTCAGCATGAAAAGAATGGTCTAGGTCAGCATTTATGTATCAATAGGAATAGACATGAGTTGAGCAGCTTACCAAAATCATCAATACCTCATTAATGGGGTTTGATGAGGGGTAGACTAGGTACAAGCCCAACATTTGACCTTACAAAGAGGATGCTCCCGGTTTCAAATCCACAACCCCAAGGATGTTGGCGACGGTTTAACCAATGACGTAGTTCCTCCTTCTCAGCTGCCTAATTTACTTCTCCCACCCCCAGAATAAGATAGTACAAAATGTTTTATGCGAAAAGAGTAATAACTAGCTTGGCAAGTTTTTTCTTCTAGAACAAGTCACAGTTCATTATGTGTATCTCAGGGATTTTATTTAACTGAACTTTAAAAAATTGAGGGTTTAGTGACTACTAACTGAGTCATTGACTATCCCTTTCTTTTGCAGGTGCCCGCGGCTTAAACGACTGGTAATGCCAGCTTGGAACCGAATAAAGAGAACCGGAATATGCAGTGCTATCCGCATGTGGGCAGATCTCGAGTCCCTCACAATGCCTAGCATAGCAAATCCTCCATACCTCATGCAAGAAATTTCAAGAAGCTGTAAGAACTTTTCTGAACTCAAAATCATGGGCCCTTGCGACATCTTCTTTGCGTCCACATTAGTTGAGTTTCTCCCGAACTTAAAGGTTCTAAGCCTCCGTTGCTCTACCATATGGAGAGATGCCCTCATCATTATCTTGGATGGGTTACTGAATTTAGAAGTGCTAAATATATCTCATTGTCTCCTTATTGAAGCCCCTCCGCCTCCTGCACCAGCGCTCAATGAAATTGATGGGTATATTCTGGAGAAGGCTTCTAGGTTGCGCGAATTTTTTACTTGCATGGATAACTCGTGCATTATGTGCCAGAGGGCTAGAAATGATGAAGGGCTGATGAGGTGGTACAAGTACGAAGAAGGGTTGTGGAAAACGGATGAGGTGAGATCCCTTGCGCTTTGATTCAGGCACCCCTGGGTGTTTTTTCAGCCGGCTAGATGACCTTTTTATCTTGGAGTAGTTTTAGTATATTGTGTGCAAAGGAACAAAAATAAAACTTTGGTTGAGTGGATGTAGCATTAGGTTTTGTTTCTCTAGCCACAGACTGTGTTAGGTACATCCTCATTATGAGGGGCTGGCCATGGCAGCTGCTGGTGTTTTTACCGGGCTGCTACTTTTAGGGCGAGGTTTTATGTCCGTATTGTTGTTGTACATATGGTGAATTTTTCTTTGTTGTTATAAGTCATTGACATTGCTCCTGCCTTCTAGTGTTTATGATGACCTTTATTCATGGGTATTCCCTGAGCCAAACTAATTATTTGTTTGGTTATTTTAGAGACCCTTAGAAACAATAAGGAACCCAAAATGGGATAGAGATGTAATTAAGCAATGTGAAAAATTATAGTTTTATCATTTGTGTCAGATATAATGTTGCCTGGAAATTTGGTTTGAGAACATGCTTGATTTCTCTGTGTCCCAACTGTCTCTATTTTTTCTCCCAACAAATTCACCTACTGATACAAATCCTGGGGTAAAACTCACCTTTGAAAATCAGCTAGGAAGAGGATGGCGCGCAAGAGTTTATATACATAAGGCCAAGCCAATACTTATTCGAAGTGGGATATTAGGATCATAAGATATTCTTTCTACAAATTGTTTTATACTATGCAGCATTCTATGAAGCCATTTGCTGCAGTTTCTTTAAGTAGCTTTTAGTTCGTTTGTTTCGGATATTGTGCAAATTGTGGGCTAGTTTGATTTTGAATGATTATTGAACCAGGCCAGAACTGATTTCGGTAAATAGCTTCATGATTGTTTGGCAGGGCCGGCCTAGACCCAAGCCTGGCAAGACCTTGGGCTAGGGCAACCCCCTTGGGTCAGGGCAACCCAAAAAACAAGGGTAAATTTTTCACTTACCTCCCCTGAGGTTTCTGACAAATACAGAGACCTCCCCTGAGGTTTCTGAAATTTCACTGCCCTCCCTACTTTACAAAGTAATTGGCAAATACCTCCCCTGCCGTTAAAAAATGTCTAACGGCGTTAACTTTGCTGGTAAAATGACCTTAATGCCCTTGAACTTGATTTTTTTTCCTTATTTAAAGTTTATATTGCATAAAAAAATTAAATGACGTGAAAAAATGACTTAATTATTTATTTTTTTCTTGGAACCTTCTTTTCTTTGACTCAAATTATTATTTTTTTAAAAACAATTTTTTACTTTCCGTAAGATACATTTTTACATTTGATAATAAAAATAAGAGTATCAATAGTCTAATTTTTTTTTTTTTAAAAAAAAAAACTCATAAATGCATTATTATTATTATGGGACAACTATCATTATTTTTAGAAACTTGCATTTGCATTATGCATGTAAAAAATAATGTATTAATGAGTTTTCTTTTGTAAAAAAATTAAAATTTTTTTTCTCAATGGAATCCTTGAATTGGTCTACAAAAATTATCCAAAAAATTTCATGCTTATAGTTTTTTTTTTAGATATTACCTCTAATGCAAAAAAAAAAAAGGAAAAAAAGAGCGCGGATAGGTAAAATATCTAAAATTATAGAGAAGAAAAAGGAGTCTAGTTAGAGCTCTAGATTTAGAGAAAGAAAAAGAAACCTTAAAAAGTAAAATAATAATAATAATAAAACTACCAATGCAAGCAATGGGCTTAAGTGATTATTAATACTTTTGTTTTTATTATCAAAATGAAAAGTATATCCTATGGGAACTAAAAAATTAAAAAAATAATAAGTTTGAGTCAAAGAAAAGAAAGTTTTAAGAAAAAAGTAAGTAATTTAGTTACTTTTTCTCGCTTTTCAAAAATTTTATGCAATATAAACTCAAACAAGGAAGAAAAAAAAAGTAAAGTTTGAATTTAAGGGCATTAACGGTATTTCACCAGCAAAGTTAACACCGTTAGGCATTTTTTAACGGCAGGGGAGGTATCTGCCAATTACTTTGTAAAGTAGGGGAGGGCAGTGAAATTTCAGAAACCTCAAGGGAGGTAAGTGAAATTTACCCAAAAAAGAATGTAAGTTATAGATAAATATAAAAATGTTTCCAATATAACAATGTTAAGTCTGGCGTGTTGGTCAGCTTAAAGCTGCTCTCTCCTTTGCGAGTTGCGGCTAGGGATCAAATCCCACCCGAAGCATCTGTCCTTTTCTTTTTCCCCCTTTCCGTCCAGCAAAAAAAAAAAAAAAAAAAATTATTTTCCCCATTTTCGTCCAGCAAATAAAATAAAAAAAAATCTTTTTCCCCCTTTTCGCCCTGCAAATAATTTTTTTTTTATATAGTGACGGAATTGTTTAAGTCCATTGAGTTTAAAATATAAAAGGCCCAAAATGACAAAACTCATTTCATCCAAAGCTCAAAATGACAAAACCCATTCAAGGAGAAGTTGTTTTGTTTGAATCGAATCGTGCTAATTATAAAACACCATAACCAATTAACAGGGGTTACATTTTGATTTTGAATTTTTTTTAATGTTATTCGAGCTAAGAACATATTGGCTTTGTTTGGTTGAAAATTTTGAGAATAATATTTTGAGAAATATTTTTGAGATAGTGTTTGGATGAGTTTTTGGAAAAAGTAATAATTAGAGAAATGTGTAATAATTGGAGAGAGATAGAGAGTGAAATGAAAATAATGATTGGAGAGAGATGTATGAGTAGAGAGAGAAATGTGATTAATGATTGGAAAGATGAAAGATGAAGAAAGAATCTTTTTGGAATTTTTTTTGGAAATGTGAAGTGAACACAGTATAACCTCGATTTTGTTTTATTCCTTTACTTGTAGGGTTTTTTTATTTTATTTTATGACTTGCTAGTATGAGGGCAACCAAACTTGGGGTTCGGCTAGGGCAACTCAAATGTCAGGGCCGGCCCTGTTGTTTGGTAACCAAGAAACAGGAGGAAAACAAAGGAAAACAGCAGAAACCAACAATGGCTTACCCACTCATACATGTGAGATATAGGTGAGAGAGAGAATATATCATTTTTCTATCAGGTCGCGAAGCATGCGTTCCTGAGATTGTCTAATCTTTGGCTAAGCCAAATCAAGAACACAATTGCCCAAAAGACAAGTTTAAATATATCATGAAAACAGATAGTGACTGATCACCAAATAGACAACGACGTAGCAGTTTTCTTTCTCTATCAGGAAGTTTGGGACCTAATTCGGGTGCTATCAACTCTTTTAAGGTCAGTTCATGCGTTATGGAGTTTTGCACATTTTCTTTGATTTTGTTTAGTACTCCCTCAAGTAGACGGTGAGATTGATACCATACAATTAGTCGAGGTGGACAGAAAAAAAAACGCAGCAGTACGAGATGTAGTCAAGGACTTAGACCGATTGCCTTAGGGGTGCTTTGGCAAAAAAGTTCCAGACTGGTTTTTTGGTTTTTCGTTTTGTCTTTTTTCAAAAAAAATTGCATTTGTTAGTTTTGCGTCATGTTTTCATGGTTTATTGATTCGTCTCCAAAGAGTATAAAATTATGGTCGAAACTAATATTTTTGTGAATAAATCTGAAAATAAACAAAAATGATTTATTTTTGGCTTTATTAAAAAAAAATAGTTTCGACCATAATTTTATACTCTTTGGGTTCGTCCATAATTTTATAGACCACAAAAACTTGACGCAAAACTAACAAATGCAAATTTTTTTTTAATAAAGACAAAACGAAAAAACCAAAAAACCGTTTTTTCCTTTTTTGCCAAATCACCCCTTAATTTACAATTTAACATGGCTATTGAGATTATTGCAAGAATAATTTCACATAGAATGTCTTATTTGCCCTTGCCTCGTTTGGTTTCTTGCACCACTCACCTACCTAGTATTGTAGTACCTAATGGTCAAGGCTAAAAATGTCCATTGCACCCCTAAAAAATAACTATTTTCATAGTTTACTAATATTAAAGTCTTTTTAGGGCAGGGCATTAAGCATCTTGAATTTTTTTTGATTGATATTAATTGTGGGAGAGGGGGCTCTCCTCAGATTCATTTTCCAGTAAACTCTTAACTTATTCCGGCAGAGAGTTCGACTTCATTTATATTCTCGTTCGAAACTATTTGTCGATAAAATTTCTCTTTGCCAAGGGGAAGACGCCTGTCATCCAACCCAATCTCATCCAACCTAACCCCAAACTCTCAACCATAGGCGGAAACAATGGCGGACACAAAATTATCATTTTGGCTTAATTTGCGGGAACTACTCTTCAATAATTTTACAAAAAAAACTCAAAAGTATACTAAGAGGAAAATTGAAGAGAGTGCAAGGGCCAAACACCTCCCTCGCACCCCCGGTGTCCGCCACTGGGTGGAAAAGAAAACAAGCTCGCTTCTCACAGGACTCAATCTCAATATGATTATATGAGAAAAATAACACTACCTGTTTAACTTGCCCCAATGTGCTATTGCTCGATTAATCTATTGAAAGATATTTGGAAATAGACTAGTGAAAGAGTGTATCTCGGATGTGTGAATCTTGATGCCGCATCAGCAAAAGTACATAAATATGTCATTAAATACATTGATACATATGTAAACAAATATAATAACTAGAGGGCAAATGATAATGTCAAAACTATAGTGCATAGAAGATAATTGTTTCATATATTTATGGATGCAACTTCCCTCAAGGTTGCTCATCCGTCTGCACAACCATTTTCGGTTCTTTTTAGTTTTTAGGTCCTTTATCGTAGAAAATGTTTACAAGAATAAACACGAAAAGATCGACTTAATTAGTCAAAACGGAGTACGTGTTTTTCACACGTCTTTCAGAAGGGTTTGCGCTTGCCTTTTTAGTCCCCAATATATTTGCGCATTCAATGTTTTCCCTCACGAATTTTAGTAATTCAGGGATGTTATAATCGTACTTGCACTCCCACATGCGTGTGTGCAAACGTAACATTGCGACTAAAAGTCTTTTTCCTTTTCTTATTACCCTAATTTTAAGGGTACCGACTATCTGTGCATTAATGCACTGATGGTGTACATATCATCATGTGGGGCCCAATTTTAGCTCCCACACAAACGATCCATACTGTTTATTAATTTTGAAATACTTTTTCAAGTGGCTTGGTGAAGAATCAGCTCTGTCGGATACGCGAAAGTGTTTTATAGAATTTACCAATTGTTCATTTAGAGTATAAGATCTTAAATTTTGAATGAAAATTCAGTATATTGTATCAAACACTTACAAGTATTCGATTGAACTTATTTTTTATACGGCCTCTCAAAGATATAATTTAAAATTAGTGAACGGTACAGATCATTTGTGTAAAACCCGAAACTTAGACCCTTCACGGCGATTTGTACAACATCGGTGCATAGATGGTCGGTAGTAGATATATAGTTCACTAGAGTACACACTTCTTGAATATAGACGGATTTTCCTATCGGTTATCCCCTCGTTACTTTCGCCTCTGCGCTCTCTCTCTCTCTCTCTCACACACGCACACACAGTCATGGCCCTGCAGGTTGAGAAATTCTGGGAGACCGTGAAAGAATCAATCACAGTGTACACAGGACTCTCTCCGGCGACCTTCTTCACGGGCCTTGCTTTGGGCCTGGCCGTCTACTATCTGCTCTCGTCGCTTTTTGGGTCGTCCGATCGTAACTATGAGAGGGCGAGCAGGGCTTCAGCAGAGGAGATGCAGCCTTTGCCGCCTCCTGTTCAGCTTGGTGAGATCACTGAAGAGGAATTGAAGGCCTACGATGGGAACGACTCTACGAAGCCTCTCCTGATGGCGATCAAGGGTCAGATCTATGATGTCTCACAGAGCAGGTATACTGATGGATTTTTCATTGTTTCTGCTTCTTGGTTTCGTTGATTTTTGGTAGTTTGTTGAAATTTTTGGTACTTAGAGATCAGGTATATTGATGTCCTGGAAAAAACAGGCCAGGGTTTATTGATGGACTTAGTTTTCTTAATTTTACAGCATCATCTGTGTTTTCTGGGATTTTTGGCTGGTTAAGTATCTGTTGGTTCTGTAGCTTCGTCTCTGTAAAATCAGGAGTTTGACCTTTTGTTCTAGAATTGGCACTTTTCAGTATCTGGGGTTTTGAACTTTTGGTGGTTGGATATGATTTTTGGTATTTCAGCTTCGTTTATGTGATTGTCAAGGCTTGGACGAGTGAGTTCTCGAATTTTAGCATTGTAGTTTGTACTTTGTTTGATTATAGTGGAAGTTGTTTTTACAAAGTTGGGATGGTATGTGGGTTGTATTTGTGGGGTTCTATGAAGTTGTATTTGTGGGATGGTTTGTGGGTTGTATTTGTGTTTGATACGCCTGTTGATTCACAGTCTTTATTCCCTGATTGGTTTCTTGGTGTTGACGCCTCTCAAAATTCTTCAAAAGTAGCTTTTGTGTTTTGGTCTCTCCTTTCCCCCTTCCTTTTCTCCTCTCTAATTGTCCAAATAGGTTACTTGGTACCAGAAAGTTCCTTTCTTTCTTCTCTCTCCAAACAGTTAAGTAAAGTATGTGAATCTATAAAACTTTTGAGTAGTAGGATTTTGGGCTTCAGTCACACTATTTTCCCCTTTGTATGCCTCTTCTTTGGCAGTGCAGATGCTGTGCTTGATGCTCTTTTGGTTGGATTTGGTAGATAGCTGTCTTCAAGTGTTTCTGCAAGAATCATTTTTTGCTTGTTCCAATATTTGCTAGGAAACCAAATGGGTCAAAATCCTATCCAATTTGGACAATAGTCTGATATTGACTATGAAGAGATACTTTGTTGGCAACCTTTTGAAGTGTAGCTATTGCTAGTTACATTCTGTTAACCTTTTTTGAGACCATATTTCATGTCCTTATCTTTAATTTATTGCCTTTGGCTTTCTTGTTTTGCTAGATTTTAAACGTATTCGTTTTGGTTGTCGTTTCCTGTCTTTAGAATTTAGATGGAATCTTTTGGATTGTCGGCACACACTTATTATCCTGTCGACCCTGATTGTCTTGGTTGTGTTATCGTTGTCGGTATTTGTCCACTCAGTCTGGTATGGGATGTGGTTACTTTGTATTGGGCCGGTAATGATTAGGTTGACGCTGTCCCCAATTTCCCAATTCAGCTAACTGACTTATTTGGGATTTTCTATTGTGGTCTTCAGTCGGACTTGGTTTCTAAACACTAATATTCCTGTATTGATCAGTACGTCAGGTTGTACAGTTGCAGCTAATGCTTGATTGCGTAAGTTATCTTTACTAGTATCATTGATTAAATATACCAGATGGTAACACACTCATGCCCAAGAGTATGACCGAGTCTTGAGGGAATCCATTTATAGTTCTTGTTGCAAGAGTACAATTTGTTTGCTTTTAGTTGGAGGTAAGAGAATAGAATGCTGTGGTGCAGTCCGCATGATGTGCTAATTTTGTTTTATCATTTTAGCCTTGTACCAGAATTAGAAAAAGGAAGATCATATTACTACCTGGCCCTGAACCACCTCTCCCAGCACAAAATTCCAACTTTGGAGATGCGAGCTTGTATGTTTTTAAATTTGTTGCGATTATCATAGACATTACTTGTAAAAATGTGAGTTTGTTCAAAATTTATTCCTGTTGAAAAATTACTAGGAAGGTTCATTCCTCCTAGATTGATTCTGCCCACCAAATCTCCTTCCTTTTTTTAGCTCTTGTGAATCATGATTACTGTGGTGTATTGAAATGTGTCTCCTTTTGTGAGGAGGTTGCTTTGCTTTCACAATTTAGTTTAGTAAGCATTACTCCTCTAGCCAAAGAGGGACTTAGGGTGCTTAATTGCCAGAAATTTTTTTCATTACCATGTCAGCGCCGCGTGTTGCGAAGTTCTGATTGTTTGTTATTACTTGTTAAAGGTTTTGTTTGATCAATACAAAATCTATTTGATTGCAACACGTTTTCCTTGCAGGATGTTTTATGGACCTGGTGGCCCTTACGCTTTATTTGCTGGAAAGGATGCCAGTAGGGCTCTAGCAAAGATGTCATTTGAGGATAAAGATCTAACTGGCGATATATCTGGGCTTGGTCCATTTGAACTCGATGCATTGCAAGATTGGGAATACAAGTTCATGAGCAAGTATGTGAAGGTTGGGACAATCAAGAGTACAGTACCAGTTACTGATGGGCCCTCCAATGGCGAATCTGTTGAGGCAACTGAGTCCCATGCTGATAAGGTCGCAGAAAATGTCGCGTCGGAGGATGCAGCTGTTGGAACCACAGAAAGTGCATCTGGTGCCGATGTTGACAAAGAGTGATGTTTGTAAATATACCTCTGTTACATCTATGGGAACCAGAAAAACAACTTGAAACGTCAAGACCCCAAGAAAGTGTAGTGTTTGAGTGGCTATGTTTTTAAAACGTTGCTGGACAAACGAGTTTAATTTGCTACACTATGCTATAAATGTCACCACAATGTTTATTAGCTTGTGCCCTTAAATAATGGAATGGACATGTTTGATTTCTGGCATTCAGATCTGCTAAATATTTGGAATTGCCTCTCCGGTTTTGTCTAAACTATTATGCAGTCTGAGGCATAGAATTGTTGCTTTCTGTCATGATGAAACACAAATTAGCAACCGTGGATTGTTTCTTTCGTTTTTTCTCTGAATTACATATGCACAGTTTTATTCTGGTACTGGTATAAGTTGCTGGTAAGACCTAGCTTCATAGTTTTATTCTGGTACTGGTAAATGATAGGCTGGATGAAGATAGAAGCAAAAGAGAATCAGGAGGCAAAAGATGGAGGATTTGCCCAAAGATTCGAGACACTAGCAGCCGTGCCGTGTAGAACAGGTATTTGATCATTCTGTCTAATTCGTTACATTGTTTGACACTTCCTTTATAGAAATCGAAAAAGAAATGCAAGCGATTGCTTTATGCACGACACAATTGAAAGAAAGTTGATGTGCCAGAATTGGTGATGATACTTGTTTTGTAAGTGAAGTGGTGGGAGCGCTGGTGCCTGGTGGTGGCCTGGTGGGGGATGGGGTTGGAAGTAGGGCCGGGGTGGTGCTTTGATGAATGAGTGATGTTCGGGCTAATGGAGATGTGCCCGTCGGTTGGGACTCTCGCTAATCACGCTCTTCCTATCAAGGGGGTCGCACAATTGCTATTGAAAAGCACTTCTGTAGGATTGAAGCTAGCTTACTTCTGTGGTGGGCGAGTTGTTCAGTTACGGTGTTTGCTTGGGCGGTGTTGGGATTAAATGTTGAAGTACCAAGTCCCAAGATTCAAACACAACCACAATCACAACTAATGTACGATGAAAATAAAAATAGAGAAAGGCACACAAGATTTACGTGGATTGGCAATAATCCGCCTACTCCCACGGAGAGATCTCGTTCTTGCATAATTTGTATAAGTACACTTGAGTATGAAAAATCCGACTCCCAAACCCTTGTGTTCTCACTCATACGTGAACACGCTCTCACTTCATAACTTGCTCTCACCTTGTGCTATACAAAGGATACATGATCATGGGTATATATAAAACCGGTTGAACAAGCCATTATGGCTTTGATTGCCTTCTGAGCTACCCAAGAAAACCACCATGCATGCTTCCAAGAATACCAGTTCTCCATGCCTTAAAAAAGGCCCATGATAGAGTTCCAAGAGAGACACCTAGGGAATAAACCAATTCATTAGGACCACAAATCATCCCAATAAATATCATTGGAAATTCGAACCATCCCAGCAATCTCCACTTTGATGAGAATTCCAAGCAAACCACCGCACACCACCAAGCTTTGAGCTACACTACACTACCCAAATCAAATTAATGTCCTACAATTTGATTTAAACCACACAGCCATTAGACATTTGTAGCCGCCCTGCGTCAATATTTATCAAATGACACGAGAGTAAGACCTTGACCCATCCTCTCCACTAACAGGCTTTACACCCTCACAAACATTGGCAACTTGGAAACATGACTTTGTCTTTGCAGCAAATGACTCACATCTTGGGTACCCGTTTCCTTGTGCACACCGTTTCCAAACTTTCATCAAGTAAACCGTTTTGTCAACAACCGATACAATCATCTGCACTTCTCTCCTCTCATCAGGACCTTACCGCCGCATGTGATTTTCATGGCTCCACCACCAGCAAAATACTTGCACCCCTTGGAGTCCATTCGGCTAAGTGAAATTAGATTCCTTCACAACTTTGGGACATAAGCCACACCACCCAAAGTACGAACCGCTCCATCAAATATTTTATCTTCACGTTTCCAATACCTTGAATATTACATGGAGTTCCATTGCCCAAAAATAGTGACCCACCATCTCTTTCATGGAATGTGGCAAAAAATTCTTTCTTGGAGCAAACGTGCATAGTGCAATCGAGAATATAAAAACCACTCATCACGAGAAGAAGTGTTGATAAATTCAGAGACTGTGAGGAGATCTCTATCATTCGCTACCACTAAAGAATTGCAACTCGAAGCGTCATCACATTTCTTCTCTTAGTTCTTATACAAAGGACAATCGTGCTTCACATGGCCATATTCTTTGCTTAGCATTGTACACCCTTTTCTTTGGAACTAGAACCGGGCATGTTGTTTCCTCCGGATCTACCATCAGATGTCCTTCCCTGATTCTCACTTTGAGCCACAAGTGCCGAACTTTCTCCACCCTTAAGAGTTGACCTTTCTTTTAGTACAATGAGAAACCAACATCGATTTCACCTATTCCAAACTCACTGTATCCTTACCATATAAGAAAATCGTCACCAAAGTATCATACAAATCCGGAAGCGAAGTAAGAAGCAAAAGGGCTCTTCTATCTTCACATCAACTTTACGCAATTGATCCAAATAATTGTTGAACACATTCATGTGCTCCATGAGGTTCCCGCCTTCCTCCATCCTTTGCCAATAAAACTGCCACTTCAGATGCAACTTGTTGGTCTTTGCAAGATAAAGCTTTTCCAACTTCTCCCACAAGGTCAATGCCGAATCCTCATCTATGACATTGTTGATAATATTATCACCAATACATAGCCGAATCGTGCTCACACCTCAACTCCAACTCCTTCATCCTCTTTCATCATCTCCAGTTTCACATCTTTTCCTTTCAACGCTTTTAGCCAAGCCCTGTTGAGCAAGGATATCCTTTACCCTCCTTTGCCATAGAGTAAAGTTGTCGATTCTATTAAACAGCTCAAGAGAAATCTAAGAGTTAATTGTTGCCTTCATCGTGAATGTAATGAAACTCGAATCTCAAGAAGAAAAAAAGGGTTAAGAATTGAGCCGGCTCTGATACCACTTGTTGGGATTAAAAGCGGAAGTACCTAAGCACCGAGATTCAAACACAACCACAATCCAATCAATGGAAGTACGATGAAAACAGAAATAGAGAGAGACACACAATATTTACTTGGTTTGGCGATAACCTGCCTAATCCACGGAGAGGATCCCATTCTTTTCACTATGAGTATAATTTGTACAAATACACTTGAGTATGAAAAAACCCACACCCAACCCCTTTTACCCTCACTCATACAAGAATACACTCTCACTCTTTTAACTTGCTCTCACCTTGTGCAATACAATTATACATGATCATGGGTATATATAGAACAAGTTGAACAAGTCATTATGACTTTGATTGCCTTTTGAACTAGACAAGAAAACCACCACACATGCTTCCAAGATACCAATTCTTCATGCCTTGAAAAAGGCCTATGATAGCATTTCAAGAGAGACTTCTAGGGAATAAACCAACTCATTTGGACCACAAATCATCCCAGTAAATACCATTGAGAATTTGAACCATCCCAACAGGCATGTCAAGACCGTGATGTGGTCTACCCGTGAATAGGAGGGAAGGGCCTAATTCCTGACTTCTAAACAATAAACCTTGTTGCAACCCTTTTGGGAAGATTTTTCATAGTTGACTTGCTTAAAATTCGGTGAACAACTAACATTGACCAAAGATTGTCAAAGAAATTTAAGCCAAACAATAAAATAAACACAAGTGCAAACTTGTATTGATGGAATAAATAAATAAAGAGTTTGAAAAAAATAGCGGTGTGACCGGAGCTGCCAAACTAAACAAAAGCTAGCTAATTCTGAAAATTAGAAGCTTGAACCAAAGGGAAAAAAAAAAGAGGTAAGTTTTGCTGGAACTAAGGCCCCGATTGGATGGTGCTAAAATTTCAGGGAGATAAGTTATAGAGGGGGAAAGATAAGAGGGGTAAGATTTTGGAGGGTTGACCCACATTGATGTGATGTTTATGGAAGGGGGATAAAAAAATAAATAGTTTGGATGAGGGATTAAATAAGGGGATAACTTTTGACTTGGTTTGGATGTTTTACAAATAAGAGGGGGTAGATGATAGAAGAAACTGTGAAATGACTCTTTTACCCTTGTACAGTTTTAAACTTGATTATGTATTAAATTAAATATATAAATGTAAAACCCAATATATTTAATTAATTTTGGATAATTTGACTTGGTTTGGTTGTTTAATATATTTTTTTTCATCTCAATTACACACATACACAATTGGATTTTTTTCTATTTGGTCATAGTATTATTTGTATCGGGAAAGAGATAATTATATACCAAAGGGGTGGGATCCTAGCCATTGGATCAAAGCCCCTAATAAAAAGAAAAAAATCAAAGGTGATGATGTATACGAACAAAAAAAGGAAAAAAAGAAGATGGTGTATTGGATCAAATCTTTGTAGATTGACATCTGGGGTGTATTCACCCAGATCTAAAATCTCACCGACCTCTCCTCAGTCCTCCCCATATCTCTCTCTCTCTCTCTCTCTCTATCAAGCAAAATTCACACTGAAGCATTGCCGAAATCACCAATACTAGTACACATGCCTGTTTCCGGTGACCATGGAGAAGTGGACAGGTCATAAAGGTGAACAAATCCTCCTATCGATTTTGCCCATCTACTTTTTTTTTTCTTTGTCAACTACAACGGAATAAGTGGGTGAACTGCGTTTGGCCGTGGTGGTTTGTGTTGGTTGGTGAAGGAGGGGGATAAGGAGGGGTTTAATGGTCAAAAAGCCAACCTTCTACTCCCGGATAATTTTTGGGGACCCCAAGGGTGCCAAAAAATTATCAGGGAGAGAGCCTCTGATGGGTGAAAAAAAATCGGGGGTGAAAAATAATTAGGGGAGAAATTTTGTTTGCCAAACACAAGTAATGAGTGGGACCCACCCCTTTATCAGGGGTGATAATTTTTGGAGGGGAGTTTTAGCTCCATCCAAGCGGGCCGTAAAGTCTAAAAGTAATGTGAATGCTAAGAAGTGAAAAGAAGAGTGAATTTGAATGTTGATGTACGGCCGGGGGAACTCGAAGACTGTGTCGTTCCTTGGGGATTGCAGGGCATGCTGACCTGATTTATGGCGTCCAAATGTGTTTTGGACAGCTCAAATTTGAGGTGTCGGAGCGAGATTTGATGGGTGTCGAAGAAAGATTTGAAGGGTCTCCTCAAATTTGAACCGTCCAAAACACATTTGGACGGCCGAGATCAGTCGGCAGGCTCTACAATCCCTAAGGGACAGGAGAGTCCCGGATCCCAACGAAGCCTTTAGCCTGCCCTAAGCTTCCCTTTTTGTAACTGTTTTTTTCCCTAAGCACAGTAAGGACCAAAAAATGTGTCACACTGTCACGTTCTACCTTTTTCTAAACTGCTCCCACTTATTAGTGAAAAGGTTGAAACATTTACAAACATCGATCTTGACAGTAACTCCATTGATGGTTGCACGTGGCCCTCTGAACAGGTCATAACCGGAACAAACCCTACTTCAAGGGCCCATCTCCTATTTCTATGCCAAAAACGGGGTGTAAACAATGTCTCAATCCAGTACTAGTTGCCCAGTTGGTGTGGGAGTACAAAGCTGTGATGGTATTATCTCGTGCACAATTCTTACTCTCCCTTGGGGAATTGACTACTCTCTCTCTCTCTCGGGGACTCTGGTGCAAGATCCTCTGCGCACAAACTCCCTATGCCTCTCTGCTAAGGGGCTTTGGGCCGTTAGATTGTGTTTTTTTTTTTTTTCTTTTTTTAATTTCAAGGATCCAACTCACCAAAAATCCCCCAAACATCTCTTTGTTTTCAATCATAGAGGATCTCCGGCCGAGGACTCTTGCCATGAATTTATTTAGGTCCACCTGGAACTGTGACAAGCGAGTCTGTCATCTCTTTGTTTTCGGGTAAAACACAAACATCATTCAAGTATCCAATATACAAGTCAATTTATTGTATTTGGGCCTGCAACATCAACGAGATTTTTGCCAAGGAGACAAGCAAAAACCCAAGATTGCTCCAATGATTGATCATACAATATGATACGTTTTCACTTTAGTCAAGCAATTGGCTGCCAAGAAAACAAAATAAAAATCAAGAAAACGAGGAAATAATATTTCAGTTCCAATGATCAAATGGACAACACGACCAGAAGTCTAAGAAGAAGATGAGTTGTCCCTTTCTATTTATAATTATCCATTCTACTAAGTTGACATTCCTAACAGATACAGATACAATCCGGAACAAGTCGCCGGTGAAAATAACACTTAAAATGAATCAATCGATTTGACAATCAGCCAAATCTCCAGAAAAATGAAGAACAGGAAATCGTTTCGGTTTGAATATTGATCCTTTGTGCCATCACCAACTTAATACTAGTATTTTGAACAGCCTGCACCATGACATTGGTTTGGCCAATTCTTGATGTTTGACCACAAGAAAAATTAATGAACTAGTACATAACTAGAGTCGTGTACCCTATTGAAAAAAAAACCTACCTGTTTTATTCTGTAAAGTTCATGTACCCCAAAAATTTTTTTTTTTGAACTGGAAGTCATTTCAATTCATTAAAAGGCCCGAGTGCCAAGTCGATGTTTTACAAGATTTCAATACAAATATTTACTGGACATGAGCGCACCACAAAAACCGCGACGGGCGTGGGACTCTAAGACTCGTACTGCAGCAGATCCATAAGAGGATCGATGCATAGGGTCCTACCCAAGGCTAAACAGTATGCAAAGGTTCAATTAAAAAATGATAGCCCAATTGAAATCTACTCATCTTCCTGGAAAACTAAAACTAAAACAAACACGAAAGAAAAGAAACAAAATAAAAGAAAAACCCACTGGAAAGAGCCTAAATGAACCGAGTTGTCTCACCGAGTCGCTCCACTGAGTTGCCCCACAGAGTAGTCTCGCCAGACACTAAGTTACATCAAGGAATCAAAACCAGTTGCATCTCCAGCTAAAGCCGCAGATCTGGAGCCGCCGCCTCCGAGCACCAGAACTATTATTCGCTGGAGGGGCCCGGGCCGCCCTAACATCACCACTGAGTCGAACCAGATCCCAAACAAGGCAGGGGAAGCGACCAAGAGGGTGGAGAAACCATGGAAGAGGCGAGTGGGAGAGAGCTGACTTGTTCAGGAGGTGCATGGCACGGTGGTGAGGGTATGGCAGTGGGAGGGAGGGACGGCAGGTGGGAGGGAGGGACCAATGAAAGGGGAGAGGTAGTGATGGGGAACAAGAAATTAGGAGTGAGGGAGCGGTGGGAGAGGGTAGAGGAAGGGCGGTGGCTGGCTAGCTAGGAGAAAAACCCTAGAGAGAAACCCTCTGTTAAGAGAGAGAAACTCTCGGCTGAGCCGAGAGAGAATTTTTGTTTTCATGTACCACAATTTGCAGCCATTGCAATCGCGTCTTTTCGATATACATCTATTTTTTATTTTGATTTTGAGTATGTGTTTATAATATACTGAGCTTGATAGCTATTTAATTCATGTGAGGCATATTATTTAAGGATGTTCTCAATATTATCTGCAGAATGTAACCTACCAGTTACTTCTAGCGATGGGCAATGATTTGATTTTTATTCGGTCTTTCATTGGATGAACCGCGATAATTTAGTATTTTGTGTATTAATGTTTATATCAGAGTGTCGCGTACATAATTTTGTTCTCCTTGATCGCTCTAAAAACAGACCTGCGATCTCTAATATTATAAAAGACTTAAAGTGAAGTGAAGTCCTTCCTAACACCGTTTGGCTTGAGCAGAGATTGTGAAACGCGATCAACAAGGTAGAGTCCCGTAAATTCTGAAAATTCCCTATTTTATTTCTTGTTTGAAATTTCCCTGGTGCTTGACAAATGATCTACCCAGACCATTACTTACCTGTACCAAAAAAATATAGTCAACCCTTTAGGATTTGGAGACGTGCTAGGATGTCTTCCCAACAGCCATACATCATACATGGTGGTTGCTCTCAGTACCACATTTGCAGAATACTTCTCAAGATTACTTTTGAAAACAAAACTCTAAAATCTTTTTCACACGGTACTCAAGAACACGAAAGATTTGCTAATATGTTCTGAAATAAGCTGTTTTTTAAAAGTTACCGTAAACAAGTTTTAGAAAACAGCAATGTTAGGTACCCAGAATAAGTTTGTGTGCCGGTTGAAGATTCAAAATTAAAGCATGTTTCTCACTTGGCAATGCTTTGACTTTCTCTAAGTCAGGGGACCCTTATCTGTATATAAACTTCCACCTGCCAACACCCTATACCAACAACTGAAAAACTTGCTTCCTCTGTTTATAATCTCCTCTTTCAACTATTTTTTGCATCATTTGAAACATGAGACCTCAAAACTTTCAAGTTCCACTCATAGTTCTCATAATCGTGCTCGCGCTAGTCCAGGTATCCAGTTGCCGGCAGCTTGATCGCTACAGTAGAACTGAAGAATCGGAGCAAAGATTGAGGGCCAAGTTCAACTCTGCATTTTTCCGGTACTTCAAAACCATTCCTAAATATCAACGAGCCGAGGATCAGGGATACGACCCAGTGTTTACAGTTTCGCACCGGCTTGTTCCCTGTGGACCAAATCCACTTCACAATTGATTGGATCTTGATGGAAATCAAAGTTATGATGTACTCCTTTGGGTTTGAAATGTAGATTATTATAGTAAGTAGTTTTGGTTAAGATCAATATAGTTTTTTTTCTTTTGGGTGTAAGTTTTGGATGTTTTCTTGTAAGTATTTTGGGATTTCTTTTATTTTTTGAACTGCAAGTATGTTGGGATTGGATTGGCAAAAAACTTTGCAGGGGTTCAACTTCTGTCTTTTTTCTTTCATTTCCTCTCAGGAACCAAACAAAAAAATTTAATGGTTTCAATTCTCCATTTCTATCTTGTAGCAACCAGTATCAGAAATGGTGGAAAATGGAGCTTCTGGAATTGAAATCACTAAATCAAGAATCTGTTCAAATGCTTTGTACATACACACAGTGGTGGAGCCAGGATTTGGACGTGGAAGTGACAGTAATCGATCGATGGAAATCTCCTTATGTTGTTGCATATTGTGTAAAAGTGTGAAAATAAGGTTAATAGTGTAAAATCATATGAGTAGGCTTTGTTCAAGGGCTTTTTTTTTTGTTAAAAAGAAATAAATGGTTGGTCCAATTCTCGTTTGGGGAAGCTGGGGGCGTGCTGTCCCTCAAGGATGCATGCTGACTCCATCCAAGTCGTCCGTGCTTGGTGATTAACTGCCTATATTTGCTCGGACCCAAACAGATCTGCACCATCCATTACCAAACTAATCTAGGCCTTAAAAGAAGTAGAAACAAAGTTTTCCATAAATCATGGTTTGGAAAATTGCTTACTCAGTGCATAAGGCTCTCGCTGTTTCCATGACTCGAACACGTGACCACCAGATCATATTAGTACAGCCATACCGTTGTGTCCGGTCGCCCTTCTAGAAAATTTGCTTAAGTTAAGTTCAAGTAAAATTAATAGGGAACTGGAAGATGGTTTGGAAAACAAAAAAAGTAGTATATGTCAAATCAATAGCATGACAAGTAGTGACAATTGATTGTATTGTTTTTATGTTCAAACTTTGGTTGATACTATTAAGCCTGCCTGATGACAACAAGCTGGCTCTTGTTGTTAATTAGAAAGATTATGAAATTGCTAACTTCTGTTGGTGCATGCCTATCATGTGCTTTTTTGTTCTCTGTGGATGGTAAAACAAAACATTTTCTCCCTCTAAAGATCTCTTACAATGTCATTCTTCATCGGAGGTTCGATTCCCATTGCCAGTAAACTCTTGGGACCACTGGAGGTTATGTTCGGTTGTTACCTCCAAGGCCCCGGAATTAATTGAGGTGAGCCCAAACTAGCCCGGACATCCGGTTATCACACCAAAAAAAATGTCATTCTTCTTTTATATCACACAGCTGTTTCCAAGGGCCAAGAAGTTAGGCTTGTGCTATTTGTAATGTAAGATCAGTGTCAACTAATGAAGTTTCATAGATTATTCAGGACATGACAGAATTTGGATCTCTTGGAATAGGTTTCTTCTTTTGACATCAGTCAGGTAGGAGTATTTTTTTTTCCAACATCAGAAATTTCATTTAAACTACTATTACGACAACCTACAGAGGGATTTCGTTACAAAAACAAATAAGAGCTCCAATCACCCAAACCTAGATGCGAGCTTCAAACTCCATTAAGTATTGCAAAGAGGACTCAAAAAATAAAATTCGGGGTTGGTGACAGTTAGAGATAGATCACAGTAAAGACCCCGAAAGAATGAGTTATTATTTTGTAATAGCCGGTAAATAATCTTGTCTCACACATATACTGGATTATTAGAATGTATAATCCTAAGATGTCCAAAGAGGATCAATAGCTTCATCACCTATGCTTCACCTAGCTTATTTGTGTCGATTTAAGTTGATGTTGTTGAGAAACCTACTTATTAAAGAAACTGGGAAAGTTGAGTGTTTAGCTTAAAAAATTGGCAATGTACTCTCACGAGGCAAATTAGGGCTGTTCAGCGGATCATCCGATCCGTCAATCCGACCAATCCGAACCGATCCGAACCGAACCATCCGTTGATCCATCCGTGAATGTTCGGTTCGGTTCCGGATCGAGAATTTCTTATCTGGCGGTTCCGGATCCGGATCGGATCGGATCCGCTCGATCCGCTCAATAATCCTTCTTTAATTTGTCAAATCCGCTCAATCCGACCTGATCCGATCCGATCCGTAACCGATCCGTGAATGTTCGGTTCGGTTCCGGATCTTAAAAACCATAATCCGCTCTGAGCGGATAGGATGGGATCCGTATCCGATCCGTCCGGATCCGATCCGTGAACACCCCTAAGGCAAATGATCTTATCTAACCATTTATTCTGAATTGTTGCAAGAAAATTAACACACACAAAAGAACCCTCTAATGGGACATTATTAATTAAGAGCGTTAAATGGTCATGTCAAAATTGTGGAATAGTAGAATGCTATTATTAACTTTTAAGTTGCTGGTGAAGTTATTTTGGAAATTACATTGGCCAGCCAAACTATGTTAGGAATTCAGAACACAAGCAGAATGTACAAACATTACATTCACTCCAAACGGTTGAAAGTCGTCGTGTTCAAGAAAGCAAAACACTTATCATATTGATAGGATTACGTTTTAGTAAGACTCGCATTCACTCTTATCAACGAGATTGAGGGCTTATTCGATTGCTGTTCTTGGAAATGGGTTTGAACTACAGTGTGCGTGGAACTTCCGTACCAGTAGTTTCTTCGTATTTTTTAGGGCCAAAGTACTAAAACATATAAGATTATAACCATTTATGTATTTGATTACTCACCTTAATCCCTTCACTCCCCTGCTAAACTACTAGTAATTCCATTACTAATTTCTATCCGCTACCGATCGCGATCGCAATCTCATCTCCGTTATTAACCTTCATTAAGGCCCCACTAATCGCGATCCCAATCTCATCTCCGTTATTAACCCACATTAAGCCTAAATGTATTACAATGAGAGGGTGAACAAAATTATTCTATGGACGTTCATCCTCGATATTAGTGAGTTTTAATGAATTAAACCCACGACTTCTACATAGGATAAGGGTATCTTTCCCCTTTAAAAACCAATAAAAAACAAAACCGATCTGTTTCAATTGGGTGGGAAATACTCTACCTTGGTCAGAAGTTATTGGCGATTCCAAAGACCCAATTGGGTAGTTGGTGTGCAATAATTTCCCCTGAAAAATGAGCGAGAATTAGAAAGAGGTGTTGAGATTACAGGATTGGGGGTTTTATCGCGGCCATATCGCCTAAACGGAATTGTCTTCTTCGAAACGGTTCAGGGTTTCTCGAATTACAAAGCATAAAAAGTATGGCAACACGTGGTTCGGGAGCTCTTTTGTCCCTTACTCCAAATATAGCATCAGAGCCATCACTCTCACTCTAGATAGAGAAACTTTAGTAAGATTGTGGAGAGAGAGAGAGAGAGAGAGAGAGAGAGAGGGCCGGAGAAACTCAAGATCCGGCTGAATGGCGGAGCAGAATTCGTCGGCGGATTGGCTGCCGCCTGGTTGGACGGTCGAAGTCAGAAAACGGAAGAACGGAAAAAGAGACACGGTAATTTTCACATTTTTCCTTCTGGGTTTATCTCTAATTACTTGAAATCATTCCCCCATTACATATTTACATTGATATCATCGTAAAAATTGAGACTTTGTCACTTACCCAATTTTTTTTTTCCTTGAGACTTCGTCTTTCCGTTCCTATATCTGTGGGTCGTTCCTTAATTAGGGATATTGTATTTGTATTCGTGCATTTCTCTGTGTTATTGTGAAGATTCGAGAAGAGGGTGACTTAGCTGCTAGGCTAAGAAAAAAAAACTTGAATAGGAACTCGATAGGCCAAATTTCTAACAATGTCATTTATATGAAGGGAAAATGGTCAACAAGCTGAAATTATCAGAACATTGAAAGAAGGAAAGAAAAAAAATAGTAAACACATTTTGCTACTGGTTTTAGCTCTACTTTCTTGAAATCATTGCCCAACTACATTGATTTCACTGTACAAATTTAGGGTTTGGCTGTATCTTCTATATTTTCTTTTTCTTTTTCTTTTTTTACATTATCTGTGAATTTTTATGGGTTTTTCCATACTTTGGAGAAAGTTAAGCATTTCTCTGTATTGTTAGAAAGAATCGAGTTGACGGCTTTATGCCTTAGCTGCTAGGCCAAAATAAGAACTTGTATAGGAATTACTCCTAAAAGTTCATTTATGTGAGGGGAAAATGCTTGACAAGTCAGAACATTGAAAGAATGAAAGAAAGTAACAGTGGGTTTTTGCCAAAACCTCGCGGGAGTAAATTGCTCATTTATGATCATTTAACTGACATTAAACGCATTATTTCTGCGTGGGAGTCCTCAAATATTCTGTTTTACGCCTCTGAAAGATTTGTGGGCTGCAAAGTTCTGAGTGAAATGATGTAAAATTTGGAAACATTGTAGGTTTATTAGAGAGCTGAGATTCAAATGATCTGTAGAAAATTTTTCGAAGATCTCTTGAAAAAATTCATTGTTATTTTTAAAAAAAAATTCTAAGAACTCAATCGTTGTTTTCATGCCCCAAGGTTTAAAGAATATGAACTTTGATTGGAAGCATCATTACCCATCACACTAAAATGAGAATTTGTTTGTTTCAAGGATTACGTTATGTACTAGAAGCACGTGATTTCACCTCTCAATTTGAATAAACCTCATATTTTCTAGCAAATTTGTACCGGGGAGACCTCTATAAGTTGATAGCCTTGTTTTGTAATGGTTTTTGTTGTTTCTGAGATCAGCTATTTGTGTTTGTTGTAGTGCTATTCTGATCCCTCGAATAAACTCAAATTCTTTTCCAAGCCAGAGGTGTTGCGGTATCTCAACAACACAGAAAGCAATCGTTATAAATCTAACGGGAAGAGAAAAGGGAGCCGCAGCCGCAAGCTTTCTGCAATAAATGTTTGTACCTTAATCTATATGTTGTAAATTTGTCTAGTGTTTTGTCAATACTTCAGAATGGCTTTTTTCATGCTACAGATCGCATATTTTTGGTTGGAGTTTTGATTTGAACCAGTCTAGTTTGTAGTTGACAAGATTGTGGTAGAAGGGTTACCTCGTGATGAGTTGCTGTAATTGACAAATGGTAGCCCAAAGAACTTCTACTCCTTGAAATAAATGTTATGCTACTAAAAGAGCGATGGATGCCCTGGGGCTGGGATCATAACTTTCAAATGTTATAAACAGCTTGAGAAGCTGCACACATAAACACTGGATTCGGTTTAAGCATTCACTTTATTTCAATTTCATTTTCTTATTAGTTTTCGCACTTAATTCTCAATATAAGTTTATCATCAGACTGTTATATTATATAAGAAGGGGTTTTTCTGGCAAACCGATCTGTTCGGAGAATGAGTCATTTAACTGGAAGTACCCAATACTTGGCCATGATTTCTTTGGTGGCCTTATTTTCATCCCCTCCAGACATTTTATCAAGCACCTTCAATTGTTCTATGAAAAATACATCACTGTCCTCCCAAAAAATGCTTGGTTCAATTTTCCCTTGCTTGGTTCAATTTTCCCTTGTCTGCTTCATCTCCTATTCCCAAATCAGGTTAATTTTGTGTAAAGTACCTTACGACACCGTTAAATCTGGACAGATTCTAGTTTATTATAGTTTTGTTAGAGCATGTAAGTCGACGCCTACCAGGGTTTTAAATCGCGGTATTGGGTTACATTACGGTATCAGTGATATATTGGCCAATATCGGACGGTATTGGCCGTATCATTGGTAAATAGCTATACCAGAGGTCCAAAATCCAGTCACGTAACGACCAATATGATATGTAATGGTCTTTATTTAAAACCCCGATACATACATATTTCACTCTATGAAGGTTGCTCTTCATTACATTAAACCTTGAGGGCTGGCTTTAGGTTTGCACCTAATTCAAAGGACAGACCCATTAATACAAATAGATTAACAGAAAATTGGTCTAAAGGCCAAGTTTGTGGCTTTAAATGGTGTTTAGTCCAGCCCAACTTATTTTAATGCTTCCAATACATTAATAGGAAATATTTGATGGCTCAAGGACAACACTAGACAAAAATACCCTTAATGAATCATTCCACTCATGCTGACTAAGTAACCCAGGAACACGAAAATAAGTAAACCACGGGCTTTTTACATTAAAATGCTACACGTGTCATGCCACAATAGCAACAACTAGCACTTAAATAAGACCAGCTGGGCTTTTTGCATCATTTCTACGCAAATAAGCACCATGCGGAAGAATCTACTGCGGGCGAAAGCAAAAGATGGGTTTTTCTCTCATGTTGACTAATGAACCCAGGAACACGCATTAGGGTTCAATTTTTGGGGTTCAATTTTTTTGGGGTTTAGGCTCTTTGGGGTAGGGTATAGTGGGTTTAGGCATTTTAGGTTTAGGCACTTAGGGTGCACTTTCCATTATAGGGTTTTAGCTGTTTAGGCACTTTTATAGGGTACCCTAGTATTTTAGTCACTTTCATAGGGTACCCTAGGGTTTAGGTTTAGGGTGCACTTCCAATTATAGGGTTTTAGTGGTTTAGGAACTTTCATAGGGTACCCTAGGGTTTTAGGCACTTTCATAGGGTTTTAGGCACTTTCATAGGGTTTTAGGCACTTTCATAGGGTACCCTAGGGTCTTAGGCACTTCCATAGGGTACCCCGGGGTTTAGTTTTAGGCACTTTCATTAGGTTTGGGGGTTTAGGCACTTTCATTGGCTAGTGGGGGCATTTTTGGAATGTGTAGGTAATTTGTCCTTTTGGCATTAAAGAAAAAGTTGATGTCCTTATTGAAGTAAAGACCCCTTTACTATGTCCTTCCCAAAAACGGACCCATAGATTAAATGTGCCCCTCTCCTATTAATGTATACAAATAGATACAAACCCATTTATACAAAATAGTCAAGGGGTCTTCTAGGATCGATGGAAGATTGTGATTGATCCATTACTGTTGCCACTAAGTTCTTCCTTTGTCTTTATACTTGTTTTGCTTTTAGTATTGTCTTCCGTTATTACAACCATTGGACCCACCTTCCAAGATGGTTGGATTGATTAACTTTATGTGCATTGTTGTTCCCATTTCCAAACAACTTTTTTGATAATTGGTGATGTCACATGGTAATTGGTATTAGTTTTTTGGTTTATGGGAGGTTTTTGGTTCAAGTCTCTCCATTTGCATCATTTCCCCCGTTTGTAATCTGCTTCTCTCCTTTGCATTCAATGTTTCTGCCTCCACATAACATGTGGTTAGCTCTTGCCTACTTTGCTACTACCTAAAATGGGGAATCATTATTACTGATTTTAATGATTCTAGGATAGGATGGAACCGGGGTTACCACAATTCGATATTAAGGGTTACGAACGGCGATCCGGATCAAGCGATCCCAATTAGGGATCGATAGTGAATTGGTACAGGGTTCTAGCGATCTGACGGTAAAATTCACATACAGATGACAAATACGCTCTCATATAACAAGAAAACCTGCATAAATTGATCCCATTGATGATTCGATAAGTATAATGTCGTGTTAAAGCATCCAACTCAAAACCAATTGGCATTGAGTGGAGAGGCCGCCCAGGCTCATATACTAGACTCGGAGGTTATAATTAACCAATGTGGGACAAGCTCTAACACTCCCCCGCACGTGCGACCCCTGACCTGCACGTGGAGAGTTAAACAACAGATCCACAACATTGGGATCACAACGAAACAAGGTGCACTTATGGCACAAACAACGGGGTAATAACCAAGAAAGTCTTGTCCAAAATCCTCTGAAAGCCTAGCTCTGATACCATGTTAAAGCATCCAACTCAAAACCAATTGGCAATGAGTGGAGAGGCCGCCCAGGCTCATATACTAGACTCGGAGGTTATAATTAACCAATGTGGGACAAGCTCTAACATGTCGTATACAGATGCTACTAGTACTAGAACTACCCGGAAAAATGGTCTTCATTCGGAAAGAACTAATTTCGTTTGGACCAAATGATCTGAAGAAGCCTACCTCCACCGTACTGCATTCCGAAGGGTATGGCGTACTGCGATCCAGTTAACCCTGGATGGAACTTAATTTTTTTAGGCAACTTCAGATTCATTTGCATCTTTTGGTTTTCAGTCTTGTAGATGCTTTAGATTTTTCACTGTCAAGAGTCCAGACAATCTCAATTCCCCAAAGTTGACATTCAACTTATTGTGTCATACATATGCCCTTCGCAATGCTTCCTCTTCCCCCAGTTGTTCTCATTGTTGCATCTCTTTTAATACGATTTTGTGTGCCATGGCAGCTCTCATGATTGTTTCCCCTTCTGTCAGAGCATTTTGTTGTTTTGTGTTGAATCATTTTTAGCTTGAACATAAGTTATTATGTGAGAAGTCAGACACTTCTTTTCATCTCATGGTTTTTTATGTCTCTTAGTCACCTAGTGTAGCCGAAGAACTCAGCTTAGCAGACAACAGACCAAATGAACCGATGACCACAAATCAGAACTCAAAGGTGGCTGGAGTACTGAAGGAAGACCAAACCTGTACAGGTGATTGCATATCCCTTGGTGAAACTATGATTTTAGTTATCTTCTTCATTTCATGGTTCATCTTTCCATCATGTTCTTTCTTTTCTTTAGGTGGTTCCTATGTAACCCGGATACGGACAATGACACAGACACGGATACGGGACATGGGAATTCTAAAAAATGGACACAGACACGGCGGGGATATGGCAAAAATAAATAAATAACTATATATATAAATATATTATACATGTTTGTGGTAACAATTTATATACATAGATATATACACTTTTCTTTTGATATGTAAGATATCTACACTGTTATGTACCGGTATATATACTAGTACACACACTCACACTCACACTCAATGTAAGATATACACCCACAAAGCAACGGAAATGTATGTATGTACGCGCGCGCGCACACACACACAGAGAGAGAGAGAGAGAGTGGGGAGGACACGTGTGTCCATGCCATGTCCCCTGCGTGTCCCCCTCCAAAAAATAATTTAATTTAAGGGACACGCCACGTGGCATGTCCGGTACATGTCCCCGCGTGGGACATGCGTGTCCCCGTATCCAATACGTGGACACGGCGCCTCTAGAATTGTCGGTGCTTCATAGGGTGGTTCTATAGGACACGGTGACCTCTAGAAGTGTCGGTGCTTCGTAGGGTGGTTCTATATGTTTGTTGTCTAATCGATATGAGAAACCCTACTAGTTTGTAGAACAAAAGCATGATTCAAGTACAGCAAAAATGCCTCTTCTCTGGTATTTGACATGCACAACCTTGCTGAAAACAACAATGCATGGTCAATTAGTTGTCTCGCTTGTGATGTCGTGAATTTTCTACATTCGAACTGACATAGCTTTATCCTAGATCCGAACACAGAATTAAGATGAGAGTTTGGGTTGGTTTATAATATCTACTCTTAGAGGATATTAGGACCTTGCTTCTGATCTCAAATACTGCTGCAGGTGGGGAAAGAACTTCAATGATCTGTTTTAATCTTTCAAAAACTTCGGACTCGGAGAAAAGAGGGAAGAGTGATCACAGTGCTGTTGATGGGGCAGACTCAGAAAAGCTAGCAGAAAATGGGCTGGAAAATCCTGGTAACAAGAGATTACAAATTCAGGCTAGCGAAAAGAATAAAAGAGAAAAGCCTGACTTGCCTCGTCGAGCTTCAAAACGACTTGCTGGAATCGAAGTTGGCCCAATAGCAGAGCTGAAAACCAATAACAGAACTCATCGAGTGTCAGCTAGGATGGTAGATGAGGCAGATGCCTGTAAAGCTAAGAATTTGCTAGACTCAGCTGCTCCAGAAAAGTGTGTTGACCAGAGAGCCTCGGAGGATGACGGGGATGACAAAGAGGCAGGTCAGGAGAGAGGAGGATCACCTCTCAACTTCTCTTTGGAGGATTTGTGGAGAGATCCGTGCATTGAGTTTGCGATTAAAACTCTCACGGATGCGATTCCAATAGAAGATGAGAATCAGGTGGAGGAGAATCCAGGGTCCTCTAGTGACTTGCCTTTTGGAGATTCGTGGGGAGACCCGTGCATTGACTTTGCAGTGAAGACTCTCACTGGTGCAATTCCAGTGGTCAATGAATTCGGTATGTCCGAGTGCCTACTCACTTCCTCAACAGAAACAATGCAGGATAAAGGCTCGGAGATTTCAAATGCCGGGTTACATAATTCAGGTGATGCTGGTATTCACCCTCATTGCGAAGAAAGAAGCGACGATCTCCAAAGAAAGACAATCCGCGGATAGGAGATTCATCTGCAGACTACTTCAAAGAAGTGTAGTTCCCGCGGCAGCTAATTGTTTTCTCTCATGTTGTTTGTAGAGTAGTCTTTTTCCATTTGTATTGTAGCCTTTAATTAACCAACTAGGTGATTCGTGCTGGATTTTCGGGTGATCTGGTGGTGGAATTCGCAAGTGTCAGTCAGACTTCATTAGCTGTTCTTGCCCTGTACAAAGCACCTGCCTCTCCGTTTGTTATGATTTGGACAATCTTTGATTCTTCATTAGCTGTTCTTCTGATGAAATCCCAACTGAAATGAAAAGCCGATGAATAAGGTAGGTGAACATAACCCATTTCATCTAGGAAGTAGGACCGATGAGGCCAAAATCTAAACAGTTGATCCTAGCGCTCCGACGAGATTCCAGCAAAATAACTCCAGATCCTCCAAGAATCAAGTTAGTTAATCATGCAATCTATGGGTTTTGATAATTGATGCAATCCTAATTTTATACACGAATTATTCCATACTGGTTTGTACCCTCCTCGGGTGTGCTGAGTAGTTCTCATGTTCGTCCCGCTGAGCCATACGTGAGGGGGTGTTCCACTAACCCAGTTTTTTGAAAAAACTAGTTTTTCACGGTTTTTTATGTGATGTGTTGTGAGAGAATGATATGTCTCGGTGTTTGGAAAAAACAGTTTTTTGTTAGTGGAACACCCTGTAGGTTTTAAGAACCAAATCCCGAATTATAACTCATTAAAAATTCCACGTCAAGGATCGTAGTCGACAATTTTTGTAGATTTTGATGTTCTTTTATAGTGTTCCTTAAAATTAAGTTCAATGGATAACAGCATCAAATCATTTAGTTCTTGGTTTTAACTTTTTGAACCAAAAAAAAAACCTATTATTGAATGAAACTTCAACTGCATGTATATGATTTTGAGAGAAACTTATTTATGGAGGGGGGGCAAACCGTTTGCACAATTGCACCCAAATAATATGGGCCGCTCATTTCGAAATTGAACGGCTCGGATTCAAATGTGTAAGGACCAAGTTTCGGATTCCTTTGTTTTGGCAATTCCGTTTGACAAAACACACATTTACATCGAGTTGTAATTTTATTTTCTAGAGTGTCTGTTTAGGTGTGGAAAGGAATCATCTCTTTATGTAATGGTTGAGAGTGCGGTAGTATTTATTTTAGTGGCGAGTTCAGTAGGTTATTTTACTTGTTCAGAAGTTGCTCAACGACTTGCTCAAGCAACCTGTCAAGCAAATCTGATGTTCGTTAGTTGCTCGAGCAACTTGGTTCTTGCTTGAGCAACCGCTATGCGCCTATATATTCGCATCAACTAGGTTAAACGTTTTTTGAGCAGCCACACTTTATTCTCTGCACTCCTACTCATCCTTAAAACACTTGTGGCGGCTAGGGTTTGTGGACCTTGAAGATCTTTGAAGACCAGATGCTTAGAGTTCATTTTCAAGGGGTTTAATGCTTCAACAATCAACTTTCAGTTAGAGTTCCTTGGTGGGATTCCGAAAGTATCCAAGGAAGACTTGTGCGATTCAAGGCGTTGGCGATCAAGATCATTGGGTGCGGTGTACGTGTGACTCGGCAGGTGATACTTAGAACGTTGTGAGAATTTACATCGTTTGGATAGGTATATCTGTAACTGCACAATGAGTATAGTGATTTTGATTCCTTCCCGTGGTTTTTTACCCATTTAGGGTTTTCCACGTATATCTCTGTGTTGTGGGTTTTGACTGCTTGCGTAATTTTCTGCTAGTTGATTTAATTAGTGATTCGCATTCATACTGTTAGGGTTTTAACAGATTTTAAGGGAACCCTGGTTTTTCAAAATGCTCGATCAGTACCTTTTCTTTTTAATTCTGGTCGGTATTTAATGAGGAGAGAGAGGGAATTAATCTGTGTTATTAAAAGTTAGAAACGTACAGCCCGAATCTCGCGAGCACAAACACCATGTTCGCGCCGAATCCATAAAGAAGATTCTCTCTATGATTTTTTGAACAATTTTTTTTTTAAATCAAGCTTTAAAATAGACAGTTCCAATGTTTTTGTTTTTTTTAAATCAAGCTTTAAAATAGATAGTTCCGGTAATTAACGTGGACCATGTTTTGGCTCAGCTCGAAGTGGGTGATTCCTTTTTTTTTTTTTTTGTCATTCGCCATTTCTAATCTATTACGTGAAGAGGAGAGAATGAGATTCGATCCTGAACTGCAGTGTTGGGTATCCAAGAGTTCACGAAACAGGTGATTCCACTAGATGGATTAGGGCATCCTTATCAAGAGCACCAAAATTTTCACCAAATTTAACTTCAAAAACACCTTTTACAAATTTAGTAAGTTACTTATCCAAAATTCTCAAAATCAGACTCTCTATCCAAATTTTACTAGAAAAGTTAGTGAATAGTAAGTTAACAAAGTTGAGGCGTTACTGTAGCAAAACTACAAGTTTAACAAATTTCCAAAAGATTTGTTAAACCTGATTTTGGAGGATTTTGCTGCATTTCACTCATCAAATTTAGCTTTTAAGGGATTTGATGAGTGAGATATTGATGCTCTTATTGGTTTTTTTGGTTTTTACACTTTACCAAAAATGTCATTTTGCTTCTTTTTTTTTTTTGATCACCAAAAATGTCATTTTGCTCATTTGGGCCATTTCCCCATTGGACGGAGGGCGCGGTCAGATTTTGCCGCCAAATTCATTTTCTACATCTTCCACTTCGAATTATGCCCTAATCTGTCACAATCCTTCTTCACAGAGAGAGAGAGAGAGAGAGAGAGAGAGAGGGAGTGATGCAGATTCAGTTGAAGTGCAATTGCGGCGACCAAAACTGTCCAGAATGGGCAATCGTTGAACTACAGGGCGTAATCGAACCTCAACCCGCCTTCCAAAACCGTCTCCAGAACCTCGAAATCGGACAACTATGCCGCCCTTCTTCTCAGGTACTCTTTTTTTGCCTCCATCGATCCAATCCGTATACCTTTTACCCACTTCAGTTTCCTTTTCCCTTATTTTCATTTCCATTCGCATTTGTTTTGCAGGAGACCTATACTTTCACTGTCGGATACCATGAATTGATGGGATCCAAAATCCCCTTGAAGAAGCCGTTGCTTGTATTGAAGAAAATGAGAAGAGACTCAGATGCGGAGAACAGCGGGAGTGAATCGTCATCAAGGGTAGAATTGGAAGTTATCGGGATCATTCGACATCGAATTTTGTTCAAGACCAGACCCAAGGCCCTAATTTCCAGTAAGATTCAATTTTGTTTCTTTTTTTCCCTTTTACTACCCAATTTCATGTGCTTGCCATACCAAAGCATTGATATTATCCAATTTTGCAAGCTGGGCTAAGTCACATAATGCATGAGCGAGAGCGAGAAAGTGAAAGCGCTTTTAGAAAACATCCCAAATTAATAAAATTGTGACTGCGAGGATTGAAAGTGGGAGCGCAAAGCAAGGATTGAGAGTGGTTGCGCAGAGTCTTGTCGGGGGAGAATGTAACTTAGGGGCTGGGTAATGACTGTAGATCTTGATCGCTGAACAATGTTGCTGGGATTTTGCTCATCATCTATCACATGGAAAATATATGCAAAAAAAGTTGTAGGGAGGAAGGAAAAAGAAGTTACTTCCCGCAATTACTTACTCCAATTCCAAAAATTTATCGCCTTTTTTCTCTTTCCTTTCCTTTTGTTTTTCCTCATGGGTAGCGGAAATGGAGACATGAGATCTGCAAATACTCCCTTGATTGTTAAAAAGGACTGATAATGCTTCAGAAACACATTCTTTGGTTGCATTTGATACCTGTAAAGACCATTGGGCCCCCGCGCATCTCATGTTTGGTGGACAACATTACACTTCGTCTATGACCGAGTATACTTTGCTTTGACATAATGGAGGAGGTATAGCCACCGGTAGGGCTGCAAATGAACCAAGCCGTTTGTGAACCGCTTGGTGTTCGGCTCGTTTTGGGCTCGTTCGAGCTTGGTCCGTTAAGATTTTATTAAACTCGAGCTTGCGAAAAAATTAATAAGCAAGCTTGAACATTAGTACGCTCTGCTCGGCTCGAGCTTGAGCTCGCGAAAAATTAATAAATAAGCCTAGAAACTATCATGATAGGCTCGATAAGGCTCATTTTAACAGGAGAAGATTACATTGCTTCTTATTAATTTGAAAGTAATATGTTGATGTACAATACTGAAAAACTATAGTTAATTGTATCACTATTTTGAAATAGTGCCTTTTTTCTTGTAGGTTAAACATATATTTAAGACATGTACATGCGCAATTAAAACTTTTTCTATTATGCAAATAGGAATATATGTTTGTAGTTGGCTCGTGAACAAGCTCGGGCTCGATTCAAGCTTCGACTGGCTCAGCTCATGCTCTGCTAGTTAAAATTTACTATGTTCGAGCTTGAGCTCGAACTCGGTAAAATTTTAATAAACAAGCTTCAACACAACGAAGTTTGACTCGACTCGGCTCGTTTGCAGCCCTGTAGATTGTTTAACCTAAAAGTGCAGGACAATTTCCTTTTACTTGTCAAGCTCCTAGCAGGAGAATTGCCGCAGTTACTGTATGTTGGATGTAGTTTCCTAGTAGTTAAGGGACTCTCATTGAATTGTTGAATAAACATTTGATGCATGAACTTCCTTTATTCTGACTTAAGGTAGAATCCTGTTAATTCACTTGTTATTGTTAGTCATCTGCTGCTCATTTGCATCTCAAACTTGCAGGTTTTTTTTTTTTTTTTTCATTCACTCTTCCAGATGGAAATAAGCATTTAAACTCGAAAGCTTCTTTCCTTTGCAGGACCAGTCGTGAAGGAAAGAGTCAGGACACCAGGTTTGCTCGCGCCTAACCGTTTAGCATAAAGATCTTCCGCAGTACTTTTGAGGAACTTGAAGAAGTCGAGACTAATGATTTTAAGGATCTGGATGTTCCTTAGATGACGAACTCAACATCGATTTCATTGCGACAAACGACTTGAAGTAGCTGGATATTCTTTGGATGACAAACTCGACCACTTCCATTGCTTGTTTGCCTCTTAAATTCTGTGTTTCCTGTGCTAAAAGAAACTCTAATTGGTCACTTCCTATGTATTCTGATTTTGATGAACTATCTACGTATCACGTATTCAACTTTTCAGATTTTCTTTATGCTTTTCACAATGTATTACTATCCCATAACGCCGGCCCGACTGTTTTGCTCTTTTTTGTTGGTAGTAATTATCGGCAACAAGTTTGGACTGAAACTTTACATTTCATTTTTGGATACATTTTGAGAATGCCTTGCGCCAGAGAATGTTTCTACAGTTTGGATGTTTTTTGGGTAAAAAAGTTACGCCCTCTTTACGGATTCGGGGGACCTATAGTGAGCAAGCTCACTACACACCCGTACTCAGTTTCATAGTGATTTGCTCAATCCTACAAAGCAAACGATGAATTAATCTATTTGCCATTTAATCAATTATTTCTGAAAATAAAATCATATCCAGTTCAACCAATAAAAAAAACAATACAAAGGCATAAGCCGTAAGTATGTAACCAATTGATGATCAAGTTCCAATCATGAAGGTTCCAAGTGGAACCATGATTTACGTTTTAAAGTTACAAAAGCAAAAAAAAAAAAAAAAAAAAATCCAAATTATACTGATATAATCTCCTCTATCCAGATCCTGAGTTTGTTACGCCAGCACGGATTCTCAGCATTTCTGTTCTCTTGCTTCTCTCCATAACCTCGACAAGCCAATCTACGCTTTCTTTAATTCCCGTCCTGCAATGAAATTCCAAAAAGTGGCTCTTCATATTTCAGTCATTTCACATTTGATTTCCTTTCAGATGGAGAAAAAGAAGAAAACCCTAAATTCCAAGAGCAACATCATTATCCAGAATGGTTCTATGATTTCAAATTTTCGTCTGTCAATCATTCCTTTTTTTTGGGGTTAAAGAGTACACCATCACCTTATAATAGCAGGGAATTGAAAGTCGTAAACCATAAACTCACCCATCATAAGCTGAAACACCTTCAAATGTGTAAGCCCTTTCATCCAACTTCTTAAGATCTAGATATCGAGCAAGTTCATCAGCTGATACAGCTTCGGCAAGGTCCTTCATCAAAATGATATATGCATGAGTAAGCTAAAATTCACATGGAAAAAGATGCAAGAAAGTTAAAATTCTCTTTTTGGCTCGAAGGGTAAAACCAAGAGTACCAAACTCTATGATTGTTTGTCACCCCACATTTCTCACTATTCAGAGAACCAAAATAAATACTCCAGAAAAACAAAAATGAACACAATCTATTCTTCCGATCAGTATCAACAGCTGATTAGGTGCAAGAAGAAATCAACATATAAGAAGTCTAATCAATTTACCAGATGTTGGAAAATAGGAATACAAAGAAGATTAAATAGCCATCTCCAACAACAAATGATCATCTTAAGATATGAAGGAGTAAAACCGAATCGAACAGAGGGGTTGCAATACAAAAATGCAATGATCTATGACCATCCTTGCTCTGGCATAGATGTCAAGCGACAGTTCTGCCTACGCCAGTCTTGCCCATAGCTCAGAACCAACCACACCCTGCTGACCAAACCCATGGTCGTACTTATGCTAGTCATACCGAGCTTGATGATTCCCCTATGGCACACCCAGAATATGGGGCCAGATTGCATAGGATCAGGCTCCGAAGCGGTGGCTGCTACTCGAACGTATCCAGTCCGTTAACAAATACCCCATATATCTTGAGAAAGAAGTGTGGAATCTTTAATATCCTGTTATATAATGTCCTCGCAGATATAAGCCATAAACGACAAGATTACAGTACCGGATTTTGGGATCATGAGTAATTTTTATGGATCTCAGTCATGTGTATCTTTTGGGTTTACGAGGCAACATATGTGTACTACTAGAGCTACACAGGAGGTGGTAATAAAGCAAAAGGTTGCTCACCTGCTTGTTTGCTAATATCAAAAGAGGGGCTCCTCGCAGATCCTCATGTCGAAGGACCTTTTCTGTGAAGCAAATTTACATTATTAGAGAAGCATTACACTAATAAGTTACAACTTTACATCAACAACATAGTTATTAAACTAAGTAAGTAAGATACCTAGGGCAGATTTTGAATCTTCAAAACGCGATGGACATGCAGCATCAACTACAAATACTACAGCATGTGCTTCTTCATAGTACTTTTCCCAGATCGAGCGAAGACCGAGCTGACAGAATAAAGGTCTTGCATCAATGACCAAAAACATCAAAAGATATCAAAATTTGAAATTCGTTTCTGCTGATGTTTAGACAGCACAAGTTTAGCTAAATTACCCTCGTCTTCTTTTGCTTTGCTTTGTTTGTTTGTTTTTTCATCACAAAGAAAAAGAAACAGACTAGAAAATTGTGAGTACATATAGATCTCATTCAAGAGGTCTTAATACGACCTTTCAATGAAAATTGTACTTAGCAAACAACAATAACATTTCAACCACTCCTGCTATACATGCAGTAAAGAAATGACACTTTTGTTCATACGAAAAACACTCAATCAAAAATGGAGTTCTTTGAAAAAGCATTTTGCACAAGCCTGGTGGTCACCAAGCCTTGAAATGGTAGATGTCAATCAAATTTCTACAAGTATCTAACAATTTACATTAAGCCTGAAAACAAGTCGCTTAGGTTTAGTTGTCTGTCTTTAACAGAAAACTGTTCTGGTAAAGCAAAATAGTGGCACATGGCCCCATTCTACGTGCATATACTTTTTTTTTTCCCTTCTCAGAACCAAATCTACTTTGGGATAAGAAACACCAATGTGAGTAATACAGAAACTTTCCATTTGAGTCATAACCAAGACCACTATTTGAGTTGTAAACAAGCCTGACATTACATGGGGTCGTCAACAAGGCACTATAGTCATAACCAAATACCAATGTGGATTGTAAGTTGTAACCAAGGCTAGCCCCATTTTCATTTGATTATAGGCAAACCATACCGTTACTGCAAGTCATTACCAACTCCATGTAGATTCTAAGTACAACCAAATCCATTTTGGGCATAACTTTCATATGGCACGCACCTTTTTAAGGGGATGTGTAAAGTTGTGATAACTTTTATACTGCTTCAATGTCATGAAAACATAAAAGCATCCCTCATGTACATGTTGATGTTATTGTAATGTCAATGTTCAACTCATCTTTGAATATATCTTGATCTTTAATTTAAGTAAAAAAGTTACGACACAAGGGATGGCAAAAATAAACAGATTGGGAAATGGCTCTTTTGAATGTCATAAAGATACAAAACCACATTCGGAGAGAGTAGTAGGAAAGTCAAATGTCAATTACTATTACCAATTCATCCTTATTTGAGGGCAATGTAACATACCTGACCTCCCAGGTCCCAAAACACTAGCTTTGAATTTAACACTTCTACACGCCCAATGTTTAGCCCCACAGTAGGAACTATTCTATCAGGAGGCAGGCCTTCCAGTTTTGAGTAATGTGCTTTCAACTTCTCCAGTAAAGTCTACAAATGTATAGACAGAAAAAAATAAGACAAAATATATCCATTAGACATAATGCTTCTGTTCTTTAATAAATAAAACTTGCCTTTGACAGTTTGAATTCAAAAGTTGTTAGTAACAAATACTTTGTTAATAACTTGGTTATCCATTCTGTTCATTACAGCTGACTCAATAGAAGTTCAAACAAATACTTTGTCTTGAGACTGGAATCGATAGTAAGATAACATTCCTAATGGTACACAAAGGAGATAAACATAGACCTAGACGTAGATCAAAAACCAGGAAAGTAACTTGATTTCGTTCTCTAAGGTTGAGGATAGAATTTCATAAAATAAGACAGAAAATGATAAAGTGCAGAAAAGTAATAAACATATTACCGTCTTCCCAGCCTTGTCGATTCCAAGAATAAGAACATGAAACTCTGTCTTGCTGAATATATATTTCCAAAGTCCATAGAACAATGAAAACATCTCTGTACGATTTTTCTTCTCTTTACTCTTCTCTAAGACCTTTAATCAGAAGAAGACACTCTCTGCATATCTTCTGATTATATTCGCCTAATGCTCATCATCCTAATATTCTGAAAAAAGAAAACAAATAAAATGATCAACATCTAAGATAAACAGTACCATCAGGAAAAAAAATCCAGTCCTGAATTCAAATCTTCCAACTTTTCTCTCCACCAGGTCATAGTTCGAATTACTAACACCACTTAAAATTCAAAGGTTAAATTTGGTCACAAGATTCCTTCTGACATCACAATTGACAACTAGCAACCAAATTTCGATTCTCTCTCTGTGACAAACTTACAAAAAGCAATCACAATCACCTTGTGCACAGTCCTTATTTTCTAGTGGCAAGTCTGATCAATACAATACTCTTAACTGTAGACACATCAGGAAAGATATATGTTGTAACGCACCATTAATGAACTAAATGGACTAATATCAGTAGAAATACGCATAACTAACTTTTACAAAAAAGTCAATTTCTGGTAATAAAAATGTATCAAGTTGGTAAACACTATAATGAGAATCATAGGTTATTAGCAAAAAGGGAAAAAAGAAGCAAAGTCATCAAACACTACGCTGTGGTGTTCTCTTAACCAAATCGCAGCCACATTAGTGTTCCTATTCTGTAACTACATCTCCTTTCTTTCTTTTTTTTGAACAGCAACTACATCTCTGCCTTGTTTCTCATTTGCAAAAGCGGGAATCCCATAATATCAATGGGTTGATTTCAGCAAATGATTTCCTCATTTTGCTAAAATCAACCCATTTTAGCAAATGGAAATATGTTGATCTTAGCAAATGGTTTCCTCATTTGTTAAAATCAACCATTTGATTTTATGGAATTCCCATTTTAGAAAATGGGAAACAAGGCATGAAAATTTGCCAGGATGTACCAGTCACATCCAAAGGACTTGTTTTGATCAGCCAAGTAACAGTCTCATACTCTCCAATCAAAAGTGCGTCTCATTGCCTCTTAGTGGCAAACCATGCAACTTGCCTTAAATTAATCAATTCCATCGACACCCAATGAACAGAATTGAATCAATAAACACCAACACAAAATTACGCTGAACTTCAATACAATGAAAGTTAAAAAGAAACTAGGACATATATTCGAGATCTCAGCCAAGAAAAAATTGGAAAACGATGACCCAGGATTAGAACATCGAGAAATCATCTACCCAGTTTATTTTCAGCATCAGGCACTTGGAGTTAATTAGATGAATGTCCAAGATCAAGAATCAATGACCAAATATTGAATAATTGAAACAATAAAAATAGCGTCCAAAAAAGGTAGTTGCAGAAACAAATAACGCAGTAGAAGTGGATTCACACTTCCAGGCGCAGAGAGTAGGAAAGGGCTATAGTGAATTGGGTGAAATTGCAGAGTTCTTGCAGGCTGCTTCTCTCTCTTAGCCCCGCAACCCCCAATTGCATCGGTTTTCTCTCTTAATTCCCCACTTTGGAGCTTTAAATTCCCATTTTTCCCTCGGACCCTGCACCGATTATCACCCGTCAATGGACTGGATTCGATCCAAATCCAAATCCGATTTTGGCAATCTGAGTCAGAACCTGAAATTTCGGATATCCGATCCGAATTTCCACTTATATGGAATTTTAGCAAATAAACCCCCCCAAAAAAGAAAGAAATACAAAAATTTCCAAAACGGGGGAGAGACAAATTGCCCTGCTTCTAATTTCTACCGGTCAAGCACAAATTTGCCTTCCAAGAGCATTACAGCAAATGCGATATCAGTTAATCAACAACCAATTGATCAACTAGTAATGATATCAAACACGATTGAAGCACAGAAACAGTATATAAAACTTCGATCGGAACCCTCAAATCTCAGTCAAGCCCAACTCAAAATACTGAAACATAACCCCAGTAACGAAACTTAAACCCAAAACTTAAAACACCGGAACAAATCAACATGTAAATAATTACCACAAAAAAAAAAAAAAATTCAAAGTGTAAATACCTCAAAATCGCATCAAATTGGTTGGCTATTTTGGGTTAGGGTCTCGAATCGGGTGATTTGGAGAGAGAGAGAGAGAGAGAGAGAGAAGCAAAGTACAGCTTTCGAAACCCTCAATACAGACGATATGGTTTGTATTTGAAACCCTGCAACGAATTTGAATCGATCTTCTATTCTGTTTTGAGAGAAACACAACTAGAACAAAAAAATTGAGAGGACAGAGGACTAACCAGATGGTGTGTGTGAGAGAGAGAGAGAGAGAGAGACGTTAATTTTTTTGTTTTTTTGTTTTTTTATAGGAAAAAATTCGGATTCGGATTATTACCGGGTTTAACCCGATATATCCGAATTTGATCCGTTAAATTATCAGATTCGGATTATCGGATTGTTGGATTGAAATAATCGGATCAGATTTTTATCAGATTCGGATTATCGGATTGCTGGATTGAAATAATCGGATCAGATTTTTTTTCCTTCAATTTCAGATCGGGATCCGATTTATTGATAGGCCTAGTTTTTTTCTGGTTGGGAAAATTGAAATAATCGGATCTGATTTTTAATTTCAAAAAACCCCTCGAACTTAACTAAACTTCAATCGAAATAAACTTCAATCGGACACCCAAATTTCCCCCTACCATCCAAATCCGTCAACTTGCTAACGAAAATTGCTGACTTGGACTGTTTTTCCGTTATGTTGCTGTTAAAGATGATGAGATGGCTCATGTTGGGCCCCAACCTTAACTTAATGGAAAAAAACAAAGGGAAAAAAAAAAGATAAAAGGAAAAATGTTGTATCTTCTTCTTCCTCCCCTTCCCTTCTCTCTCTCTCTCTCTCTCTCTCTCTAGGCAACCCTCACCAGGAATCTCTCTCCTCCTCACCTTCCACGCCAAGAAAGATCAAAATCGAAATAGCCCTTCCTCCGACCCGACGAACCCCACCTCGGAGTGGAAAAAGGGGTGTTCAAGGTTTGGATGCATAACAACAAGAGCACGTTTGCCAAGAACAACAACATCAACAAGTTGAATCACCATCATCTTCTTCATCATAACAATGGTAATGGTGTCAATTTTGGAATCACTGCAACAACAGTTTCTTCTAATTTCCATAATCATCAAGCAAATGCTATCGTGGCATTTGAAGAAGACGTGTTTTTCTTTTATCTTTTTTTTTTCCTTTGTTTTTTTCCATTAAGTTAAGGTTGGGGCCCAACATGAGCCATCTCATCATCTTTAACAGCAACATAACGGAAAAACAGTCCAAGTCAGCAATTTTCGTTAGCAAGTTGACGGATTTGGATGGTAGGGGGTAAATTGATTAACGGAGTGAAAGTTTGGGTGTGCGATTGAAGTTTAGTTAAGTTCAGGGGGTTTTGAGACATTGAGCGTAAAGTTCAGGGGGTTTTTTGAAATTTTCCCTCCTGGTTGAGTGGGATCCTTCTTTCCCACTCTAGTCTAGGGACAGGTTTGTCTGCTCTATCCGTCCACTAAAAAATGAGAAAGTAATTCATCTTTTAAAAAAAATAGAAAAAAATTACTATGCATAATGAAACTTACACCAAACTATAAACAGAATGTGTGTATTTTTTTAAACTCACGTTCTGTGTATGGTTGATTGTAAGCTTTCTTACGCATAACAATTTTTATAATAATATTTTAAATATAACTGTGAAAATATAATGTTAAAATGTAGTACTTCTTTCTCTCTTTTTTTTTTTTTTTTTGGTAATAGAAGAAAAAAAATCATTATCTGTGTGAAATTGTCAGTACAAACTTGCTGGTGATAGTCGGAGACTTAAAAAAAATCATTAGTTTTTTTAGTATGGCGCTCAAAATATACTGATGAAACTATTACTATTTTATAGCACGTACCGGGGCGAGTATTTGTACCCTACCCGATTTCAGACAATTTTTTTAAAGTGTTAAGAGAGTGTTTGAGAGCCTCATTTTTTAGTTTTTCATTTTTAATTTTTTGACTTTTTAGCTTTTTAGATTATGATCAGAATGTGTTCTAAATCTGATTATTTGATAAAAATGTGCAAAGCATTTTAGAGTAAATAGTGTTTTGGAAGTAGAAGGAGAAGTTGAAAAATTCATCCAAAGCTCATTTTCACTTCTTTACTCCAATGTCAAAATTTGAAAATATGTTTTGGCATAACGTGTTTTGACATTTGGCAACTAAACACCCAAACGTTAAAAAAAAGAAGTCGAAAATGCAAAAAAAAACATCAGCTAAACAATGAATTTCCCCATACTGCCTGAAAATATCACAGGAACCAACCCCGAGGGAATTGGCTTCGGGCAGGACTGGCCAATTAACATATAATCTCTCTATCCTCAATTTTTGTCTCAATTATCACTTTTTAATGTCCTAAAATTTTTGTCTCAGTTTCAAAGAATTGAACAAAAAGTGGTGAGTTTACATTTTTTATCTTTATTTTTTGAAACTAAGTAAAAGCAATGATGATATTTAGAAATATATATATATAATGAGGGATCCCTCATTTTAAATAAAGTGAGGACCAAGCAATTTTTCCACTTTTCGAACTGAATTTTGACGATCCAAACCGTTAGATGTATTTAAACAATATTTTTAAGGTCCACCTCAAGGATTCGTCCAAAATTCGTCCAAAAAAAAATACTCGCAAGGGCTTCATCCGATCAGTTTTTGTTAAAAACACTATATATAGCGCTTTTAACAAAAGCTGATTAGATGAAGCTCTTCCGGGTATTTTTTTTGGACAAATCCTCGCGGTGGACCTTAAAAACACATTTTAAACACATCCAACGGTTCGGATCGTCGGAATTTGGTCGGAAAACTTCACATCCACACCTCCCGGAAATAAGAAAAAATTGGTTTTTTTTGTGTTGCAAATTTGTTTTGGAAAATCCGATCCGTCCAATGTGTTCAGAAGGTATTTTCAAGGGTCCGCGCGGAAAATCTTCAAAAAACAATACCGGGAAGGGCTTGATCCAAGCAGTTTTCGCAAAAATATATAAATACAGTTTTTGCGAAAACTGCTTGGATCAAGCCCTTCCCGGTATTTTTTTTCGAAGATTTTCCGCGTGGACCCTTGAAAATACCTTCTGAACACATTGGACGGATCAGATCGTCAAAAAAAAATTTGGATCAAAAGTCCGGATAAGAAGTGAAACCATATATATATATATATAACAAGTACAACAACGATGTTCCTCGAATAGTAAGTTAGAATTCCAAAAAGGGACCCATAAATTGAGGCGAGGGAGTGTATTTTTCACTTGGGTGCGACGATGTTACTATCGTAAAGAAGGGTCAGTTTGGGAAAACAGGAAAATAGCCAACGATGTTACTGTCGCAACGGATTGAAGAACTCGCGGGTAATCGACAAGATCTTCTTCTTTGTGTCGACGCTCAAAAACCAAAGGTATCAATTCTTCCTCCCAATTCCAATTCCAATTCCAATTCCGTAGCTAAATCGTATTACATCCATCTTCTTCTTCTTTTTTTATCGAAATCAGAGTTTTTGATTACTCAAAAACTGCTCAAAGGGCTACAAACCCCAAACCAGAGCCCATCGAAGGGTAAAACCCCCCAATAATCGGGTTATCCATGTGGTTTGGATGGGAATACACCGAGCACATAGAAGAAATACATGCACCTGGTTGCAAAGATTCCACAAAGATTAGGGAATAGAAAGATTCCAACAGAAGAGTACAACAAAACAGAAAATAAAAACTAAATAAAAAACCGTCGTTGGAGAGACCGAGCGGAATATGCCGCACCGGAAAAGGCTCCTTTATTTGGCGTGGAGTTTGAAACTAGCCCCCAAACTTCGCCCTTACACCGGAACTAGACGCCGGCTAAAACTAAAATGGTTGCATTCGTCGATAGAGGTTGTAGCTAGGAGCCAGATCGGGAGCCCTTCTTTGGAGAAACAAACTCGAACCCCCTCTCTGCAACTCCATCAACACCCCATAAACAGTCACCACCTGACCCAAGAAGAAGATGATGACAAGGAGCCGTGGAAAGAGATCGAAACGGAGATGGAAGAAGGTTATGGAGGCCATGTAGAGAGTGGATCTAGTCGTTAAGGAGGGAGGGAAAGAGGATCTGGTGGTCAAGGGGGCCCGGAGAGAGAGGTGGGGGTGGTGGCTGTGGCAGCCCCACCCACCCCGAGCAAACCCTAAATGATGTATCCTAGAGAGAGAGACGAGAGAGTTTTTTTAAATTGTGACATATCTTGCTATTCACCAACTTGTTCATGGCAATTTATTTATCCCATTATCCATCTTGTAGTACATACAATAAGTCTACTATCACATACAACCATTCACATACCGCTCACATACGTTGATGTGGTACCGCCACGTGGTCCAGTGGGCCCCGCCCACATAACTCCCAAAAAAAAAAAAATCTTCTCTCTCTCCAAACCCAATTTCCGACAACAATGCCTATAAATACTCTCTCTCCTCTGCTTCTTCTCCCTCACCTCTCTCTCCACTCAAGGTTTTGCAGCAGAGTGAGATTTCCAATTCCTTCAGGAATTTTCCCTTCAATACTACAGTTTGAGAGATACACCAATACAAATTTTCAAGATTTAGTACCACCAAAGGAAATGGGTTTTTATCAAATGGGTTGTCACCGAGGCTCAAGAATTTAACTCGAGTTAGATTTCCCAGTGATTTCCATGGGAATTGGCTGGAAAATCCACTTTGATTGATTCAAATTCAAATACTTGAGTTGCGTTAAAGAGGACAGATCTGGAAATTTTCCCGTAAAGGAATTCCAACCCAAATCCAAATACTTCAAATTAGTGCAGGTAAAATTGAAAGGTAGATAGAATTGGGGAGTTATGTAGGCCAGGCCCATGGCCACGTGGCGTGCCACATCAGCGTATGTGAGCGGTATATGAATGGTTGTATGTGATAGTAGACTTATTATAGTTCATAATTTATTGCTTTTGACGTGGTCGCTCCATTTCCTTTAAATGTTTTCAATATTATTTTTTACCCTATTTTTATACTCTTTGGATTCGTCTCGTCGAGACGAATCCATAAACCACAAAAACTTGACATAAAACTAACAAATGCAAAAAAAATTTGAATATTAGTTTTATTCTGTCTATTAGTTTAGGTCTCGTTTGATTTGAGCCCTGGGATAGGACTATGCGTTCCTAATCCCGCGTTGTCTCTCGTTTGGTTGCCGCAAAGTTCCGGTATAAAAATAGTACCTAGGCCCTAATTGGCTATGGGATAAACATGGGTATTAAGTTATACCCCCTCCCCTTATCCCGGTCCCACGGTTTTATGCATGGTTTGGGAAACAAAAGTGCACCCGGATAATTTTATACCCCCACCTTTTTAATACCCCTTTATACCCCTTAGCCCTTACTAATTAATAACACCCCCTATTATTAATTTATACCCGCTCATACCCCTACGAAATTACCCCCATACCCTCCCTTATACCCCTCCCCTTACCCCCAGTTTTTTTTTTTTCTTTTTTAAAAAAAAACGAATGGCATTTTAAATGCTTTACGAACTCTTGCGATTTCCTTCGGATCGAAAAATGAAGTACTTTGGTGCATAATTTTTTAATTTTTTTGCACCAAATTAAACTACTAATTGAGATCTTTAATTTTATACGAAAAATTTTGAAAAATTTTATACTTTACAATTTGACTTTGACATTGTTGGTTTACTTTGCAATATCCTTCGGATAAAAAAATAAAGTATTTTCACATTAATTTTTTTACTTTTTTTTGCACCAAATTAAACTACAAATTGAGATCTTTAACTTGATACAAAAAATTGCTAATTAGTTATTATTAAACACGTATAAATAGAAAGGAAAGAAAAAGCAGAAAATTAAACTTCGAAATATTATTTAGATGAATAATAAAAAAATAATAACTGAATATTTTAATTTTAGATATAACTAATAAAAGGAATTATTTATTAAAAAGTATAATTAATTTAATTACTATTGTGCTTATGTATTTTTTTTTTATCATAAAATCTAATATGACTGTTCAAGGGCAAATAAGTCATTTGTCAAGTTTTTACATCATCTACCCAATTTTATCCCCTTTATCATCATCTACAAACCATCATACCCTACTCACAAATTCATCCAAACCACATAAGTCATCATTTAATTCCGTCATAAACGCTTACTAAATAATACCGATCCACCCTTACTTATAATACCTTACTATTTAATCTCACCAAAACGTATCCCGCATCCATCATCCGATCCGCCAATCCGACCAATCCGAACCGATCCGAACCATCCGCTGATCCATCCGTAAGAATGTTGGGTTTTGAAGGTCGGATCGAGAATTTCTAATCGGGTTCGGTTCTCCCTGCCGGTTGTTGGGCTTATATCCCAAGATCCGCCCAATAAAACTCAGCCCATTAAAGTTTTTAAGGCTTTAAGCTCATTTATTTCCGGGCCAAGCCCATTTCAAAACGTAACCGATCGAATGTTTTTCAAGGCTTTAAGCCCATTAAAGTAATTTAAGGCTTTAAGCCCATTTATCAATTTCGTTTTTAAAAACGTTCAATACATGATTGAATTTGTTATGATAACTTTTTTATTGTTTCAGAATTTGTAATCCCGATCAAACACCAATTTCTGCTCAATGGCCATTACTATCTTATCCCCTTACTATTTAATCCCACAAAAACGCATCCCGATTCCAAAACATAATTACAAAACATAATAATAAAATGGGTTTGTAAAAGACATGCAATATAATAAAACACACGTTTGCCTGAAAGATTTGCAAAAATCGACTTCCTGAAATGTTTTCAAATCTTTGCTGCTCGACTTCTCTCTCCTCTTTTAGCTGCTTTCCTCCGTAACTCTCTCCCTCTCGTTCGTCGACCGGAGCTGCGTCTCTCCTCTTCGACCAAAGCTCCATAGCTAAGATCGATTTCCCGGAAGATCAAACCAGGTATCTTCGTTCTCCTTTTCTCTCCCGATTTCTGTTTTGTTTCGATTTTTGGTTGATCTCTCTCTCTCTCATTTTTGTTTTGGTCGATCTCGTCAACCGGAGCTGTGCCTCCTCTTCGACCAAAGCTCCGTAGCTAAAACCCGATTTCTGTTTTGTTTCTCCCCGAAGATATGATTTCATTTTTGGTCGATCTCTGTCTCTCAGTTTTGGTCGATTTATTCTGTAGTTCATTGATATCAACTGGATTTTACAATCTCAGTTTGTATATGCAGCTTTTTACACCGTGTTCAACCAAATCTCTTTGTTAATCTGGAGCTTTTTACACCGTACAAAAATGGGAGTTGGGTTACAGGAGTTCATAGAAAGATTGGAATTGGTTTGAGAGAGAGAGAGAGAGAGAGAGAGAGAGTCCTGAAATTAATTCTGAAATTTAGTTTAGGGAACCAAACATGGGATAGGCCGAAACATGAGATATCCCGATGTTAATCCCGCACAAATCAAACAGGGATTGTGTGAGATTCAGTACTAAATTAAGTCTCAAGACAAATAATCCAGGATTATCAATCCCAGGACTATCAGTCCTACCTATTTTAGTCCGCGAATCAAAAGAGGCCTTAAAGAATTGCAGAAGAAACCTTGGACCATGAACAAATTTTCCATGTGAAAGATAATCATACCTAGCAATTGAATGTAGAACACAAAATCTCAAAACATCACACAACAATATCAGTGAAGTGTCAAACTCTTCGTTTGATAACTGCTATAGTTATTGTTCATTTTTCTTATATTTCACCATTAAGATATGTGTTCCTCTTTCTCACATCTCACTCATGAACAGGTCATTATGGACCTGAAGCCTGAGCACAACTAATTTCCGACCTACTCTGTTGTTCTTTTCAGCTTTTGTTGTGATGCAGTTATACTATACTTATCTTACCTATAACATTAACAGGTGCAACTGTGTTCATTTCAGGATAATCAGGTCTACTGGCAACTACTTGGCGTGCTTTGTGGATTTAGAACATCACCGGCTTATAGAATGAAGTAATACATGCCATGTGCCTTAAATATTTTGGTTCACTATTGGTTCATTGAGCAGGTGTTTACGGTTGTATTGTTTCAGAAGATTAAAGCATCAATATGGTTACTGCAGACAAAGTGTTAGTTTTTAGTTTGTTTTAATAGTGTTGTGGGTATCCGAAAGGCCGGTGCTGCGTGGAATATCCCTACGTGGCCTATGTCGTGCCACCGGCTGACTCCCACCTCTGGGCATGCCATCTCCAAGAGCCTGGAGCCCACCTCCACAAGACCATATCATACCTACCACCTGACTCGAACATATGATACGGGCCTCCATGTATCACTCAAATGGCCTCTGTTGATTCCATGAAACAAGCCCCAATGTCCGAATTTGGACTCAAAGAGGAAGGCATGTCAACCTCCCCTTTGCTTGCCGATAGGGATGACCCCGACAGCTGGCTGTCTCATCCTCTCTCCTCCCCAAGGCTCGTATATGAGGGAGAGTTACACTTGGCAAAGGGCAACATTCAATACCCCTATTGAAGGCACATTAACGAAATTGGGATGAGCCCACCAATGGGGATGAGCACGAGAGCTGGCTCTTGTCATATTGCTGGAAGGCACGCTTCTGCCCCTCACACCCACAAGAGTCATTGCTTTCTCCGTCAATTAGTTAACTAAAACTCAAAAAAGCAAATCCAAAATTCCAAATCATTCCCAACCTTGGAATGCCCACAGGCCATCTTTTTGGCAACCTTTCTCAACAAATCAAACTGGTTAAATTGGCCGCAAGTGCTGTTCTGGATTATTGTTGACATCAGAGTTTTAGGGGATGGTGCTCAGTGCTTTACGTCACTTGACTGTTTATAACGAGCTTAGATAGGTGTACTGAAAGCTCGAAGCTCTGAAATTGTTTGGTTATCTCTGACTAAAGATTAAAATTTATTTGTTTGTCACCTTCCTATTTCAAAATAAGCACTGTAATGATAAGGTTTTAATATTGGGTCACTGCATCTGTAAACAAAATTTCCCTTATTGGGTGTGCCACTGATGTTGTAATGATATATCGTTAGCAGAGAGTGGCACCTAACCAGACACTTCTATTGTCTGCTAAGAGGCGATGACTAAATTCTGTTATATTTTATGACATATTATAATACTGATGTGAGGTGTTTAAAATGTTGCTTGACTACATTTTGCCCCGTGCATGAGGTATGTATCAAAATTGTGCTAACCTATGATTTTTATCTGGGTACTAGAGGCCGTGTAAGATGGGATGAGGTTAATCTTGGGGATATTGAAGCAAACAAACCAGTGAGGCAGAAAATCACTGAACCGAAGACACCATATCACCCCAGGATTGATGATGATGGTGCGTCGAATTTCTATTATATGATATGTGTTCATACGTATTGCTTGGAGTTACCTTGCCTTGAAGAATCAAAATTTGTTCCACTGACTTGATTATGGCTGTATTTGAGTTTGTCTTTGCTTTCTGTTTTTTTTTTTTTTTTTTCCTGTCACAAAAGAGTTACTGTCACTAAGGGCTGAGTTTTGATAAAAATATCAAGTCCATGAATGTACTTTGTTTCATTTTCTTCCATCAATAGGAATTAATGTGCGGAAGGTTTTCCCTCCTCTCATGGAGTTGCTTCAATGTTTAGAAGTGCTTACCCGCTGATAATCTCTTAAAAGGGTCTAGACTCTTGATGTTTTAAAGTCCTCTTATGTTTTCTGCTTTTGATTCAGATGACTCTGTTGCACTTATGAGCTTCATAGTAAGTGAAATACTTGGAGAACATACTTTTTGGAGTTGTCATATTTGACCATTCTATGAGTATGCTTTATAACAATCCTCCTTTACAACGAATGGCTCCTTGAATGGTCTTGTGATTGATAGTAGGAATCATCTCAAGGAAATAGTAAATGGTGCCATTTTACATAATTATTGGTGGAATGAGACCTGCCACTTGCTTGCGTATGGACCTAGTAAAAGGAACAAAAGAGCTGAGCTCATGGTCTTTTATACTTGCATTGTGGATCATATTTTTGTGGAGATGAACACGCTGAACAGGGACAGTGTGGCAGGGTTTGCATCAGCTTTAGTCAAAAGCACTCCCCTTCCTTCCAGCCTCCCAGTACTATGCAAGAGAGCAAAGAGAAGGAAGGGATGGGGAAGAAAATGTCTGAGTGAGTTTGAGATAAACAATTAGGTTCATTGACTGTTACTAGGGTTTCTGTGGTAAATTTATCTCAATGCTCATTCTGGTGCATTGGTGGCTTTATACATACAAAATAATGCCCAAGATATTGGATCAGTAAAAGCAAATCTGTTTGTGATGACTTTTGTACTTGTGAAGAAGAAAAAGATAAATTTACAGACGTCTGTATCTATTGAATCCTTGTATTGAGTTGTGCTGGTGTTGGATATATATATAAATTTACAGACGTCTGTATCTATTGAATCCTTGTATTGAGTTGTGCTGGTGTTGGATATGTATATGAACATATTGAGATGACTTATTTTTGGATTTGTAGTATTTTGAATGAAGTACTGTTTTGGTGAAGAGCTGAGATCTTAGGTTTATTTTGGGACATTGTGGAATTGTCCCAATCAGGATGAGCTGGATTTTATTGTCATTTCAGGATCACTTTCTCCTTCAATGGGTAGTTTTGAGGGTTCCACTGTCGATGCTGTGCATGCAGAAGCAATCCGTTCTGCTTTGAATGATGTGGCTACTTCTAGTGGCAAAAGCCCTCTGATGTCAGGTGGCTGGACTTCATCTGATGATGAGGCAGAGCCTATGGATCAAGATGATGGAGGTTCTAAATTTGTCCTTCATGTTCTTGTTTTCGTATAGTTAGAAACCTGTTTTTTCCCCTCTATTTTGTGTTCATTGGTTTCTCATTTAACGGTAATTGGAGGTTGACTCATCCTCCATTCGTTGTCTTAATTGAAGGTATCCAAATTTTTTTTTTTTTTTTTCCGATTTATCACAAGGGGTGATTATAATGCTTTTAGGACAATTCCTTTGTTTGTGGCCTTCGGAGTACTACAGTTCTACTGTTGTTCGGAGATTAGTGTTTTGCAAATTCAGGAAACTATGAGGAATCTTTTCCTACCTTTTCTTGTCATTCTTTTACAAATTTTTTTGAAAGACTATCTTAATTGAGTCTCAGCTGTATTGTTGCTGATTTTGCGTGCTTTGCCAATTTTCTGCCAGGTTCTGAAACAGATAAGAGCGATAAGAGCAGCAGAGATTTTAAGGAGCTGAGGCGAGCTCATTATGATGAATTCCGCAAAGTGAAAGAACTCCGGCGGAAAGGCTCCCTACTTGAGGGGGATGACGAGGATGAGGAAAAGGATGGGAAGAATGACCCATCGTCTTCGTTAACTGCTGGTGTGAAAGATATCGACATCGAAGACAGTTCAGATGCCCATGGAAGACCTTCCACACGTCTTGATAATGGAGATTAGGAGCTGCCATACCGCAGTAGGAAGTGATGAGGTTTTCTGTCATTCTCTTAAGAGTTCCATTAGCAATCGGGGACAAATTCCGTTGACTATGACTTTGTATCTTTCTAAATGCTAGTTTTTTGTAAGATCTTCAACAGATCAAAAGATGAAACCAATATTGCGCTTTCGCTTGGATGCCAAGCTTTTTTGAACCGAAAAATCTCCCGACTGTCGAGCTACATCTGTGTAGTTGAGTCGGTATAAATTTGTTATTGTTGATAGCTAGGTTAGGGTCAGTCGTGGTAGTTTTAGACCAGCTGCCCGTTTTTGGATATGGTAAGTGGTATTTTCTGGAGCAATCAAAACAAAATGCATTCATTGCATTAACTAGCAAATACATTTTCTGGGCGGGGCATGAGCAGCCCCATCCATTGGATATGGGTAAACGGTTTTTGTATGGAGCTTTTGTGTTATAATCAAGTTTCTAGTTCATTTGGTAATTGTGACATTAGGATTTGGAAGGATGAGAGTCGAAAGTTGAGGGCGAGTTCGTGCTATTGTCTAAATGATATTTTGGGTATTTTTAGCTTCTTGTCTACGCTGTGAAGGTGACATATTGTCTAAATAGTATTTTATGAAAGGGTATTTTGACTGTTAAAAATACCAAAAACGTTATTTAGACGAAAAATACCAACCTTGATTTTGTTTCCGGAAGAAATTGGTATTTTAATGTTATTCTGAAAGACAAAAAATTTAGCATGAAATGAGCCTCGAAGCCTAGAGAAAACATCGAGGCTTCGGTTTCGAGAGCCTCCAAGAATTCCTTTGGAAGGCGATTTCATTGGACCGAGGCATAAGGTGAACCCGGTGTTGGGTGATTCTTCAACTCCTTCATCCACTAGAGATCAAAACAAGAAGAAGCTTAAGGAGAAACTCAAGGTGTTAAAGGCTTCAAGAGTTTAGTTCTTGAGGTTCGCATGACATTCTTTTGTTTTGGTGTTTTTATGTTATTTCGTTGTAGTGTGCTTTGAGCTTTGTTGGATATCTTTTATTGTGGTTAGGTTTTTGCTTTTCTCTTTCCCTTTTTCCCTTTTTCTTTTCATCCTGGGGTATGCCCCTTGTAGGCTGTATATTCGGTTAACCTCTTTTCTATTTCAAGCTAATTTACCCAAAAAAAAAAAACATCAAGATACTCTTGGTAGAAATTAGAAATACACTAACTAATTTCTTATTTTTACAGTGAGAACCGAAAATTCGAGTCAGCTTACGTGTATCTGAAATTGACGATAAGACAAATCACCCATCAGGCCATTACCTAAATCTGTTGACGATAAGACAAATCACCCATCAGGCCATTACCTAATTATTATTTTTGTTGTTGAACGGTTGAAGTTGAGTAATTTCATATAAACAAAATCCGAAAATAGGATTTTCCTTGAACAACTTAGGGGGTGTTTGGGAGTTCTCATTTTCATTTTTTCTTTTTAACTTTTTGGATGATAGTCATAATGTATTTTGAATTTGGTAAGAGTGTTTGAGAGAAATGTGCAGAATATATTTTGAAACAGGAGTAGTGCTTGATAGATGTGTAGGTCTTTTTGTAATCGAAGTGAGAAAAGTAGAAAATGAGAAGTTAAAAAACTACTCAACTTACTTTTTGACTTCTCTTCTTAAACTCAAAAAAATCAAAAACCGATTTTGGAGAATGTGAATTTTCAAAAATAGATAACTTTTTTGGATCTAGAAGTAAAAAATAAAAAATCATTTTGAAATAGGTTGTCAAATCCAAAACCCAAAAATGTGAAAATAGACACATCATTTTTGTGAACACCCTCTTTAATAGAAATCATTTTTGTGAATTTATTTATTTTTTAAAGAAAGGTTTTTATTTATTACTTGAATTTATTTATTTTTTTAATAAAGAAAAGAAATATATTGAAGTATGAAAAAAATAAAACAACTAAAACCAATGAAAATGAAACGTTGACGGCGTTGTAAAAGAAGATAAATCCAAAAAAATAATATTGCATGGGATTGTTTGCACTTGGTCTTTGTATGTTTGCCTGAGTATTTTGAACATTGCCAAGGTTATTACGAGATCTGCGCTTGGTTTGACTAGCCATGAACGATGTCCTCATCAAAATTGTTGCGCCTAAGGCCTCGTTTGTTTGACCGGAGATAAATGGATGAGATATGATATAGGTGGGATATGAAATTTTTGAGATATTACTCAGGATATCAATAAATGAGAAAAATTCAGTGGAAAGCATTTTTTTGTAGTCAGCAGGAGGATCCAAACACACAAGCACACGACAACAGAAACCCAACCAATCTCAAATCAGAAATTGAGATCTCACTCTCGCATCCATCCCTTCAATTTGTCCTCATTTTGCCACCACTCTCCAACAGATTTGCGTATTTTCCACTCAAAATCATGTCACTCCTCCGCTTCCTACCCACCAACAACCACCTCCTCCTCCAATCCACACTCGCGCTTTGTCTCTACACATTCCTCTCTCTCCTCAACATCCCCACCTTCTTCCTCCACGGCCTCCACACCTACATCCACCCAGACGACGTCGCAGCCACCCCCGCCAACTCCAACGGCCTCCGAGCCGCCATCCGCAGGCCCGGATCCGACCCAGATCCCAAACCCAGAAAAAGATCCAAACCCAGTTTCCAATTCGACGAAAACAAAGCCCAGATCTTCAGGCTCAAACTCACCCACGCCCACCTCCAGTCAAGACTCTACTTCAACCAGTTCAACGCCGCTTTCAATTCAACCGCCATTGCTCTTTCCTCTTTGTTACTTCACCATTTCTTACCCAAATCGGAAAATTCCTCAGGTATTCTATCCAATGGGCTCATTATTCCTGTTCTATTAGGGTTTGCCACTGTTTGTAGGCTGTTTGTGTTTATTACTAGGGTTGCTTTTGAAACATCGGCATCGAAGAGGTCAGAGAAGCAACTGAGTGTTTTGTTAGGGTTCCTAGGGTTTGCATTAGGGCTTGTGATTGTTCTTGAGATTGTTCCTAATTTTGTTATTGGTTTTGCCTTTGGGTTTTTGGATGGTCTTGGTAAGTTCCTTGTTGCTGCTTTCATGGGATGCACCGCGGGTTTGTTGTTCATGCCGGCGGGTAGGAATGGCCGGTCATTTTGGGTCGGAACTGACCAGATTCGATGCAATTTGTCGATAATTCATTGTGGGTGGTTTGCAAGAATGCTGCTTTATGCTAACCAGTTGTTGGTTATATTCACTTCATTGCTTTGGATTGGTCCATTTGCTAATATCCTTGTTAACAAGAATGCTGATGCTAGGAAAGGATCAGTTTTGATTGGGGATGTTGATCAGTTGGTTGGTAATGTGGGTATGTCGAAGTCTGATTTCGATAAGTTTAGGATTTGGTGTTTGTTGGCTTCTGGTCTTCTGCAGATTATAACTTTGCGCCCGAATTTGCAAATGTATCTGAATGAAGCAGTTTTGTCTTGGTACCAGAGGTTGCATGCTAGTAAAGTTCCGGATTTGGATTTCAGTAGGGCCAAGGTTTTTCTGCATAACCACTACTTGTGTCTTGTGGTTCTGCAATTTGTTGGTCCACCAGCGTTGGTACTGCTCTTTCTTGGATTATCTCAAATTGATGGTAAGTTGTTTAAGGACTTGCAACAGGTCTGTAGTTCACTCCCCTGCTCGGATTTAGTTAAAGAAATACCTTTGTTTATGGCTTGGTGGATTACTTTTGTTTGGGGTATCTTTACTTCAGCAAGCATTGTTCTATATAGGCGGGGCATTTTGTACGTTTCATGATGCGATATTTGACATCCATCGCTTGAGTTGATTTTGCATCTAGTTTTGAGCCAAGACAGTGTTGGGCGCATAAGTATACAATATTGTTGTATCCAATTGACGAGTTTCATTTTTGGGGCAAATAGCGTTTACGGATGCGGTACAAGTATTTGATATCCAGCCTTCAAGTTGGTTTTACATCTAGTTTTGAGCCAAGAGTGTCGAGGCTATAAGGATGCTTTTTGATTTATTTAATTGACGAGCTTCAATTTTGAAGACGAATTAGTGAATTACTATTTCTTGGAGACATAATACACTTTTCTATTTTCTTTTCCCAGATGGATTTCATGATTGCTACGCTCTGAAGCAATAGGTTTTGTGTTTACACACATACATGTCCTGCATAAAGTAGTTTCCTGGAAATATGAATTAATGAACCGGTGTTTTCACTTTACCTTTCCTCGTTTAAGTTTACTGTTGAAAAAGTAAACATGGTGCTTCCTATTTAAGTTTGCTTAGTATATTATATAGCAGTCTACTCACCTAGATTTTGCCAAATTTCCATGTTCTATGCATATGGCAAAGTCATGGCGATCGTCCAGTTCAAAAATTAATTGTCTATAACAGAATGGATATCTCATCTTCATACGTTCAGGTACAGCATGAATCTCGAGCAGACCTGATTTACTTCTCATCTGGTAATCGAATATAGAACATATATAACTTGCAGTCATCGCTTGATCTGAGTGGCTTAGGACTTCCGCCGTTGAATTGTGGATCATTTTGGTGGTAAAACTCATGTGTTATTCCTTTTGTAAGAGGCACACTAGTACATGTTTCAATACAGGAAATTCTTCCATCAATGTAAGTTATATCTGAAATGCTGTACAGTCGCACTGGGATCCTTCAAAACTACTTGCCACATGTTCTAACTGAACAACTTTGAAGGTGGATACCATCACTGCTAGTCTCATGCACATCTATAATGCATCAACCCCAAGAGGTTGGCCTAGTGGTCAAGGCTTGGGACTTAGGGATTTGCTCTCTACTAAGGTCTTAGATTTGAAACCTCGTTGGTGCTTTAAATGGGACCTCGCTAATGGATGGTGAGGTTGGTCTCCCAGGATTAGTCAAGGTGTGCGAAAGCTGGCCCGGACACCTGGTTATCAAAACAAAAAAACATCCATAATGCACCGATGTGTGCTTCGGTATTGTAGATGAATGATTGAGAATGTGTTTCGCTGTTCATCGAGTGGTTATGTTCACTACCTTTGGTGATGAGCTGCTTGCCTGCTTGAAAATCAATGGAGTAATAAACACTATAGCTCGTGTAAATCTTACTCCTGGAAGTTGGGTTTCTTGTCGAGTGGTTACACCTGCTTGAAAAACAAGCACATTTATCGTCTTCTAAGTCATTGTGTATCCGCTGTTCAAAGACCAGTGTAGTGGTCCAAAAGAGAATTCTCCAAACTGCACACTATGGTCTTTGAACAGTGGATACACAATGACTTAGAAGACGATAAATGTGCTTGTTTTTTTTGAACAGGTCGAAGCCTGGGATACGAGATAAATATTTGTTAGGGTCATTTTCTGTTACTTCAAATATGAATCGAGCTGGAGAAACCATTTTTGATCATGAAAATACTATGGAGACTGTAATTCACCAGATCTGGATATGCTTGGGGCAATGTCTATATCGCTTTTATCGTACATAATTTTATCGTATAATTTGGATCGTTACTTGATGAATTAACTTATTTGTCGTAATTATTTGCATGATGCTTTCCAGTTTTTCTGGGCAAGTAGGATGCTTTGGCTCTGATCGGTTTGAGGTTTTAGTTTTGTTTTAGTTTTGTTGACATCATCATTTTTCTTATTTCTCTTCTCTCTCTCTCGCTCTCTTCACTCATCACACCTACTTACATCATTAAAACTAAACTAAATTACAAACCAAACACAACCTTTATTTTTTTGGTGCACTTTCATAGTCTCCGTCTCATTAACAATTATTCTGCTGTCTTACTTTTGTCTTTACAATTAGCTTCTTCTGTTCGTCTTGCTTCCATCCATTTGATATATATAAAAAAAAAAAAAATTAATTCATTCACTTTGGGATTCGAAACTTAGGGGTGTTTTGGCAAGAATAATCCATTTGATTGCTTTTTTATCATTATTAAAAAAAAAAGTCCGCATTTGTTAGTTTTGCGTCTTTTTTTTTGTGGATTAGTATTTCGTCGAGAGTAATCTAAATTTATTTGTTAGTTTTGCGTCTTTTTTTTTGTGGATTAGTATTTCGTCGAGAGTAATCTAAATTTAAAAAGTAAAAAATTATGATCAAAATTTAAAAAAGTTCACTAAAGACAAAAATAATCCAATTTTTCGTGGGTTATTGGATTATTTCTGTTTTTATTCAAAAAAATTTAAATTTAGCTAATAATTTTTTACTTTTAATAATTCACAAAAAATCGACACACCACTAACAAATGCAAAATTTTATTAAATTAGGATTTTTGCCAAAACACCCCGTGGATAAATGCTCTTGGAAAATGACTCTGTCGCATTATCTTGGTTGGATAACGGTACACGTAGGAAGGAGCATAATTTGTCATCTGCTGGAACTCTGGAATGAATGGTGGTAAAATCTGTAGATAATGGGACATATTTGGATCCTATAGGTAGGGGGGAAATGGAATGAGAGTGATTTTCCTCCACAGCCAAATTAAAAACTGGTAGGGATGGCAATAGATCGGTTTGGTCCGGATTTTGCGATTACCATACCCAAATTCAAAGCATTTATCTATACCCAAATCCAAAGCGATATCCGATGGGTATAAATTTTAGTGCACCACAACCAAACCATATGGATGCGGGGAGAGAGAGACCCACCTCTTTTTTGTTTTGTTCAATCTCAGCCATCCATTTGAATGGTTGAGATGGAGTGTCATATTTTGTGTCAAATGTTGTGTTAGCGGAACCGGCCCCATAAATATATTATATTTATATATATATATATATATATATATATATATATATATATATATATATATCCTATGAGATCGGTTTGGGTTTGACCGAATACTTGCTAAGACCAAACCTGAATTCAAACCCATTGGGTATCATGTTTTGAAAATCAAACCCGCCCCATGGGTAGGAAAAAAATTATAAAAAACCGCTCTGATAGGGTCGGTTTGGTTCGGGTATCCATTGGTTTTGGGTGAAATTGTCATCCCTAAAAACTGGGGAAAGTTTTGGTGCCTCGTTGGCTTAGAGCATCCCCATTTGGCTACTCATTTAACTTTTAAATTGAGTAGCAAACACACCAAAATCAGCTCTATTTTTCCTCACCAAATGTTTTTTTCTTCTGAGTACCGCACCAAGCCTTTTTTTTTTATTGTTTCCGGTTTTGGTTGCTGTCAAAACGGAAGAGGGGGGGTGCACGCCACGTGGCAACGCGTGTGTGGGGGAAGAAAAGTTTCCGGTTGAAGGGGTGGGTGGGGGTGTGACACGTGGGCCACTACCCACTTTTTTGTACCGTGCAGACCATTTTGTACGCGTGTGTGAGGGAGCATTTTAAAAAAATAGATTTAAGGGGAATAATTTAATATAGTAAAGTTAAAATAGAGAGTGTGATTTTGTGAGTTTTTGATAAAGTGACTTGTTAATTTATAAAAGGTGTTTTTGAAGTTAAATTTGGTGAAAATTTTGGTGCCCAGATAAGGATGCTCTTTTAGTATGTCCAATTATGAGTATCAGGAATTTCGTTCTTAAAAAATGCAAGGAGTTAAGTGTTTTTGTTGGAACTTGTGGCTTATACGAAAAGGTACCGAGAAGTTCTAATGAAGGCCAGATGCCAAGCGGAGCAGAGCGAGGGGACCGAGGACCCGATTTTGGGGAACCACGTAAATTCTTGTGTCGATTTCTTTACAGTTTTCGTATTCCATTATTGTGTGTGTTAATTTCGCTAACATTTTTTTATTCTTATTATTTTTGTGTGTTAATTTCGCTAACATTTTTTTATTCTTATTATTTTTTTTTTATTTTATCGTCCAAGGAATTCAAATTTGAAGATTGTTAGATTAGAGCATCCAATATGGATAGGTTAAATGGTATGTTAGGAGTAAGTTAAGGCAACATGTTAACCATCTAGCTAGAAATTAGACATTTTTAGCACGTAGTGGATAGGTTAGTACGTGGGTTAAATCTAGCCAGTGATAAAGGGTTGGCTAAATTTGGCCAACTCTCTAGCCATCCAAGTTTGAGCCCTTCTAACAAATTAAAACATTTATTTAACTTATACCTTAACTAATGAACTCTTTTAACTATCGGATAACATTTCACATGATCTCATTACCTAACTTACTATGTCTTAACTAAGGAAATGGCTACTACAATACACACCCCTTATTTGGGTGTACCATATGCACCTATTGTATGATTCAAATTGTGCCACCTCATTGGTAATCGTAACATTTTTTAGTTTTTCGTAACTTTTCAACAATATAATTCGTAACATTTTTTCCGATTCGTAACATTTTGGTGTGTCTCGTAACTTTTATAAAAACAATCGTAACTTTTGTAGGGGTGTGTATAATTAATATACACTCAAATAAGGGGTGTGTATTGTAACATTTGATATCTAAATTTAGCCATATGAGCACTTTTAACATGTAAAAATTTAACCTATCCACAATGGTTAGTGGATGCTCTTATAGGGTAGGATTGAATAAACTGAAGTTAGAGCACATTCATTAATCGTTAGTGGGTGTTTGCGAAAAATTCTAGAAGCAGGTCTTGAGATTTTATCTTATGAAAAGTTGTTATAAATATTTGCCAAAAATTGTTATAACAGATTTTGGAAATCTACGGCATCTTTGACCATCAAAATGAAATCATGTGAAACCCACACAAAATGGGTAATGTACACACTTTTGGAGTGGCTTAGCAAAATTGCACACAACTTTTGAGAGAGAGAGAGAGAGAGAGAGAGAGAGAGAGAGAGAGAGAGAGAGAGAGAGAGAGAGAGCAGTACCTATTACAAAAACACACTTGACATTGTAATTTAGGAGTATGTAATGTGGAGCTGCACTACAGGGTTGTAGTGCGGCATCCGAGCTGTTGATCACGTAATTAATGGCTCTGATTTCATTTAGAAACTTGCATGATGTGAGTCGTCTATTGCCAAGATGAAATCCGAGCCATTGATTACCGAGATCAACGGCTCAAATGCCACACTGCAGATTTGCAGTGCGGTTCCGCACTATAGTACCATTCTCGGATACACCTCTAATGCTTACTCATTCACTCTCTAACTAGTAATAAGGAAAAGTTTATAGGCACCACCTAAAGTACTAACTAGTGTACCAAATGTGCATTACTATGTGTACAATTAATGTAATAGTTTATAAATTAGTTAATGTCTGTAGCATTGCTCAACTAATAAATTCATTCTCACAAATTTAAATTTTGCCTTTAGTGTAACACTTTTTATCGGGTAACACACACTTAACAAATTTTTGAGGGAGTTAATTAATGTTCTTGGTTAATGTAATGCTAAATCTGGTACAAAGACAAGGTTCCTCCTTCTAGTTCTAGGACTTATTTGGTCAAATATCTTTTGGTTTTCTTCTTTCTTTCTCATTTGGGAGGGGGTTCGCCCTCTTTGTGAAGTCGTGATTAGTGTGCTTATTGATAGGCGCGTAATATCACAGATATAAGCGCCTAAGTAGGGCGAATTAGCGCATTAGAGGCGCATTTTATTTCATTTTCCACTTGATTCGGTGTTGTCTCTTGTTTTTGGTGTTTGTGTTTGTTTTGTAGGAAACGGGCCGAAAAGGAGCGCGGAAAGTGACACAACGCATCGGGCATGCGGGGAACCGGTGGGACCCAAGCAAGGACGACCAAAAAGCTGAAAAAGTCAACTTAGAGGCTCGGTATCGATACAGGGATTGTCCTGTATCGATACCCAAGCACCAACCAGAAAACAGAACCTACTGGTATCGATACAGGACTTCTCCTGTATCGATACCGAGTCCCTTAATTTGCCCGTCTTGACTTGCCACGTGTGTTGACTTCGGGAGGGTATTTATACCTCGTTTTTACTCCGAATTAGGGTTCGAACTTTGCTCTAGTTTTCTTAGTTTTTGGCAGCCGTTTTTCCTTTGAAGTTGTTACTTTCCGGAGCTTGTTTTGCATTAAAGTTTTGAAGTATTGTTGCGGATTCAAGTATTGCTTTCGGTAACCTTCCTTTATTTACGTTAATCTCAGTTCGCGGGAGTTTGTCCGTGATCTGAGACTCGAATCGTTGTTTTAATTCTTATTCAAGTTTAATAGCATGTTTAATTTCAGAATTTTCTTATGTGTTCTGTTTGATATGAGTGAGTAATCGCATTGAGTGCGGCCGCGGGATGAAGGTGTCCCGTGGCTAGGCTAATTTATGTTCCACCTCGGTGCCGAATCATTTTAATCAATGCGCAATTTTTGAATACGGAAGTTTTTCTAGCAAACAAACCCGGGCATTGCCAATTCCGAATGCGCGCAGAAATTGGTGACAAGTGGTGCGCATTTGTTGGGAACTATTTTTCATATTTTTAAATCTATTAATTGAATAATTGTGGCCCGAGTGAATGTGAATTAGTCTAGCTGCGGACACCGTAGTGTCCACGGCTGTGCTCACCTTTTTAAATTCAGAGTCCAGTAGTTAAATCAGTTTAATTTAGTTAATTAATCAAATCATCTGAGCAAGGGGTGGCTACCTGAGAGCCAATTACAAACGTAAAGCTGACATTGTTTGAGTTAAGCACCGTAGACCGTCTCTGTGGTTCGACTCCGGTACTTCCGGATTTATTGTGCTACACCGGTCGATAGTCCTACGCTTGGGACAAAATTCTAGTTAATTATTAATCACCCGAACGGTCGAGCACTTATTTTAGTGGGTGAGGGTACGTATTGGTGGAAGAGTAAGAAATTCATTGACTATAAATATTAATACAACTTTCTGTGTCTACATGGTACAAATGAAAAAAGACCAATTGTACATCAAAGAGATAAATAACACAACTCGTGGTGATATATCTAAAATATGGAGTATTCGACTATTTATGAAAGGTCCTTTTATTGACAACTCATTAAGTTATTAATAAGCTCACAAAATGGTAAAAGCAGTACACTTCAATGTATTTCTTAAACTTTTTCAATACACTTTCAATCGAACAGAGCTGGATCATCACCTTGCTATCACTTTTAATAAGCATTAGAAACTTGGGACTCCTCTAACCGCTTCGGCCAAGCGAATAGTCAGGGCTTCCCCTTACAACAGAGAGGAGTAGAAGTTAAAGATTTGGTAGCTCTTCTTGTATAAACAACTAAACACATGTAAATTTTAATTTGATATGCGGTGAAATTTGAATACAGGATCGATTGTCTACTCTGATACCATATTATATTGTTAAACACAACTCATCTAAAAGTTTAAATTGATAAGATTTTTAATTTGGTGAGAAAAATTAAAAAGATTATGCAATTGAGTTCCTTTTTTTTTCCTTAAAAAATTGTAGGACCTTTTCACAAGGAATAGTGATAGGTGTACAACAATTAGTCTCCCAGATAGCTCCAGAACACAATCACATGGTGTATGAAGTCTACACACACTTGAGTGTGAAGTGTGTGTGGAGCCCACATACCATGTACGTGTGTTGAAGCCAGATTGAAGATTAATTGTTGTACCTTCGTTTCGCAAGTAACACTTATTTAAAAAAATGAGTCCAAAGTTTAACAATAGTAGTAAAATAAGAAATGACGGTGGTCCAAAACATCTAATAGTAGTAATTTTTAGGAAAAATTGCTCTAAAATGGTAGTAGGGACAATTAATTGTAAAGACATGAACCACTTTTTAGAAATTGTATATTAATGAAACGCACAATTTTAATTGCATATACATGGAACCCATAATAATGTTGACCGAAATACCCCCTTCTTGAATCTGTGATTTCGAGTGCAATGAATTTGTTGAGGAGTGCAACCGTTGTCAATGTAGAGTGCAACAAAAGTGGATGAATGGTGCAATTGTTAGAAAATCTTCCCAATGTGACTTGAACACACCCTTCTTGAATTTGGACCAACGTGGGTGCAATGAATTTGTTGAATTCTTCTTTCACTTTTGTTGAACTCTTAATAGAGAATTGTTGCACTCCTCAACAACTGCTTTGCACTCATGTTGCACGTTTTTTACTCAAGTCAAACTTTTTGGAAATATTTTTACTGACTACTGCACTCTTCTTCCACTTTTGTTGAACTCTTAATGGAGGATTATTGCACTCCTCAACAACTGTTTTGCACCCTTATTGCACGTTTTTTTACTCAATTCAAACTTTTTGGAAATATTTTTACTGACTATTGTACTCTTCTTCCATTTCTGTTGAACCCTTAATGGAGGACTGTTAGACTCCTCAACAACTGCTTTGCACCCATATTGCACATTTTTTACTCAAGTGAAAATCACATCTCTTTCATCCAAATTCAAGAAGGGTGTGTGTTCAAGTCACATTGGGAAGATTTTCTGACCATTGCACCCTTCATCCACTTTTATTGCACTCTACATTGACAACGATTGCACTCCTCAACAAATTCATTGCACTCGAAATCACAGATCAAGGGGGTATTTCGGTCAACGAAATTATGGGTACCATGTATGTGCAATTAAAAAAGTGCGTTTCATTTTGAGAGCAATTTTCAAAAAGTTTTCCATGTCTTTGCAATTAATTGCCCCTACTACCATTTTATAGCAATTTTATCTAATTTTTAAAAGGGAAGTGATATTTACACTCCCGTTTTCTCTATTTGCACTCCATTTTTTTCTCTCTATTACACAAAGGTATTAAATTACCCTTGTTCAATTGTAAAACCCTTGTTAAATCGTTAACAATTTACTTAAGGGAAATGATTTTCACACCCCTCAAATTGTTATTCACACTCTCTTTTTTGTCTTCTAGTGAAATTTTTATGTGTAAAAATTCCACTAAAGGAAAAAAAGAGTAGGGGTGCACATTAGAGGTGAAACCGGTCCGGTTCGGTCCGGTTCTTGGCGATTTTTGAGAGAACCGGGGAAAACCGGTTCGGGAACACTAGCGAACCGAAACCGAGTTTTCAAGGTCGGTTCGGTTCGTGTCTCGGTTCGGCCGGTTCGGTTCGGTTTGCTAGTCGGTTCGGTTCGGAGAGAGAGAGGGAGAGAGAGATGATCGGGAAATCAACAGAAAAAATCACCATACATGTACAGATCTAAACCTATGTACCCATTATCATCATCATCATCATCAAAATCAACCCAAAAATTCACAGATCTAAAGATCTATCTACGTATATACAAATACTTGTATAGATCAACAAAAAACTATAAATTAAGCTTTACATACATTCATCGACAGAGAGTGAGTTGACGACGGCGCCGGCGCCCGCCATCAACAGAGAGAGAGACAGAGAGAGTGAAGATGATGACGGTCTTCGATCTTTCATGGCGGAGTCGACGATGATGGACGAGATAGCTCCAATCTAATAGATTGACGATGACGACGGAGATAGCTTTGATCTGATGATGCTCGTCGGCCGTCGCCATGGGAGTCGGTTGGATGAGAGAGAGAGAGGTACTGAATGGTAGAGAGAGAGACAGAGAGGTACAGATTTCGATTATGTGAATTGTGAAGTGTACAAGGTCTGCTGCGTTTTATATACTACTAAGTCTAAGATAGTAATAAATAATATCTTTCCCATTGAAAATACAAACGAGTTGGTAGCCCAGTTGGTAAGGCTTTGGCGCCCTACGCGTGAGGTCGGGTGTTCAATCCTCACCTAAAGCGTTTTTGAAGGTATATTATTTAATACCGGTTCGGTTCATGAAAAAAATCCACAAGGTCGGGTGTTCAATCCTCACCTAAAGCGTTTTTGAAGGTATATTATTTAATACCGGTTCGGTTCATGAAAAAAATCCACAGAACCGAGAACCGAACCGGTTTTCAAAATTTCAAAGTATGATGAACCGAACCGAACCGGGTAAAGTTAAAAACCGAAAAAAACTCTCGGTTCGGTCCGGTTCTCCGGTTCGGTTCGGTTCTCCGGTTTCAATTTTCACCCCTAGTGCACATGGTCCGGATTGGACCGGTTCTTTAGAAATCCAGTAACCGGATCATTCCAACCGATTCTAGTAAATTAAGAACCAAAACCTAACCAATACACACGTATAACCTGTCCAGATCCAAACCACAAGACTGGACTTTTTTGTTCCGGTTCAATCCAATTAAGGAACTCTTTATCACAACACATGAATTCAAAAGATAATTATTTAGAATTTAGAGCACGAAAACAACTCATGAAATAAATAGTTTTAAGGTTGCAAGAGATCAAGAGATTGTAAAGAAATAGGAAAGGTAGAAAAAATTAGGAAGCAAATCGAGATTAGAGAATAAGAGAATTGAGTTTTCTTTTGAGTAGCAATCGTGAAATTAACGTGAAACAAAAAAGAATTGAAATTGGTAATTCGGTATTACTAGATTATAGTAATATATTAAAAATTTCTTAAAAAAATATTTTTACGCTAAATTGACATCAAATGAATACCTTACTAGAAAAAAATATTATCTTATCAAGTTAAGATACTTAATTTTGTAATATGTTAATGTTATACGGTCCGATTCGGTTATAACTGTGGTTTTTAAATTGAGAACTAGAAACCGAACCATAATTATCGGTTCTTAGTTTTTTAAAACCATAACCAGACCAACGAACCGTAGAACCTAACCAAATAGACCGGTTAGGTCCGGATCGGATCGGTTTGACGATTATATCGGTTTTCTTGTGCACCCCTAAAAAAGAGGGTGTCGATGACAATTTAAGAGGTGTGAATATCAATTACCTTTACTTAATAGAGAAAAAAAAAACGAGTGTCAATAGAGAAAAAGAAAATGTCAATATCAGTTTTCTTTTAAAATCGGACCCTCTAATCTATGGACACATAAGATGCTCCTAAAAAAATTCTAGAATAAGAAACCTTCTGGATAACACGTAGCTTCTCGTTCTTTCCATTCCTTTTTTTGTTCCGCTTTCCTTTCCCTCTCTCTCTCTCTCTCTCTCTCTCTCATTATAGTACCTACTTATATTTCCCTCTTCCTATCTTTTCCTCAACAGAACCTTCTAGAATTGCCACAATAACCCCCTCCTCCGCCCTCGCTTAACGCTTCTCTCTCTCTCTCTCCATTTCCTTCTGGATCTGGTTCCAAATCCTCACCTGCAAACTCATCGATAAGGTATGGCGGTTGCTCCGATTTGCGCTCTTTGGGACTGAGAGAAAAGGATTTGTGGTCTTTGATTTTTTTGTTTTTATGTCAATTTGATTTTATAGGAAAGAAAATGGCTCAATTGTCTGATTTTTCGCTTCTATAGGTGGAAGGCGATGGCTCCACCTCCGGTAGAGCAGAACGGCGGAGAATCGCCGGCCGGAGATGCGTCGAGGTCACTTCCGACGCCGTTTCTGAACAAGACGTACCAGCTCGTTGACGACCCTGCCATAGACGACGTAATCTCGTGGAACGACGACGGATCTACCTTCATCGTGTGGAATCCCACCGAATTCGCCAGCAATTTGCTCCCCAAGTACTTCAAGCACAACAATTTCTCGAGCTTTGTCCGTCAATTGAACACCTATGTAAGTCAAATTGTCATGATCTGATCAAAGATTATAGCTTTATAGGATTTTGTATTCTTTTCTGCTGTTGTTTTGTTTTTCTTATCTTTTGTTGTTCCGTTTTGTGATGATTCCTTAGGGATTTCGCAAAGTTGTTCCCGATCGATGGGAATTCTCCAACGAATTCTTCCGTAGAGGTGAAAAACGACTTCTATGCGATATCCAGCGCAGAAAAGTAGTCACACCAGCCGCCGCCGCCGCTGTGGCAGTAGCTGCCGTCACGGTAGCCGTGATCCCACCGCTGCAGCAAGGGACGGGTTCTCCGTCGATTTCCGGCGACGAACAAGTCATCTCGTCGAACTCGTCACCCGTTGCCACACCCGTGCTGTGTCGACAGACGAGTTCCGGAAGCACGAACGAGCTCGTGGACGAGAACGAGAGACTCAGGAAAGAGAACTCGCAACTCAACAGAGAGTTGAGTCAGATGAAGAACCTGTGCAACAACATATACGCCTTGATGTCCAATTACGCTGGTAAACCGGCCGAGAGCAGTTCGCAGGCCGTAAAACCGCTGGATCTGTTGCCTTTGAAGAGGTACTGCGGCGGCGAAACGGACGTCGCAGCCGTCGCCGCCGGCGGTGGTCACGAGTCGAAAACGGAGGACGAAGTAAGTCCGCGGCTGTTCGGCGTCGCGATTGGTACGAAACGGTTGAGGGAAGGTGACGCCGCGGCGGCAGAGAGCCGGGGTTTGGAGCTGCAACTAGGCGGGGCGGAGGTGAAATCGGAGCCGTTGGATCATCACAGGAACGGTGACGATGAACAGGAGCCGTGGATTAGGCAGTGCAATCGGACGGATCAGAGGGTGTGTAATTGATTAGTAGTTGTTTGTGGATTGTTCTAGGTGGGAATTAGAGTTTGGACTAGAAACTTGTAGAAAGTGTACACACGTGGACCAGGCACGTGCCGAATGGGGACGCTTGCTTCGGGAACCTTCTGTGGGGTCCATTTTCAGGAAGTTTCTTCGTACTTTGTAGCTTTTCTTAAGGGAAAATTACAACTTTTTTTGTTTATTTATTATTTATTTTCTAGTGTTGTTTAAATTTTAATAATGACACATGCACCAGCCAAGTACGACTATTTATGGGATGCTGTATGATGGAGTGTGTTGCTCACATTAATATGGCTTGTATTATATGCTCTTGGTGCTCTATGCTATATACTTTTATTTTCTTTTACTCCCCCGTCTCGTAATGGTTCTCTACGAAATTATGTGCAATTTTCAAGCTTAAAAATTTTGTACGCAGCAAATATTTTTTTTGTGCAGTATAAATATTGTTTGATAGTTTTCGATGAGATCTTTTGAACGGTGCAAAAAAATTGAAAAATTAATTTATTGGATATATTATTTTTAAGTTTGAATATTGTAGGAGACGAACTTTACGGGATGGATGGAATAATAATTAAGTGTTCTGATCAGTTTACATGTTACACCTCTTGATTAATTTTTGGATAATTGGGTGTCTGAGGCGTGTGTAAGAGAGTGGATAATATAATATGGTACGGGAAAAATTTGAATTTGAAAGATGTCTAGACTATCAAATCAATTTGGAGTTATGTACTACAATGGTATAGTGTCTTTGGGCTCTATTCCACAATTATTTAGCCAAACCACCTTTAATAAGTAGAATTTGTATAAATTAATCAGTGTTCTAAAAATCGGTTAAGTCGGCCGACTAGTTGGCCACAAGTCGTTAGTTAGAGATCCCCCGACTGGATCGAAACCCGACTAGTCAGCTAAAAGTCGGCGATTAGTCAGTTAAGTTGGCGATTAGTCAGCAAAAAATCACTAGTCGGCAGCTGATCGAACTTGGACCGACTAGCGTCGTTTAAGAACATTGAAACTAACTCATAAATATCTTAAGTTAATCTGGTATGGAAACAATATCTATTCTATAATCTTATTGTGCTCGTGTGGAAGGTGACTCAAATGGAATCCAAGAATTTCTTCTCCAGTATGCCTTTTTGGAAAGAAACAACGTGCTATATTTACATAAAAATCGAAGATGGACAAACGTCTATTGTAAAATTTTCAACTTTTCGATGGTTGAGTGACAGCAATTGTGTGCTGGTAAGCCCGAAATAAGTACACGAACAAATAAAGTAAAACTTTTCGGCTAATAAATTAAAACTTTTCGTCTAATAAATTCAAGACGTGGATTGACCACTGCTCTTGGATCCTGTAGTGCCTGCGGGGTGTACTACATGGTGGTTGTAATGCACAATTTGAGTCTTCAAAAGTGTTTTCAACAGTCCAAATTATTTTACAAGTAAAATGAGCATTTTAGAAGTCAGATAATATTTAAAATTTGGACCGTTAAAAACACTATGGACGATCTATAATTCACACTATAATCCCGTAGTAGTTACTACACCCCTGCACTGCAAAGTTTCTGCTCTTAAACGGGCTATTTTGGACTTCTAAACATTTCAGGTCCATATTAGAGCATCCTCATCAGACTCAACAAAAAATGGGCTAAATTTAACCTCAAAAACACCTTTTATAAATAAACAAGTCACTTTTTCAAAAACTCACAAAATCAGACTCTCTATTTAGGAAGTCAGGAGAGAGAATTGCTTTAACCTGTGAATAGTGTCTCAAAGGATTTATCGAGTTACTGTAGCAAAGTTATAACTTTTGCAGATTTACAAAAAAATTGTTGAGTCTGATTTTGGAGGGTTTTTTCCCCTTTCACTCAACAGCTTAGCCAACAAGGGGATTTGCCTCCCATGATGAGGATGCTCTAAATCCTTTGAGGCACTATTCACAGGTTAAAGCATACCGAAATTATTTGTTTGACTATTTTAAGCATAAAGAATTGAAGGGTAACTCAGTTAAGTGAAAAGGGGAAATCCGTAATTTCCAGTATGTTAGGGATTTGAATGTATTTGACCAAAACGTCTAGGGTTGTATTGATAATTTGCCCTTAAAATTTGTACCAATTTGTAAGCAATATTTTTTGGGCCACACATTGCTAACTTGGCTATTCAAATTTCAATTAGTGTTATTCCCAATGGTATACTCAAAAGGAAAATATTGTTAAAGTTAGCAATGTGTGGCCCAAAAAATGCTCACAATGAAATAACCAAAGTTAGCGACATTAAATTTCGGCATTTGGATACTCGAAACTAGCAACTTTTTTTTTTCACAATAACAAAATTTAATGGACTCCACATGTACACCATTAAGTACACCCATTATTACACAAAAACATTCTCTCTCAACAATGATTTCAAACAATTATTTAAAAAACTTATTTTTCGAAAAAGATTTTTCACAAACTGTTTTTTTATTTTTATTGAAAAAACAGGTTTCCACAAAAAGAATTTATTTTTTCAAAAATGTATTTCTACAAAACTGGTTTTTTCATAATACTTCAATTTCAAAAATATATTTCTACAAAAACTTGTTTTTTCATAATACTATTATAAAACTGTTTTTTTATATCAAAAGCTGTTGTTTTTTAAAAAAATTGCATTTGCACACTTTTTTTGGTAGTTTGAAAAAGTTATGCGGCAAGTTTTGATTATCCAAATTGGAAAAGTAAATAAGTAATCAGGGGACCTTTGTTTTTTTTATTATGAACAAAACACACCAATTTAGGACTTGACATTAATAACTTTCGCAACCTCTAAATCGGTAACTAAAAGCTGATGTGACAACTATTGCGTATTCAAGTTTGAATATACCGTTAGTGATCTGGTTATTTGGATCAGATAAAAATTTATACAGGGGGTGTTCCACTAACAAAAACTGTTTTTTTCAAACACCGAGACAGGTCATTCTCTCACAACACATCACATAAAAAACTTTGAAAAACTAGTTTTTTCAAAAAACTGGGTTAGTGGAACACCCCAGTGTCAACAAAGTACACCTTTTTTTTTTTTTTGGGAATTAAAGTATACCTTTTATTCAGACGTGTTATTGGGCTGGAGGAGCTAGAGGCCCAAATGCATTCGAGACTTGGTAAGTACAGTGATAGCATTTAAATGCAGACCATCCTCGATCCATTTGCAGATCATATCCAAAATCCAGGATCTCATAATACAGAGGGTTTTCCAATTGCATGTCCGGTCATTTAGTTGATTTGGCCCAATTTGTCCTTCGATTGCTTTTCTTTTCTGTTGATTTTGTTGTAATTTAATTGCAATGCTGTGGGCTTTTGGGTCTTTTGGTTGTTTTGGGTTAAATTGCCAAATTAACTCTCCAGACTTTTGCATTCTTTCGCTTTGTGTCCCCGTGCCATTATTTTGCGATAAACATATAGGTATCGAAGACAAGTATACAGAAACGGGCATAAAACTCGTGCTGGGCACGAGGGACTGAAACTAGTACCCAGAAACTACTAGAAGCATTCTCCACCGAGACTCGTGTGGCCTCAAAAGCAAATTTACCTTAGCTAGAGGTTAATCAAAATTTTCAACACGTTGGACACATTTTTATCGTATTAACTGTGAGCAAGTACAGTGATAGCATTTGCTAAATACATAAATAAATAAATAAAAAAAAAGAGAGAGATGGCAAGTCTCAGTACTTCGTCCGTGATTG